>CM050450.1:107316221-107983721 GCA_027563935.2 Costus lasius
AAAGCAGATCTAATGACCCCTACTTTAATACCTACAACCCTAGATGGAGGAACCATCCTAACTTATCTTGGAGAAATAATAATCAAACTAATGAGCAAAATGAGAAAAATGAGAATAGGGGGTATAATCAGAGACAATCAAATCAGAGTCAACCCCAGAACCCAAGCTTAGAAGAGATGTTTACTCAATTTATGGGGTTCTAGAAAAAACAGAATGATGATATGAATGAGAATCTGAAACAGATCAATTCTAGCATGAATGAGAGCCTGAAACAGATCAATTCCAGGATAGATGGTATTGTTGCTCACAATAAAATTTTAGAGACTCAGATAGCACAGCAGGCTAGCACCTCATACGGACCACTAGGAAGGTTACCTGCTAAACCTGAACCAAACCCTAGGGAGCAATGTAATGCTGTGATAACTAGAAGTGGAAAACAATTGGATGATCTAAGGGGATCTCTAGATCATGATAAGGTAGAGCCCAGCATTAAGACTAGCAGTGAACCTGTGCTAGAATCACAACCTGCACATGAGCAGTCCCAAACTAGTTTGTCACCTCACAAGGGTGATGAACCTAAAGGTGAATTGTCATGTAAGGTTGATGATTCTAAACCTAGTTCACCACCACCCAATAGGCCACCTATTCCCTTTCCCCAGAGGATTGTTCAAGCAAAACTGGATAAACAATTTGGGCAATTTTTGGATGTTCTTAAAAAGCTTTACATTAACATACCTTTTACTGAAGCTTTATCTCAAATGTCATCTTATGCAAAATTTTTGAAAGAAATTCTATCTAACAAGAGAAAGATTGAGGATTATGGTACTGTGGCACTTACAAAGGGATGTAGTGCTCTTATTCAGAATAAGTTGCCACCTAAACTAAAGGATCCAGGTAGTTTCTCTATACCTTGTTCTATTGGAGATATGGCTTTTGACCAAGCCTTATGTGATCTCGGTGCAAGTGTTAGTCTAATACCTTATTCTCTTTACAAGAAATTGGATATTGGAGAGCTCAAACCAACCTCAATTTCTTTGCAATTTGCTGATTCATCAGCTAAGTATCCGGTTGGTATATTATAGAATGTTCCTGTACAAATTGGTAAGTTTTTTATACCCGCAGATTTTGTAGTTCTAGAAATGGAAGAAAATTCTAAAAATCCAATTATTCTTGGTAGACCTTTCTTGGCTACATCCGGTGCATTAATTGATGTTAGAAAAGGAAAATTGACTTTTGATATTTGTGGGGATATAATTGAATTTTATTTGATTGATTCTTTAAAAAAGGCATCACACTCAAGGACATGTTGTAGCATAGAAATATTTGATGATGATGTTATTGATGTTTCTAGTTTATTTGATGAAACCTCAAATTCTGAAACTAACGATCTTTCTGAGGATATTGATAAGAAATTGCAGAAGAAAAAAACAAGAAGAAGGAGAAGAAAATCTAAGTTGATGGACAAAGGAAAGAAAATTTGGAGCAAATTTAGAGACTATTTCAAGGTTGAGCCTTATGTGGTTCAAAGAGATGCCCAACACAAAGAAAGATCAGAAGGGCAATTGAGAAGTTTACGATCAAATCCGAGTGCAAAAGGGTCAAGCTAATGACCTTTAAATTAGCGCTTATTGGGAGGCAACCCAAGCTTTCTAACTTTAGTTTTGCTTTCTTTTATTTACTTTGTTTTAATTTTCTTTTAGAACTGATTTTTATTTTTTTTTCTGTAGGAAGCAAGATTTGGCGCAAAATTACGGCACTACCGTAATAGTCTTTACGGTACCGTAATCTCGGTTATTTTCGACCAGAGGATTTTAACCTGTTACAGTACCGTATTTTGTGACAAAATCTTCCCGTGAGTTTTCTTATTTTTACGGCACTACCGTAAACGTCTTTACGTGCTGTAATTGTTGAAATTTTGAATTTTGAATTTTTGATTTTTAAAAAAAAAATTCTGAGATCGATATTATGGCCCCACCGTAAAACTATTTACGGTATCGTAATGGGCACTGGTTTTTGAGCCGAGAGTTTTGACCCATTACGGTACCGCCGTAAACATTGTAATGGTACCGTAAACGGTGAAATTTTTGAACCGAAAGTTTTTTACCCGTTACGGCCAGGCCGTAAATATTGTTACGGGCCTAATTATATCCGCGACACACGATAAACGTGCCGTAAACCTAGGGTTCTTAGTGTTGTTTTCACTCTTTCTCGCTCGCTCGTGCACCGATCTTGGAGCTCCAACCATCCTCGACTTTCTTGACACTCAGGCGACCCTTCCCGTCCGGTTATTGCCGCCGATCTGGTACTCTCTCGTCCGATTTCACTGTTTTGGCGAGTTTTGACCTAGTTTTCGCCCCTTTTGCTCGTGTGTCTTCGTTTCTCAACCGATTTTAGGGATTCTTGTTTTCATTTACTCGTGAGAAGATAGGCTGTCAATTCTTTGTAATTTCAAAAGATTTTGACCGATTTATGGGGCTGATTTGAGCTGAAATGCGCTGAACGTGCTAAGGGTTTACTGTTCACTATCGCCCTTTTCATTTTTTTCTGATTCAAGAGTTCAAGCATGAGTTTAGGTTGACTTTTTACTTCAAATAAGCTTGACTGATTTTGATGATGATGATTGGAAGTGTTTTTCTTGTTTATTTGCTATATACTTGCTATATTTGAGTTGGATCTTAGCTGCAGCTTGTTATTGCAACAATGCCACCAAGAACCAAGGGACTTGTAGCCAAGAGAAAAGGAAAGGCACCAGCTGAGCCTTCCTTTCCACCCAATCCTCATGGCATTGAGTTTAGAAATGAAATACAAGCTGGAAGGTACAATCAACTGGTTGAAAGGAGAGTGATAGCAACTAAATATGCTGATAAGAGAACATTGGAGGCATTGGTTTTATATGAGGATGTCATGTGGATGTTTGATGAGATCAGAGCCCAGCGATTCTTCCAGATAACTCCACAGACATATTTGCCACTTGTTTTGGAATTTTTGAGCAGTTTCGATATGTGGCTTAATACTTACCCTACTAGGCATTCGGATGGTGAGATCACCTTTCATATGGCCAATGTAGAGAGGAAGCTATTGATGCCTTGCATTTTGATAGTAATTTTGAGGGTCATTTCATACTAAATCTAGGCTTATTCTGACACTTTTATACTCTTTATAGGCTTATTTCCTTCATATCTTCGGAATGTTCACTTTTTGGCGTTTTTGTGGAATTTCAGGTAAAATCACCCTTTTTCGACGTATTTTGAAGATTCTAAGGCCATGGGACGATTTCTTATACAAAGATGAAGCTACACATCAAATTTGGGCTAAAATGGAGTTAGCCTAAAAAATACGGCCAGGTGAACCCCACGGGGTTCACCAGAATTCCTATAGACCGAGAACTACTTAGAACAAAGCACAGCCAGGTGAACCCCGGCAGGGTTCACCGCTCTTCTTTCAGCCATAACGCACAGAATGAATCACGGCTAGGTGAACCCCCCCAGGGTTCACCCGTGATTCCGATCCAGGCTCACGTGCGAGTCCGAGTCTTACTCAGTTTTTATATGATTTCTCACCCGATTGGAGTCCAAATTTGGCAAGTGAGGTGTCTATGGAAATCTCTTTCGAAGGCGAACGCGTAGGACATAAAAGCCCTAATTTTCATGCCCTAATTATTGAGAAATCACACAATGAAGCGAGGTGAGCAAAAGAACAAGGCGACAACACAAGTCCGAGGCGATTTTCAGAGATTGGATCATCGGAGCATCACGATTCTTGCAGATTTGCTTCGGTTTATCCTCTCTTATCCCTTAGAAACTCTTCCTTGTGATCTTCCTATGTTAAAAGAGAGATTCTTGAGCGTTTCAATGATGATTGTAGCGTAAACCCTATTTCGGGGCTTGGTTTAAAACCGTTGACGAATTTAATCGCAAACTTTATCTTTATTTTGTTATTTTGATTGTGTTGTGAGAATATTTTACTTTGAAGTATTTATTTCATGATTTTACCTTGGCCGAGTACTTTCACGTGTTAGCCGTTACAATTCATATCGAGAGAAGGATCGTAAGGGTGGAATCCCTTAGTAAAACTTGTGAGACCTCGACATGAGAGTGCTTGGTCTTCGCTCGAGGGTTTTATAAACTGCCATTGAACTCATTGGGTTCGTTTTAGAACGATCCACCGCGAGAGTAGGAGGTCGATCTAAGCCGAACACCAGGGTGTACACTCGAGAGAGGGCACCTTGTACTTTAGGGTTAGATTCCTTATGCAAAATCAATAATCCAAATGACCGACATCTGCCTTGTGCGATTAAAGTAGTCATCACGGTGAAAACCAAAGCCCCGATATCTCTCTCATATTTACTTCCTACCGTCGTAGCGTTGATTACTTGTTTTCGATTTCTACTTTCAAAACCCAATTTCGATTCTCCTAGTTATTGGGACTCAGATTTTCTAGTACTCAACCTTGTTCCCTGTGAGATTCGACATCTTTTATATTACTTCGACATAACCGTGCACTTGCGGGACGTGTCAAGTTTTTGGCGCTGTTGCCTGGGAACAACGGTTGATATTAGTATATTTCTGAGAATTGGTAGACTAGGCTTTAGTTAGTTTTTTTCTTTACTGCACTGCTATTTTCTTTTTCTCCTTATTTACTTGTTGTCTTAGAACTTTAAAATTTTGACTGACCTTTTTATGCAAAGAAGTTCTAGGGTAGGTACATTCTTTGACATTGATCCAGAGATCGAGCGCACCTTTAGGATAAGAAGAAAGCTTAAGCAGACTCGGCAAAAAGAAGACCAAAAATAGATGGAGCACATTCAACGTGACATGGACAATGATCAAGCACCCCAACTTGTACTGAACAACCATAACATGATGCTGAGAGATTATGCTGCACCTTATACTCATGGGTTACAATCTGGAATTTCAAGGCCTACAGTAGAGGCCAATAACTTCGAAATTAAACTTGCACTACTTTCTATGGTTCAACAGAACCAATTTGGTGGTTCCCCTCTTGAGGACCCCAACATGCATTTAGCCATATTTTTAGAATATTGCGATACATTGAAGATTAATGGTGTTTCTGCAGATGCAATCAGGTTGAGACTTTTTCCATTCTCTTTGAAGGACAGGGCAAGAGCTTGGCTTCACACGATCCCACCAGCTTCGATAAGAACATGGACAGAACTATCTCAAGCCTTTCTCTCCAAATATTTCCCTCCATCCAAGACAATACAACTGAGAAATCAAATCACGAACTTCATGCAAAAAGATGGAGAATCCTTGTATGAGGCTTGGGAAAGGTTTAAAGAGCTGCAAAGGATGTGTCCACATCATGGAATTGCTACTTGGGTTTTAGTCCACACATTTTATAATGGGCTGGACTATAACACAAGACTCACAGTAGATGCTGCAGCCGGTGGAGCTTTGATGAATAGAAGAGTTGAAGACGCCATGAACCTCTTGGAAGATATGGCGATGAACCACCACCAATGGTCATCAGAAAGAGGTATACCTTCTAGAGCATCAGGTAAGTATGAAGTTGATGTCTTGACTTCATTAACTGCTAAGGTAGATTCTTTAAGCAAGAGGTTGGATTCTTTTCCAATTAATGCTAATTCTATATCTTGTGAGTTATGCGGGGTTGTAGGCCATGCAGGTGCAGATTGCTAGTTGGGGATTGGTCAGTTGGTCCTGAATCATCCTGAACACATGAATACAGTTGGAAACATTAACCCGATGAATAACTCATATTCCAACACATATAACCAAGGATGCGCAACCACCAGAACATTTCATACCAGACTACCCATCCAGTGCAACAACAACCGGCACAACCCCCACAACCACCGCAGGCAAATTACAAGCAATTTTCAGGATTCCAAGCCATGACTTACACCCCACCACCAAAGTCAAATCTAGAGTCTCTACTTGAGACTTTTGTGGCGGCACAGATCAAATAAAATGAAGTAGTGAATGAGACCATGAAACAAATGACATCAAAGTTAGATGACTTAGCCGCCCACTATAAGATGCTGGAGACTCAGCTACCCCAGCAAGCTAGCTCATCTACTGTACCTTCAGGAAAGCTCCCATCCCAACTTGAAGTCAACCCCATGGAGTATTGCAATGCAATCTCAACTAGAAGTGGCAAGCAACTAAAAGATCCTAAAATGCCAACTGATGATAGAGGAGAAGATGCAACACCTAACACCAGAGATCAAAACCAAGGGACAACTCCTGTGACACTTGAACAGACTGAGGAGGAGCGGCCTTATGTTGAGCCTCCTACATACAAACCTCCCATTCCTTTTCCACAGAGATTAGTCAAGGCCAAGCTAGACAAACAATTTGGTAAGTTTTTTGAAGTTCTAAAAAAGCTTTATATTAATATGTCTTTTGTTGATGTATTGTCAGAGATGCCTACATATGTCAAATTTCTAAAGGACATCTTGTCCAATAAGAGGAAGCTAGAGGAGCAAGAGACTGTTGTACTTACTCAGGAGTGCAGTGCGATTATCCAGAACAAACTCCCCCAAAAGCTCAAGGACCCAACCCAGGCAGTTTTTCCATATCCTGCCAGATAGGAGAGATGACCTTTCAGCGAGCCCTCTGGGGGCGAGTGTTAGTTTGATGTCTCTTTCCTTGTGCAAGAAGCTGAATTTAGGAGACTTGAAGCCAACCACCATTTCATTGCAGTTGGCTGATAGATTGATTCGTCGAGCCATTGGGATTGTGGAGGATGTCCCTGTCAAAGTAGGCAACTATTTTATTCTGACAGATTTTGTTGTATTGGAGATTGATGAGGATGATAGATTACCTATTATTCTTGGGAGACCATTCCTTGCCACAGCTGGTGCGGTGCTCGATGTCAAAAATGGGAAACTTGATTTAAACATCGGTGAGAATGTTATACAATTTAATTTATCAGACTCTCTAAAGAAACCTTCTCTTGCAGGTACATGTTGCCATGTTGATATCATAGAGAGAGATATGAAGCACATTGAACCGTACAAGAGAGACATCGACCCGCTAGAACTATGTTTGCTTGATGCTGAGGATCGAGGCATAGATGACCATACTACTGATTATTCACTATTGTTGGACTCACACCCAGTTTTAGAGTCCAGGTCATCGAAGTTGGAAACCCTTTCTAAAGTTATCTTAGGAGAGATAGAAGAAAAGAAGATTGAGTATGAGAGCCTTCCTAGCAACCTTCACCATGAGTTCCTTGGTAACAACTCTACATATCAAGTAATAGCCAACGGCGATCTGAACAAAGAACACACTAAGCAATGGCACGACCAGCGAATTATCAAATAAGAATTTCTTGAAGGTGATAGAGTTCTGCACTTTAACTCTAGGCCAAAATTGTTTCATGGAAAGTCAAGGACAAGGTGGTCAGGACCCTTCACTGTGCAACAAGTATATCCTCATAGGGCTATCAAGATTTGGGGAGAGCATACAAGAAGTTTTATTGTGAATGGCCAGAGACTAAAACACTATCATCTGGATGAGCAAATTGACAAAATGGGTGTTCTCACACTTTTTGATTCATCTGGTGTGGGTTGATAAACACTGTTTATGGTCAAGCTATAGACCTAAAACTAGCACTCCTTGGGAGGCAGCCTAAGTTTTTGCTTATTTTTTTCTGTGATGTGTTGATTTCTTTTTGTTATATTTTAGTTGCAAACTCTTATAGGTAGATTTTGATGTGTTTTGTTTTGTTTTCATGGACGTCTTTGCTGATTGAGATTTATTCTATATTGTAGGCATATTTTCTGGAGAATAGGGAATCAAAGCCAAGTATTTTTTTTACAGCATAGTGTGAATCACGACCCGGCCGTGATTATGGTGTTCGTCCATGATAGCATGCAATTTCTACTTTCTCCCGGCCCTCCACCTACTCCTCTCACGTATCTGGACTTCGCATAGAGGACTATGCAAACTTTTAGAGTGGGTGAGCTTTCTATACTCCGGTTTCTCCTTTTGTCTTCATGTGGCTATTTAACTTTGCTCGCTTGGTCTATTGTGTTTGGATACTTTTCTGTGATGGATATTATATGACATTGTATCTTATATTCCATTCTATTCGTGGGCCTGGTCCACATCCTCAAGCCCCATTCTGTGACAGTTATGTATGACACCTTGCATTTTACTTTCATGCTTATATTAATACTTTGCTATGATGGTTGAAAATTTTGAAATGTTTTGATGCTTATTATTCATGGATTTGTGTGTCTATCATGAGACTTGTCCTATGAAAGCTATTTCATAAATTTGAGTTGAATGCATGATTGGTTAGGAATGATCAAAGAATTAAGTCTGGAGTATACCTCTTTGTTAGAGATACTTTTTGATCATGTCCATATGCTCTATGATTTTGAAATTTTTGTGATTTGGATTGCTTTTGAGTTGTTCATTAGTGGGTCAAACAATTCTATGATTGTTTAATCAACTCAAGCTTGCAACTTACATGAGAATCATATTGAGATATATATTCACTTAGTTATTCTTTGAATTCCTTTCTGTTATTGGGGAGATACTACATGTGTTCAAAAAGGATGTGTTATCAACTGCTATATATATATATATAATATCACCTTTAGATTCCTCTACTTGGCACTGCGCAAAATTGGCAATGGTACCGAAGGACATGAGTTGAAATCTAAGGGATGTGAAATTGAAATCAATAAAGAGACTTCTCTACTTGGCATTGCGAAAAATTGGCAATGGTACCTAAGGTTATAAGTTGAAGTCTATTGCAATAATCAGTGTATCATACCCTGATAGAACATTTGAGTTAACCCCAATGATTTGAATAAGGAGGACTGGAATTGCATGAGTGTTATGTGTAGGCTTGGTTGAATCCTATGTTTACTACTTACAAGGTTGTTTGGCATCTAGAAATTATGGGATTAAACTGTTGACCACTTGAAACAACCATTTACTTGATTTCTCCTAATTAGATTTTGGATTGTTATTAAATAATTCTCTAACTTGGATGTATGCCTCTACCCAAAAGATTACTCTTACTCCCATCATGTGTTTCACCTTATTTTATTGCTTGAGGACAGGCAAAGATTTATGTCAGGAGTATTTTGATGCCTTGCATTTTGATAGTAATTTTGAGGGTCATTTCATGCTAAATCTAGGCTTATTCTGACACTTTTATACTCATTATAGGCTTATTTCCTTCATATCTTCGGAATCTTCACTTTTTGGTGTTTTTGTGGAATTTCAGGTAAAATCACCCTTTTTCGACGTATTTTGAAGATTCTAAGGCCATGGGACGATTTCTTATACAAAGACGAAGCTACACATCAAATTTGGGCCAAAATGGAGTTAGCCTGAAAAATACGGCCACCATCCCAATCGCTAGCCAGTAGAACTCACAGAGAGCTTCACGGCCGGGTGAACCCCAGCGGGGTTCACCATAATTCCTATAGACCGAGAACTACCCAGAACAAAGCACAGCCAGCACCGTGCTTCTTTCAGCCAAAACGCACAGAATGAATCACGGCCAGGTGGACCCCGCGGGGTTCACCCGTGATTCCAATTTAGGCTCACGCGCGAGTCCGAGTCTTACTCGATTTTTCCATGATTTCTCACTCGATTGGAGTCCAAATTTGGCAAGTGAGGTGTCTATGGAAAGCTCTTTCAAAGGCGAACGCGTAGGGCATAAAAGCACTAATTTGCATACCCTAATTATCAAGGAATCATGCGACGAAGCAAGGTGGACGGAAGAACAAGGCGACAACACAAGTCCGAGGCGATTTTCAGAGATTGGATCATCGGAGCATCACGATTCTTGCAGATTTGCTTTGGTTTATCCTCTCCTATCCCTTAGAAAGTCTTCCTTGTGATCTTCCTATGTTAAAAGAGAGATTCTTGAGCGTTTCTATGGTGATTGTAGCGTAAACTCTATTTTGGGGCTTGGTTTAAACTCGTTGACGAATTTAATCGCAAACGTTATCTTTATTCTGTTATTTGGATTGTGTTGTGAGTATATTTTACTTTGAAGTATTTATTTTGTGATTTTACCTTGGCCGAGTACTTTCACGTGTTAGCCGTTACGATTCATATCGAGAGAAGGATCGTAAGGGTGGAATCCCTTAGTAAAACTTGCGAAACCTCGACACAAGAGTGCTTGGTCTTCGCTCGAGGGTTTTATAATCTGCCATTGAACTTATTGGGTTTGTCTTAAAATGATCCACCGCGAGGGTTTTATAATCTGTCATTGAAGGACTCAAATTTATTAATTTCACTCTGTGAGGAAAGGCGAGAGTAACAATTGTTTAATTTGATCTAAATCTAGGAAATTTAGTTAAATTCTACAAAATCTTAGAAAATTCTATCAAATTTCACTCATCGCGCTGGCAATTGCTTTAAAATATATTCTTAATTAAAATATGGATCCCTACCTAAGATGCCTAGACAGATTCATTGGCAGGATCGTTGACATGCAATTTTTCTCCACTAGAGGCACTCATGCTGCATCCGATAGACGTCAACGAGTCAATTGTATTAATTCCACGGTGGAGGCCTGGAGGGAGACTGCTAATGGAGTCAATTCAACGAGTCAATTGTAAATGGTGGTCCGAAAGGATTCAAGAACCAAGTGTGTTCGAAGAAGTCTTCTTCGCCCAAGAGTCAACAGCAACTGCAGATTATGGAGAAAAAAATAGTATTCCTTTTGAAAAAACTGAGGAGATCTAAATCAAATCTTATCTGATCCAAATCCACTATATTTTTGGTCACAAAGTAAAATAAAATAACTTAATTAAATTTTTTTCCAATAATAAAGTAACTTGTAACACTTCCACAGGTAAAAATCCACAATGGAGGAGTAAGATTGTCTTCATAGTTGTAATTTTTAATCCCCAAAATGCTTATTTAATACATTTTTATCAAATTCAAGTTTAAATCACAAATAAAAATATAAAGTAGAAAATAAAGGTATAGTTAACACCATTTATTTCAATGTAAATTTGCTTTTTCTAGTAATACGCTAATTAAAATGAAAATATATCAAAGAAAGCACTTACTATAAATTAAACTGTCTATGTAATGGTTTTTCAATTTGATGATGCCAAATAATTTAACTAGTAAAGATTTTTATTGTTAATAATAATATAGTCGATAAAAAATCTCAAAATGAGATAGAAAAATTTATATGAATAAAACAAATTATAGAATTAAACACTTTGAGCAAACGTATTCAAATTACCAAATAAGTCTAAAATTTGTGAAAATTTTACCAAACTTTTAATAATAGCTCGTCCTTCGTTCTTGAGGTTGCTGGTAGAGTCAATAAGAAATTTTTATTAGAGATATGTATTTAATTAAAATTAAATATTTCAAGTAAAATAGTAATTCTAGATGTTATTTTGTTGAGTGCCACTAATTCCTTGAGTATTCATTTTAGAGGTAAGTAAAAGACTCAGGCTCCATTTGGCCTAGCTTCTGCTTGTAGCTTTTGCTGGTTGAAGAAGTGCTCATTGAAGAAGTGCTGGCTAAAGAAGTTTGAGGGTGTTTGGATGCATAACTTATGGCTAGGTTATTCTATTTACAATAAATAAATTTTTATTAAAAAATTACTAAAATAAAATTTATATGATTAAATTTATTGTTAACTATAATTAAAATATTTATTAGAAATATTATAAGTTATACTATTAAAAAATTATTATTACAATTAAGCATAAGCAGGTGGGGGCCAGAGAAGCAGCTTCACCCTTGCTTCTCAGAGAAGCAGCTATTTGTGGTTTGGAACAGAGAAGTTGCAAGGCCAAACACCTCAGCTTCTTAATTTCTACTGGCCGCAACATTATAAGCAGCTCCAAAAGCTAGGCCAAACGGGGCCTCAAACAAAAAAGTAATAATAATATCAATTTAGTATATTTAACACAACAAATTATTGAATGTATCAGTAAAAAGTTGTTTCTTCCAACTAAATTTTTTTAAAAAAAATTTACTAGTTCTGCAAGAGGCTTAAGAAGAGCGATTAGAATCATAATTTATAAAAATAGACTCTTTTGGTAAGAAGTGTAAAAGGGTCAATTTCTTCCACATATTCCCTTTAGGTATGCTGTGAAGGTTAGATAAAGTAAAAATAAATTTTAGAAAAAGAAATTTCTAATAAACAGATATTTTAAGGTTTTAGATAAAATACTTTACAGTAGTAAAAAATAAAAGCTTACTCATTAAATATGAAAATAGCATTATTCCTTGTCATATATTCTCAAGAAAAGAATAAAAAGAGGAATCTTCTGGGCATATTCCAAGCAAAACAACAAAATTTATTCCATAATGGAAAGCAAAAGTTTCAAATTTCACTGTCTCAAGCTATGAGCTTTATTCAAAATAAAAGAAAAAAAATAAAGCTATGAGCTTTATTTAAAATAAAAGAAAAAAAATAAAAATATGATTATCACACCAATATAACAATATGTATACATATACGTAGAGACACGCAAAATATATATTTGTATGTCTGGACATACTATTGGTTTTGGGTTTTAGATCTTCCACTGTCTATATTTATCGTGCATACTTTAGCGATGACATTATTTCGTTCTCCATGCTATAATTCCTAGATGCCCCTAGGGTTGCTTGATTAATCAAATTGTTGCATATAGTTTTGTAACTATCATGCTGTGATAGACTTTTTGATTCATCTTTCTCACCCCCAATTTTTTTCCTGTCTTATGATTTTTTTGAGATGCTGCAATTTGAACTCTACTTCTTTCATTGTGGGCCTATGATCCCCCTTTAATCGGAGACATTTTTTCGCTAGAAGTATAACTTCATTAAGCTCTTCTTTTGACCCTTCTTTCACAACACAAGCCTCCAAAATTTTGAAAACACGTTCTTCTCTTACTGCTCCTAAAAATTGCATTGACAAATTGAATTGTTCTCCATGTTCACTATAGAAAACTGGCTTCTTGCCTATTAAAAGCTCTACAAGGATTACTCCGAAGCTATAAACATCACTCTTATCTGTCAATTGCCCTGTTTGATAGTATTAAGGATCCAAGTATCCAAATGTGCCTTGTACAGCTGTAAGTATGTGAGTTTGATCATGTGGAATCAATCTTGAAGCTCCAAAGTCTGATAGTTTTGCAGTATAGTAGTCATCTAAGAGTATGTTTAATAACTTAACGTCCCTGTGTAAGATAGATATGGAGGCTACAGAGTGCAAATAAGAGAAAGCAGATGCAGCTTCTGTCGCAATTCGTAAACGATCATCCCAAGCTAACAAAGAGCTATCACTTTGGTTGTGAAGGTGGTCGAATAATGTTCCATTTGAGACGAATTCATAAACAAGCAACGGGACTTCAGTTTCCAAATAACATTCGGAAAGCTTCACCATATGTCTATGATTGATTTGAGAGAGAATTACAACCTTATTTATGAACTGATGTATCTCTTTCTTCTTCATAATCTTAGACTTTTTTATGGCAACAATTCTTTGATCCGATAGAATGCCCTTGTAAACCATTCCATGTCCTCTGCAGCCAAGAATTCGAGTATCATCAAAATTGTTAGTTGCCTTCTCTAGATCTTTCAATGTAAATATCTTTGTCCTCTCTGATGTATCCATATTTGTCAATAGTAGTTTCTATAGCAACAAACCGTGATTCTGGCGAAAGTGTCTTCTTCTAATTTCCTCATGTTTCCTTCTCTTCCTTTCTCGAGCATAGAAGGTGAAACACATAGCTAGAAAAAGAATGCCGAAGCCAGTGCTCATGCCAATTATTAAACCTGCGTAAGTATAGATCTCTTGGTAGTAACGTTCAGATTTTCAGTCTCCTAAAAACGTTGTAGTTTACAAAGCTTTACCTAGCAAGAGAGTGTGCATTCTGTTTGAAGTGCAAGTGTAACAGCCAATGCTATTAGTGCAAGTTCCATAGCATACATATTTATCCGGACGCTCGCATTCATTAATATCTGAAAAGAAAAAATGAAACAACAAAAAATTAGTAATATCATGCCTTGGAACTATTTTGCTACGGAAGAAATAGGAGTAATATACCTGTACAGCCAACATAAGGATTTCCCTCAAAACCTTTGTCACATTTGCAACGGTATCCGACGTGCTTCTCGCCCTTGTTCGTGATGGTTATATTTTGACAGACACTGTGATTGTCTCGAGACAATCATAAGTCGTCATGTTCTGCATCGCCTCCACGCACGATTGGTACTGAATCGCCCAACTAAATATGGCACTCTCGTTCAGCAACATGAACGGTCTCTCGTTCAACAACATGAACGGCCATCTGGACCCCTCAAATAAGAACCGGAACATAAAATCATCGTATATCTTGAGTTTTAGCTTCCCTTCCTCCAACAATATGTTGCTCACTTGAACTAAGTGATCACTTTTGTTTACTAGGAGGAGAGTGGGAAGAGGATCCGTCGTCCTGTTGCATATCAGAGCAAATGGCTGGGCTATATAGCAGCCGACTTCTAAGCCGAACAGATAAGGCCCTTCAATCTCCCCGCATTTTCTTGTACAGTTATGGTTCGAAGGATGAGTCAGTGAAGCAACTGCTGACACCAAAGGGATTTGGAGAATCTAGTAAAGTCAGCTTTTAGCGGAGAAAATATCATCCTCTTCATTTTGCTTTTATAATTTATGCTGCTAACTCTGAAAATATATATTTTTTCCAATAAAAAAACAAAACATTTCCGCGTAATCGTTTCTCATTTGATTGCCAGTGGCACCTATATTTATCTCATATTTTAACTTGGGATTCAAGAGGCTTAATGTCATACTATTTTAGTTGTTCAAAAAAAATGCACCAGCTGACACAGCTGAGCAATGCATCGTTAAAAGGAGCAAATTTTCTCGTTAAAAGGAGCAAATTTTCTAAGCAGCCGCGGCTGCTTAGAAAATTTCTCCCGTTGAAAGAATACTGTATAAATAAATAAAGAATAATGTAACATATTCATTACCATGGTCATAGCACGTGGCAGTGTATGCAACATTACCTTGGCAGCCGTCGGCGCATAGGGATTTCCATGGAAGCCCCAGGAACACTGGCAGAAATATCCGATTCCAACCTCTGAAGAGTTATACATCCTAGCGTCGAAGCAATTGCTGTTTCTGCTGCGCCAAGCGTAGGTATCTTGATTCTTCTTAGCTTCTTCGCAGGTCGGCTCATCATTAATGAGCCAGCCCAGGGCGACCTCCACTTCCCCTTCAATCCCATCCTGTAGCTGTAACTTGTAGTAGTCATTCGAGAGGAAGGCCTTGATGGTGGAGTCATTCTTCAGACGCAGCTCCCTCTGATTGAGCCTGGTTAATTGAATCGCTAATGACTCAATTAACGTACAGTCGTCTATGTATGAGAAACGTACAGTCGGCAATAACCGACGCCATCAGTTAGAAAATTTTCCTTGGGCCTTGTGTAGTTGATCGGGCAGAGCGACGCGCAATCTCCAAGAGTCTTGTTGCGAGTGGGATCGATTAAAGTGGCGACCGCGCTGCAACCGCTGACCCACAACTTTAAGGATCTGAATCTGTATTCGTGGTCGCTAATACCGAGCTCATCCAGAGAATACAAGTTGTAGGGACTGTCGGCCGGGAGATCGATCAGGGGTATGTGGGTAGACACCATGTCAACGCTTGTGGTGGCGATGGCTCGCTTGATGAACACGGTACTGTAGTCGGCGGTGATGCTCCTGTTGACTTCCATGTTAGAGTGGCCGAGCAAGAGGTTCGGGGGAGAGGTCGAGTCGTTGCAAATGAGCTCGAAACCAGGGCGAAAACAACCGGGGCTGATTCCGAAGGGGTACTCTATACTGAGGCCGCCACAGCTCGTTTGGCAGGTGGACGAGAGGGGAAATGTCGGACACTCCATTGCGGAGGTTGCCGATGTTAGTTGCAGTAGCACAAGTAGTAGCAGGGAGATATTACACACACCCCTCAACGTTGATTCGTTTGTCGAGATTTTCGAGTTATAATTTAAGGTTTTGAACAATAATAAGATTGAAAGTTCAACTCCACGTTGTTGACAAAATAGTGCAATCTTGAGGTGGAAAAATGGTGCAACCGTCGGCCCTTCCGATCACTTAGCCAAATGCGATGATTCCTTCAACGTTTTCCGAGTCTTATCGTTTCGGGGTATGCAGTACACAAAAATCAAACTTAATACCAACGGGAGACAGCGATTGAAAATGAGATAATGAAATAACAGTGATGGAAAATGAAGAACGAGGAAGAACGCGCGCCATATTCATCCACTAGATGTGACCCACGGAGGAACTCGAGCTGTCACGACAGACGTCAAAGAGTCAAATGTATTATTTCCAAGTTGGAGGGAGACTAACAAGTGAGTATATGAAAGAGGAAACTTGCAAGTATTTGGCTCAACATTATACTAGTCCAGAGTCGTCGTCTTTATTATTACTTTTTTTCTCTTTTTTTTTCTATATTAACAAATATTTTTGCGGGAAAACGCAGATGTATATGGAAGTAGATAAAATGTCCCTATATAAAAAAATCTAATCAACACCAAATATAAAAAGCATGCTAAAAAGTCCTCGAAAGAGTTATTGCACCGTTGGCAAGTCAACGCTATCCTAGTCAAATTATAGAAAAACAATCGGAAGTTAATATAATTTGTCACAATCCCTTCTTGCACTAACAACTTGATGCAGATATTATTATCATCATTCTTGAATACAAGAACTAAGCTCATATATGACAATTAACTGGACCAATTAATAAAAGAGCACTTGAAAGAGTAGAGGAGCATGAAAAAATTAATCGTCCAACTTTAGAGAGCCATAAAGGAAACTATACTATCATGAATTTCTCAGTTAATACCCAGAGAAATTGGAATTAATCTTGAAGCTCCAAAATTTGATATTGTTGTAATACAGCAGTCATCTAAGAGCATAGATGTTTGATGACAACATCCCTATGGAAGATAGATATAGAGGCTGCTACAAAATACAAGAGAGAGTAAATGCAGCTTCTCTAGCAATCTGCCCAATGTAATTTTGAGGTGAGTTCATAAACAATCAAGAGAAGTTCGACTTCCAAACAACATCCCAAAAGTTTCACCACGTTAGATTTCATCATTTTATTCGCTTGTCTGTGATGAGAACTTCAACAAAATACAATGCAGTCAAACAATTTGAGGAGGAAAAATGATGCAATTGTCGGCCTCTTCAATCACGTAGCCAAATGCAATAATTCTTTGGACGTATATCTAATCTTGCAATTTGCAGGTATGCACTGCAGTACGCAAAAAGTCAAAGTTAAGACGTGATCGAAATGAGTTATTGGAAGAACGCCATTATATTCATTAATTAGATGCGATCCATGGAGAAACTCTAGCTACATATGATTGATGTCAAGTGCCAACCAGTCTAATGTTTTAATTCAACTTAGTTGAAATGGTCTCGAAGGATTCGAGGACAGAGTCTGTGAGGAAGATCGAGTCTTTGCCAAGAGTCAATATCTACTGTAGATTATGGAAATTAATTAGTTCAGCCTCTTTAAAGAACCAAGAAGATCTAATTCTCTATATTTTGTTTTCAGGAAGTAATATAAATTAACCAACTTTTAAAGATAAATATCCATAATAAGAAATTAAACCTTACCATTTTTACTGGTAAAAATTCATAGTTGCAATTCATCCTTTACGTTTTGTTTACTGAAAAAGTAGAGAATGAACTTTCTGAAATGTATTTTGTATTCTGGGCTACTATTTAAAATTTATTAAAGAATTTACGTTCTAAATCACAAAATAGATATAGAGGTTGCTACAAAATACAGGTAAGAGTAAATAGCTATTTCTTAACATATCTTCAGAAAATTGCCTGCACCATATAATACAAAAATCGCTGAACTATGGACTGAAAAATATCCAAGGATGACGGTAGGAATACTGCCTAAGATAAATTTTACATATGGGGTACTACAAAAAATCTGTAAAACTAATGAAATGCATCGCCAAGCTAAAGATTTCTCTTTCTGCCAAAGTATAGCAGTACCAGGGGTTTATTCATCTAGTGCTAAACCCAAGAAATTCTTACGTAAGGCTTCAACATATAAGTCACATCCACACAAGAATCACGTAAGGAAACTGAAGACTAAGAAGCCAGGAAAGGCGAAATGTAAGTGTTTTATCTGTGGAGAGATGGGACATTTTGCTAATGAATGCAGAAGTAAGAAAGTAAACAGAGAACGTTTAGCTGTTTACCAACAGTTAGAACTTTTGCCCGAATGTGATGTTGTTAGCGTGGGAGAAGACGAAGATCCTGATGATTCGGATCTTTGTTCTTATTCTGAAGATGAACTGGATCATCAAGAAAAGAGAGGGTTTTTATTGATGATGGGCTCTGAAAACATGGATTGGAATCCCTTACGAAAAAACTATTCTTTAAGTAAAGAATACTTAGAGTGTCCGCACCAATGGACAATGCATCCAGAGCTACTCCCGCACACAAACAAGTGTCTTTTCTGCCCAATTAAAACAGTTAAGCGGGCCAGAATGCAGTGTGCTATTTGTCAATTGGTTTGCTGCGCTGTATGCAGCATGTTGAAATTTCAGATAACAATTCCTTTAGGAGAAGAACCACCTAAGCAAGTGAAAGTAGATCTTCGGAAACTAACGGCTGAACAGGCCAAACACATCACAAATTTGGAGGCTGAAATAAAAGCCATTAAAGAAAAAGGAAAATCAGTTATGATAACCGAAGAAGTTGTTTTCAAAGCTGAAGAAAGAAAACCTACACGGTTTGCCAGCATCAGCAATAATCTATTGAATTTAACTGCAACTCTTGAGATAGATAATGAAAAATTCAATGTTCAGGCAATTTTAGACACAGGAGCGTCTAAATGCTGCATCACTCCAGATGCTTTGCCAGTAAGATGCTATGAGCCAACAGGAGAATACTCTATCTATGGAGTAAATAGCATGCAGAAAACAACAACGAAGTTGAAAAATGGGTTTTTAATTCTGAATAAAGAAAAATATGTGATGCCATTCACATATGCCCTGCCACTCTCTATAGGAGACAAAACACAACTGATTATAGGTATGAACTTTGTTCATAGCTTCAGAGGAGGGTTAAGAATAGAACAAGGCACTTTAACGTTCTATAAGAAGGTTGAAGTTATCCAGACCACACCAATCACATCAAGGATAGCACTGAACCTATTACATGAAGAAGAAGAGTTAGATATTTTGAGCCAAGAAACAATATATGAACTCTGCTCGTATGATCTTGGAAAATTATCAGACTATGAGGAACAGATTCTGCCGACGTTAAAGGACTTAGAAAAAAGTCAGCATATTGGGACCAACCCGAAACAATTCTGGACTGAAGATTCAGTCAAATGTTTTATTGAGATAATAAATGAAGATTTGATTATCTCAGATAAGCCAATAGTCCCAAGTTTAGAAATGAATAAGGAGTTTAAAAAACACATCAATGAACTCTTAGAAATGAAGCTGATCAGACCATCTAAATCAAAGCACAGGACGGCGGCATTTATTGTCAACAAGCATTCAGAGATAGTCAGAGGGAAAACCAGAATGGTCTGCAACTATAAACGGTTAAATGATAACACGTATAAAGATCCCTATGTACTACCAAATATTGAATTGCTTATTTCCAAGATAAAGAACAAATCTGTGTTCAGTAAATTTGATTTGAAATCTGGATTCTACCAAGTGGCTATGACAGACGCCAGTATTCCGTGGACAGCATTTGTATTTCCGCAAGGTCATTTTGAATGGCTAGTTATGCCATTCGGTTTGAAAAATGCGCCTTCTATTTTTCAGAAGAAAATGGATGGCATTTTTGCTGAGTTTGAAGATTTTTTGTGCGTCTACATTGACGATATTTTAATCTTTTCGGAAAACATAAAAGATCATCTGGTCCATTTGTCAAAATTTTTTGCTACCATCAAAGCAAATGGATTAATCTTGAATCGGACGAAAGTAAAGCTGGGAGTTTCTATTATAGAATTCCTTGGCCTAGAAATTGGAGAAGGCCAAGTCAAATTGCAACCACATATTGTTAAGAAGCTCTTAGATTTTCCGGATGACCAGTTAGAAACGCTGAAAGGGTTACAGCGTTTCCTTGGAATCTTAAATTATGCTCGGAATTTCATTCCGAACTTAAGTAAGTACACAGGACCATTATATAATAAGTGTTCTAAGACTGGTGAAAGGAGATTTAATAAGTACGATTGGCAAGCAATCCAAAAGATCAAAGAAGTGGTAAAACAGTTACCACCACTACAGATACCGCCGCCTAGCGCCTACTTAATTATAGAAACAGATGGCTGTCTTACAGGCTGGGGAGGTATTTTGAAATGGAGGCCAACAAAAGGTGACACTCAAAAGAAGGAACAAGTCGCCCGATACTGTTCCGGCAAGTATAAAACAGCAATCTCAACAATTGATGCGGAGATCATGGCATGTTTATATGCCTTAGATAAATTCAGAATATTTCTTCTCTCTAAATCAGAGTTCACGTTGAGAACCGACTGCCAGGCTATAGTATCCTTCTTCCAAACGGTCACTGCCAGTAAGTTAGCGAAAAATCGCTGGGTTAATTTCATAGAGTATGTCACAGCAACAGGTGTAGAAGTAAAGATTGAGCACATTAAGGGGACAAACAATATTGGTGCAGATAAGCTATCTCGTATAATCGTTACCAATTCAATCTATGTCCTTATTAGTGTACCCTCATATGAAGTGTTTGCTGCAAAGATGGTACTGAGTCGAACGTACCATACTAATATGATTGAGAGGCTACCACACCATATTGGACAATACATCTATGAATTAGCAGAACAACGGTCTATACAAAAGCTGATTTCTCTGCAGGAACAGTTACAAGCCATAAATGCAGCACCAAAACCAGGTATTTACGTCAGACAGCAGTATGGAAGATTTTCATACACCACTCTTATCCAGTTTGACGAAGTACTAGAACAAGATTATCTGTTCGTTCAAGAACTCTACGACCATGGAATGATCCGACAGCTCGATTGCGAAATGATTACACCGCAGTTTGTTAATCCCAGACTTTATGAAGTTATTAATGACGACATCTACCGGGTATTAACAATTTTCTTGGACTTCTCTCTATACAAAAGATCAGGGTTCAAACCAGTCAAAAGAATCATTAAAGTCAATTATGATGTAATCTGGGCAAATGATCTGGTCGCGCCAGAATGGACGCAAATCTATAATCCTGAAGCATACCAAGTGTCGTTGGACGGACTTCCTGTATCATTCTTGGGTATCTGGATCTCTACATATAATCAGGTATTAGATTTACCATTTTTGCAGGTATGGACGCGCAATGAGATGGAAAGATGGCCAGCTGGACTTTGTGACTCAGATATGTACGATTCAGATTATGCTGCTGATGACTTCTGACGAACAACCACTCATGACGAATCTACTTTGCCGTACATCCACTCAGAGCGAATCTACTTTACCGTACACCTTTACCGTACACACACTCAGAGCAAAGTTATTCGTGCTGAACACTCACGCAACTTCTGTCGGAAGCAAAGAATCTCTTTTAGAAGTAGCATCTAGCTAGCTTCTCTAACATATCTTCAGGACGATTCAGACTTCAAGCTTCGTTTCATACTAATTTGTAGTAAGGCTTATATAAGCCAAGCTTGTGTATGTCTCTGAGATATCTTCACTACATAGCGTTTAGCTATTTCATCTCTTCCGCTCTACTCACTCACTTACTCACTTACTCACTTACTCACTACATATCTTCTGCAGCGTCTCTAGTAATCTCTATAAATGATCATCCCAATCCCAATGTAGTTTTGAGGTGAGTTTTGTTGGTGTTTTACTTGAAAACCTCAAAAAATCCTCTTTAATTTAATATTTTAGACTATAAAATTATCTTTTATTAATTTTATCTAATTATTTTATTTATCTATTTAGTTTATAATTAAGGTTAGCAAATAGCCTTAATTACTAGCTATTATTTTAATTAATTTTCCTATTAATTGTGGCTAGACTAAATAGGTATGTGCTCCTTTTTTACCTTATGTGTGCATTTTTTTACGAGAGGAAGAGAGGAAGCGCAACAAGTTGTTCCTAGGAGATAGAAAAAACTCTATTTTCTTTCAAAGATCTCTTTTTTGCTGTCATACGCTGAAAGAATTTCTTCAACAACCACATATCTCTCTTTTGTTGTTATATGCTGAAAAAATTTCTTCAACAACTGCTCCACTAATGCACCGGTAGAAGCGGAATCCTAATTGAATCTTCTAGGGAAAGACCAAATTTTATCCCACACAAGAAATAGGATATTTACAGATTTTATATCGTGTAAAGCTTTTTTAATTTTGTATATCACTTCATAGATTTAATTGTTTATGTAATTTTCTTTTAATTTTGTATATCACTTCATAGATTTAATTGTTTATGTAATTTTCTGTAAATTTGTTAATTGCTTCATAGATTTAATCGCATCTCTATTATTTTAGTCTAATCTCGCTTACCGTTTATTCTGACCCGATCCGACTTAACTAGATCTGATTTGATTTATAAGTTTGATCCGAACCACTTAATTTGGTCTCGGGTACCTTATCTCGAACCAGCGCCGAACGCATTTGGATCCTCTTGCGTTCACGCGTTCTCATACGTCGGCAGGTTAAAACTCAGCGAATAATCCACAGCGAGGATTCGAACCCGCACCAAAATAATTCGCCCATCTTTAACTCAGCTGCTGCATCCATCATAACTCCGATAACAATACTACCATGTGTACATCTGCTTTGTAATTATATTAATTTAAACTGCTTCTTTGCACCCCTATATTCTGCAATTTACTATTAAAACTTTTAATCTTTATTCTGATTAAACTTTAATTCAAATTACAGGTTAAAAATCTAATTATTTCCATGATTAAATTATAATGTCTAGTAAAAAAATTTTTCACTTAAACCAGAAAAATTCAATGGAAGTGGTTTTAATAGATGGAAAATACAAATGGAAGTATGGTTGGTTACTTTGGGACTTTTTAGTGCCATTGGCATAGAATATCCATATGAAAAAATAAATAATAAAAAATCTTCCTCTTCTTCAAATTCCATAACATATAAATCTGAAACTTCAACTCTTGAAAAAATTGAATACATGTGTAAATTCAGAATTTTAAGTTGTCTTTCTGATGCATTATTTAAAACATATAGTAAATTAAAAACTGCTAAAGAAATCAGGACAACTTTAATTGACATATATTATAGGGTTAATGAAGGGGTAAAAAGATTCACTGCTTTATATTTTAATAATTTTAAAATAGTTGATAATATACTAATTTTTTAACAAATAAATAAATTCTAAAATTTGGTAACTTAACTCCAAATTGCTAGTTCCTCTTTTGATGAATCTTTCATCATTTCTTCTCTTCTAGACAAACTCCCTCCTTCCTGGTCTAGGTTTGCTCAAAACTTAAGGAAAAACATTAACATAACTACTCTAAAAGATGTAATTGAAACTATTAAAATTGAAGATCAATATAGAGTTAGGGATCCTAAAGTTGAACAACCCAGGAACAAAATTCACTTAATTGAATCATCTAGTAAACCATATAACTTCAAATCTAAAAATTTCAAACATAAAAATTTTCAAAATAAAGGCAAGAATCCTCAAAACAATCAAAACTTTAATAAAAAACAAAATCAAGGAAATAAAAAGGTAATAATACCAAGAGGAAAATTCTGCTATGTATGTGGAAGGGAAAATCATCTGGCCACAGACTGCTTCTACAGAAAGAAGGAAATGGTGTCACCTAAGAAATACCAACATCACAAACCTCAAGCTAACATGGTAGAGGAGCAACCAGCCTCAACATCTTCCTTGAGGTTAGTCTCTTGTTTCCCTTCTATTAATCTAACTTATCAAGATTCAGATTGGTGGTTAAATACCGGTGCAAATGTACATGTATGTTCTAACCGGTTGTGGTTCACTTCTTATCAGGACTTAAGTGGAGGAAGTGTGACAATGGGGAATGGATCTACAGCTACGGCTCTTGGACATGGACAAGTGACCTTGAAGTTTACTTCAAGGAAAACTCTTATTTTAAATAATGTACTTCATGTTCCAGAGATCCGTAGGACCTTGTTAGTGGATCCTGTTTAGTTCAAACTAGTTATAAAATTGTACTTGATGCAAATAAAGTTGTAATTTCAAAAGGAGAAACTTTTATTCGAAAAGGCTTTACCTCAAATGGTTTATTTAAATTTAATATTGTTCCTTTAAATAAAAATGAGTCTGAATCTCCTAGTACTATGAATGTTGAAAATAATGATAATTGGCATGGAAGATTTGGACATGTAAATTTTAAATATCTTTCAAGAATGGGACACTTAGGTTTAATACCTAAACAAGTTTCAAAAAGTGAAACTTGTCAAATATGTTCACAAGCTAAATAACCTAGAAAACCTTTTAAATCTATACCTTATAAAGACACTGACATCTTAGAATTAATTCATTCAGAGGTCTGTGATTCAAATAGAGAACCCACAAGGGGAGGTAGTAAATATTTTATAACATTTACAGATAATGCTTCAAAATATTGCTACACTTTTCTATTAAAAACTAAAGATTAAGTTTTATCTAATTTTAAAATTTACAAAGCAGAAGTTGAAAATCAACTTAGTAAAAAGATTAAAACTATTAGATCTTACAGATGAGGGGAATACACCTCAAATGAATTTATTTTGTTCTATCAAGAAATGGGATAGTTCATCAGGTGACTGCCCTTTACTCTCCTCAGTCTAATGGAGTAGCTAAAAGGAAAAATAGAACATTGTTAGATATAGTGAATGTCATGCTGCAAAGTTATAGAGCTCCCCCAAATCTGTGGGGGGGGGGGGGGAGGCTATGCTAACAGCCTGTTTTATTCAAAATAGAATTCCTCATAACAATAAAACTCAAACACCTTATGAAATTTGGAAAGGTCACAAACCTAATTTAAAATTCTTTCAAATGTGGGGGTGTTTGGCTAAGGTCAACATTCCTCAACCCAAACGAAAGAAAATTTGACCTAAAACTATAGATGTTGTTTTTATTGGTTATTCTCTAGATTCTAACACTTATAGATGCCTTGTAATTAATTCAACTATACCTAAAATTTCAAATAATACTTTAATTGAATCTAGAGATATCTCATTTTTTTAAAAAATATCTTCCCTTTTAAACCTACAATGCCTCAACCCAATTTAAATTTAGAATCAAATCACAACCTTAAATCTTCAAATGATTAAATTGAATCTTCCTCACAACAAAATGATATTGATGAACCCAGAAGAAGTAAGAGAACTAGAGTAACTAGAGATTTCGGTGATGACTTCGTCACTTATCTGATAGAAGACACACCGAAAACTTACTTAGAAGCTCTTAGTTCTCTATATGCACCTTTATGGAAAGAAGCAATTGATAATGAATTTCAATCCATAATAAATAATAACACATGGATTTTAACTGATTTACCACCTGGTAACAAACCTTTAGGTTGTAAATGAATTTTTAAAAAGAAATTAAAGATCGATGGTAGTATAGAAAAGTATAAGGCGTGTTTGGTAGTTCAAGGATTTCGGTAGAGAGCCGATATTGACTATTTTGATACCTATGCGCCGGTTGCTAGAATTACTACTATTAGATTCCTTTTATCTTTAGCTTCAATTCATAAATTAATAATTCACCAAATAGATGTAAAAACTTCTTTTTTTCATGGAAACCTTGATGAGGAAATTTATATGACTCGGCCTGAAAGATTTATCTTGAGTGGCTGTGAAGGAAAAGTTTGCAAGTTAGTCCATTCTCTATACGGTCTCAAGCAAGCCCCTAAACAGTGGCACGAAAAATTTGATAAAGCTGTTTTGTCATATGGTTTTCAAATCAATGACTCTGACAACTGTCTTTATTTTAAAAATATAAACTCTTATTTTGTGTTCTTGTGTCTATATGTAGATGATATTCTAATATTCTCTAATAATATAGAAATGGTATATGATACTAAATGTTTCTTAACTAAACAATTTGAAATGAAAGACATAGGAGAAGCAGATGTACTTCTTGGAATGAAAATCATTAGAAATGATAACTCTATATCTCTTTCTCAATCTCACTACATTGATAAAATTTTAGAGAAATTTAATCATAACTCTTCATCACCATTAAGTACACCTTTTGACCCTAACTATCATATGGTTAAAAATCAAGAAAATACTATAAATCAAGAACTTTATTCTAAGGCTGTTGGTTCACTTCTATCTCTAGCTAATAGAACTAGACCTCACATAGCTTATGCAGTATCTAGATTGAGTAGGTACACCTCATACCCT
Source organism: Costus lasius (assembly GCA_027563935.2). NCBI lineage: Eukaryota > Viridiplantae > Streptophyta > Magnoliopsida > Zingiberales > Costaceae > Costus > Costus lasius. The sequence continues at coordinate 107,342,571 of CM050450.1, forward strand.
AATGATTCTCATTGGACTGCTTTAAATAGGGTGTTTAGATACCTTAAAGGAACTAAAAATTATACCCTATCCTATAGTGGATATCCTTCTGTGTTAGAAGGATATTGTGATGCCAATTGGATTTTAGACTCCAATGACATCAAATCTACTTTTGGATTTGTTTTCTTTTAGGTGGAGGTGCCATTTCATGGCAATCTACAAAACAAACTATAATTGCTATGAGTACTATGGAAGCTAAATTCGTAGCTCTAAACTTAGCATGTTCTGAAGCTGAATGGCTTAAAAACCTAGGTTCTTCTTTACCTATGATTGTTTCTATTCATCCACCAATTTCTATAAATTGTGATAACAAAGCTGCAATAGATTTTTGTAAAAAGAAATTAGTTAATACTAAATTAAGCAGACATATTAAAATAAGACAAAAATCTATAAGATAGTTATCAACTCAAAATGTGATTTCTCTATTGTTTGTAAAAACTAATGATAACATTGCTGATTGCCTCACTAAGGGTTTGAATCAAACCAAGGAGATGGCTGATGACTCTAAATTTCATAGTATTTTTCATACTTATTAATTAGTCTTCTGGGGTCATAATCATGGCTGATGAATCTACACCCTTCTTAGTTTTCGATTAATTTCAGGTTAAAAAAAGCATTATTCTGATGGGTTTTTAAGCAATTTCAATACGTACAAGGATTCTAATCATCAAGAGGAGTTTACACATCAAATTTCAAGTCAAACCGAGTTTTCTAGCGAAATTACGACAGTGCTGTAATGAATTTTACGGCCTTAATATGCAAATATGGCACTACCATAATGATTTTCACGCCCGCTTCCCGCAGAAACTTTTTGGAAAAATACGTCACTACCGTAATAATTTTTCGATGCCGTAATTCAAGTCCAAATTCATACAGTGACTTTTGAAGAGAATACGGTACTACCATGAGACTTTTTATGGTACTGTAATTTCAAGCGAATTTCATACCGAGACTTCAGAAGACATTACGACACCACCGTAATGAATTTCACGGTACTGTAATTACGGCCCAGTTGCCCGATTCTTCCGCTGGAAACTTAAAAAGATGATTTCTCGAGCTGTAGGGCACCAATGGTAGATCCGTAAAAAGGGAAATGATCAGGATAAGGAGGAGGGGGAGCCAAAAGTGAAAAGAATAATTTTTATCTCAGATTCACGACAAATTTCAGAGAATCACCGCCGCCCTAGGGTTCGTCAGTTCTCAGCGTACAGACTACCTCCGGCCACGAAATTTGAAAGGAAGCTTCGCCTGAAGGAGGAGAACATACTACAGAAGTTTCAGAGTGAAAGGAGATCGATCGAAGGAGAAATCAACAAAAACAAGGGCACTGCCACTATTCATCACGTCCAAGAGCAAAATTTCAGGCTGTAATTTTCATTACAGCCCTGTTTTGTAACTTTTACTCATATCTTTCAATTATCAATCACTCTAAATGATGTTTTATTGTAATTCTTCGATCATGCTAGCTTAAACTTTCTTTTGCGACATGAGGGAGTAACCCCCTTAATTTCTTAATGACTAGATTAATTTTACTTTTGTCATGATAATTTTACTATGGTAATTCTACTTATGTGATGACAGCCTTTAATTCTCCATAGATTCATATTAATCAGCATGATTTAGAGTTTTTACAATATAGACTGAAATGTGATTTGTGAAAACTTGGAACCATAAAATTGAACGTTAGGAACTCATCATAAGAAATTAGGTTTGTTCTTATTTATCGATTTTAGAAGTATATTGCCATGTTGATAATCTGAACCTAGGATTGAGTTATTGAAATAAACATGATGCTACTGTGAGAGATCAAGTATCGGATCATTGGAGAACCTGTGAAAATTATAGTATGAAAATATGTAGTTTTCACTTGAGATGATTGACTTAGAATTCGGATGCATGAGAGTGATCCTTGAGTTCTTTGTCAATGATTTACTTATATCTAACATTGAATAAATCCTGCATGAGAGTGAGGATTAGTTCTTTATAAATTGTCTGCGAGAGCGAGATGATTTTTTTATGAAATAAATTATGTCTTTATCATAATAAAATTTGATTGACGAACATCTATTCATATCTAGTCATGGAAATTAAGGCGGATGAAACCCTAGTCCTAGTTTCTCTCTCTGATATTTTCGTGTAGCTTCCGATACTTTGCTTTCATATTTTGGATCGCCTAGCTAGTAAGAAATTGATTATTCGGTACTTGGCAAACGAGGTCTCTATGGTTCGATATCTTAATTATTACTTCGAGTATCCGTGCACTTGCGGACACAACAAGTTTTTGGCGCCGTTGTAGGGGACCTTGGTTTTTGTCAATATTGAAGATATTAAGAGTATTGCTAGACTAGGTTTTGTTTATTTTCTGTTTTTCTGTTCTTTTCTTTTTACTTGAAATTATTTGATCTATCTACTTTGCATACACAGGAATCTTAGATCAAGACCTCTAGTTCCTTTGATCTTGAGATAATAAAACTCTTAGACTGCGCAGGAAGCTTAGATTTGAGGAGAGACAAGAAAAAGAAGTAGACATGGTAGACAGAAGATCGCTTAGGGACTATGCAGCTCCTAATCCACAGGAGATTTATTCTAGCATTGTTAGACCGGTTATAGAGGCTAACAACTTTGAAATCAAGCCTACTTTCTTGTCTATGATCCAACAGAACCAGTTTAGAGGATCTCCACTTGAAGATCCTAACTAACACCTTGGTTTGTTTCTTGAATTATGTGATACAATTAAGATTAATGGTGTTTCTAATAATGCATTAAAACTGAGATTGTTTCCTTTTTCTCTTAGGGACCGAGCGTGTTCTTGGCTCTAAGCTCAATCTACCGGTACCTTCACCACATGGGAACAACTATCAAATGCTTTCTTGATGAAATACTTTCCACCTAGCAAGACCATCCAATTGAGAAACCAGATAACAAGCTTTACACAGAGGGATGGTGAATCTTTTAGCGAGGCATGGGAGTGGTTTAACGATTTACAGCGGAAGTGTCCTCATAATGGCCTTGAAAATTGGGCTTTAATTCATACTTTTTACAATGGTTTGCTATATAATACCAGACTAACTGTTGATGCTGCTGCAGGAGGAGCTCTCATGAGCAGAACCATTGAAGATGCCTTCAAGTTGCTAGAGGAGATGACTTTAAATCACAATCAGTGGACTTATGAGAGAGGAGTGCTGTATCGACCTTCTCAAGGTAAAAACGAAAGTGATGGCTGGCGCACCTTGGCAGAAAAGGTAGATTCTTTGTGCAACAGATTTGATTCCTTTAAAATGCAATCTGCTGTAATTTCATCATCTGTTGTGTGTGATATTTATGGTAATAATGGTCATATTTTTTAAGAGTGTAAAGTCATTGCTAATTAGGGTAGTGAACAAGTTAATACTTTAGGGAATTTTAATCAAAGTAGAAACAATGATCCCTATTCTAGTACTTACAACCCTGGATGGAGGAATCATCCCAATTTATCTTGGAAGAGTAACAACAATGTAGGGGGACAAACTAAAAATAGAGGATACCAACAAAGGCCAAATCAAAGTCAAAATGAACCCCAGAATTCAAATATTGAATCCATGTTAGAAAAGCTTATGGCTAATCAAAATCAATTCATGACAAATAAAAACAAGGAAATTGAAGATCTTAAAGGATTGGTTAGCCAACTTGCTTCTCAAGTAGGATCTCTAGCAGCCCACAATAAAATATTAGAAAATCAAATAGCACAACAAGCAAGCACTGCTTACAGACCCCTAGGAAAATTACCTGCTAAACCTGAATTAAACCCTAGGGACCATTGTAATGCTATCATTACTAGGAGTGGGAGGCAATTAGAGGAACCAAAAAAGAAATCTGAGAATAATGAAAAAGAGCCTAATGATGAACATGACAATGAATTAGATTTAGAAAAATCTTCTGTGCATGAGCAGTCCCAAACTAGTTTGCCACTTCACAAAGGTGATGAACCTAAAGGTGATGTGCAATGTCAGTCAGATACGCCGTAATCTGCAAATATGGCACTACCGTAATGATTTTCACGGCTGCTTCCCGTAGAAACTTTTTGGAAAATTACGGCACTACCGTAATAATTTTTCGATGTCGTAATTCAAGTCCAAATTCATACAGTAACTTTTGAAGAGAATACGGTACTACCGTGAGACTTTTTATGGTACCATAATTTCAAGCGAATTTCATACCGAGACTTCAAAAGACATTACGGCACCGCCGTAATGAATTTCACGGTACCGTAATTACGGCCCAGTTGCCCGATTCTTTCGCTGGAAAATTAAAAAGATGATTTATCGAGCTTTAGGGCACCAATGGAAGATCTATAAAAAGGGGAATGATCAGGATAAGGAGGAGGGGGAGCCAAAAGCAAAAAAGAACAATTTTTATTACGGATTCATGACGAATTTCAGAGAATCGCCGCTGCCCTAGGGTTCGTCAATTCTCAGCGTACAGACCACCTCCGGCCACGAAATTTGAAAGGAAGCTTCGCCTGAAGGAGGAGAACATACTACAGAAGTGTCAGAGTGAAAGAAGATCGATAGAGGGAGAAATCAACAAAAATAAGGGCGCTGCAACTGTTCATCGCGTCCAAGAGCAAAATTACAGGGTGTAATTTTCATTACAGCCCTATTTTGTAACTTTTACTCATCTCTTTCAATTTCCAATCACTGTAAATGATGTTTTATTATAATTCTTCGATCATGCTAGCTTAAAACTTCTTTTGGGACATGGGGGAGTAATCCCCTTAATTTCTTAATGACTAGATTAATTTTACTTTCGTCATGATAATTTTACTATGGAAATTCTACTTATGTGATGACAGCCTTTAATTCTCCATAGATTCATATTAATCAGCATGATTTAGAGTTTTTAGGATATAGACTGAAATGTGATTTATGAAAACTTGGAACCCTAAAATTGAACGTTATGAACTCATCGTAAGAAATTAGGTCTGTTCTTATTTCTCGATTTTAGAAGTATATTGTCATGTTGATAATCTGAACCTAGGATTGAGTTATTGAAATAAACATGATGATACTGTGAGAGATCAAGTATCGGATCGTTGGAGAACCTTAAGTAGAACCTGTGAAAATTATAGTATGAAAATATGTAGTTTTCACTTGAGAGGATTGACTTATAATTCGGATGCATGAGAGTGATACTTGAGTTCTTTGTCAATGATTTACTTATATCTAACATTGAATAAATCCTGCATGAGAGTGAGGATTAGTTCTTTGTAAATTGTCTGCGCGAGAGCGAGATGATTTCTTTATGAAATAAATTATGTTTTTATCATAATAAAATTTGATTGACGAACATCTATTCATATTTAGTCATGGAAATTAAGGCAGATGAAACCCTAGTCCCAGTTTCTCTCTCTGATATTTTCGTGTAGCTTCCGATACTTTGCTTTCATATTTTTGATTGCCTAGCTAGTAAGCAATTGATTATTCGGTACTTGGCAAACGAGGTCTCTGTGGTTTGATATCTTAATTATTACTTCGAGTATCCGTGCACTTGTGGACACAGCAATGGCCTCATTTAGGGGAATGGGGATTTGTCCATAATGGGCCCTCCTACAGTGGCAACCCAACCTCCATGATAGGTAGTCCCTGGAAAAAGGTTCAATGGGTAACAACAAGCTGACTTATTGGCCAGGGAGTACCAAATAATAAATTATAAAAAACACTTATGTGTTTATTGGAGTTATTTTAAAGGCTTCAATACCTCATTCCTAAGGTGATTGTAGTATTCCTATGTAGATGTAAGGTTGAGTTTATAACCCTTAAAGGAACCCAAAAGGTATATCCTGAGAAGTGCCTCTACACACTTCTTCATAGGGTTTCTCCTATATGTGTCTTTTCCGTATACGGCCACGGACTAGAGAGTCGACCCCTCTAGCTATGTGAAAGTCACATGAATAAGAACATTATGAACACGGCCAATAATATGCAATACCACGTCGTAGAGATTCTGTATCATGTGTGCACAGTTCAACATTGGGTAAAAAGGGTGTAGTTCAAGACATGGTTCACTATATCCCTTCTACTGGAGTTCTGTGTACTAAGTGTATTAAGCATAGCTTTTCCCTGACCGCGTGATATAGGTATTTTTTTTATTACTAGCCGTTATTTCAATTAATGTTTTCATTAATTGTGGCTAGACTAAATAGGTATGTGCTCCTTTTCTACCCTATGTGTGCATCTTCTTACGAGAGGAAATGCAACGAGTTGTTCCTAGGAGACAAAAGAAAAAACACTGTTTTCTGTCAAAGATCTCTCTTTTTTTGTCATACGCCAAAAGAGTTTCTTCGACAACCGCTCCACCGACGCACCGGCAGAAGCAGAATCCTGCTTGAATCTTCGGGCGAAAGACCGGATTTTATCCCGCGCGAGGGACCGGATATTTGCCTAAAGACAGATTTTATATCACCTCTAGGTTTTTTTAATTTTATATTTGATTTGTTTTATAGGAGTACACACATAACTTGCAACAAGTTCATAAACAAACAAGAGAAATTCGACTTCCAAACAACATCTGAAAAGCGTCACCACATTAGATTTCGTCATTCATTCGCTTGTCTGTGATAGAGACTTCCAAACCCCACTTTAAGGCTTTGAGCAATAATAAAATTGAAAACTCACCTCCAATTAAAAAGTGCAGTCAAACAATTTGATGAGGAAAAATGATGCAATTGACACCCTCCAAACTCTGGTCTCTATTGAAAGTGAAAGGAAAGAAAATAAAAAGAGAAAACTTCCAAGTATTTGGTTCAATATTATACTAGTCCAGACTTGTCATCCTTATTATTGCTTTTTCTCTTTTTTTCCATATTAAAAAATATTTTTGGGGGAAACGCAGATGTATATGGAAGTAGATAAAATGTCTCTGTATAGAAAAAACCAATCAATGCCAAATACAGAAAGTAAGCCTAAAAGTCATCGAAAGATTTATTGCACCGTTGGCAAGTCAACGCAATCCAACGCAAATTACAACAAAACAATTAGAAGTTAATATAATTTCTCACAAACCCCTTCTTCCACTAACAACTTCATGGAGATATTATTATCAACATTCTTGAAGACAAGAACCAAGCTCATAGATTACAAGTAACTGGCCCAATTAATAAAAGAGCATTTGAAAGTGTAGATGAGCTGGAAAAAAAAATATCTTCGAGCTTTAGACAATGGCGGGGCCAGGACCGAAGGTAAGTGGGGACAATATTAATAAATAATTATATAATATATAAATAAATAATTAAATATAAAAAATATTAATGTATTTAAATTTATATATAAAAATATATAATTGGAGCTTGCTACTTCAAAATGAATATAAATATATAAAATTGATTTGCCCACGGTGACCACTACGTGGCTTGAAATCAAATCGAAGCTTGCTACTGTAAAATAGAAGGGGCAAAGAGCATTTACATAATGGATTTTCAGTAAAGAGGGGAGGCAATGTTAGTATAAAAATAAAATATTATAAAAATATTTATACATAAAGAATGTGTTTGTGTGAGGTTAGTGGGAGCAATTGCCCCCACTTGCCAATACGTGGCTCCGCCCCTGGCTTTAGAGAGCACTATAGGAAACTATACTATCATAAATTTCTTAGTTAATACCCAGAGAAATTGGAATTAATCTTGAAGCTCCAAAATTTGATATTTTTGTAGTGCAGCAGTCATCAAAGAGTTTAGATGTTTGATGACAACATCCCTATTGTTAGGCCCAAGGATTAGGGCCTGATTTTGACTAGTCAACTAGGCTATTGACCAGGTCAAAATCGACCCCTAAAACTAGCCCTTTGTTAATTAGGGCTCGCCGCTGTGTTTTGGCAGGCAGGCGGCGGACACGTGAGATGGACGGTGGTGTTCATTGACGACGCTATTCATCTTCGAGTTCTGCGGCGGCCGGCGACAGTTGGATGGAGCCCGGCGGCGAGCTCGACGCGTGGAGCGCGCGGAGAGGGAAGAGATATAGAAAGATCTCGCACGCAAGGAATGGGCGGTGGGCATCTCGGTTCCATCGAAGCGTGCATCGACGAGAGAATCGGGGTCGGCGGCGACCTCGGGCAGGCACGGCGACTCCGCGTGGAGCTTCGACGGCGGCTGGAGACTCCGCGTGGCGCATACGCAGGAGATGACGTCTTCGATTGGCGAAGCGTCGTTCTTGGAGCTGATGAGCAGGTACGCGAGGAGATCATGCAGAACGTCGACGGCCGCGTGGTGAGGCGTGGTTGGCGACGGTGACACCTCCCAGGCGTGCATGCGAGCTCGTATCAAAGTGCGTCGTAGAGTTCTCCGGCCGCGTGGCGTAATGCTGCTGGCGACGAAGGGTGGTGGCTGTCGACGCGATTGCTAGGCTGGCACCGCATCCGACCCACTTACCTACGTGGAAACGGGTGGTGACCACGGGTTCGTACACCTGGAGGTCGAGCTGGCGGAGGGGAGACGAAGCGACGCCATATAGGCAATGCTTGTCCGCGAGAAGGGTTACTCTGCTCTTGGCTTCATTCAGTTCTCCCGACTCTTGCACTCTACTTCTGTTCACGGCGTTCTCCAGTGCTCTGCTCCTGCTTCCCTCCCCTCTCGGTCCGGTGTTTGGCGGCGAACTTTGGCCATCCTTTCGACGTCCAATGGGTGGTTGAGTGGCGGTGCCACGTCGAAGGCGCTCGACACTCCGGCTCCTTCCCTCTTCCCATCCAGCGCGATAGCGGTGGAGCTGACAACTCGGCTCCGATGAGGTAACTTCTCCCTCATCTGGTTAAGCGTGTTTGACATGGTTTTCCATCATTCGCTTTTGGTTCTGTCGGCTTGTTTCTCCGTTCCCCTCTCCTTTGTTCTCGTCGGATTCGTGTATACACTTACCCGCTCACCTCCTTCCTCTGGCATTTTCTCTCGGTGATGATTTCTCGATCGACGCGAGTTCGACGTGTGTCTCCGATGGCTCCCTGCATTCGTTCGCTGATTCAGGGTTTGAGTTTTTGTCGCGGGAGTCTTCCGTCTCCGCCCCTGTACTTTCATCCACCTGCGTGTGGATACGTTCTCTTCTCTTTCCTTGCCTATGAGCAGGGTGATCTTTCTTTCGCTATTGTCTGCGTACAGCATCTGTTTCTTTTAGTTTTCCCACTACCTACAAGTAGTGCTCCATCCCGCTGCCAGTTTTGGTGTTTGCTTGTTCTATTCAGTGTTGTCGGTGTTTTTCGGTGGCTGTGTTTGCTGAAGGCTGAGGTGGTGCTTCTTCCACCTGCCGGTCACGTTCCTCCGCTAGAGCCTCTTCTTCCGTTTCCGCTGGTGTTTGGTTTGCCTCTGTGTGGGCCTCCTGTTGTTTTGGGTCGTGCATGATCCAGTTGTGGGCATCTGGCCTGTGTATTTTTTAAAAAAATTTGTTACTCTAATTGAGGGCGTGACAGAGTGGTATCAAAGCCCAGTTCACATTCCAAGTTGTATCCATGCATAGACATGAAGTCTTCCACGTCCTGGCAACTGGTTTTTGCCGAGCCATTCATGCCTGTGAAGCCATGCACACCCTGAGTCATGCATCCATGCATGGCCGTGAAGCTATGCACACTCTTGGGTGTAAAGTCCGTGCTGGCCTCCTTTCGATCTAAAATTTTAGGAGTATCTTCCTAGGCTCCTTGGGCTTCTTTTGGGATGTCTTCTTGGATTCCTTGGGCTTTTTTGGCTCCGTCACATACAAATTAACCAAAGCTTTGGCATAGTAGAAATATGATGGTCAAACTAGAGATATGGAGCTGAGATTTCTCAACAACTAGGTCTTAATACAAGTCGGAGATTGTTGGTTATATGCCTTGGGACCAATTGTTGGTCAGACTTTGTACTAAAATTACATTGATATTTATGTATCCCAGCATTGTAATTATTATGCTTATAGTTACATCTGCATTAATGTATATTTGTATGATAATGTCCCTAGAGATAAATTTTATCTAGTCTCAAATAATGTCCCCAGTTGAGTGTCATAGTGGATAAGAGATAGCTATGGTGCATGTGCTATAGATCTCATATTGATCATGTAGCATTTAGATCAAATCATTTGATGATTCAGATCTATTAGGGTGATAGATGTGTCGTGGATGCGTCTGATGAGATGGAGAGCTTCACTTGGGGCTATACTTTAGTTAGACTTTAGTTGACCACTGGTTGACAACATCTCACCCCAATTCACTTGGGTGTGCCATGCATCCTACTCAACAGGTGTTGACATAGATTTATATAGAGTTTTGCATGTCAATTTACTTGTGAAATCATTCCCATTTCACGACTTTACACCTCATAACTGCCTTTACTTGGATACATCTATGGAATCTACACCTGTTTCGGTATTTTCACGTTTTCAGGTCAATTCGACCACAAAGGGGGTAGATTCTGACACTTTTGTGGCAGAGGGGCTTATCCTAACTCAAGATGTTCCTAACCATAAACTTTCGGATTCATTGGAGTCATTGTTGGAAATCACGATCGGGTCCCAACCAGAATCATGCCCGTGATCGTCGTTAGACTTGAAGCTGGCACCGATAAATCACGACCGGGTCACGACCAAATTCTCGCCCGAGATCACAGACCCGCCTGTTACGAAATCACGATTTTTGCCCAGATTTCTTCAACCTAACTTGAAGAAAGGCTGAAGGGCACTTAGGACCTTTCTCCCCCGTTGACAAAGGGGGCGTGGAGTAGCTTTTGGCAGTAGATCTGATCACGAAATCACAATTTCGTGAAGATGTTGGCTGCAGCAGCTTTTGCAGCGCATGGAGGCAGGTGGCAGAGTCTTCTTTCGGCTGAAGCTTTACAGCAGGATAAGGCATGGGCAAGGAGAAAATGGAGCAGAGAAAGGATGATAAAAGCCTTCTTCGTTCCAAAGAGAATGCATCCATCCATCAGAGGATCAACACGAGTAGAAGCTGCGCTTGCGAGAGGAGAAAGAAGCTGCGCACCTGTACCCCTTTGAACACCTTCTGTTGCGTAAGCCTCTTAGACACATACCTGTAATACCTAGCATTCATCTTTGAGTTGCTGCATCTATTGTAAGATCTTAATAGAATATTGCATGATCCATTTTCCCTTTGCAACTCTTGCGCAAAACTTGTTATCACGCATGATGTTTATGGCTGAATACATTGTCTATGTTGTTAGCGTGAACATGCTTGGCTAAACACTAAATCAGGATGTGGGGTTGCCCTTGACGATTTACTAATTGTGATAGTTAAGTTTATTAGCCAAAGTCCTTGCTTGGCCTTGTGTGTGTGCATTGCCTGCATTACCCGGAAGGATATGCTCACAGCTCTAAACCCTCGGATGAGGTTCGTAAATCATCTTTTCTAGGAGTTTACTCGCTTGCATAGCTATACTTACCCGTAGGATTAAAGGAAAGCATCATCCGGAAAGGTAAACTTGAGCCTTGAGTCGCAAGGGTGAGGTTTGTTAATCGGATCTAGAGGAGAAAACTTGCCCGCTAGACTGTACTCACTTAGGGAAACACCTAGGTGAGGTTCGTAAATCATATCTCTGGAAGAAAAACTCACTCGCAGATCTGTACTCGCTCGTGTGACTGTAGGGAGCTTAGACGCGTCGGAGAGACTCTAGTCCGACCGCGCGTCAGACCCACTTGGTTGAGAGTTTATCCATTCCGTTTGTACGCTATGCCTACGCTACCCGAAAGGGGGCGTTTGAGTCTTTAATCACCTCAAGTACGGTTCAGCATCTTTAGGAGGGTAAAACCTCGCTTGTGGGTCTGTACGTATTTGCGAGGATTATCAGAATCTTAGACGTTGTGGAAAGACACTCGTCCGACCACATGTTAGAACCCTACGGATTGGATTGGTAATAGATTTTAGCTATTCAACTATAAGGAGTCAATGTGGTGAACCCATATCCTAATGCATCTCCTCATTAGAATCCTCTCGTGTGATTTCCTCTGTTTACATTCCTGTACTTTTAATTATTTTGTTATCTTAAACTTCACCAATTTCGACATCGTCTAGCTAGCCATTTCGAGATCTGTCGATATTTGCCCATTAGTCCCTGTGGGATCGATATTTTATTACTTCGATAGACCCGTGCACTTGCGGGAAACGCCTACTATATCTGTGGGCACTATTATGTTTTTAGCGCCGTTGCCGGGGAATTAATTTTGGCAATATTGACTAGATTAAGAAGTTATTAGACTAGACATTTTTAGTTTGTTAATATACTTTCTTTTACGTCATCTTACACTTTTCTTGATTTAACGAAACATCTACTTGTTAGAATTTTAGTTTATGCATAGATCTCCGTGATCGGAACATGCAATACCATTTGATTCAGAAATTGAAAGAACGTTCCGACGTCGCAAGAATCTTCAGAAATGTCAACCCAAGAAGAATTCGCAAACATCAAACATGGACGGTAACAAATCACTTCGCGACTTCACTGCACCGAATGTTCAAGGAATGCATTCTAGTATTGCACGTCTGCCAATAGAAGCGAACAATTTTGAGATAAAACCGCCACTTCTGTCAATGTTACAGCAAAACCAATTCAGTGGATCACCTGTTGGGAAACCCCGGGGATTTTAAAATTTTTACAGACAAGCACAGCGGAAGCAAATCCCCGAAACAGGCCAGTCCCAAAAAGCCAGAAGATCAAGTTTTGCAAGGGAATCGACACGGTGAGTAGGAGATGATACCTTGAAGCAAATCAAGAGATGCGATGCAGGCGCCCAAGTGTGCGCCCTCTGCAGTCTCGCACACAGCCGAACCTCGAATCCTCTTCTTCCACGCCCGGTGCTAGCCTTGGGAAGAAGATCCACGCCTTTGGGAGACTTCCTCGATCACTTGCGCCAACTCCAGAGGAGATGCCAAGTAGAGGAGGTGGAGCTTCGTCAGAGTCCAACTCTCGAAGCACTCCAACGCGATCCGAACAGGAATCAACCCAAGCCAAAGTCCAACTTTGGGGAGGAGGGCGACAAGGAGCTTGCAGGAACTGAACCAAGTAAGGAGGAGAGTCCAACTCTCTCAATGGCCGAATATCTCAAGAGTGGTGATAAGGGGAAGAGGAGGGGAAGAAGGGCGACAAGGAGAGAGTGGGGAGTTTTATACACTTGAATAGGTGCACCTCTTCACAAGTGAAGAAGCGCACCTCTTCATGAAGAGACGCACCCCTTCAAGAGATCAAAACCAATTTCCCACTCTAAGCCAAAGCCAATTCGCCCACTCCAAGTAAAATCCCATTCGCCTTCTCCAAGCAAGAAGCTCCAAGCTTCTCACTTTAAGTGAGCCACCCAAGCTCATTCATCCCACTTCAAGTGAGAAGCTCCAAGCTTCTCTCTTTAAGTGAGATGCGCCACCTGGATTTGTCTACCTCAAAGATATGCGCCAAGCTCACTCCAAATGACTTGCGCCTATCCCATTTGGCCCAAATGGCTCATTGAGCCCACTTGGCCTATTAGCCCAACTTGGTCTATTGGGCCCATTTGGCCTACTAGGCCCAAAAAATAAGTTAGCTCCAAATGATTCCTTTCATCTTATCTAGCACAGTGGTGCTGACGGATTCTCCCAAATAGATCTGAGTTATCCAATAACTCAATCAATAGGCTACCCGATCAATACGAGAACCCGAGTTTCAATTTGCGCGACCCTATACGTTCCTCAGACGTTGGCAGTGATGAACCAAGTCATCACAAGCAAAGATTGGCACCTAGCAGTGCATCGCTGCTACCCAAGTTATCGGAATGGATGTCAACATCAACATCCCCATCATCGCAACAAGGTACCGATGCATTACAGTCTCTTTGCCGAACTGATATCCGATTGGACAAAGTGTGTCACCACTTTGTTTTCATCCAAGCTCATGGTCATGACTAGATCAGGCTTTCACCTGGGTATGGCCATACACTCTCAGTCATGCAACCATAGGGGGGGCCCCGTGGATAACAAGCTTCCCGTAGGAAGGGGCAAATCCTATATCTGTCCATTGATCTTCTCATATGGGTCATGACATACGCAATGACAACCATTATGACCTCACTGCTACGGCGAGGCGTTAGGTTGTATCAAAGCATGTCCCTAACCATATAGAAGAGTCAATGACCTCAAGTCGAGAGATCAATGCATCTCCTGTCACATGTGAGCTTAACTCATGACACCAAGTTAAAGCCTCACAGTGGGTCGGTCCAGTATATCCACCACTGATATACCCATATGCCTGCGTTAGCACCCCGTGTGTAACCAGCCCATATACCAGTCTCACATGTACCAGAGCTGTCTCTTATCCACTCAGGTATTCGACCGGGGACACACCGTTTGAGCACAGATACAATCTGTCTCCAGGGACATTATTATCCATGTACATAATCACAGATGTAAACATAGCATAATAACGACAATGCCAGAATGATATATAAATATCAATATCAAGTAGTATAATCTTGACCAACAACAGGTCCAAGGGCATATACACCAACAATCTCCCACTTGCACTTAGACTTAGTTGTTGAGAAAACTCAACCCCATGTCCCTCGTATGACCAACACGCTTCTGCTGCGCCAAAGCCATGGTCAGTGGGTCTACCAGATTGTTGTTTGTGTCAACTCTGCTAATCTTGACATCACCTCTGTCAATGATCTCCAATCTCAGGTGAAATCTCCTGAGAATGTGTTTGGATTTTTTATGAGACCGTGGTTCATTTGCCTGTGCCATCACTTTATTGTTGTCATAATAGAGCTCAATCGGATCCACAGCAGTTGTTACCACCTGAAGTTCAGAAATGAACTTCCGAATCCAAACGGCTTCTTTGGCTGCCACAGAAGCAACTACATACTTAGCCTCGGTTGTAGAATCAGCTACAATGGACTGCTTAGAGCTCTCTCAGCTCAAAACACTACCACTTAATTTGAACACATAGCCTGTCTGCAATCTAAAGTCATCAGGGTCAGACTGGAACGATGCCTCAGTGTAGCCCTGAACATTGAGCTCTTCCTATCCCCATAGACCAAGAACCACTCCTTAGTTCTTCTTAGAAACATAGAATGTTCTTTACAGCCACCCAGTGCTGTAGACCTGGATTGGATTGATATTGGTTGGTTATGCTCACAGCATAAGCCACGTCTGGTCTAGTACACAACATCGCATACATGATCGAACCTACTGCCGAAGCATAGGGCACTCGACTCATGTCGTCCCTCTCAGTATGTGTGACGGGACACTGGCTCTTGGAGAGAATAAGGCCATGTCTCACTGGAAGGTATCCTTTCTTAGTCTACTCTAAGCTGAACCTCTCCAGGACCTTATCAATGTAAGTACTCTGACTAAGGGCTAGGAGCTTCTTGGATCTATCCCGGTAGATCCTCACGCCTAGGATATAGGCGGCCTCCCCTAAGTCCTTCATCTCGAAACACTTCCCCAACCATGTCTTCACAGCTTGAAGATAAAGCTTGGTGGCGGCTAGGTTAGGTCTTGTTGGGGCTTGTCACCTAGGTCAAGCATTGAACATCCTTTGGCATGTGATGGTTCAATGTGTTGATTAGGCTATGACCACATCACTTGTTTACTGCTTTTAATATCTGCAAAAGCATGCCTGGATGTGTTTTATCGTTTTGTTATCACTATAGGATTGCATGCCTGTAATGTTAGACAAGATAAAACTAAGAGGATGAGACCTCAAAAACCCTCAAAAATAATATCAAGTCTGTAGCCTTCTGACGCGTAGCCCTCATCAAGCTATCGATCAGTGGTGTTGTGCACTATTTTCCACCCTCGTGGGACACACCCACTTATCTTTAGAAGGTGTGTGGTGGCAATGGTTTCCCCAGTCCAGTTAAAACTCTGGGCGTGCCTTCGCAAGGAAATTGTTGGCCCTAGGCATAACGGTCAGGATAGACTTGACTGGTTTTTCATATGTGGTGGCCACATGATGGAACTCTAGAGGCAGCCTCGAGAGGTTAAGGTTTTGTGTTGTTTCAGCCCTAGCTGGGCACAAAATGTTTGAACTGTCTTGAGAAGGGGAATTGCCTGGGTGCAATCGGCCGGCGTGCCCACCTTAGGAAGCATGGGTCACTTTGTGCATCTCATCCCACCCTCGTGGGACGCGAAGCCTCATGTAGAATAAGGATCTCATCTCACTAGGAAATGTCGGATTTCCCGATTGACTTTGTGGGTTGTCAATTCGATTAAAATAGTGGGAGCCATAATCATTTAATGCAAGTCCAGATTAAATGATTCGAAGTAGTACTAATTTGCTTTCTTGGTTATTGTAGACCAATGGCTACGAACAATAGCAGATGGTCACTGCGATCTATCCTGGAAAAGGACAAGTTGGTTGGATCCAACTTGATGGACTGGTATCGGAACTTGAGGATTATCCTTATGCTCGAGAGGAAGCTCTATGTCCTTGAGCAACCTATTCCAGAGCCACTTCCATGCTCGGCCTCAGCGGCTGAGAAGGATGCTTTTGATAAGCATCAGGCTGATACTTTGGAGGTTGCTAATTTGATGCTAACCAACATGTCGCCTAAATTTAGAGGGCAATATGAATCTAAGAGTGCTTTTGAGATTATTTATAATCTAAGGCAGCTCTTCAATGAATTGGTTGAGCTCAACCCTCCTAAAGTAATCATTCAGTGTGGTGAGCTGAAAGGTTTGACCAAAGACCTGAAACTAAAGATGGAAAGGATCAGGAATAACATGTGCTATTCATGTGGAGGGCCACCTCACATGTTGAAGGACATGGTGCGACTTCAGAACGAGGAGAAGAGAAGCAGGGCTTCGTCTTCTAGCTCAGGTATTTATGTTACCGAAGTCAACCTTTCTACTTCTATGTCATGGGTATTGGATACCGTATGCGGAGCTCATATTTGTACAAATATGCAGGGGCTCAAGAAAAGTAGATCGATGTGGCCTGGAGAGATTGACCTACGTGTTGAAAACGGAGCACAGGTTGCTGCTGTTGCCGTAGGACTTTTGATGCTCTCCCTGCCTTCTGGACTTCAACTAGAGTTAAATAATTGCTATTATGTACCTTCTCTTACTAAAAACATTGTATCTATTCCTTGCTTGGCAAGGAAAGGATTTAAATTTGAAATAAAAGAGGACTCTTGTTCTTTTTCATTTGCAAATGTGTTTTATAGGAAGGGTACCTTGTGCAATGGATTATATGTCTTGGACATGGATAACTCTATATGTAACATAAATCATAAAAGGATCAAACTGAGTGGTTCAGTTGGTGCATACCTTTGGCATTGTCGATTAGCCCATATAAACAAGAATCGCATTCAACAACTCCATGCAAATGGATTGTTAGATTCAACCTCCTTGGAGGAGTTTGATACTTGCAAATGGATTGTTTATTAGGGAAAATGACAAAGGCGCCCTTCACCAAGATTGGTGAGAGGGCAGGAGGTTTGTTGGATCTCATACATAGTGATGTGTGTGGGCCATTCAGTAAACAAGCCAGAGGAGGGTACAACTACTTCATCACATTTACTGATGACTTCAGTAGATATGGTTATGTTTATTTGATGAGACATAAGTCAGAATCCTTTGAGAAATTTAAGGAGTTCAGACATGAAGTAGAGAACCAGCTTAGTAGATCTATTAAGGCTCTTCGATCAGATCGTGGTGGAGAGTACCTGAGCGGTGAGTTCTTTGACTATCTTAGAGAGTGTGGGATTCTATCCCAACTCACTCCTCCTGGAACACCTCAATGGAATGGTGTATCTAAAAGGAGAAATCAAACTTTGTTGGACATGGTTCGATCTATGATGAGTCATGCAACTCTACCTCCGTCGTTTTGGGGCTATGCACTTGAGACAGCTTCTCTTATACTAAATAATGTTCCATTTAAGAGTGTCTCCAAGATTCCGTACGAGGTATGGAATGGGAGACGACCGAATCTCTCTTTTATTAGAGTCTGGGGATGTGAGGCTTATGTCAAACGTCAGGATCCTAGCAAGCTAGAACCCAGATCTGATAAATGCGTGTGTGTGGGATATCCTAAGGAAACTAAAGGATATCACTTTTATGTTCCCAGCGAGAACAAAGTTTTTGTTGCTCGGGGTGCTGTCTTTCTAGAGAAAGAATTTCTTATGAAAGAAGTCAGTGGGAGTAAGTTTGACTTGGACGAGGTCCAGGTGCAACCACAAGACACTGAGGTGGAACCTGAGCCACTTGCACCGGTTGCTGGGCAAACAGAGGCTCAGACATAGGGGCTGCGTAGGTCTGGGAGGATTCGTCGTACACCTGAGAGGTACGGGTCGCTGCCGACCCAACATGACGGGATCTTCATCATTGAGGATGAACCCAGGACCTATGATGAGGCGGTCGCTGGATCGGACTCCGAGAAATGGCTTGAGGCCATGAGATCCGAGATGGATTCCATGTCGGCTAACCAAGTTTGGGATTTGGTTGAGCTACCTGATGGGGTAAAACCTATAGGGTGTAAATGGGTCTTCAAGAGGAAGACTGACATGGATGGCAACATAGTTACCTATAAGGGTAGACTTGTGGCTAAAAGATTCAGACAAGTTCACGGGGTGGACTATGATGAAACCTTCTCGCCAGTTGCCATGTTCAAATCCATTCGAATCCTGCTTGCTATAGCTGCATATCACGATTATGAGATATGGCAGATGGATGTAAAGACAGCGTTTCTTAACGGGAAGCTGACAGAGGATGTGTTTATGACACAACCTGATGGCTTCATCCATCCTATAGAGGCCAATAAGGTCTGCAGGCTAAAAAGATCCATTTATGGATTAAAGCAAGCCTCTCGAAGTTGGAATCTTCGATTTGATGAAGCAGTAAGAGATTATGACTTTATCAAGAGCGAAGATGACGCCTGTGTATACAGAAAATTCAGTGGGAGCTTGGTGACATTTCTGGTCCTGTATGTTGACGACATACTACTCATCGGAAACGACATCCCTAGTCTAGTTCCTGCAAGCTCCTTGTCACCCTCCTCCCCAAAGTTGGACTTTGGCTTGGGTTGATTCCTGTTCGGATCGCGTTGGAGTGCTTCGAGAGTTGGACTCTGACGAAGCTCCACCTCCTCTACTTGGCATCTCCTCTGGAGTTGGCGCAAGTGATCGAGGAAGTCTCCCAAAGGCGTGGATCTTCTTCCCGAGGCTAGCACCGGGCGTGGAAGAAAAGGATTCAAGGTTCGGCTGTGTGCGAGACTGCAGAGGGCGAACACTTGGGCGCCTGCATCGCATCTCTTGATTCGCTTCAAGGTATCATTTCCTACTCACCGTGTCGATTCCCTCGCAAAACTCGATCTTCTGGGTTTTTGGGACTGGCCTGTTTCGGGGATTACTTCCGCTGTGCTTGTCTGTAAAAATTTTAAAATCTTCGGGGTTTCCCAACAGTGGTATCAGAGCATCTTGCGAACTCGAACGGTGTTTTATGCTTTGATTGTATGCTCACATGGCATCTGAATTTTTTTGAAAATTTGCATATGCGCATGGATTTTTCTAAGTAGGAAAAATCGTAAGTTTTTCGTTCCTGACATCTATTCGATCTCTTTGGTTTTTCGCTTCCTTCACATGGTGGGATAGAGCCATATGTGAGAGAATTAATTTCTCCCCTCGAATGTAGGATAGACCTACTATGTTGGACTTCTTGGCAAGTTAAGGATTGCAAGGGTAGGCGGCAAGCGTGCTTGGAGCATGCATGCGCCACTTGTAGACTCCCGAGAGAACGAAAAATCCTAGATTTGTGAACGGACGTTGAGGTTGAAAGACATGTTTTCTAAGAAACTAAAACTGAAGTTTTATGATTTCTTGAGCATATAGAAGAGCATGAGATGATTGTGCATCGTGTTGTGGTCATAGTCAAGCCCCTTGTATGCCTGTGATGCATTCTGTGTGAGGCCTGCGTGCCGCTTTTTCTTTTTGTTTTGTAAACGCACAAAGAAGATTAAGGGCACATCCCTCTTGAAGCTTACATCTTGGCGCATCAACCATGATGGCGCATCTTGCTTGGTGACGCAAGTAAGGGCTTGGCCGAACCGTAGGGTTCGTTAGCTATCCCTCTTGGCACAAGCATGATGGCGCATCATGCATGGAGGAGCCATCAATGTCTTGGCCGAACCCTTGGGTTTGCGTGCTATGCCTTGATGTGGAGGACCTTGAAGCCGCACTTGAAGATAAAGCTTGGTGGCGGCTAGGTTAGGTCTTGTTGGGGCTTGTCACCTAGGACAAGGGGAAGAGGAGGGGAAGAAGGGCGACAAGGAGAGAGTGGGGAGTTTTATACACTTGAATAGGTGCACCTCTTCACAAGTGAAGAAGCGCACCTCTTCATGAAGAGACGCACCCCTTCAAGAGATCAAAACCAATTTCCCACTCTAAGCCAAAGCCAATTCGCCCACTCCAAGTAAAATCCCATTCGCCTTCTCCAAGCAAGAAGCTCCAAGCTTCTCACTTTAAGTGAGCCACCCAAGCTCATTCATCCCACTTCAAGTGAGAAGCTCCAAGCTTCTCTCTTTAAGTGAGATGCGCCACTTGGATTTGTCTACCTCAAAGATATGCGCCAAGCTCACTCCAAGTGACTTGCGCCTATCCCATTTGGCCCAAATGGCTCATTGAGCCCATTTGGCCTATGAGTCCAACTTGGTCTATTGGGCCCATTTGGCCTACTAGGCCCAAAAAACAAGTTAGCTCCAAATGATTCCTTTCATCTTATCTAGCACAGTGGTGCTGACGGATTCTCCCAAACAGATCTGAGTTATCCAATAACTCAATCAATAGGCTACCCGATCAATACGAGAACCCGAGTTTCAAGTTGTGCGACCCTGTAGGTTCCTCAGACGTTGGCAGTGATGAACCGAGTCATCGCAAGCAGTGATTGGCACCTAGCAGTGCATCGCTGCTACCCAAGTTATCGGAATGGATGTCAACATCGACATCCCCATCATCGCAACAAGGTACCGATGCATTACAGACTCTTTGCCGAACTGATATCCGATTGGACAAAGTGTGTCACCACTTTGTTTTCATCCAATCTCATGGTCATGACTAGATCAAGCTTTCACCTGGGTATGGCTATACACTCTCAGTCATGCAACCATAGGGGGGCCCCGTGGATATCAAGCTTCCCGCAGGAAGGGGCAAATCCTATATCTGTCCATTGATCTTCTCATATGGGTCGTGACATACCCAATGACAACTGTTATGACCTCCCTGCTACGGCGAGGTGTTAGGTTGTATCAAAGCATGTCCCTAACCATATAGAAGAGTCAATGACCTCAAGTCGAGAGATCAATGCATCTCCTGTCACATGTGAACTTAACTCATGACATCAAGTTAAAACCTCACAGCGGGTCGGTCCAGTATATCCACCACTGATATACTCATATGCCTACGTTAGCACCCCGTGTATAACCAGCCCATATACCAGTCTCACATGTACCAGAGCTGTCCCTTATCCACTCAGGTATTCGACCGAGGACACACCGTTTGAGCACAGATACAATCTGTCTCCTAGGACATTATTATCCATGTACATAATCACAGATGTAAACATAGCATAATAACGACAATGCCAGAAAAATATAAATATCAATATCAAGTAGTACAATCTTGACCAACAACAGGTCCAAGGGCATATACACCAACATCACCGAGTGAAGATCCAAACATGCATTTATCTGTTTTTCTTGAGTACCATGACACTCTTAAAATGAATGGTGTGACCACTGATGCTCTGCGGCTATGACTTTTTCCTTTTTCAATTAGAGACAAGGCACGAGCTTGGTTACATTCATTACCATCTTGATCCATCACCACATGGGAACAACTCTCACATGCTTTCCTTGCAAAATACA
The DNA here is from genome assembly GCA_027563935.2 of Costus lasius. Taxonomy (NCBI): domain Eukaryota; kingdom Viridiplantae; phylum Streptophyta; class Magnoliopsida; order Zingiberales; family Costaceae; genus Costus; species Costus lasius. The sequence continues at coordinate 107,364,436 of CM050450.1, forward strand.
TTCCTCCGAGCAAAACCGCGCAACTGAGAAACCAGATTACCAATTTCTCCCAAAAAGAAGGCGAATCACTATATGAGGCGTGAGACCGCTTCAAGGAATCGCAGCGGATGTGTCCTCACCACGGCCTCGAGAAATGGGTACTGGTACATATGTTTTATAATGGCTTGCTTTATAACACTCGTCTTACCGTTGATGCAGCCGCTGGAGGAGCTTTGATGAACAAGGCAGTCGATGAAGCCTATAATTTGATCGAAGAAATGGCGCTCAACCACTACCAATGGTCGGGCGAAAGAGGTACTTCATCTTGATAAGCCGGTAAATATGAACTTGACGCTCTTAGTTCTCTTGCTGCAAAAGTAGATTCACTGTCTCATAAACTTGATTCTATGAATATGTCATAATGTTTCTAATTCTGCTATGTGTGAAATTTGTGGAGTGGAAGGTCATTTTTCTGACACCTGTCAATTAGGAAATATGGTATCACAAGACCCCCCACCTGCTTTGGTAAATGTTGTAGGTAACTTTATCCCGAGGATTCAAAACAACCCTGGGTGGAAGAATCATCCCAACTTTTCCTATAGAAACAACAATGCAGCTCAACCATCAAACCATAGGCAACCCCCTGGATTTCATTCGTCAAACACCGGGTATCAGCCTAAACAATTTGACCAACCACCACAACCAAGCACCAACACATTACCACAAGAACCAACCTTAGAGTCGCGCTTTGACAACTTCGTGTCAGCACAAACGGAGGCAATGGACTGCATGTTGGAAGTAATCAAAAACTTAACAACAAACCAGAAGATAATGGAAAACCAAATTGCCCAACAAGCCAGTACATCTACTAGACCACCGGGCAGATTGCCTGGACAGCCCGAGACGAACCCTAAAGAACATTGTAATGCCATTACCATGCGTAGTGGCAAGCAACTTGAGGAACCAGAAATGCCCAAGGATGACCATTGTGAGAATGAGACCGGAACCCCTGAATCTGAGGAACCAAATGAACCTGTTGAGAGTGAACCACAAACGAAAGAAACAGAACCTGTTTATGTGCTTCCACCATCCTACAAACCGCCCATTCCATTTCCCCAGAGGTTGGCAAAAGTAAAACTCGATCATCAATTCGGTAAATTTTTAGAAATTTTGAAGAAACTGTATATTAACATACCATTTACCGATGCTTTGTCACAAATGTCATCCTATGCTAAGTTTTTGAAGGAGATCCTATCCAATAAAAGAAAAATGGAAGAACACGGCACAGTGGTGTTAACTGAGGAATGCAACGCATTTATCCAAAATAAGTTGCTGCCAAAGTAAAAAGATCCAGCCAGCTTTACCATTCAATGCCTGATCGGAGACACATCTTTTGACGCGCTTTGTGTGATCTTGGTGCCAGTGTAAGTCTGATGCCACTCTCTCTTTGCAAGAAACTGGCTATTGGAAACTTGAAGCCGACGAACATCTCTTTGCAATTGGCCGATCGTTCCGTACGGCATCCGGTAGGAATTCTGGAAGACGTGCCAATAAAGGTCGGTAAATTTTTTATTCCAGCTGATTTAGTTGTACGTGAAATGGAGGAAGACTCCAAACTTCTGATAATATTGGGCAGACCATTTTTGGCCACTGCCGGTGCTATAATTGACGTTAAAAATGGGAAGTTAACACTGCGCGTAGGTGATGATAGGGTTGAATTTGATATTGCAAATAGCCTGAAAAAGACTATTCTTGCAGATTCCTGCTATAGCATCGGAGTCGTCGACGACGAGCTTAATTCGTCATACATTCCTCGGAAAAGTGCCGACCCTCTCGAATTATGCCTACTGGGTGATTATGACGAAGAACAAGAAGAAGAAGTCCGTGCCTATGCCGATATTCTAGACTCGAGCACAGCAATTGAACCAGATGAAGAGAGGCTTGAGGAACCATCTGCGCCGACACCCGAGGTCTGTAAACGACTTAACTTAGAACTCAAATCCTTACCGAGCAACCTCTGGTATGAATTTTTGGGTGAGAATTCTACTTATCCTGTCATCATAGAAAACTATCTTGATTCAGAGCGAACGAACCTTCTCCTAGATAAGCTTCGACACTATAATAAGGTAATTGGCTACACTTTGGAAGATATAAAAGGTATTAACCCTTCTTTATGCATGCACAGGATACACCTCGAAGAGGATAGCAAACCATTTATCGAATACTAGAAACGTTTAAACCCAAACTTGAAAGAGGTGGTTAAGAAAGAAATTTTGAAACTATTGGATGCTGGGGTCATTTACCCTATTTCTGATAGCCAATGGGTAAGTCCGGTACATGTGGTACCAAAGAAAGGGGGAGTAACGGTAGTGAAGAACGAAACGAACAAATTAATACCACAAAGAACCGTTACCGGGTGGCGTATGTGTATCGACTATTGGAAACTGAACAAGGCCACTAGCAAGGACCATTTTCCTCTCCCCTTTATTGATCAAATTCTTGAAAGATTAGCCACTAACTCTTATTTTTGTTTCTTGGATGGATACTCATGATTTTTCCAAATACCGATACATCCAGATGACCAAGAGAAAACCACGTTCACATGCCCCTTCGGTACTTTCGCTTATCGTCGTATGCCGTTTGGCTTATGTAATGCACCAGCTACATTCCAGCGATGCATGACGGCTATCTTCTCCGACTTCATTGAAAACATCATGGATGACTTTTCGGTATATGGGTCTAGTTTTGACTCTTGTCTATCTAATTTGACCCGTGTTTTGCAGCGTTGTGAAGAGACGAGCCTGGTGTTAAATTGGGAAAAATGTCACTTTATGGTAAAGGAAGGAATCGTTCTTGGTCATTTGATATCAGAGCACGGTATCGAAGTTGATAAAGCAAAAATCAGTGTGATAGAGAAAATGCCACCTCCAAACTCTGTCCGAGGAATAAGAAGCTTCTTGGGCCACACAGGCTTTTATAGGCGTTTCATTGAAATTTTTTCTAAAATTTCTAGACCTTTAACATCTTTACTCGCTAAGGATGTTCCATTTGTTTTTGACCAGAACTGCATGGATGCGTTTCAATAATTGAAGAAGGCGTTGATTTCCGCCCCGATAATACAACCTCCGGATTGGTCGCTACCCTTCGAAATTATGTGCGACGCTAGTGACTATGCAGTAGGAGCTATCCTGGGACAGCAGAAAGACAACCGAACATATGCTATCTACTACACCAGCCGAACACTAGATGGAGCACAGAGCAATTACGCCACCACAGAAAAAGAACTTCTAGCTGTGGTCTTCGCTTTTGATAAGTTCCAATCGTATTTGGTTAACTCGCGTGTTATTGTTTATACAGATCATGCGGAAATCCGATATCTCATGGAAAAGAAAGACGCAAAGCCATGGCTAATTAGGTGGATACTGTTGTTGCAAGAATTTGACGTTCAGATCAAGGATAAGAAGGGAACCAAAAATTTGGTAGCAGATCATCTCTCCCGTCTGACATCCACCCCCGAGAACAGTTTGGAAGAAGAAATTGACGAAACGTTCCGAGATGAAAAATTACTAGCTGTCACCGTAGTGAAAGCACCATGGTATGCCGATCTGGTAAATTACTTGGCAGCCGGGATTATGCCTCCAAAACTCACGTACCAACAGCGAAGGAAGTTTATGTCTATGGCAAAACACTATTATTGGGATGAACCACTTTTGTTTAAGCGTTGTGCTGATTGTATCATTCGAAGAGGCTTACCGGAAGAAGAGATTCCAGATGTCCTATTCCAATGCCATTCTTCTTCTTATGGAGGGCACTTCAGTGGCAAGAAGACGGCACATAAGATTCTCCAATGTGGTTTCTTTTGGCCAACTTTATTCAGAGACGCAAGGGACTATTTACAGTCTTGCGATCGTTGCCAACGGATGGGTGGAATATCACGAAGGAATGAGATGCCTCTGAATACCATCTTTGAAATCGAGATCTTTGATGTATGGGGAATCGACTTTATGGGCCCATTCCCACCTTCTTGTGGTAACAAATTCATCTTAGTCGGAGTTGATTATGTCTCCAAGTGGGTAGAAGCCTTGGCTGCACCAACAAATGACTCGAAGGTGGTCACTAGATTTTTCAAGAAGTTAATACTCCCACGATTTGGAATGCCCCGCGTGGTAATCAGCGATGGCGGATCTCATTTTATTGAGCGAGGATTTGAATCACTTCTCAAGAGATATGGAGTATTACACAAAGTTGCTACTGCTTACCATCCTCAAACTAGCGGCCAAGTGGAGATATCAAATCGAGAGATAAAACACATACTTGAGAAAACTGTGTCACGTACTCGCACCGATTGGTCACTTAAACTTGACGATGCATTATGGGCATACCGTACAGCATTCAAAACTCCAATTGGTATGTCCCCATTTCAGTTAGTATACGGTAAATCGTGTCATTTACCAGTTGAAATTGAACACAAAGCATATTGGGCAATACGGCGACTGAATTTTGATGGTAACCAAGCTGGCAAGGCCAGAAAGCTTCAGCTGAATGAGCTTGATGAATTTAGACAAGAGGCCTATGAGAACGTCATGATTTACAAAGAACGTACCAAAAGATGGCACGATCAAAGGATTATGAGGAGGGAATTTCACGAAGGTGAATTGGTACTATTGTTTAACTCCAGGATCAAACTTTTTCCTGGGAAGCTTCGGACTAAATCAACGGGACCATATGTAGTACAAAAAGTTTACCCTCAAGGTGCTGTAGACATTTACCGAGAGTCAACTAGTACATTCAAAGTTAACGGATAGAGACTCAAGCAGTACATCTCCCATGAACCGACACTGCATTGCTCCTCACAGACGCTCCTTCGCCAGAATGACACAGACTATAGTCAAGCTGACAGACCATTTAAATCAGTGCTTCTTGGGAGGCAACCCAAGCATCTTACTTTAGTTAAATTCATTTTCAGCATCTTACTTTTTTGTTTCCATGTTTTTTTTAAAACTTCGGTTAGTTTGCATATTTTTAGAAGCTCTTTTGATAATTAGTGTTAAAACCTTAGTGATCGCATGCTAGGACACACCAATCTAGCCTTAGAATGTTTTAAACCTTCTCTACTATGAGTTTGGATTTCATCTCTTAGTTGTAGTCATTTCGTTCCAACACATGGTTTTGATATTTAACAATGATGATACTCTTGCAGGAAACGCGCATGAACTATGACGTTGCTGACTACCAATTCCGAATGCCGATGCTACCAACATTTGACAAGTTTCATCTGATTTGTTGGAAAACCAAATGCACTGCATCTTCACTAATTGATTTCTAATCATCTTTAAATTTGAGAGCTTAATGTACATCCGTGAATCGGTCTTATTTATCTTTAGCATTGCCGATTGATTCTACTGAAAGTTGAAAACAACATTTGGGCCTTGTTGTGCCCTTTCTCTACTTGCATTAGTTGTTATGTTCCTGCCTATTTTGCTATGAACACTGATGCCTTCACTTGGATAAAAATGACACAGGGATATCGGAAACTGATGCAGTAAGGAGAGGAGCTTTCTGCCAATTTTTCCAAAATCTCGGGCGGGTCCCGACAGAAATCTCGATCGTGATTCTCACACAGCTCAAATAGCAGAAAATTCGCCGAGAGCATTACGGCAAGAAAGACAATGAAGCCATGGCCGTAATAAGTAATAAAGGATTTCACGAGAAGATCATGACCGGGGAACGCTAAAAGTCATGACCAAGATTTTTCCAAAGAGGCAAAACAAAAATTATCCGTCGAAAGGTTCACGGCAGACCCGTAACTAGAGGCACAACTGTGAAATTCACGCACAATCGAACAAAAGATAATCACGGGTGGGTAATGATGAAAGTCAAGGGCAAGATTTTCCGACAGACAGAACGCGTGCATCTTTGACAAAAATGTCACGGCTGCCCCTTGGTCAAAGACACTACCGTGAAGATTTACATTAGAGAACTACGGAAGGAAATCACGACCGGATCCTGATGAAAATCCTGGGCGTGATCACTAAACCTCAGTAGCTTAGCGGATCCGCCTGGCCAGCCTGACCCATTAAGCAATCCATTTAACTCTTGCCCCAAATTCTGTTGCTAGGGTTCTAATTTTTTTTTTCGTTCCATACCTTTCACCGACCCCACTGTGTGCCCCACCAGTCGTCATTGTTGGCCACCATTCGCTTCATCGCCGACCACCAACCCTCCGGCGACCATTCTGATCACCTCCGGCGAGCTATCATTCCAAGTTTTTAGTACTTATTTCGCCGCGAGCTCCTTTTCCATCAGCTGCCGATACTTCTGCGTCCTCTATTCGCTGCTCAAGCAACCATGCCGCCAAGAAGGAAGAACACTGGCAAAAGACCGACTGAAGCCACGAGCCCTAGACCCGCAGCACCGCCACAGCAAGCCACACCGCCAGAAATCCAGATGCGAGACAATCATCAGGCGGCAAGGTACCAGGTTCTATCTAACCGCAGAATCATTAATACCCGATATATCGATCCGCCGACATTAGCTACTCTCGGCATCTTCGATGATTTGCTTTGGGTTTTCCATCAATTTGGGTGGGGACGATTCTTGCAATATGCTCATCCCACATACATCCCGTTCACCCTTGAATTTCTGAGCTCAGTTGAACTCAAGGTCTTGGCGCTAGATACAGACCCAGGCCTTCTCACGTTCCGTTTGGCGAATACAGAGTATCGCCTCACCATTGCTGATTTGAATGATATCTTCGGATTCCCAGCGTACGCTTCTAGGGTTGGACCACCGAACTTCAATGAAGACATTTTCTGGAGGTGCATCCCATCCATGTCCACTTACTCACCCTGGAATGCCAGAGCATCCACGCTCTCCAATCCCTGCATCCGCTATGCACACAGGTTACTCGCACACTCAATCTTCGCGAGGGAAGGAGATGGGATCATCCGCCAGCCAGAATTATTATGTTTATGGGGGCTCCTGCACCACTTTCAAATCAATGCTGGATACCATCTTGCCAGGCAATTCATGCGTGTGGCTCATGCGCAGAAAGGAGTTATCTGCATCGGGGGCATGATTACCATGATAGCACTCTCTTTGGGCCATAACCCGTATGGTCAACCTGAAGTAGTTGGGAGCCAGCGTTTGGACCTGGAGCATCTTCTCTCGATGAAGATGATTGTGAGGAGACGAGATATCTACCACCTAACCTTTGCAGACACGACTACCACCATGGCTTTACCCAACTCAGGTCGCACAGACATCAGGGACAGCGCCAACTGGCGCTTGTATCCGGAGCTGACAGCGCCCAAGGATCAGACGGCGCCACTGGATGTTGACCCCAGCTTTTCCATCGGTGGGTAGCCTAGGACTGCTGCCAGACCTTCCACAGATGATATGCTTCACCTGCTTCGGCAGGACCAGATTCAACAAGGGAAGTAGCTGGCAAACCTGATGGACACGGTAAAGTGCATCGAGATCTTTCTTCACAGCAACATGGCACCACCACCTCTGCGGGACGAAGACAAGGACGCTGATGATACCATCCATGTTTTTGATTCTGACTCATCCGAGCAGGTCGACGACGACGATGATGACCCAGCTGAGTGCAGTGAGTAGGGCTGCACTCTAGTAAGTCTTCCCTCACCCCTTTTTGATATATGCCTATACTATATGCATCTAGGATGATGCATCTTTTGCTTTGGGTGAGGGTACTTACACATTTTGATAAGTCGTCATGACTTTTACACTTTCGTGATGGATGTTGTACTGATGGTTTAACTTTATATTGTTTGCATGTGATGGTGAACTGGTAATATTTATTGTGATGTTATTAATGTGCTGTTGTAGCACATCTGCCAAGCTTTAACTCTCTTTACTATCGATGCGCTCTATTTTCATGATATTCTTATTGTAAGTTACTTTGATAATGTTTCAGCTTGGCACAGATATTCTCATGACTCTACCTCTTTGACATGTTGTACCTTCCTCACATGCTTTCATTATGACTTTGTAGATAAGGACCAAACTTCATTAACCATTATTGCCTAGACATGCAAAAGTCTTAAGTCGTAGGTCCTAGCTGCATTCCCTTATTTTCATTGACTGATATTTTCCTCATTTAAAGATTGATCCTTGTTCATTGACCTGATTTATGATTGACTTAGACCCCCACACTTCATTAAGCGCGTCATTTATGTTGAACAACTAGTCACTCGATACCTTATACACTAGAAACTTAAGGATTGAACTTTGATGAGCTTTGAGTCTAGGAAAATATCTGTATGTCGACATGAGTACTATTTATTTGGAAGATTATAGACCAAACCAATTGACACACACCTACCACCCTTAGTAACTCTTGGTATTAGTCTTGGTTCGAACTCCTCTAACTTGGCACCGTGTAAGAAATAGAAAGAAAAGAAAAGAGAAAAAGAGCAGTGGTACCGAAGTTACAACTTGGCACTGCCCGACAAAAAGAAAAAGAAGGAAAGAAGGCAGTGGTACCAAAGTTCTGACTTGGCACTACCACTAAAAGAAGAGAAAGTGATTGAAAAGAAAAGAGGCAGTGGTACCGAAGTTGTAACTTGGCACTGCAAACCAGAAAGAAAAGAAGGCAGTGGTACCGAAGCTACGGCTTGGCACTGCGGAAAAGAAGTAAAAGTGCGGTGGTACCGAAGTCATGAGTAAGGCCTTTACTACCAATTTAGAGTTTACCCTTTTGGTGCTTTGAGTGTATTGGTGTCTCATGTGGTAAGGAACTATTTTCTATCAAATATTATCGTGCAACTGTTGTCTATAGATTTAACCCGGATACTCTGCTTTTCATCTTGACATCTTTAAAGTCTACAGTGGTTTGTGCATCCTGTGACTAGCTGGGATTATTTCGCATTTAAAGATCGTTGGGGAGTATAACTTGAGTTGAACAACCCTCATGGAACTTCATTTCTTTCTTTTTGCTTGAGGACAAGCAAAGGTTTAAGTCGTAGGTATTCTGTTGACACAGATTTATATAGAGTTTTACAAGTCAATTTACTTATGAAATCATTCCCATTTCATGACTTTACACATCATAACTGCCTTTACTTGGATACATCTATGGAATCTACACCTATTTCGGTATTTTTTACGTTTTCAGGTCAATTCGACCACAAAGGGGGTAGATTCTGACACTTTTGTGGTAGAGGGGCTTATCCCAACTCAAGATGTTCATAACTAGAAACTTTCAGATTCATTGGAGTCTTTGTTGGAAATCACGACCGGGTCCCAACCAGAATCATGCTCGTGATCGTCGTTAGACTTGAAGCAGGCACCGATAAATCACAACCGGGTCACGACTAAATTCACGCCCGAGATCGCGGACCCGCCTGTTACGAAATCATGATTTTTGCCCATATTGCTTCAACCTAACTTGAGTAAAGGCTGAAGGGCACTTAGGACCTTTCTCCCCCGTTGACAAAGGGGGCGTGGAGTAGCTTTCGGCAGTAGATCTGATCACGAAATCATAATTTCGTGAAGATGTTGGCTGCAGCAGCTTTTGCAGCGCATGGAGGCTGGTGGCAGAGTCTTCTTTCGACTGAAGCTTTACAGCAGGATAAGGCATGGGCAAGGAGAAAAGGGAGCAGAGAAAGGATGATAAAAGCCTTCTTCATTCCAAAGAGAATGCATCCATCCATCAGAGGATCAACACGAGTAGAAGCTACGCTTGCGAGAGGAGAAAGAAGCTGTGCACCTATACCCCTTTGAACACCTTCTATTGCGTAAGCCTCTTAGACACGTACCTGTAATACCTAGCATTCATCTTTGAGTTGCTGCATCTATTTAAGATCTTAATAGAATATTGCATGATCCATTTTCCCTTTGCAACTCATACGCAAAACTTGTTATCACGCATGATGTTTATGGTTGAATACATTGTCTATGTTGTTAGCATGAACATGCTTGGCTAAACACTAAATCAGGATGTGGGGTAGCCCTTAACGATTTACTAGTTGTGATAGTTAAGTTTATTAGCCAAAGTCCTTGCTTGGCCTTGTGTATGTGTATTGCCTGCATTGCCTGCATTACCCGGAAGGATATGCTCGCACCTCTAATCCCACGGATGAGGTTCGTAAATCATCTTTTCTAGGAGTTTACTCGCTTGCATAGCTGTACTTACCCGTAGGATTAAAGGAAAGCATCATCCGGAAAGGTAAACTTGAGCCTTGAGTCACAAGGGTGAGGTTTGTTAATCGGATCTAGAGGAGAAAACTTGCCCGCTAGACTATACTCACTTAGGGAAACACCTAGGTGAGGTTCGTAAATCAGATCTCGAGAAGAAAAACTCACTCGCAGATTTGTACTCGCTCGTGTGACTGTAGGGAGCTTAGACGCGTCGGAGAGACTCTAGTCCGACCGGCGTCAGACCCACTTGGTTGAGAGTTTATCCATTCCGTTTGCACGCTATGCTTACGCTACCCGAAAGGGTGCGTTTGAGTCTTTAATCACCTCAAGTACGGTTCAGCATCTTTAGGAGGGTAAAACCTTGCTTGCGGGTCTGTACATATTTGCGAGGATTATAAGAATTTTAGACGTTGTGGAAAGACACTCGTCCGATCGCACGTTAGAACCCAACGGATTGGACTGGTAATCTAGTTCGTGGAAGCGGACAAGAATATTGGAGGGGAGCTACCTACGTGACAAGGAAGCTAAGTCCCTTGAACTTGATAGGACATTGGTAATAGATTTTAGCTATTCAACTGTAAGGAGTCAATGTGGTGAACCCATATCCTAATGCATCTCCTCATTAGAACCCTCTCGTGTGATTTCCTCTGTTTACATTCCTGCACTTTTAATTATTTCATTATCTTAAACTTCACCAATTTCGACATCGTCTAGCTAGCCATTTCGAGATCTATCGGTATTTGCCCATTAGTCCCTGTGGGATCGATATTTTATTACTTCGATAGACCCGTGCACTTGCGGGAAACGCTTACTATATCTATGGGCGCTATCAATAGGTGAAGTGATGGTGATCGCGCCAAACTATTTTGGTGGCTATTCGACTTAATTCAATGAAGTCTAGAAGGTCCATGATGTAGGCACATATTTGAATATTTATATTTAAATATTAATTAAATTAATTATTTAATTGTGACTTAAGTCATGGGACCTAATCTATAAATAGGGGCTGGGGGTTGGCGCATAGATGTTCATGATCTTGCTTCTTGCTCTAGGCAACAACAAGCAAACCATAGCCACATAAAGCTCTCTCCCTCAAAACCTAGTCGCCACCACTTCCTTTCTTGGTGCCTCCTTAGTGATTGGCACAAGCTCTTGGCGAGAGCTTGAAGTGGTGCAAGCAAGGGGATCTACTTCTTCATCCTTGGTGCGTCTTCTTAGAAGATTGGCGCAAGCTAGGAAGAAGGCGACATCTTCATCACCTTGGCGCATCTCCTGGGGTTGGCGCAAGCTTGGTGATTCTCCCTTAGGCATGGATCTCTACTCCCGAGACTAGCACTAGGCATAAAGTCAAAGAGATCTTGAGGAGTCCATGTGTGTAAGACTTACTCTAGCACACTCTTATATAAGCCGTCGACACTACTCTAAGTATGCCAAGGGTATTGCACCAAACCCTAGGTGCGCTACCTAGGTCTTCAGCTTCAAGGGTTAGCTAACAAACCTTAGAGGCACCACCAAGGTAAACCTAGGTGTACCTTTAGCATTTGGTCAACCCCACTACTCCTCGAGGTTAGCTCGGAAACCCTAGTTCTCCTTCTAGGGTTCGGCCAACCAAGGTGCGCCGCCACCCTTACAAGGTGTGCCACCTAGCAAGGTATGCCACCTTGCTTGGATGCGCCACCAAGCATGGATGCGCTACCGCCTAGATGAAGATGTTGACGCTAGTGATCCTTCCCTAATCTTCAAACTACTACACTAGTTTTGCAATACATATATTGAAAAGGAAATCATGGCATGCAGGTGATGACACCAAAATTTATGGAAAATTTTATGCCATTTCATAGATCTTTTTGTGTCATATTCTTATAACTTTGCTTATTTTTATGCCTTTTTTATCAAATACTGCACACTTTTTAGCGTTTTTGATGATTTTCAAGTAAAAAGGCATAGTTTTTTAGCGTTTTCAAGCAATTTAGATGCACGGATGATTTCTCACCATCAAGAGAAGATTACATGTCAAATTTCATGCAAATTGGAGCTTCACAGCAAATTACGGCACTACCGTAATCCAAATTACGGTACCGTGGTTTCACTGCACTTACAAAAGAAACCACTGTACTGGCGTAATTTTCGAGTGCTGCCGTATTTTGGGACGATTTTGAACTGAAAGCTTCGGAATAATTACGACACTGCCGTAATGGATTTCACGGGCCGTATTTAAAGTCGATTTTTCACCCGAAAGATTTGACGAAAATATGGCACTGCCATAATGTATTTCACGGTACCGTAATTTCGGATGATTTCTATATCGAGAACTTTGCGAAATTACGGCACTATCGTAATAATTATTACGGCCGTAATTCTATTCCTGGCACGCGATTCTTCCGGACGGTTTGAAGCCCGATTTTTGCACGATCGATTGCGGATGATCCAGGCCATAAATTGAAGATCCGTAAGAAGAAAAAAATGAGTTACACAGAGGAGAAGATACAGAACCAAAAAGCTCTAATTTTGATCCACCACACAGAGAGAAATCGAGATTCTCACCGTCGCCCTAGGTTTCGCCGCCGGGAAGCGTACAGCGCATCTCCAGCTGTGAAATTTGAAGGGAAGTTGCGTCTAGAGGAGGAGAAGATACTTCATAAGTTTCAGAGTGAAAGTAAGCTGATCAGAGGAGAAATCAACAAAAGCACGCCTTCGACCACTGTTCACGTGAAAATTACCCTGTGTTTAGTAATTTCTTCCTTTTCTTCGATTTTTGATCCCTCTGAACCATGGATTATTGTAATCTTTCTACCATGCTAGCTTAAACTTCTTTTGGGACATGGGGGAGTAATTCCCTTTGATTTTTTAATGACTAGATAAATCTTTCATTATCTCGTCAAGTATAATTTTAGTATGATAATTCTGCTTCTGTGATGATTGCTCTTTAATTCTCCATAGATTCATATTATCAAACATGCTTTAGAGTTTTCGCAATAAGGACCGAAAGGTGATTTGCTTAAGAACTTGGAACCCTAAAATTGAATGTTGGGAACTCACTGTAAGAAATTAGGTTTGTTCTTATTTCTTAATTTTAGAAGTTTAATGTCATGATTGATAATCTGATCTAGGATTGAATTAATGAAACACACATGACGATATTGCAAGAAATTGAATATTAGATTGTTGGAGAACCTTAAGAAGAACCTGTGTTGAGATTCGGATGCACGAAAGTGATCCTTGAGTTTCCACTTGAGATTATTAACTTAGAATTCGGATGCATGAAAGTGATCCTTGAGTTCTTTATTGATGATTCACTTTTATTTAACAATCGAATAAATCCTGCACGAAAGTGAGGATTGGTTCTTGTAAATTTTCTGCGCGAAAGCGAGATGATTTCTTTATTAAGTGAATTATATCTTTATCATAATGAAATTAGACTGATGAACATCTTTTCATATCTAGTAATGAAAATTAAGTGAATGAAACTCTAGTCCCAGTTTCTCTCTGATTATCTTTTTCGTTGTTTTCGATCATTGTTTCGCTATTATTCGATTGCCTAGATAGTAATAACTCAATTATTCGGTACTTGACAACGAGGTCTCTATGGTTCGATATCTTTCTTTATTACTTCGAGTATCCGTTCACTTGCGGACACAACAAGTTTTTGGCGCCGTTGCCAGGGACCTTGGTTTTGTCAATATTGAAGATATTGAAAGTATTGCTAGACTAGGTTTTATTTTCTATTTTTTCTATTCTTTTTACTTGAAATCATTTGATCTATTTACTTTGCATGCGCAGGAATCTTAGATCAGGACCTCCTGTACCTTTTGATCCTAGATAAATAAAACTCTTAGATTGCGCAGGAAGCTTAGATTTGAAGAAAGTCAACAAGAAGAAGAAGAAGTGACCATGGCAGAACAAAGATCACTTAGGGACTATGCAGCCCCTAATCTACAAGAGATTCACTCTAGTATAGCTAGACCGGTGATAGAGGCTAACAACTTTGAGATCAAGTCTGCTTTCTTATCTATGATCTAACAGAATCAGTTTGGAGGATCTCCTCTTGAAGATCCTAACCGACACCTTTCTTTGTTTCTTGAACTTTGTGATACAATTAAGATAAATGATGTTTCTAACAATGCATTAAAACTGCGATTGTTTCCTCTCTCTCTTAGGGACCGAGCGCGATCTTGGCTTCAAGCTCAACCTACCAGCACCTTCACCACATGGGAGCAATTATCCAATGCCTTCTTGATGAAATACTTTCCACCAAGCAAGACCATCCAAATGAGAAACCAGATTTCAAGTTTTGCATAGAAGGATGGTGAATCTTTTAGCGATGCATGGGAGCGATTCAACGATTTACAACGGAAGTGTCCTCACCATGGCATTGAAAATTGGATTTTAATTCAAACTTTTTACAATGGTTTGCTTCATAATACTAGACTAACTGTTGATGCTGCTGCAGGAGGAGCTCTAATGAGCAATACCATTGATGATGCTTTCAAGTTGCTAGGAGAGATGGCTTTAAATCATAATCAATGGACTACTAAGAGAGGAGTGCTTTATAGACCTTCTCAAGGTAAGAATGAAAGTGATGGTTGGCGCACCTTGGCAGAGAAGGTAGATTCTTTGTGCAACAGATTTGATTCCTTTAAGATGCAAACTGCTGTAATTTCTTCACATGTTGCTTGTGATATCTATGGAAATAATGGTCATGTTTCTGAAGATTGTAAAGTCATTGCTAATCAGGGTAGTGAACAAGTTAATGCATTAGGGAGTTATAATCAAAGTAGAAACAATGATCCCTATTCTAGTACCTACAACTCTGGATGGAGAAGTCACCCCAACTTATCTTGGAAAAACAACAACAATGTAGGGGGATAAACTGAAAATAGAGGATACCAACAAAAGCCAAATCAAAGTCAAAACTCAAATCAGAATTCAAACATTGAGTCTATGCTAGAAAAGTTTATGACTAATCAAAATCAGTTCATGCAAAATCAAAACAAAGAAATTGAAGATCTTAAGGGAATGGTTAGTCAACTAGCTTCTCAAATAGGATCACTAGCAGCCCATAATAAAATATTAGAAAATCAAATAGCCCAACAAGCTAGTAGTTCTTACAGACCCCCAGGAAAATTACCTGCTAAACCTGAGTTGAATCCTAGGGAGCACTGTAATGCTATCATCACTAGAAGTGGGAGACAATTAGTGGAACCCAAAGGGAGAGTTGTGAACAATGAAAAAGAGCCTAATGATGAACATGATAATGAATTAGAGTTAGAAAAATCTTCTGCACATGAGCAAACCCAAACTAGTTTGCCACCTCAAAAGGGTGATAAACCAAAAGGTGATGAGCCATGTCAGAATGATGCTTCTAATCCTAATTTACCTCCACCTTATAGGCCACCTATACCCTTTCCAAAAAGGTTAGTGCAAGCAAAACTTGATAAACAATTTGGCAAATTTCTTGAAGTATTGAAAAAGCTTTACATTAATATTCCTTTTATTGAAGCTTTATCTCAAATGCCATCATATGCAAAATTCTTGAAAGAAATCTTGTCTAACAAAAGAAAAATAGAGGACTATGGTACTGCGGCTTTAATTGAGTATTGTAGTGCTATTATTCAGAATAAATTGCCACCTAAATTGAAGGATCCAGGTAATTTCTTTATACCTTGTTCTATTGGAAGCGTGACTTTTGACCGAGCCTTATGTGATCTAGGTGCCAGTGTAAGCCTAATACCTTTATCTATTTGCAGGAAACTGGACATTGGAGAGCTTAAACCAACATCCATATCCTTATAGCTCGCTGATAGCTCGGTAAAGTATCCTATTGGTATTTTAGAGAATGTTCCAATCAAGGTAGGTGAATTTTTTATACCAGCAGATTTTGTAGTACTTGACATGGAAGAAAATCATAAAAATCCTATCATCCTTGGTAGACCCTTTTTGGCTACAGCAAGAGCACATATAGATGTTAAGAAAGGAAAAAATCACTTTTGAGATTTGTGAAAAAATAATTGAGTTTGATCTTGCTGATTCTTTGAACAAACTTTCATATTCTGGATCGTGTTGTAGTGTTGATATAGTAGATGATGTTGTCATTGATGTTCATAATTTATTTGATGAATCCTCTAATATTGAAACTGACACTTTTTCTGAAAGAGGAATTCAGGAGAAAAGAGATTCAAATTCTGAAAAGAAGAAGAAAAAGAGGCTCTAGATTGTTTGATAAAGGAAAGAAGATCTTGAGTAAATTTGGACATTGTTTCGTTAATGAGCCTTATGTGATTCAAAGTGATGCTCAACTCAAAGAAAAATCAGAGTGGAAATTGAAGAAATCAAGATCAAATCTGAGTGCAGAAGGGTCAAGCTAAAGACCTTTAAATTAGCGCTTATTGGGAGGCAACCAAAGCATTCTACCTTTAGTTTATTCTCTTTTATTTTACTTTATTTTTATTTTTGCTTTTAGAACTAATTTTCCTTTTCTTTTATAGGTAAAACAAGTTTTGGCGCAAATTATGGCACTACCGTAATGCACATTACAGTACCCTAATTCCAGTCTGTTTCTGACCGGAAAGTTGAGAAAAAATTACGGCACTACTGTAAGAATTTCCACGTACCATATTTTGTGCCCAAAATTTTCCTGAGAGTTTTAATGAAATTACAGCACTACCGTAACGTTTTTCACGGGCCGTATTTTCGCAAAAATTCTCTGCCGAGAGTTTCCGAAATTTACCTCGAATTATGGTAGTACCATAATGATTTTTACGGGCGTAATTTTTGAATTTCTAAAAAAAAATTGTGATAATTTTTTACGGCACCACCATAACCGTTTTCACGGCACCATATTTTTGGTCATTTTCTCAGCCGAGAGCATCGAGCATATTACGGCGGTGCCGTCACAATTTTTGTGGTACCGTATTTTTGGTCGAAATTTGACCCGAGAGATTCCAGATTTTTACAGTACTGCCGTTTTGATATTATGGTTCGTGTTTTTTGAATTCGTCAAAATACGGCACCGCCGTAATGACTTTTACGGCCGTAATTGTATTTTTAGACGCAATTCTTGTGCCGTTTTTTAGGGTTTTTTGGGCCGTGTTTTAGGGTTTCTCATTCGTTTTCGCTCGTTCTCGCGCCGAACTTCGACCTCTGACCTTCTCCGACCGTCAGAGCTCGCTGGTGACCCTTCCCATTAGGTTCTAACCGTCAATTGGGTACTCTCTTCACCAATTTCTCCATTTTTATGAGTTTGCATGAATTTTCGCCCCTTTCTTTGTTTTTCCTCACTTCATGAGAGATTTTTGTTTGCAAATGCTTCCTAAAGGGTAGACGACCCTTCCTAGTTCGTTTCTAGAGATTTTGATTTGATATGTAGAGTGTATTGAGCAAGATTGAGCTTAAATGCCTGATTCCCACCCTATTTTTCCACTTAGTTCTCCACTGTTCTATTTTTTGGGTTTTAAGCTATGATTTAACTGATATTACTCGTAAGACATTTTGTCAGAGAGAAATTTCTGAAATTGAAAGTGATAAATTACATTGAATTGATATTTGCTATATTGTATTGCACTCTTAGCTTGCAGCTTGTGTGGAAAATTGAAGAATGGCCTCTAAGATTAAGCAAGTAGTTTCAAAGAGAAGGGGAAAAGGACCAGCTACATCCTCCACAACACCAAATGCCTATGGCATCATCTTTAAGGATGAAATTCAAGAAGTAAGATATAACAAGTTGGTAGAGAGAAGGGTGGTAATTACAAAGTATGCTGATAAAAGAACCTTGGAGACACTTGGATTGTATGAGGATGTGTTTTGGATGTTTGAGCAAATCAGAGCTCAAAGATTTTTTCAGATGATGCCATATACCTATTTGCCACTTGTTTTGGAATTTTTGAGAAGCTTGAATGTAGACCTACGAGAGTTTTCCAATGGACCTGCTGAAGGAGAAGTCACATTCAGACTAGCTAATGTTGAGAGGAAGTTAACTTTGAGAGAAATCAGATCTATCTTTCATTTGGGTTCTGGAGGGTATACCCAAATACCAATTGGGTTTATAGAGAATGTGTTTTGGAATCATATTACCCATGAAACCCATTTTTCTGTTGTTTTTGCTAGAGCTTCAAGGATTACGAATCCGTGTATAAAGTATGTTCATAGAGTTCTTGCCCACACAGTTTTTGGCAGAGGAGATAGTGACGGCATGGTCCGTCAATCTGAGCTCTACTTTCTATGGGGGATGCTTAATGGAGTAGTAGTGGATGTTGCCTTCTTTTTGGTGGAGCACATGGACAGAGTGGCTAGAGCAAAGAAGGGCACTATTGTAATAGTGGGGCTGATTACCCCTATAGCCCTACATCTAAATGTTGAGCCCTATGGGGTAGAAGTGGCAAAGGGGAATGCAAGGCTTGATCTTGAGTCTTGCATGGCTATGAAGATGATAGTTAGAGAGGAGGATGTCTTTTGCTTGGTCCTAGGACCAAATGCCCCTACCTTACCATTGACACGACCGCAAGTGCACGGTTATGTCGAAGTAATATAAAAGATATCGAATCCCACAGGGAACAAGGTTGAGTACCAGAAAATCCGAGTCCTAATAGGTAGGCGAATTGAGAATGGGTTTTGAAAGCAGAGATCGAAAACAAGTAATCAACGCTACGATGGTAGAAGGTAAATATGAGAGAGATATCGGGGCTTTGGTTTTCACCACGATGACTACTTTAATCGCACAAGGCAGATGTCAGTTATTTGGATTGTTGATTTTGCACAAGGAATCTAACCCTAAGGTACAAGGTGCCCTCTCTCGAGTGTACACCCCGGTATTCGACTTAGGACGACCTCCTACTCTCACGGTGGATCGTTGTAAGACGAACCCAATGAGTCCTATGGCAGAATATAAAATCCTCGAGCGAAGACCAAGAACTCTCGTGTCGAGGTCTCGCAAGTTTTACTAAGGGAATCCACCCTTACGATCCCTCTCTCGATATGAATCGTAACGGCTAATGCGTGAAAATACTCGGCCAAGATAAAATCATGAAATAAACACGTCAAAGTAAAATATGCTCACAACGCAATCCAAACAACGTAATAAAGATAAAGTTTGCGATTAAATTCATCAACGGATTTAAACCAAGCCCCAAAATAGGGTTTACGCTACAATCATCATTGTCACGCTCAAAAATCTCTCTTTTAACATAGGAAGATTACAAGAAAGAGTTTCTAAAGGATAGGAGAGGATAAACCGAAGTAAGTCTGCAAAAATCGTGATGCTCTGATGATCCAATCTCTGAAAATCACCTCGAACTCGTGTTGTTGCCTTGTTCTTCTGCCCGCCACCCTTTGTCATGTGATTCCTCGATAATTAGGGCTTTTATATACCATGCATTTGCCTTTGAAAGAGCTTTCTATAGACACCTTACTTGCCGAATTTGGACTCCGAACCGGTGAGAAATCGAAAGAAAACTGAGTATAGGTCGGGTCCGTTCGCGAGCCTAGATCAGAATCACGGGTGAACCCCGCTGGATTCACCTGGCTGTGATTCATTCTGTGAGTTCGGCTGAAAGAAGAGCGGTGAACCCCACCGGGTTCACCTGGCTGTGATGTCCTCTGGACTATTTTCGGCCTGAAGGAATTCTGGTGAACCCCGCTGGGTTCACCTGGCCGTGATGCTCTCTATGAGTTTCGCTGGCTAGCGACTGAGATGGTGAACCCCACTGGGTTCACCTAGCCATGATTCTTAGGCAAACTTTGAATGAGCCCAAATTTGATGGGCGGCTTCATTTTCACACAAGAAATCGTCCCATGGTCTCAGAATCCTCAAAATATGTCGAAAAAATAGTGTTTTTACCTGAAATTCCATAAAAGTGCCAAAAAGTAAAGATTTTGAAGATATGAAGGAAATGAAGCTATAATGAGTATATGAGTGTTAAAATAAGCCTAGATTTGACATGAAATAACTATGAAAATCACTATCAAAATGCAATGCATCAACCATTACCCCACGTAGAGAAGACCACTGTGAAGGAAAGAGCAAATTGGAAACTTTCACCGAACACTGCCGAGGCCGCTTTTACACCACCATTGAGTACAGTTCCACCACCACCCACTTGGGGTGGAAGAGATGATCCTTTTAGTATGGAGTCGCCATCTCACCAGCCTGCTGATTCTACTCACCCAGCTGCTGATTCTTCCCACAAATCTACTGGAGGATGGTCTAGTGCCTTCGACCCAGGATTCCAGGCACTCTCCGCTGAGATATATCGTCAAGGACATCGTATGGAGAAGATGATGGATTGCATGGGGAGGATGACTGACACGATGCACCATATCCACCAGGATGTGGAGGAGCTGAGCACTCACATGGAAGATATGAGAAATTTTCTTTATGACCACTACGGGTATGAGGATAGCAGACGAGGAGGTGACCATAGTGGTTACCAGAGAGAGCAGCCCTTTGATCCTATGGATGCAACAGAGGAGGACACCGAGGAGATCCGATCTAATGATGATGGGTAGAGTTTTGTGTGTATCTTTTTCCCTTACTTCTTTGCATTTATTTTTTCCTTATCTTATTGATGTTTCATGTTTTATAGGGAAGGATGATTCTTCCAAACTCATTGTGTCCACCATTGCTACATTGCACTGCTTTATTTGACTTTAAGATCATTCGATATGGGTGTATGATATTGTGATATTGATTTGACTGTTCGATGTGGTTGTACTATATTTTGATATTGATGATTATTTTGATTGGGTTGTATGATGATATTTTGATGTTTTGAGCACCCTGTGGAGGTGCATGCTTGATGACATGATACTTTTATGATTGATGAGTATATGCTATTTTTGTTGATGTGTTGATTTGTGGCCTAGTCTATATTTTGAAGATATTATTGTTAATTGTATGATTCTCTTAATGATGAATGAACTCATGCATGTGATTAGGACTAGATCTATCATGTTGAATTTATTTCTCTGATATATATCTACTTTTAAAATTTTTCATTGATTGATAAATGAGATTTTGGGTGGATATATTATTTGAAGAATTTGATTTAAAAGTGAAACTACTTGTTAAATAAAATTAGCATATGAGTGTAATTTTTGAATTGATGTCAATTGATTAATTTAGTTGATGTTTAATCTATTTTACTATTTGTTGGGAAGAAAGAATCCAAGATCCAAAAAGAAAATGACTCCTTTACTTGGCACTGTGTAAAATTGACAGTGGTACCGAAGATATGGGTTGAAATCTGTAATAAAGAGAGAGAGAAAATGACTCCTCTACTTGGCACTGTGTAAAATTGACAGTGGTACCGAAGATAAGAGTTGAAGTCCCAATAAAAAGTCTGTATCTATGTGGGTGCATGCTATCAAAAAGAAAAAAAGGGAATAAAAAGAAAAAGAAAGATTTGAGTGGAAAAAGATTTTGGATATCCTATTCCTATAAACAAAAGTATGATAGATTTAAACTGAAAATTGGGTGAATTCATGAGACTGAGATTTTATTTTTTATACAAGTTGCAAAGTTTTATTTGATTAAGTTGTGGATCTTGAGGATTGAATTCAAAGGATGATGTATTTATTTAAAATTTTATGAAACAATTGGTGAAAATTTTCATTGGTGATTGAGTTTTAAAAATTTATTCTTCATGAGAAAATCTTTTCCTTTGATCAAATTTTGATTTTTGCTTGAGGACAAGCAAAGTTTGAGCCTTATGTGTTTGATGACACCAAAATTTATAGATCTTTTTGTGTCATATTCTTACAACTTTGCTTATTTTTATGCCTTTTTTATCAAATACTATGGAATCTACACTCTTTTTGGTCTTTGATGATTTTTCAAGTACAAAGGCACAATTTTTGAGTGTTTTCAAGCAATTCAGATACATGGATGAATTCTCACTATCAAGAGAAGATTACATGTCAAATTTCATGCAAATTGGAGCTTCATAGCAAATTACGGCACTACTGTAATCCAAATTATGATACCGTGGTTTCACTGCACTTACAAAAGAAACCACGGTACTGCCATAATTTTTGAGTGCTGCCGTATTTTGGGATGATTTTTGAACAGAAAGTTTCGGAAGAATTACGGCACTGTCGTAATGGATTTCACAGGCCGTATTTCAAGTCGATTTTTCACCCGAAAGATTTGACAACAATACGGCACTGCCATAATGTATTTCACGATACTGTAATTCCGGATGATTTCTGTACCGGGAACTTTGCTGAAATTACGGCACTGTCGTAATAATTATTACAGTCGTAATTCTATTCCTGGCACGTGATTCTTCCGGACGATTTGAAGCCCGATTTTTGCGTGATCGATTGCGGACGATCCAGACCATAAATTGAAGATTTGTAAGAAGCAAAAAAAGAGTTTACACAGAGGAGAAGACACAGAACCAAAAAGCCCTAATTTGATCCACCACACAGAGAGAAATCGAGATTCTCACCGTCGCCCTAGGTTTCACCGCCGGGAAGCGTACAATGCATCTCCGGCCACGAAATTTGAAGGGAAGCTATGTCTAGAGGAGGACAAGATACTCCAAAAGTTTCAGAGTGAAAGGAAGCTGATCAGAGGAGAAATCAACAAAAGCACGCTGCCGACCACTGTTCACGCGAAAATTACGGCTGTACTTTTTATTACAGCCGTGCTGTGTTTAGTAATTTCTTCCTTTTATTCGATTTTTGATCCCTCTGAACCATGGATTATTGTAATCTTTCTACCATGCTAGCTTAAACTTCTTTTGGTACATGGGGGAGTAATTCCCTTTGATTTCTTAATGACTAGATAAATCTTTCATTATCTCGTCAAGTATAATTTTAGTATGATAATTCTGCTTCTGTGATGATTGCTCTTTAATTCTCCATATATTCATATTATCAAGCATGCTTTAGAGTTTTTGCAATAAGGACAGAAAGGTGATTTGCTTGAGAACTTGGAACCCTAAAATTGAATGTTAGGAACTCACCGTAAGAAATTAGGTTTGTTCTTATTTCTTAATTTTAGAAGTTTAATGCCATGATTGATAATCTAATCTAGGATTGAATTAATGAAACAAACATGACGATATTGCAAGAAATTGAATATTAGATTGTTGGAGAACCTTAAGCATAACCTGTGTTGAGATTCGGATGCATGAAAGTGATCCTTGAGTTTCCACTTGAGATTATTAACTTAGAATTCGGATGCATAAAAGTGATCCTTGAGTTCTTTGTTGATGATTCACTTTTATTTAACAATCGAATAAATCCTGCACGAAAGTGAGGATTGGTTCTTGTAAATTTTCTGCGCGAAAGCGAGATGATTTCTTTATTAAGTGAATTATATCTTTATCATAATGAAATTAGACTGACGAACATCTTTTCATATCTAGTCATGAAAGTTAAAGTGAATGAAACCCTAGTCTCAGTTTCTCTCTGATTATCTTTTTTGTGTGTTTTCAATCATTGCTTCGCTATTATTCAATTGTCTAGATATTAAGAACTCAATTATTCGGTACTTGACAACGAGGTCTCTGTGGTTCGATATCTTTCTTTATTATTTCGAGTATCCATGCACTTGCGGACACAACAGCATGCCTCACAATTAATATATCCCAGGCACGCAGAGAGGTTTGTCTATAACCATTTCTAAAAGCACATATCCATGCTTTTTCAACATGCAATGAAAAGCCAACAAATAAAATCAATTTTAGTTTTTCATAAATCCTATGCATCAACCTCAACAACTCATCGTAAATCTTGAACTTTCGTTTCTCTTAGGATTCTCTACAAGTGGTGCATGCATGCTCTCAACAAGCTTGTGTTGGTGTATATGCCCTTGGACCTAGTCTTGGTCCATTATTGTACTACTTGACATTGATACTTATATATCATTCTGGCATTGTCATTATCAATGTTTGTCTACATCTGCGATTGTGTACTTATATGATAATGTCCCTGGAGACAGATTGCATCTGTGCTCAAATGATTGTCCCCAGTCGATGTACCTGAGTGGATATGGGACAGCTCTTGTACTTGTGAGACTGGTATATGGGTTGGTTAGGCACGAGGTGCTAACGCAGACATATGGGTATATCAGTGGTGGATATACTGGACTGACACGCTGTGAGGCAATGACTTGGTGTCACGAGTTATCCTCACAAGCTATATGTGATGCATTGATCCCTTGACTTGAGGTCATTGACCATTCTATATGGTTAGGGATATGCTTTGATACAACCTAACACCTCGCCGTAGTTGGGAGGTAATAATGGTTTTCATTGAGCATGTCACGACCCATATGAGAAGGTCAATGGACAGACAGAGGATTTGCCCCTTCCTAAGGGAAGCTTGATATCCATGGAGCTCCTCTATGGTTCGATGACTGAAAGTGTATGGTCATACTCAGGTGAGACCTGATTTAGTCATAACCATGAGATTGGATGAAAACAAGTGGTGACACACTTGTCCAATCGGATATCAGGTCGGCAAAGAGACTGGAATGCATCTGTACCTAGTTGCGATGATGGGGATGTCGATGTAGATATCTATTCCAATGACTTGGGTAGCAGCGATGCACTGCTAGGTGCCACTCACTGCTTGTGATGACCTTGGGTCAGCACTACCAACGTCAGAGGAACCTACAGGGTCACACATCTTGATACTTAAGTTCTCGTATTGATCGAGAACCTTATGATCGAGTTATTGGATAACTCGGATCTATTTGGGAGATTTCATCAGCGCCGATGGGCCTGATGAGATGGAAGAATGTTATTGGAGCCAGACTTCATTTTTTGGTAGGTTGACCCAAATTTGACCATGGTTAGGTCACATTTGGATTTGGGTTGCATTGGATTGGATCCAATTGCTTAATCAACCCATTCAATGAAGTATGGGCTTGCTCATTGACCAATGAGGCCCAATAACAACCCCATTGGCGCCTAAGGGGTATAATGGGGAGAGAACCAACCCCATTGGCGCCTAAGGGGTATAATGGGGTGAAGTGGGCAAATTTGCTTCATTATGGAAGCAAATTGTGCCTAGCCCTAACCCTGGCCACCCCTTGCTCTATATAAGAGGCCCTAGACACCCCCTCTCAGGTATTCTACTCCTTGGAGGCGTGAGAACACAGAGAGAGGCGAGAGCAAGGGCAAGAGGCGCAAGTGATCTCTCCCATCATACCCTAGCCGCAAGCAATCTTCCTCCTTTCCTCTTGGCGCTTGGGGCATTGGTGCTTGGCAGCTTGTCTTCTTCCCTCTTCCCTCTTGGCGCAACTTCTCTAGAAGGTGGCGCAAGTATAAAAGAGGTCTCTCTAAGGCTTGGATCTTCTTCCCGAGTCTAGCACCGGGCGTGGAAGAAGAGGACTCAAGGGATCTGTGTGTGTGTGAGATTGCAGAGGGCGCACGTTTGGGCGCCTATCACAACATCGACCTCATCTTGCTTTAAGGTATATTCTATCTCATCGTGTCGACTCCCTCGCTTGCGATCTTCACTGGGTTTTTGGGACCGGCCTATTTCGGGGATATTAGTTCCGCTGCGCAATGTATTTGTGTAATTTCTATCTCTGAAAATTGTAAAATATCCCTGGGGTTTCCCAACGGTGGTATCAGAGCGACTTGAGAGACTCGAACGATGTAAATTCATGCTTTTCCATGCTCACATGCCATATCTCAATTTTCGCAAATTGCATGATCACATGGCAAACGATTTTTCTAAGTAGGAAAAATTAGGGTTTCTTGTTTCTATCATCTTCTCGATCTCTTTTGGATTTTTGGTTTATTTTTTTTGGATGATTTAAGGATCAAAGGCGCACGTGGTTTTGTCAAGTAGGACGGGCATTGTGTCTTCGGACTAGCCGGGTCTCTTGATCTGACAAACTTGCCAGCCGAGATGATCTTTAAAATCATCATGAAAAATAGATCGCAAATAACTAAAAGACTTGTGAGAAGAAGATGAGGAAAAAAGACTGGTTTTATGAAAAAGTAAAATTTTAGATTTTATGTTTTTCATGAGCATATAGAATTGCATGTGTAGATACCTTACTTGTGCATAATGTTGTGATCATGAGTCAAGCCCCTTTGCATGCTTGTGATGTATCCTTGTGAGGCCTACGTGCCGCTTTTCTTTTTGCTTTTAACTAAGAAGAAGATTAGGGTAGCGCATGTACTTGGAGATTGGCGCATGCATGCTTGCTTGCGCACCTTGCTTGGTGGCACAAGAAGCACTCTTCTTTGATGGCGCATGGTGTAATGGCGCAAGATCACTTGGCCGAGCCTTAGGGCTTGTGTGTTGTGTGTATTGGCCCTTACATGGTGGCGCATCACCCTTGGAGGAAGCCCATGGCATTGGCCTAACCTATGAGGGTGCTTCTAGGGTTTCCCTAGAACTACCTCTAGGGTTTGAGAGTTAAACCATGGTGAGGAGGACCTGGAGCCAACCTTGAAGAGCAAGCTAGAGGTCGGCTAGGCTAGGTCTAGTTTTAGGGGCTTGAGTCCTAGGTCAAGAGTTGAACCTCCTTTTGGCATGGGTTGGTTCAATGTCTTGAATAGGCTATGATCACATCATTCATTTAATGCTTTCAATATTTGCTAAAGCATGTCTGTTTTATCGTTATGTTATCACTATAGGATTGCATGCCTGTAATGTTAGACATAAGATAAAACTAATGAGACCTCAAAAACCCTCATAAATAAATATCAAGTCTAGTAGCCTTCTAACGCGTAGTCCTCACTAAGCTATCGATCAGTGGTGTTGTGAACTGTTTCCCACCCTCATGGGACACACCCACTTATCTTTAGAAAGTGCGTGGTGGCAAAGGTTTCCCCAGTCCATTTTAATCGGGCGTGCCTTCGCAAGGAAACTCGTTGGCCCTCGGCATAACGGTTAGGAATGGACTTAACTAGATTTTCACATATGTTGGGCATATGGTGAAACTCTAGAGGCATCATTGAGAGGTTAGGGTTCCATGCTGTATCCAGCCCTTGCTGGACATGAAATGCCTAGACTGTCTCAATAAGGGGAATTGCTTGGGGGCAATCGGCCGGCGTGCCCACCTTAGGAAGCATGGGTTACTTTGTGCATCTCATCCCACCCTCGTGGGACGCGAAGCCTCATGTGAAATAAGGATCCCATCTCACTAGGAAGTCTTAAACTTTCTGATTAACTTTGTGGGTTGTCAATTCGATTAAAATAGTGGGAGCCATAATCATTTAAAACAAGTCCAGTTTAAATGATTTGAAGTAGTACTAATATGTTGTTTCTTGATTGTTGTAGAATAATGGCAATGAACAATGGTAGATGGTCACTGCGATCTATCCTTGAAAAGGACAAGTTGGTTGGATCCAACTTGATGGATTGGTATATGAACTTGAGAATTGTGCTCAAGCTCCAGAGAAAGCTCTATGTCCTTGAGCAGCCCATTCCTGAACCACTTCCATGCTCGGCCTCAGCGGCTGAGAAGGATGCTTATGATAAGCATCAGGCTGATACTTTGGAGGTTGCACAATTGATGCTAACCAACATGTCACCCGATCTTCAAGGGCAATATGAATTGAAGAGTGCCTCTGAGATTATTATTAATCTAAGACAGCTCTTTAATGAATTAGTTAGGCTCAATCCTCCTAAAGTTGATATTCAGTCTGTTGAGCCGAAAGGCTTGACCAAGGAACTGAAATTAAAGATGGAATGGATCAGGAACAATAAGTGCTATTCATGTGGAGGGCCACCTCACATGTTGAAGGACATGGTGCGACTTCAGAATGAGAAGAAGAGAGGCAAGGCTTCGTCTTCAAGCTCAGGTATTTATATTACAGAAGTCAACCTTTCTACTTCTATATCATGGGTATTGGATACCGCATGTGGAGCTCATATTTGTACAAATATGCAAGGGCTCAAGAAAAGTAGATCGGTGCGGCCTGGAGAGATTGACCTACGAGTTGGAAACGGGACACAGGTTGCTGCTGTTGTTGTAGGAGTTTTGACTCTCTCCCTGCCATCTGGACTTCAGTTAGAGTTAGATAATTACTATTATGT
This sequence comes from Costus lasius, assembly GCA_027563935.2. Lineage (NCBI taxonomy): Eukaryota > Viridiplantae > Streptophyta > Magnoliopsida > Zingiberales > Costaceae > Costus > Costus lasius. The sequence continues at coordinate 107,392,585 of CM050450.1, forward strand.
ACCTTCGCTTACTAAGAACATTATATCCATTCCTTGCTTGGCAAAGAAGGGATTTAATTTTGAAATAAATAAGAACTCTTGTTCTTTTTCATTTGCAAATATGTTCTATGGGAAGGGTACTTTGTGCAATGGTCTATATGTGTTAGACATGGATAACTCTATTTGTAATATAAATAATAAAAGGACCAAACTGAGTGGTTCAGTTGGTGCTTTCCTATGGCATTGTCGATTAGCACATATAAACAAGAATCGCATTCAACAACTCCATGAAAATGGGTTTATAGATTCAAGTTCCTTGGAGGAATTTGATACATGTGAGCCTTGTTTATTAGGGAAAATGACAAAGGTGCCCTTCACCAAAATTGGTGAGAGGGCAGGAGGTTTGTTGGATCTCATACATAGTGATATGTGTGGGCCATTCAATAAACAAGCCAGAGGAGGACACAACTACTTCATCACTTTTACTGATGACTTCAGTAGATATGGTTATGTCTACTTGATGAGACATAAGTCTGAATCCTTTGAGAAATTTAAGGAATTCAAACATGAAGTAGAGAACCAACTTGGTAGATCCATTAAGGCTCTTCGATCAGATCGTGGTGGAGAGTACCTGAGCGGTGAGTTCCTTGACTATCTAAAAGAGTGTGGGATTCTATCCCAACTCACTCCTCCTAGAACACCTCAATGGAATGGTGTGTCTGAAAGGAGAAATCGAACCTTGTTGGACATGGTTCGGTCTATGATGAGTCATGCTACTCTACCTCCCTCATTCTGGGGGCATGCACTTGAAACAGCTTCTCTAATACTGAATAACGTTCCATCTAAGAGTGTCTCAAAGATTCCATATGAGGTATGGAGTAGGAGACGCCCTAATCTCACTTTTATCAGGATCTAGGGATGTGAGGCTTATGTGAAACGTCAGGATTCTAGCAAGCTAGAACCTAGATTTGATAAATGTGTATTTGTGGGGTACCCTAAGGAAACTAAGGGTTACTACTTCTATGTTCCCACCGAGAATAAAGTTTTTGTTGCTCGGGGTACTGTCTTTCTAGAAAAAGAATTTCTCATGAAAGAAGTTAGTGGGAGGAAGTTTGACTTGGACGAAGTCCAAGTGCAACCACAAAACATAGAGATAGAACCTGAGCCGCCTGCACCGGTTGCTGGGCAACCTGAGGCTCAAACACAGGCCCCGCGTAGGTCTGGGAGGATTCGCAGTGTACCTAAGAGGTTTGGGTCGCTGCTGACCCAATACGACGGGAGATCTTCATCATTGAAGATGAACCCAGGACCTATGATGAGGCGGTCAGTGGACCGAACTCCGAGAGATGGCTTGACGCCATGCGATTCGAGATGGATTCCATGTCAGCTAACCAAGTCTGGGATTTGGTTGAGTTACCTGATGGGGTAAAACCCATAGAGTGTAAATGGGTCTTCAAAAAGAAGATAGACATGGATGGCAACATAGTTACCTATAAAGGTAGACTAGTGGCTAAGGGATTCAAACAAATCCACGGGGTGGATTATGATGAAACCTTCTCGCCAGTTGCCATGATCAAATCCATTCGGATTCTACTTGCTATACCTGCATATCATGACTATGAGATATGGCAGATGGATGTAAAGACAGCGTTCCTTAACGGGAAGCTGACTGAGGATGTGTATATGACACAACCTGATGGCTTCATCCATCCTGCAGAAGCCAGTAAAGTCTGCAGGCTAAAGAGATCCATTTATGGATTAAAGCAAGCATCTCGAAGTTGGAATCTTCGATTCGATGAACCTGTGAGAGATTATGGCTTTGCCAAAAGCGAAGATGACGCCTGTGTATACAGAAAATTCAGTGGGAGTTTGGTGACTTTTCTGGTCTTATATGTCGATGACATACTGCTCATCGGGAACAACATCCCTAGTCTTCAAGCTGTGAAGACATAGTTAGGGAAGTGTTTCGAGATGAAAGACTTAGGGGAGGCCACCTATATCCTAGGCGTGAGGATCTACCGGGATAGATCTAAGAGGCTCCTAGCCCTTAGTCAGAGTACCTACATTGATAAGGTCTTTGAGAGGTTCAACTTGGAACAATCCAAGAAAGGGTACCTTCCAGTGAGACATGGTCTTACTCTCTCAAAGAGCCAGTGTCCCACCACACAGGCTGAGAGAGATGACATGAGTCGAGTGCCCTATGCTTCGGCAGTAGGATCGATCATGTATGCAATATTGTGTACTATACCAAATGTGGCTTATGCTGTGAGCATAACCAGCCGATACCAATCCAATCCAAGATTGCAGCACTGGGTGGCTGTAAAGAACATCCTTAAATATCTGAGAAGAACTAAGGATCAATTCTTAGTCTATGGGGGACAGGAAGACCTCAGTATGCAGGGCTACACTGATGCGTCGTTCCAGTCTGACCCTGATGACTTCAGATCGTAGGCCGGCTATGTGTTCAAGATTCTACAACCGAGGCTGAGTATGTGGCTGCTTCTGAGGCAGCCAAGGAAGCCGTTTGGATCAGGAAGTTCCTTTCAGAACTTCAGGTGGTTCCTAGTACAGTGGATCCCATTGAGCTCTACTGTGATAACAATGGAGCAATTGCACAAGCCAAGGAACCACGGTCTCATCAAAGATCCAAACACATACCCAGGAGATTTCACCTGATCAGAGAGATCATAGACAGAGGTGATGTCAAGATTAGCAGAGTTGACACAGAGAACAATCTGGCAGACCCATTGACCAAGGCTTTGGCACAGCAGAAGCATGATGGTCACGCTAGAGATATGGGGTTGAGGTTCGTCAACCTCTAGGTCTTAGTGCAAGTGGGAGATTGTTGGTGTATATGCCCTTGGACCTAGTCTTCGTCCATTATTGTACTACTTGACATTGATACTTATATATCATTCTGGCATTGTCATTATCAATGTTTGTCTACATCTGCGATTGTGTACTTATATGATAATGTCCCTAGAGACAGATTGGATCTGTGCTCAAATGATTATCCCCAGTCGATGTACCTGAGTGGATATGGGACAGCTCTTGTACTTGTGAGACTGGTATATGGGCTGGTTAGGCACGAGGTGCTAACGCAGACATATGGGTATATCAGTGGTGGATATACTAGACTGACCCGCTGTGAGGCAATGACTTGGTGTCACGAGTTATCCTCATAAGCTATAGGAGATGCATTGATCCTTTGACTTGAGGTCATTAGCCATTCTATATGGTTAGGGATATGCTTTGATACAACCTAACACCTCGCCGTAGTTGGGAGGTAATAACGGTTGTCATTGAGCATGTCACGACCCATATGAGAAGGATAATGGACAGACAGAGGATTTGCCCCTTCCTAATGGAAGCTTGATATCCATGGAGCTCCGCCATGGTTTGATGACTGAAAGTGAATGGCCATGCCCAGGTGAGACCTGATTTAGTCATAACCATGAGATTGGATGAAAACAAGTGGTGACACACTTGTCCAATCGGATATCAGTTCGGCAAAGAGACTGGAATGCATTTATACCTAGTTGCGATGATGGGGATGTCGATGTAGATATCCATTCCAATGACTTGGGTAGCAGCGATGCACTGCTAGGTGCCACTCACTATTTGTGATGACCTTGGGTCAGCACTGCCAACGTTAGAGGAACCTACAGGGTCACACATCTTGATACTTGAATTCTCGTATTGATCGGGAACCTTATGATTGAGTTATTGGATAACTCGAATCTATTTGGGAGATTTCATGAGCGCTGATGGGCCTGATGAGATAGAAGAATGTTATTGGAGCCAGACTTTATTTTTTGGTAGGTTGACCCAAATTTGACCATGGTTAGGTCACATTTGTATTTGGGTTGCATTGGATTGGATCCAATTGCTTAATCAACCCATTCAATGAAGTATGGGCTTGCTCATTGACCAATGAGACCCAATAACAACCCCATTGGCGCCTAAGGGGTATAATGGAGTGAAGTGGGCAAATTTGCTTCATTATGGAAGCAAATTGCGCCTAGCCCTAACCCTGGCCGCCCCTTGCTCTATATAAGAGGCCCTAGATGCCCCCTCTCAGGTATTTTACTCCTTGGAGGCGTGAGAACACAGAGAGAGGCGAGAGCAAGGGCAAGAGGCGCAAGTGATCTCTTCCATCATACCCTAGCCGCAAGCAATCTTCCTTAGTGGGATGATTGCTCAGCTTACTTCTAAAGTAGAATTTATAACTGCTAATACTAAAATGCTAGAAACCCAGATAGCACAACAAAGTTGTATACTTGAGTTTGATTTGGAAAATGAGAATATTCATAGTATGATTGATGGCACTGATAAAAATGACATAGAGGATGGAATTCAGGATAAATCTAAGAATTTTGTAGAGATGGAATAATCATTAGTCATGAATCCTGATTGTGATTTACCTTCTCTAAATTTTGATGATTTGGATAATTATGATTTACCTTCTTCTGCACTTTACTAGCCATCTAGTCCTCTCTCACATAATGAAGTGTCTTGCAACACAAATACTTGGGACATGTTTGAAGAGATACATGAATTTTTTGAGTCTTGTGAGAAGAAGGATGATGAATTTAAGAATCCTCAAGAAAGAATTAGCGAGATAGATGGGGATGAATTTGACAGTGTTAAGATGGAGTACCCCATTGAAGAAAAAGAAATTGAGGAAAAAGATGAGGAAGAGGATCTTACGCATATTGTACCACCACCTCCATGTGAACCATCAATCCTTTGTCTCCAGGAAAATTCATTAGAAATTTGCATGATAGATGATGGAGATGATTTTAAGGATAATGGTGATGAAGTGATTGAAATATTTTTTGATTCAAATTCAGCCACAGGTACTCAAAAGTTGACAACACATGAGATTCTTGATCACATTGACATTGAGGAAAATGAAAAAACAAAAATAAAATTTGAAAACTTGTTGAGCAATCCAAGGTATGAATTCTTTGATCTTAATTCTAATCTTCTTCCAATTGCTGATATAAATCTAAAGGAAGAATGCATGATTTTACTCTTGGATAAATGCAGAAAAATTATTGATTATTCTTTGCATGATTTTAACTCTTATTTTTGTATGCATGTACTGGCTACTGCGGCATGGATCCACCTACTTGACTGGATATATTTGGTGGGCACACTCTTGAGACGGAGGAAAAGTAGAAGATTATATGCTCTCTACTATGGCACAGACTCACCAACTCCACCATGACATGAAGCATTGGTCAAGCTAATGACCTTAAACAAGCGTTTTTTGGGAGGCAACCCAAATTTTTAACTTTTACTACTCTTTGTTTTACTTTTTAATTTTCTTTAAATTTTTAGGAATTTTTGCAGTATGTATTGATGAATTTTTATTGATGGAAAATCTTCTGATAAGTTATTTTATTTGTAGGAATTTTTGGAGAATTTTTACTTGAGAGAAAAGTGATTAACGAGACCATCACGGGTGCAGCCCTGAATCATGTACCAACCGTGATGATGACATTTTCTTTGCGAGTATTGTAAATATGATTTTGATAGTGAAACATGATTGTATTTGATGTTTGAAACTTGTTTACATTATAAAATATGATTATCCTTAATGTGACATAGTTTCCATATTTTTCTAAGTCATGTTTTCATATTTTGATATAATTGCATAGAGAATCATATACATTTTAAAGGGAACTTTTGCAAAATTTTTCTGAAATCTGTCATTCATTGATTTTAATATTTATGTATATGCAACAATTTAATTCTAAGGTGTCTTCATGTATTTTGATTGAATTCAAGCTTTATATGTATGTATTTTGAATGTTTATGATTGCTAAGGATAATTAAATTTGTTTAATCCTTAATTTTAGACTTAGGAAACATTTTGAGTGATTGATTTGATGACTTAGGGAATTTTTAAAATTTCATGTAGACTTAAATTATTGAGTAAATTCAATTCTGGTATTGATAAAATACATTTGTGAATTGTTATATGATCATACGACACATGCATAGTATCTTGTTACTTGAAGTTTAATTTACCTATTTTTGCTTGATGGAAATTTTTATGAATAGAAAATTGGTGATATTTATTTAACTGAGATTTGCTTCAACTCCTCTGGTTGAGTGATCTAAAGTCATGAGTCATATTATACCACGATGTGGTATACTTTAAATCTATTGCGATCAAGTATCGATAACGATTTAAGTACCATGTCACTGACCGGCTTTCTCCAGAAAAAAAGAAAAAAAAAAGAGAAAAGACTCCTCTACTTGGCACTGTTAAATTTGGCAGTGGTATCAAAGACATGAGTTGAAGTCTAATAAAAAAAGTGAAGAAAAAGAGAAAGCTGTAGGTTATGTGGACAACTCCGCTGACTTTATGATTGAGACTATGAGTTAAATTATACTACTCTGTGGTATACTTTAAACAATGTTATGATGCTAACAGGAAAGAGCACATAACAGTTTAAAGACCAAATTGCTTTAAAAATCTCTTTTCCTTAACATCACCAAGATTCTTGAAATAATTTTTTGTCTGTTGAGTAAAATAGATTTATTAAATTGAAAGTATGTGATATTTAGTGTGTGAAGAATGAATATTATGACATGAATTGTGAATTTTATCCTTCTTGGATTGTAACCTCTTGGGAATTTACCTATATTATGATTTTTCTTGAATTACTTGAGTTTGAAAGGTTGATTACTTAATTTGTGGACTAAGGATATTATTAGGGGCAAAAACAAATGAGTGTTCCTTATCTTTACATTCTTTATACATATCAGAATATTGCTTGAGGACAAGCAAATTTTAAGTCTAGGGATTTTGATGCGTTGCATTTTCATCATGTTTTTGCCTATATTTTACATGATATTTTGGGCTTAATTGAATGATTTTATGCAATTTTTAATGTTTTTACTTCACTTTGCATAGAATCTTCACTTTTCTTGGTTTTTATGAAAATGTAGGTAAAAAGGCATAAAAATGATGAATTTTGAGAGTTTTGAAGCCATAGCACGGTTCCCGAGGAAATCACGAGCTTACACGTCGAATTTGGAGTCAAAATAGTGAAGAACACGAAAATTACGGCCTTGGTCGTAATTCTGGATCGGCCGTAATTATGAGTTCGAGCAGAAGGCGAAAAACGGCTAAGTTAAAAAGCTCATAGAAACTTTCACGGCTGAAGCCGTGAATCCATCACGGGCCGTGAATATTTCTGTGACTTAAGTGCTGTACACACAGAGACATTTACGGCCGTAGCCGTAAACTCATCACGGACCGTAAAAACGTCCCCTTTTCGTGTTTCTCACTCGATTCGGCTCCAAATTAAATCAGAATTGAACCAAACTCTCCAGAACCCTTCCCACATGGGTTCTATACTGATTAGAATATAAAAGGAAGGGTTTTGGAAGGGTTTCGGGGGCTTCTCGGCACGAAAACGTGAGGAAGTAGCGGCGACGGCGAGAATTGATTCTAGGGCAAAACGACGGCGAGAGATCACGCAAAGGAGAGGATTTGACGCTTCATCTTCATCACCAGATCAAGGGGAAGAGTTCTAATTACTTTCCTAGTGTCTCTTTGCACTATTTTTGAGAGATTACATGTTGAATTCATCGATGAACATGCTGTTTATTATGAACATGAACGTGTAAACCTATCTTTGGGATTTGGGGAATAGCCCGTTGACGATTTATGGATTGAATATATTGTTTTAAATCTTTTACATGAATTTTATATATTTGATTTGATTAGAATTGTGTTTATTCTGTAATTTACCCTGATCAAGTAATTTTACGTCTTAGACGTTGCGAGAAGGATCGAGAGGTGAATCGCAACGTCGGATCTATTCTTTTCAAACCTACGAATCCAATCACGGGAGTAGTTTGGATTCGTTTGAAGGATTAACATGGTTTTTCATAGAACTTAATGGGTCTAATTACGTTAACTGTCACGAGAGTAGGGAGTTAGCGTAGTTAGATATCGAATTACGCTTCGGGAGGAGGTAATCTGTACCTTAGGAAAAATCCTTTTCAAAACTATAAATTTTCTGTCCAAAGAATTTATTTTGCTGTAATTCATAATTGTCAGCGTGGTGAAACCTCGAGTCCTGAATTTATCCGAATTGATTTTTAGCCAAAACCCTAAAACCACCTTTTTATTTTCTTGCATTAGAAGATTCCACAACAAAAATACTATTTGAATCGTCTAGATATAAATCGACCATGAAATCGGTACTTGACCGCCTGATCCTCGTGGGATCGATAATCTTTTATTACTTCAATAAAAAATCCGTACACTTGCGGATCGTTATCACACGACCAAGGTTGCGCCAATGAAGAAGAGATCTCCTTCAAGATAAGTGCTAATCCTCCAAGAGAATGCACTAAGAATGAAGGAGGAACCCCTCAAACTCTTCTTGCGCCCCTAGGGAGAAGGATTGTCGCCACTAGAGAGAGACAATAATCTCCAAGTGGGTTGTGCCAAGAGGGAGCAAGAGGCAGCTAGGGTTTAGAAGGGAGAGGTATCCTAGGCAGCTAGGTTTTCTCCAAGAGAAGGCATGATGATATGCACCCCCAACCCGATTATATAGAGTTTAGGAATGGGTCTCATAACTTAAGTCATGAATAAATTTATTTAATTTATTCCATTATTTGAATATTAATATTCAAATAGGTGTCAAGGGTTATGGACTCATATGGATCAAGTTATCAAGCTACCAAATGATTTCGGTGCTAACCCAATCATTTGACCTAGTCAACCGCGGTCAAACATGGTCACCTAAAGGTTAATCAGGGTCAACTTGATCTAAGAACATCATCTGGCTCTATATGATATCTTCCATGTGTTGCAACAAACTCCCAAACAAATCCAAATCATCTAATGATTCGATCTAAGGCTACCCGATTAATACGGGATCTCAAGTGTCTAGGTGTGCGACCCTATGGGTTCCTCTGACATTGGCAGTGATGACTTGACAATTATCACAAGCAATGAGGGGTATCTAGTAACACATCACTGCTAGCTAAGTCATTAGAATGAATGTCGTCATAAACAACCCCTAAATCCTCAGCAAAGTACTTGTGTACTATAGCCCCTTTACTTGACTGATATCCTAATTCGACAAGCGTGTCAGACTTGTTTAACTCAATCTAATGGTCATGACTAAATCAAGCTTTCACCTAGTTGTAATTAAGAAAGGGGCAAATCTTCTCTTGACTAGTTATATCAAACATTATGACCTCTCTGTTATGGCTAGACATTAGGTTATATCAAACCATACCCCTTACCATATAGAGATACCAACTACCTCAAGTCGAAGCACAAGTATACCTTTGTCACTATTAGATTAACTTGAGGCACCAAGTTGAATCTTCATGGTGGGTCGGTCTAGTATATCTACCTTGATATACTTATATGCCTGCATTAGCAAACCGTGCTCAACTAGTATATATATCAGTCTCACATGTGTCATAACTATCCCTTATCCACCATGACACTTGATTGGGGACAAGCTTTAAGATTTGATACAATCTATCTCTAGGACATTATCATGTAAACATATACAATCGTAGACATATTGAAAATATTACAATGATAATGCAACTAGTCCTAGGGCATAAACACTAACAGCCAACTTGTTTGGCTGGGCTCTAGGGAGTGGGTGAGGTTTTTCTTTACTTATTTAAAAGTAGCCTTGCCCATTTTATCTGCTTTCTAGTAGACGATTTTGGGGCCCCCTTAGAGAAAAATTTGTAGGGGTGTTTTTGCCTATAACACATTGGATCTAATAGACTCTCAACACATTGGATCTAATAGACTCTCCTTTCTTCTATGCTTACTTAGGAATACATGCTAAGATTTGCTAATATTTTAAGTACTATTCTGGACTAAGGCAATCAGAGCAAGGATAAGAATTAGTCTTGTTAAATGATGAGCAATGTTTTTGAAAGTTTAATATATTAGTAGAGACATGTATTCTTGTAATATTTGACTGCATATTCTGATGGGAAATGTTGTAAATTAAATGGATATTTATTGTAGTTAGACTTATGTTGTTATTCATATATTGTAATCTTTTGTAAGGTTACTATACTTTGGTTGTATATCAGAGTGTAACACAACTATTTCTGGGAACACGATTATTAATCTATTTGCTATTATCATTGATATGAATATGTTTATTACCTTACACACTAAAATTACTCTACATTTTTCAAAGGAATTTGGGCTTGGAATTTTTGGTAAAAGAAACAATGTTTACTTGCCTAAGCAGTTTCTCACTTTGAAAAATGTCCATTGTTGCTCAAGTAACAATGTTTTTCTTTTGGCCAAAGGCAAGTGAGATAAATATTGATACAAAATATTTCAGTGTTTTATGCAGAACACACATGAACCTATCAAAAGACCCAACGCACTTTCTTTACATTCCTTGACCCCTTAACAAAACACAGGAAAGAAATAAAAAATAATCTTGGAAAACCACACAAAGACAAATAAGTTCCAATACCATTCATCTCTTGTTCGAGAATGCAAGACCCAACAAGCTTATCTTCCGCTGTTAACATCCAAAATTTAAGCAACAAAATGCCACAAACTCAATTTGTGATATAAGGAATAAAGCTGGCTAACATCGCAAAGTTGATTTATATTATTTATTTGTCTGAGTATAACCCATGAATGGAGATCAAACAAGAACCGTGGTGTCTTGGAACAACAATATTGTGAGAGGGAATAAAAGAGACTCCCAAGAGGCCAAAAATTTTAACATAGCTAAATTATTTTCAGATGACAAAACTGAGTACTTCGTTTTAGAACAAGCATCAAAAAAGAGATCTCGGAGCAATCTTGTATTGTTCCTACAAGTATTATGAAAAACTTTAGAATTCCAGTCTAACCATGTATGATAAATGATGCCTGTAAATAGCAATTTCTTTACCACTATTATGGTATTATTGATAGTTCAACTGGAGTTAACATAATCTAAAATTTCAGTCTAGGTATCAATGCATGTTATATTACAAATAGATTTTACTATTCTCCATGGACCAACAGTAGGCGAACACTGAAAGAAAATATGATGCATTGTTTCATTGTAACATAGCATAAAGGATAGGTTTGAGAAGATACTATCCCTCATTTATGTAGTCTATCTAATGTACTTAAACATTGAAGACAGAGTAGCCATGTTATGAAGGAGAATGTTGGAATTCGTCCTGGAAATCACACTGTCAAATACTAAGTGACATGAGGCAACAAAAATTGCCCTTGATATGCAGAGCTAATGGAGAATTTTCTAAAAAATTATGGGTTCTAACAAATTTGATCCTCATCTAAAGATTAAAGTATGGGAACTGAGGATACAGATTGAATAATATCCATTAGACCTGAACACCTTAGTGTCAGAATGACCCATTTCTTATTAACAATATAAGAATTCAATAAGGCATCCTTCTCAGGTGGGTGTTCAAACCTGAGATCATCTACTAGGTTCCTCAAAACATGAGAATTAAACCATAGGTCCAACCAAAGCTTAATAGAGTTGCCATTAGAAATATGATAAGAGATCAATTTAACAAGCTCCTCTAATAGTCAGTATACTACATAAGCACCAAGAGCACTTTTGGGGGATCTGAACAGTCCAAATTGATTCTATTGTCAGGTAGTTACCATGAATCCACTTAACCCTTAAAGAGGCTTTTTCGATGGCTAGGTGCCACAGCTGGCGCATGAGGAATGCTGAGTTAAGAGATTTTATATCTCATAAACCCAAACCACCACAATTTACTGGCCTTATCACTTTGCTCCAAGAAACCTTCGCACTCCTTTGTGTGGATTTATAGCCCATAAGAAATTAGAAAGCATCAAATTAAGTTTTGAAACAATGCCTGTGGGAAGTAAGAATGTGCTACACCAATACATTATATTTCCATAGCAAGTTGATTTAATCATCTCAATGTGTTCAACATAAGAGAGTGTTTTAATTTTCCAACCAGAGAGATATCTAGAAATCTTCTCAATTAGTGGCATGCAATATCTAAACGAAGGCTTCTTGCTAGTTACAGGGATGCCTAAGTACTAAAAAGGTAACGATCTCTTACATAGTTCAAGAATGTTAAGGATTTTAGTTTGAATACCTGTATGACATGAAGAGAAGAATATTTGAGACTTTTCCTTACTAATATTCAGCCCCATCACTTGTTCAAGTTGAGTAAGAACCCGCTTAATTGCCAATGCTGATTGTTCAGTTGCCTTACAAAAGATAATCTATCATCTGCAAATTGTAGGTTGGTAATGATAGGCCGTTTACATTTCTGGTGCAGCTGCAAATTTCCAAGCAAATATTCTTGATGCAACAAATCGGCTAGGTACTGCATTACCATAATAAAAATATAAGGAGCCATGGGGCATCCTTATTGTAAACCACGAGTACCCTTGAAAAGACCAATATCCTGACAATTAATATTCAAGGTAAATGTAGATGATCAGATGCATATTAAGATCCTATGAATGATCCATAAGGTAAATTGATAGGATTGAATGCTAGCAACAAAATCCATCTAACTAAATCATATGCTTTATAAAGGTCAATTTTTATAGTCATGTTTGGGGATTTATCCAATTGATGATAATTATACATGATTCCATAGCATAGCATGATATTTTCGTGAATAGAACGACCCTGAACAAATGCACGCTGGTTGTTATCAATGATTTATGAGAGAACTGATTTTATTGGATTTGCCTCACTTTTGCTATAAATTAATAGATCATTTGACAGACTGGAATTGGAAGATGGGTTAGGAACCTTCGGTATTACTGATATAGAGGTAATGTTTATTTGCTTGAGTAACTGTCCATGTGTAAACAACCTAGAAAATCCTTTAAAACAGTTGAATCTAGAAATTCACAAATTCTAGAATTAATTCATAGTGATGTTTGTGATTCAACTTCAACCTTAACAAGAGGAGATAATAAATATTTTGTAACTTTCATTGATGATTGTTCGAGATATTATTACACCTATTTGCTTAAAACCAAAGATGAAGTTTTAAATAAGTTTAAAATCTTCAAAGCTGAAGTTGACAACGAACAAGATAAAAAGATAAAAATAATTAAATTTGATAGAGGAGGAGAATACATGTCTAATGATTTTACATCTTTTTGTCAAGAACATAGTATAATCCACCAAATAACACCTCCTTATTCACCACAGTCAAACGGTGTGGCAGAAAGGAAAAATAGAACTCTCCTAGATATGGTTAACTCCATGATATTGAGTTCAGGTGTCCCTCAAAATCTTTGGGGAGAAGCATTGTTATCTTCATACTTCATTCTTAATAGAATTCCTTTAAAAGATAAGGATGTCACCCCCTATGAATTGTGGAAGGGTTATAAGCCAAGGCTTAATTTCCTTCGAATGTGGGGGTGCCTTGCTAAAGTTAATATTCCTGAAGCTAAAAAGAGAAAACTAGGTCCTAAAACTATAGATGCTATTTTAGTAGGATACTCTTTAGATAGTAACACTTATAGATTCTTGGTAATCAATTCTGAAATACCAGAAATATCAAATAACACATTAATTGAATCTAAAGATGCTTCCTTTTTTGAACACATCTTTCCTTTCAAAAATAAAATCTCATCAAGTATTCAATCAACGTCAAATCAACTAGAAACATCTTTTACACCTATAGTTACAAATCATTTTCAACTATTTGAACCTAGAAGGAGTCAGAGAGTTAGAGTTGAAAAGAATTTTGGTGATGACTTCATAACTTATTTAATTGAAGACACACCTAATTCTTATCAAGAGGCTCTCAACTCTCTTGATGCTCCTTTCTGGAAGGAGGCAATTCATAGTGAGATGGATTCAATTCTAAGTAATCATACTTGGGTCCTAACTGATTTACCTCCTGGCAATAAACCTTTAAGATGTAGGTGGTTGTTTAAAAAGAAATTAAGACCTAATGGATCAGTAGAAAAGTATAAGGCGCATTTAGTTGTTCAAGGCTTTGCTCAAAAGGCTGACATTGACTATTTTGACACTTATGCACCTGTAGCAAGAATAACTACTATTAGAGTTATGCTTGCATTTGCTTTCATCCATAACTTGTTTATACACCAAATGGATGTAAAGACTGCTTTTCTACATGGAGATCTAGAAGAAGAAATCTATATGAACCAACCTGAAGGGTTTATCTCTCCTGGTTTTGAAAATAAAGTTTGTCGACTAGTTCGGTCATTGTATAGACTTAAACAAGCTCCAAAACAATGGCATGAAAAATTTGACAAAGTTATAGTTTCATTTGGATTTCAAATCAATGAATCAGATAATTGTCTATATACTAAAAAGATAGATGAGAATAAATTTATAATCCTATGCCTTTATGTAGATGATATTCTTATATTAGCACCTACTTTAGAATTAATAACTGAAATCAAATCATATCTTTCAGATAATTTTAGTATGAAAGATCTAGAAGAAGCGGATGTGATTATAGGCATGAAGATTATAAAATCTTCAAATTCTCTAGTCTTATCTCAATCACATTACACTGATAGACTTTTAGAAAAGTTTGGTTTCAGTGATTGTTCTCCTCTTTCTAATCCTTATGATCCTAATGTCATATTGGAAAAGAATAATGACAAATCTTTAGATCAAGACAGATATGCTCAATGTATAGGATCATTACTATACCTTTCAAATAGAACTAGACTAAACATAGCCTATGTTGTTTCCAGATTAAGTAGATACACTTGTAATCCTAGCTAAACTCATTGGAATGTCTTAAATAGAGTCTTTAAGTATCTTAAAGGTACTAGCTCATATGGTTTAAAATTTTTTGGTTATCCTTCTGTTTTAGAAGGATTTAGTGATGCTAATTGGATATCTGATTCCAATGATATCAAATCTACTTCTGGCTATGTGTTTTTATTAGGAGAAAGTGTCATTACATGGCAATCTTCCAAGCAATCCATAATTGCTAGGAGAACAATGGAAGCAGAGTTAGTGGCTTTGGATGCCACGTATATTGAAGCCAAATGGCTTAAAGAATTAGTTTCATCACTTCCATTTTCTTCTACTCCTTTAGCTCCTATTTCTATTCATTGCGACTCTCAAGCCGCAATAGCATTTTGTAAAAAGAAACTAATAAATGTGAAAATGAGTCACCACATTAAAATTAGACAAAAGTCTATTAGATGGCTGGACTCACATAGAGTTGTAGCTCTTTCTTTTGTAAAGATTGAGCACAACCTAGCCGATGGCTTGACCAAATGCTTGCCTAGGACGAAGATCCTAGAAGTATCGAGAGGAATGAGAATTAGTCTGTAAATAGGCCTTTTAGTGGTGGGAACCCAACCTCTATGATAGGAGATCCCTTGAAGGAGGTTCAATGTGGTAATAACAAGCTGATTGACTGGCCAATAAGCACTTTGAAAAATAAAAATTATAAAACACTACGGTGTATAAAATTTTATATGATAGAGTTGATACTCTACACTCCCATTCCTGAGGATAGATTTGTGCTTATATTGTAGAGGAAAGGAAAACTTCCCAAAGTGGTTAATTACTATGAGATGAGCCTCTATACTCATCCCTTGCAGGGAACTTCCTATATCAGAGAGTCTGTATACGGCCGCAGCTGAGGACATAGACAACCCTCGGAAGCTCTCATGAATGATACATGCGTACGGCCAAAAATGCGCAACACCGCGATCAGTTATCTCCTGTATTATATGTGAAATTATTAAAGTTTGAGTCAAAGGGAAGTAGTTCTCACTATCTTTCCTTCATATGAAAATAATTTTACTAAGTAAAAGTTATGCCTTTAAGTGCACCGCATAATATAAGCAATGAGCAGCACTTTAAATTAAATCTTTTTCAATTAGATTCAATTTTTTTTTTAATTTTGTGGGGGACTGTTGGATAAAATTAAAAAAACATTTTAAAATATTTATTTATTTCTTTTACCTGGTCTAAATTGAATATTTTATTAATTAAAACTGTTATTAGTGGCAAATGCCTTGTGGCCATCTGATTTAATCCGACGGTTTTTACCCTGATGGTTTAACCTATAAATAGGTGTCTGACCTCAAGATAGAGACACATTGGTGTGTAGCTACTCAAAAAGCCAACGCGCCTCCCAATTAAAATTTTTCCTTCTTGTTCTTTGCTGCTCAACACTGAAAGGAAGCCGATCAACTTCTTCATGGTTGTGATCCGCAGGAGAAGAATCTTGGTTGTATCCTAGGTGATCTCTCTGGATTTTCCTCACACAAGGGCCCAGAAATTCACCTAAGGACAGCAGGTTTCTCCACGCCTCCAGGTTCTTGCGTTCTTGTTTTTACTTTATTATTTTTGTTGATTAGTTAGAAATAGTTTAATCTACACTCGTGCTAACAAGTTTGTCGTCGCCTGAAATCAGATTATTCTGCCAGCAACTGCGCATCTCGAACCATCTAGAAATGGTCACCGATAGTCTTTGGGCCATCAATCCAGTCATTGCAGATGCAAAGCTACGAGCACTCGAGGAGCCAGAGTTGAGCAAATGGGTGTGGAACGTTCATGCAGTGCACGTGGATGTCCAAAACATACTCGAAGTGATCCAGGATTCCGATTGGCAAAAACCAGAGGTATCATCTTCTAACTTTTTGCATCATGGCCGCATCACATATGGCCGCTATGCTATTCTACTTAAGCTCAAGGAGATTGTAAAAAGATTGAATTGCCTTTTAAGTAGAGCGGTTGCATTTGACCTCTCAATAGATGCCATGGAATCCATAGATCCAAATCATGGTGACTACTATTCTATTATGCGGGAAGAGGTGATAGAAAGAGATGATGACATAACAAGAAATTTGAATATTCTTTTTCGGTTACAAGAAGAGAAGGGTATTGTTTTTTAGTTACAAAAAGAGAAAGCATCAATGGACATTAGTAGTGATGTGCCTCTCACCATTTTCATAACCGGCAGTGCAAGGGTAGGAAAATCCACTTTGGCTCGTATGATTTATCATCATCCTTTAGTTTGTGAATTCTTCAATCATCGAGCATGGGTGGACAATTCTAGTTTGGGTATCTACCCATTATATTATGATTACAGATTTCTTAATCTAGATGTATTCAACGCACAGGGGAGACTATCTTCAAACATTGATATTTGGAGTCTTCTGTGTAAGCCACCTCCTCAAGCGAGATGTCTTTTTGTTTTGGATGGAATTGACATAACCAGGGAGGACTTGGACAAGTTAGAAGAACTAAAAAAGAATCTCATTAACTTGAGTGGCCCAGGGAGTGCAGTGATCATCACTTGTCGCATTTATGATATTAGAGAAAATGATGTTGGACACAGATTATATAATATATCATATGATGAATGGAAAGAAACATTCTTGAGATATGCAATACCAAAGACACATTCTCCTCAAGTGAAGCAAAATTATTCCACTATTAAGAATGTAGATATACAAAATTTAGCTATCCGACTATATATTCATTGGTATTCTGGACACATTTTCTGGGATGCAAAAATATTGGGCTCAATATCGAGGTACACTGACCTGAGAAAAATTGCTATTAGAAATTGGGCAAAAAAAACACTACAAATTGATGAAAATGCAGTATGCTTCAGCTGCACTTGCACATTTCTTTTTATACACTTCATTACTTGAATTACTTCCATCGTACTTAGCTGAAGAAAGTTGCTATGATATGCTCATTACTTAAGGAATCTTTACATATTCAACAAGTTATCAACAATATTTTTTTTACTAGTGTAATTCCTTTTGTGAGTCGCATTCCTCTCCACGAAGAAGCATTTGGCATAAGGAGTTGCCTAAAGATTTAGGGCACATGGAAATACTAAGAAACCTAAACATGGTTGGATGTGCTTCATTGACTTGGCCTACTGGAATTTCTAAATTAATTAAACTTGAGGCTTTGTCAGGTTACAAGATAGAAGACAATGATCATGCAAGTTTAGCATTAAAGGAGTTGCAATCTCTAATGAATATTGAACAATTGCACCTACGACACCTTGAACGTGTTCTAGACATAGATGCTATTACAAGTGTCAACTTGAAGGAGAAAAAATACTTAGAATATTTAGTGCTACATTGGGAATGGTGGAATATGGATGTTGGGGTAAGTGAGCAATTGACATCTTATGAGATACTTGAAGGCCTCCAACTTAATCTCTCTTGTTTGTGACACTTGGATGTCATTTCCTATTTCAGCATGAAATTCCCTAGATGGATGATGACATTAGAGCAAATTTTGCCATCTCTAGAACAATTCAAAACTTTCAAATATTTAGTTGAGATGAGACTAATCAATCTCAAAAGATGTGACAATATATCATTTATAGGTTTTCTAACTTCTCTTCGTATTCTTGAGATAAGTGGCATGGATTCACTAGCTTATGTGGGCAACTGCATACCAGAGGACGAGCACGGTTATTTTTATTTAAGTTGCTTAATTTTATCTGAGATGCCTATTCATGTGGAATGGAATTTAAGATATCAGACTATTGAAAATTTGCTAATAATTCATTGCCCTAAACTAGAGAAACTATCGGGACTCCAGGAGATACGTGAATTTACTATATGGTTGCAAAGTTACTTCTTGAGCCAAGACTCTACAATTTTGTAGTATCATTCTAGAGATATTAGAAAGTTGGAATAGTTGAATGTCATGAACTAAGACAATTGCCAAAAAAATATTAGCCATTGTAATGGGCTTGAAACATTATCGATTATCAGATGTAGCAGGTTACGATCTTTGCTCGACTAGTTGCAAGAGATGCGAAGCTTAATGCAGATTTTTATATTAGGTTGCAAAAGAATATCACACATCCCAAAGAAGCTCCAAGAATGGAAAGTTCAAGTTATTGTCGAAGGTTGTCCCCAGCTTGTCTGAAAGCCATCGCTCAGCGTGGCCCCACCGGCAGTGTTTGAGTTGGATTTAAAATGGGGAAACAGACAAGTGCAGCCCTAGTTCTCGGAGAAGAAAGAAAATGAATAAGCTTGCCCTGGCAGCTTCCTTTCCCTTCGTCTGTATCGTGGCCTTCGGATCCAGGTGGTGATGCTCTTATTTCCAACATCACTTTTCTGTATCTCGGTCTCCAGACACAAATGGTGAAGGCAAGTTGATTCCCCCATATTATGAGGTTTATTTGATTTTATCAATTTCTTAGTTTCGTCAATTCACTGTTCCTGGCAGTTCATATCTAGTGCTTTGTTTCGGCCAATAATGAGTTTTCAACTTGACATTTCGTGACTTTTTCGGTGGAATGTGGGAAAGTTTTTTATTAGATGTCCCTCTCTCTCTCTATCTTATTTGTATTGAATTTAGAACATCTGTATGGTTTTGAAATTTTCTGGAAAACGATTGTTGGGAATTGTTGAAAGGTTTGTGGCGTTTGGAAATCTAAATCAGAACTTGTGTTTTGAGATGGGATTTAACCTTTCTATTGTTATAAAATCTGATTTTGTGTTTGTACCAAATGTTGGATTGCTAGTGTAATTTGAGGAGCTGCAAGTTGTAACTTTTGAACTGCGAATGCATAATCTAATTTTGACCAAAATTATTTTTACCAATCCAGTCAAGCTCTAAATTTCAACTTTGACTAAATAATTTTGACTTGAGCACGTGCGCCTTGCATGCCACATAACAATTCAATTTTGACCACTAAATTAATTTGGAAAATGAGTCAAAATTGAAATCAAGTAGTTAATTTTTGTCCGGTCAAAATTGCATTTAATTGCTTATGATTTTATCTGGTCAAAACCGTATTTAATTTGTGTAGCTAATTTTGTTTGGTCAAATAGCAAATCCAACGCCACGTGGAGTAATTGGAAGGAGTAGGAGATTGTGAATTTGGATAAAAAAAAAAGAGAGGAACGTGGGAGCGACTGTAATATAGCAAGAAAATAACTAAAAAAAATCAACCACAATCTCCATGCATATATTGCAAGATTTGGCAAAAAAAAATAAAGAACGTGGCTCCCGTCTTCTCGACTGACGTGGTTATAATCGCAAGTACAAATTAGAAGACGAGGTTGCGTAACGTGATGAACGTGATTAAGATAAATATTTATTTATTGCAACAAAATAGAAAGGTGATTTATATAAAAGGGGTGCTAGACTCTAAAAAAAATATACATGAGAAAATTCTACAACGTCCAAACGCTGGCGTTACGAAGCATACTATAAGGAGATTTTTTTCTCTACATAGGTATATATTTCTATCCTTTCTTTTCCCCTCGGTATATCTTGATGGAGAGATAACTCTAAAATAAACACCCCCATGATAGAGAGACAACTCCGAAATAAACAAATACTTTGATGGAGATTCAACTCTGAAATAAACACACCATTATGGAGAGACAACTCCAAAATAAACACACGATGATGGAGAGACAACTCTAAAATAAACTTCTATTTTGATGGAGAGTAAACTCCAAAATAAATCATGCAAAAAGAAAAACTTCTCTCTTTTCCGACTGAGAGAGCGGCTAACAGAGATCTCGTAGAAATATCTGCAAACTATGATCTTGACCATGATTTGGAGATTTTAACTCAGCAAAAATCAGAACTGTTTGTCATCACCCTCCGTAGGACTCAATGCTGAACTTCACTGCACTCCCTCTCGTCGTGCATTACATCTGCTCATCCGATCAAGCCAAAACTTCACCCACACCTTCTCTAGGTCATGCGAATCGATGACCAGAAGGATCCGGCCATCTGACGATCAGATCACCAGAATCGACTTCCAGAAGAATCGGCGATCCCTAATCACTATGGCATTCGACATCCAGCAGCCTAATCGAGCCAAGATTTTGTCTATGGCTTCTCTTTTAGTGTGCGAATCGACTATCAGAAGAATCCGGCTATCTGACGGACAGATCGCTGGAATTAAATGATTTAACGCCGGCGACCCCTATTTTTATCAAAGCTCTCTGATTCGTCGCCGATACACCACCGGATGGCGTCAAACTCCTGGCACGAGTCCTTCTCGACACAAAGAAGCTACACTTGAAGCCGATTGGATAGAGAGGCAGTGAGCAATCGGCGGCGATGAACCCTAGTTTCGTCCACTGCTACCGTCGATGAGAGAGGCGAAGAAAACATTGGATGGCTTAGATTTGTTCAAACAAAATCAATGATCCAGATTCGAAGCAAAATCAATGATCGAGATTACTTCAAAATTAATCGGATGATTCAAATCAATCCAATTTAAATGTTTAAATCCAATGGCCCATATCTATTTGCATTAAATCCAACGGTCTTGATCTTGAGTGAATTTGAACGATCCAGATCACTTCAAACTTAATCGAACGGTTTAGATTAATCCAATTTTAAAATTTAAATTCAACAGTCTAGATCTGTTCGATTTAAATCCAATGGTCTCGATCTTTATGAAATCTAACGGTCAAGATTACTTCAAACAAAATCGGAGGGTTGAGATCAATCTGATTACATAAATTGGATCTAAAGGTGTAGATTCATTCAAATATAATCAACGCTCCACATTCAATCAAGCTCGAACGGATCAGATTAAATCAAATATTGATCGAACGGTCCAGGTCTTTACTTTGATCAAATGGTCAGGATCAATCAGATGTGATCGAATGGTTCAGATCTAAATTTAAAATGAACGGCTGAGAATGATCCGAACATATCTAAGTCAATTAGTTGACTTTTAACATGATGACGGTGTCGATTCCTACTATATCAAATCCGATCTTTCCAAATATAATATTGAATTTTTAATCTGAGACCCGGATTAAAGTAAATCAGTGAATTTAAATGAACGGTCGTGATAAATCAGATTTAAATCTAAATCAACGGCTGAAGTGGATTTGAGCTTATCTAAGTTAATCGGTTGACTTTTTGACATGATCAAAGTGTCGATTCCCATTATGTCAAATCTGATCCTTCCAAATATGATATCGGATCTAAGCAGATCTGCGAATTAAAACTTCAATGGTTAATATTGATTTGCACAATTCTCAGCCAATCGGATGGCTTTCAAAGTGATCTGAATATTGATCCCTATAAATTTGGATCAGATCTTTCCAGACCCACCCTCGGATTTTCGATCAGAGATCTGGATCAAAACAGATCTACAAATCAATTTTTCAACGGCTGTAATTAATTCTCCTGAATCTCGGTCAATCAAATGACATCCATAGTGATCCGAATTTTTATCCTTACAAATTTGGATTAGATCTTTCCAGATCCGAACTCCAATTTTTGATCAGAGATCCGGATCAAAGCAGATCTATAAATCAAACATTCAGTGGTTGAAATTAATTCTCCTGAATCTCAGCTAATCGAATGACTCTCAAAATGATCTAAACATCGACTCTTACCAAATTGAGTCAGATCTTTCTGAATTTGATCTCGAATTTTCAATCAAAAGCCTAGATCTAAGTAGATTTATAAATCAGTAATCAAATTTTGAATATTTGGTCCTATGACCCGTTCATCCAAATTTCGAACACTTGGCCCCTCGGCCCGTTCATCCAAACCTTGAACGTTTAGCCCCACAGCTCATTCACCCAACCCATGCACTCAACTCATTCAAGCATAGTCGTGGACGATAAATGCCTGACGCATATTGTTAATAACGTTGTTTGGGAGGTGCACACGTCGATACCTCATATCGGGGCGTAGTTCCTCAACATTGTTACAACACAACTCAGATTTTTCTCCATGAATTATGACAAATGCATATCAGTTTTGCAGGTATTTTCTCAAATCGAATATCCAATAAGCCGCTGAGACCGAATACATCTCGAATTCAAATGCTCACAAGTAGTCAAGACCGAGTATATGTTGAATTCAAATGCTCACAAGTCGTCAAGACCGAGCACATGTCGAATTCAAATGCTTATAAGTCATCAAGACCGAGCATATGTTGAATTCAAATGTTCATAAGTCGTCAAGACCAAGCATATGTTGAATTCAAATGCTCATAAATTGTCAAGATCGAGCACATGTTGAATTCAAATGCTCACAAGTCGTCAAGGCCGAGCATATGTTGAATTCAAATGCTCACAAGTCATCAAGACCGAGCATAGATCGAATTCAAATGCTCATAAGTCGTCAAGACCGAGCACATGTTGAATTTAAATACTAACAAGTCGTCAAGGCTGAGCACATGTCGAACTCAAATGCTCACAAGTCGTCAAGATGAAGCACATGTTGAATTCAAATGCTCACAAGTCATGAAGACCGAGCACATGTCAAATTCAAATGCTCACAAGTCATCAAGACCGAGCACATCTCGAATTCAAATGCTCACAAGTCGTCAAGACGGAGCACATGTCAAATTCAAATGCTCACAAGTCATCAAGACCGAGCATATGTCAAACTCAAATGCTCACAAGTCGTTAAATTGAAATATACAATAAGCCATCATGGCCGGATTACCCAACAAGCCATTGAGGCTGGGTATTTTTTAAAATGAACATCTGACGAGTCATTGAGACCGGATCCATTCTAAATCCAAAATATCCAATAAGCCATTGCATGATCGAATATTTGGCGGACACAAATCATCCAAGTTGACAAAGACTTTTCTCTTTTGTCATTTTTTTTAAATCATCATGTATTTCCGTTTTAATGTTTAATGTATCATATTGTTCAGTTATTTTATTTTTTTTATTTCATAATATAGATCTCTCAATCAAAGGTGCTCTTATTTTCAGAGATAATTAGCAATGAGTGATTGCACTTATTAGAAGTCAGAACCCATTAAAATAAAAAACCTTATTAATTTAAGGTGAATTTAAAAAGATCAAACATATTAATCACATGACAAAAAATGACCCAATAATAATTTATTGTTACCTAGATGTATTATTAATTGGTTATCTTAGTATTAATTCTAGCATTTTTTGAATTGGATTTGGGTCAAAATATTATCAACCATCTACCTTTTCAAAAACATCACTTTTCCATAATATAACTTTTCTTTTTCTTACTATATGATCAAATTGTTTTTTGCATTCATTAACACAATTTGAGTTCACTTTAGTAAAATTTTAAATAAAAAGGCATTAGCTCATTATAATCATTGATAAAATGCTAACATGCTAACGTTAAAAAAAAACAAATATACTATTTTAGTTCTTATAGAGTTGGAACTTGACTTTTAAATATTTTAAATTTAAGATAAAATTTATAGGACATTACATATCTCTATAAAGGCCTCGAAAAAAAATTAATAAAATAAATAAATATAGTTTTTTTTAAAAGTAAAACACATTACTCATGCTAAGATTACGTTACATGATCTCATATAAAGATACAATAAAGTAAATTATTCTTCGAAACTCAAGTAATGCCCATATGTATCACCACGTAAATGTGTTAAAAATACTTTAAAAAAAATAATAAATATAGCCTTTTTTAATTTAAAATAGTTTATCCTTACTAAATTTTGTCTCACATATGGCTAAATGATCTCACAAAGTGTAACTCAGGTTCTAAATAATATCAATTGATATAAATTTATAAATATTATAAAATAACTCTATAAAGGTTTTCACAACGAAAAATTTAAATGAAAATAGCCATGATATATATATACACCGATGTGATGCAGGAGAGGGCCTCCAGCCATATATGGCCGTGTCAAGCACGTCCATAAATTAAAATGGATCCACAAAAATTCAATCTTATGCACTACCACTATGTAAACTCCAAAATACGCTTAGCTAACCAGAAAAACAAAATTACATTTTGTTGACATATTATAAATAATTATATAAATATAAAAATTTTAATATATATCTTTATAATATTTTAAAAATAAAAAAATAAGAAAATTCTAAAAATATTAATTCATTAAAATTTTATTTACATATTAATAATAATATAAAAATAAAAAATTTTCTAAAATATTAATTCATTCAAATTTTATATAATAATAATATATAAATTTTGTAAAATTTTTTATTTAGATATTATAAAAATAATAATAGTAATAATAGACTTATCACATTTGCAACTTAAACCTTGTATTTAAGTTTGATCACATGACTAAAATTAAAACTAACTAGATTAAATTTTATATTTATAAATTATACATTTTAGCTTAAACTAATTGCCGACATAATGAACACAAATAGTTGACCAGTAACTAGTGACGCAAGCAGCTACTATGAAAAATGTGCAAGCATAGGGTTGAGCATACTTGCTCTTCGTGCTCCATCTTCTCTATGCATATTGCATACTCAATGCTTACAGCTCTATCTCCTTTGACGGTGAAAAACTCAATTAACGCTTGAGCTTGGTTTGGTTTTGTATGTTACTTTGGCTCATCGTTGATATTATCACCATCGTCCTCGTTATCATTAATTTGAAAGTTCTAAATATGTACCTCAATCTCAACCCGAGAAGAGGAGGGAGAAGCCAAAAATTCATGTCTTGCATGATCAAATAAGTAGATAATGTGTTCCTCAAACATAAATACATTAATTTGTATGATTCGATGAACATGCTCAATAATACTTAAAACCGTGATTCTCCATTGTTAAACATCAAAGAAATTTAAGGTAGACATATAAAAGATCAAACATTAAGAATCTGGCAGAATTATAATTATTTTCAATCTTCTATTACATGTCATTCTTGTCTATGCCTCGTGCTCACCTACAAAGCTGCAATACAATTAACAAAGTAATTAAAACTCACGTGATTAAAAGGAATTTAATAAAAAAATAATTAAAACTAAAATTTTATCTATGAAAATATAGAGAACTATCGTAGAATTTATAGGGATGAAGTGGGTATAAATTTATAAATTTATCCTCTATTTTTTATTATTAAAAGAGGGTAAAATAGTATTTTTATAACTAAAAGACAATTATACTCTTAAATTTAAATTTTTTGGATACTTTGTAATAGCATTAAGATAAAATAGTAAGGGTAGAATTTGAATTTGGGCACCCAACTTCAAATTTAGAAAAAAATGCTAATGGTGTGCCGTGTCTATAAATTCATTCTTGTGTAACATTGTTTCTCTCAAGGTGGAATATCTGGTGTACGCAAAGTCTTAAATTGATCAACTTCCTCTTTTTTTTCCATCTCATCATCAAACATGAAATGATTGCTACAATAGAATTTTGGTTCCTTTTAGGTTGCAAATTGGCTTAATAGTTATAGTGTGAAATTTCTTTGCACAGGTAGATATGGTTTGGAAAAAAAAAGGGCTCATAATTCGGGTAACAAACCATGAACATCCCTAGTCATGGTGCATCTTTGGTCCAAGGTGCTTCAAGTGCAACAACAACATGTAGAACAAATCATCACTAGCATTGTGGGTATAGTGTGTTGTGGAATGAGAATAAAATAGTATAGTGGAAAAGCAAAATTTGGTTCCCCATCAAAGATTCATGCGAAGAAAAAGCCAATTAATAGATAGAAAAAACATACCTCTTGAATATCAGATCTCTCAAGCAAGAGCACGCGAGCACCTTGCATTTATGGTATCCGAATATGCTTAAAAAGAATCTCTGTCTACTCTAGTGCTAGTGTGAGAAGTAGAGGCTTTTGTTTAATAGTCACACATGTAAAAGGCTCCCTAGTGCTATGGTTTCAAAGCAAACAACTAAAAACTTACTAATAATTTGTAGTCCTCCACCTATGTATATGTAAGTGGTGTATGAAACCCTAGATTTGATGGGATTAGCCTAATGTCAATGTCTTCACTTATGACATTTAAAATTTGAATTAAACTATTTAATTCAAATATTCAAAAATAATACCAACCCTAGATTTTGATATAGGTAG
Source organism: Costus lasius (assembly GCA_027563935.2). Taxonomy (NCBI): domain Eukaryota; kingdom Viridiplantae; phylum Streptophyta; class Magnoliopsida; order Zingiberales; family Costaceae; genus Costus; species Costus lasius. The sequence continues at coordinate 107,419,365 of CM050450.1, forward strand.
TGTGCCAACCCTATGCCTAAACCAAAATCCACCTGTCACTAATTTGATAACACTCCAATGTTGCCTAAATAAGTTTTTCTTAGATTTCTTGCTTCCAAAATACCCCAAGTATGACAAAATGCTCCTCATTCAATTGTACTTGATACCCATGCCTATCCAAACTCTTTTGGATCCACTTTGAAGGTAACAATTCAATCCATTGCAAAAGTAGGAGTTTGTTGCATTAGCACATAACTAATCTAAGATAATTAAAATTATCTCGACTATATTAGAACAATAGTTTATTTCTTGTTTTTAGCCATCATTATGTACAAAATTACTACATAATTAAAAGCGCATATGAAAGAACAAATTTATTATTAACAAAACATTTTGAATGAACATTTAGTCAACGAAAAAGACAATTCTCAAAGGGTTGCAGCTATAGGTGGCCAATAGGCTGAGTGTTACACTTCCTCAACATGACCTAGGCTAGGCATGGTATGACCTGTTGACTAGTCAATGGGCCATGGGTGCCACAAGGCGTGGGAGTAGGCTAGTTGGACAAAGGTATTTACGCACATGGGCAAGCACAACACAACACAACCTACATACTAGGTGTGATGCCTATATCTAATCGGGCCAGGCCAAAATCAAATGGATTGGGCGGCGGCTCAAATCCACAATGAAATTTAAGTTCCCCGCGACGAAGCTCCGTCTTCTCCAAGAGCTTCGGACGCTGCTTCGTCAAGGTGGCGCGGATGAGCGGGGAAGCAGTCATACGCGGAGTCCTCGCGTGCAGATCAGGCGAGGAGGCTTCCTCGGATGTGGACACAAAGAAAGGCAGCGCTAGCAAGTCATCAAGCGCGGACCCTGTGGTGCGATCGAGTTCTTCGGCAGCTATCTTTGGAAGCAGCTGGAGCGAGAACTTCGGAGGCTTCAGGGTCGATGCGGTCGAAGCACACGGGCAACTGAAAACTCAGCGAAGGAATCAAACACTAGAGTCGCGGATGGAAGCAAGTTCTTTAGAGCGAAGTGGGCGGCTTCGGTGTCTTTGGCAAAGTGGACGAGGTCTTCGGGCAGGAGACACGGAAGGAGTTGGATGCAGGGAGCTCGGTGCCTCCACCCTATAAAGCTTGAGGAAAGGTCCGAGCGAAGGAGGTACCGAGGGACATCCTGACGGCGAGAGCGAGACCTGCGAGCAAGGAGTCCAGAGCTGAGTTTGGAGAGGAGCTTTGAGAGAGAGCGGAGAGATCTTGTGAGTCAGCGGCAGAGTCTACCGCCGACAAGAGGAGCGACGAGAAGAACGACGGGAGAGAGGGAGTTTAGGGGTTTTGTACTCTTTAGGTGTGGAAATAAAGAGGAAGCTTTCCCCTACCTTCGTTTGTGTTCTCTAGCGTAATTTCGGCGACATCGTTCTCCTTCTTCACCGTACACGTCGAAGATGATCCGAGCGCAGGAAACGCTTCCAGGCGACGACAACGAGGGCTGAGGGGAGGCGAGTTTCCTTCCCTGCTGCACGCCAAGAGCCACCTCCACTTCCTTCTCCGGCGACGAGGCCGGCCATAAGAAGCGTCAAGGCGGACGCTCGAAAATGAACGCACTGAGGCGTTCGTTATGAGGATCGAGGTTGAAGTCAACAATGCCATTGGTCAAACTCAATTTCAGACATCAAAATTGAAATCGATGAGATTGGAAATCGGCGCGGCTGATTTTGGCATTTTGGCGCACACAATTTGAGGCTGTTGTGCTTATGTGGAGGCTTGTGGAAAAAGGGCGTGACACTAGGCATGGCATTACTCACATTTTAATAATTTTTAAGAAATTCAAATTTGGGTGCCTAAATTTGAATTTCAAATAGATTATTTTACTATTTTGCCCTCTTTAAGAGTAAAAAAAGAAAGGATAAATTAGTTAGTTTAAAACCAATTCATCCCTATAAATTGCCCCTAATCCCCTATTTCTTCACATAATTCCAATTAGTTTTGGATAAATCACTTATTCACTCTTAATTTTCTCTTAATCTCTTGAGTCTTCAGTTTCAATTATTTTTTTAATTGAGCTCAAGCTTAAAATATTCAACTCTTCAAGACTTCAAGGCTCCCTTAAGTTAGTTTAGTCATGAGATTAAGATCAAATAAGTTTTAAATTTTAATTTAATTTTATAATATAATTATTGTTACATTTAAATTTTTTTATATAATTTTTTATTATATTTATGTTCAAGTTCTAAGTTATCAAAGCTTATATGTTTAAGCGCACTTCAATCACATGATATGTAATTTTTTTAATATGTTGTTATTTTTTTTAATATTATTTATTTATTTTACTTGTCCTCTTAATTGATTTCTAATATTATATGTAGAATTAATGGTTAGGTTTAACAACAATTGGGATCTTCTACCATACAAGATTAAAGAATTACAAAATGAACTCATTTAGTCAAATAATCCCAATGTTGTAATATCACAAGTTGACAATGCCAACCCTCCACCTAGATAATATGAACAACATAATCTTAAAATAAATAGAAAACCTAATGTATAGGTAGAGGAGGGAGGTAGTCAAGATTCTAGTGAGTTTGTGAATTCTTATGGAAGAAAAATGCACTAATGATATTTGGAGAAGCTTTGATCTAGTGATGAGCAATGGCCAAGAAAAATTCAGCTGCAAAAAGTGTACAAAAATAATGAGTTGCAAATCAAGTTGTGGAGCTAATCATAAAGCTTGTCATCTCGAAAGTCATTAGAATCAAATTACTCATACACATACTACTTTTAACCTTTCCTCTAGTTTATTAGAAAATTTTAATTTATAACCTAAATAGAAAAAAGGTAAATAGACAAACCATTGGTATGAATGCCTTAAACAATTTTTATGAATATAAAAAAAACTTATTTAGAAACTTTAAATACACCTACTCCTAGTATTCATTTAACATATATTTGGTCTAGTAATCATTGAGATCATTTTTATATCTAAATTACAACATACACAATAGATTGTGACTTTTTCATATAAAAAAGAATTGTTATAATTGGAATTTTTGAATTTTCTCCTATTACAAATGCTATTGTTAAACAATTTTATTGAATTTTATATTCTTTAATATAATTAATAAAAAATTTTAATTAATTTTAGTAATGCAAGTAATAGTAATTGTGCTATTGAAAATTAAAAATAATGAAGGATCCAATATTTAATGGATGTCTTTTTCATGTTTGTTATGCTGGTTACATTCTTAAAGTGTTTTAGATGGTACAAAAAGAAGTAGATGGATATATAAATAAATTAAGAAATACAATTAGATTTGTTACTTTTTCACATTCCTTTATTTTATAATGAAAGAATACTTGATAGAAATATTATGAAAAAAGATCGAGAAAAGTAAAATTATTATATACTATTTTAGATTTTTTTTTTATGTGGGCAAGTAATCACTCAATTAGAAGATGTTCATTATCCTACTTCATGATTAATTTTAGAATTTTTAGTTTTAATTAATAAAAAAATTTCTAATATAGAAATAGTGAAAATTTTTTCAAGTAATTTTATTAATTTTATAAATGGAAATAAAATTTTAAAAATATTAGAACAAATATATAAAAATATGCCACTTGATAGGTTTGATGAGAAAAAGGTGAAATTTCTTTATTGGATAAAATATATAATTTTATAATTTAAAATATGAAATCAGATTTCTCTAACACCTCCTCAAACTATTATATCTAGTAGTAACTATTATATCTAGTAGTAGTAAAAAATATTATTAGCATAATACATTCCATTTTAAATAAAAATAATAATTCAATAATTAGATCCTCTAATTTTAAATAATTAATATTTTATTTAAAAATAATCATGCATTTTTTACTTACAGAAGATCAAATTGATAATTTTAATATTTTATTATAGTAGAGATCCCAAGGATAATCTTATTCTATGATTTTCATTAACACATTATCTACTAACTCTTCTGACATATCTAATAGTATTAAAGTCTTGTTTTAGTGCAATTGGCAAGATATTGGATGAGAAACAAAATTAAATGAACGAAGAAAGTGTTAAAATGTGCAATTGACTTAAAGATTGGTTAGTTGATGAAGACAATATTCAAGAGAAACAAGGTCATCCAGCTTCGTTCGATAATAATGAATAAAGTTTTGAAAAGTGTGAGGGCAAGTAATTATGCATAAGGGTTAGGTTTTACAAGTAAAAGTATATAAACTTAATCATTCCGTTTATATTACGAAGGTATGTAGGCAACTCTAATGAATATAGTCTGAACTTTATAAAAAAGTTTATAAAGACAGAACTATATAGACCTCATTTCTCCTTTTAGTAAGGTACGTTGATAATCTCTAATGGGTCTATTCTAAAATAAATAATAAAAATATTATTTAAAAACTTTTGCATTAGTATTGTTTCAAATAATTTATTTTTTATTTTCTTATTTCTTTGAATCTTTCTTTTTTTTGAATTTTTTCTAATTTTATTTATATTTTTCTTATTTTTTATTTTCTCAAAATTTTTCTTTTTTATCATTATAGATTTTTTTTCCTCATTTTTCATAATTTCCCCCTTTTTCTATTTTTTTTATTTTTCCTCAATTTCTCTTTTTTTATTTTTTTCTATTTTTTAAATTTGTTTTGATTATCCTAATTTTTTTTTTAAATTTTCCTATTTTTCTATTTGTATTTTTCCAGGTTGGACCAAACTATTTTTCCGTGTCCTCATGCATAATTGGACACGTGCTCTACACCATAGATTTTGTACCCGAAAATTCTACTTGTATGATGATTGGTTGTAAATTAAAGAGTAGTTACTGATTATTGCCCGTCTATTATCATTATTTATTTGCTTGTTTATTTGTGGCACGCGGTTTTGTCCAACAAAAGGAGGGGGAGGGAGCGAGAGCAAAGGGAAAAAAAACACGAAAAAAAAAAAACAGGGAGAGGGAGGAGAGGAGACGCTGAAAAGCTCATTCTTTGGTTCGAATTCCCGTTTCTTTTCCAATTTAGCTCCTCCTGCATCCTCAGATCGATCGTGTCCCTCTTCCTCAAGTGTATGTTTCTTCTTGTAATTTTTTTTTTCGTTCGGTTCATTCTATGTTTCTAATTTTTTGCCCTTTCAAAATCTAGCGATTATGCTTACCCTTTTTGTTTGATTCGTCTTGTATCGTTCCTTCAACATTTCCCCAGATTACTTATTGCTTTTCCTTTCCTTTTTTTTATATAAGATGCAACTTTTTCTGCTCGATTTCTGTTATGTTTATTTTTTTAGAATTACATGTTGTGTCCTAATCTGACGGTTGTATTTTGAGATATAGGGATTGATAGATTGTTTTGAGTAGCTTAATAGATTAGAGTTAACATTACTTTGCGAGCGTTTCGGATCATGTGTAAAATGCGGGGCGGACCGAAGTTAAATCTATTTATGTAATGGTTAATCACCACAAGGCTTAGATTTCTTTCTGAAAATAAATTTGGTAAAGAAATTGATACTGAATGTGAAGTTTAAATTGCTTAATTCCACTTAAAAGCCTTCCGGAGGATAAGCATAGCTTGATCTTGAATCCTCAGCTAGTCCAATGGATGTTGCTTTCTTTTTGTTGTCTGTTCGGTATTGGCGTAATGTTTCGTCGATTGCTGATTTCTTAAAACGAAATTTACAAGCAAGAGAATGCTACATTTTCTGTTTGCTTTGCTGAATTACAAATACGTCTAAAATGTTACGCTACAAAACAAAAATTGTGGCAATCAATCTGGTTCTGTGGAGATTGTTGTACTTGTCAACATACGAGAGGATTGGAAGCACTTCTTCACTGACCCAATATTTAGCTGCTGTATCTTTTTCTAGCAAGTGAACGGACTGAACCATGTATCTTCTTTTTATTTATCTTTTGGATACTGGGCAAATTATATGTCAAATTTTACTTTGCAGGTTGTGTTTCTGTGATGACTGTAAACTAGGGATTTGTTTATGTTGTCTTTTATGTATTTGTTCATCAAATAGACCTTAATTGGTAGATCCTGCTGATGTTATTTTTTCTAATTTTGATCCCATTACTTAATGGTCCATGTCTTACAAGGTGTCCTTTCTTATAAATTCGTGTTGTATCCTCTCCAGGTTGTATTATGGCACAGATAGTTAAGAATGAAGCTGGCCCTTCTACTTCAGCTAGTCTTGGTTGCCACAATAATAACACCGATGATGATAGGATGATTGCACTTGTTCTTTCAGAGGAATATGCCAATTTAGATAACGCAGTAGCTAGGCGCCTTACCCATCTGCCACCAATTCCTGTATGATGTTTCTTCATCTCTTTTTTCAATACTCAAAGTTGTGAGCGATTTACATGAAAACATCTTATACATACTGTGTTGAATTGTCATTCCTGAACAAGTAGTAGTTTTTATTTTCTCATCAACATTAGGTACCAATCTGCCTGATAAACTATCAATTCTAAACTTGCTTATAGATCCTTGCTTTGGTGCCTCGGATGCTGTTTACACTTTATAGATATGTTTCTTAAGGTAGTTGAATTATTTTCTACTTTTGTTTAGTTATTCAAATCTTCCCAATCACAAATTTATCTCTTTTTTACCCTTTTCAAGTTACATGATCTATAAGTAAGCCTTAGCATTACATAAACAGTAAAAAAGCTACACCTAGGTACAATTGTTACTTATTGCATAACAATCATACACACGGTTATTATCGAGAACCCTTAGTTTTTTCAGTTTTAATTTCTTGAGATTGATCTTAAAAAATATCTCCATTTGCTTCTTATCCAGGTGTATAGTTTTGAACCATCCATACATAAGTTCTTCATCAGTGTTTGCTTTTGTCAAGTTAAGACTAATTTACCTGATAAAGTAATGCTAATGCTTCTATGCAACTTGCAGCATGTTCCACAGATAAATACATTCTTTCCTAGTTGGAGTGATGCCAGCCTTGATCATCAGCGGCTTCATCAGAGGTAGGAAGAGTGCTTTCTTCATTAGACAGGACAGATTCTTATTGTGATAATGGTATTTATTATTCATGTTTATTTCTAAATTTCCTACTGTCAACTGAAAAACTGGCCCATAAATCACTTCAACTGCAGTTTTTCTTTATGGAATTATTAGTCATGTAGTTTAGATTATGCTTAAATTCTGGTTTCTTCATTAGTTGTTTTGCACAAGAAATGTATTTTGCTTGATATTATTAGTATGATTATATGATATGAGGAATACAACTCAATATTCTTAAAAGATAATTTGCCATAACCATGCTTGAAATATCCTATGTAGAGTCTCTGCTTCCTTTATTTATTTTCTTCATATATATTAACACGTGTCAAAGAATGTAAGTTGCCTATGTTCTGTGGAATAAGATTGTGTTTGTCTCACAGCAACGGGACTTCTTTCTCTTTCGTTTGGTTACACTTGTAGATTAAATTGGTAGCATTCTTATTGTTTCTTTTGTTTTTGTTCTTAGTTTAGTTGCTGATCAATTATATTTCTGCTAGATTGAATGCTTATGGACTATGTGAAGTAAAGGTTTCAGGGGATGGCAATTGTCAGGTAGGGGTATTTTTTTATTATTTGACTTGCTGATTATAGTGTTACATGTTGATCTACAAATACTCAATGAGTTTATTATAATTATTATTTTTTCATTGTGCAGTTTCGTGCACTCTCAGATCAGTTGTACAGATCTCCAGAACATCACAAGCACGTTCGGAAAGAGATAGTAAAGCAGGTTTAATTGAGTTCAATTGTTTCATCTATCCTTTTCTCAGTAAATATAATCTATTTGGTTCATTGTTGTTGATTTTCATTGGCTGCTTTTTGCCCGAAACCCCCTTTCAAGGTGCTTCCACAATTTTATTTTTTCAAATTAATGGGCGCACATCTCTTTTTCCACATCAAAGCTCTTATTTTCCTGAGCAGTTATCGTGTATAACAAGATAAAATATTTGTCTTATGTCTGTTTTGAACTATGCAGGTTTTTTAATAGCTGTGTTATCAATCTTAAACACCTTTGCTATATTTGTCTTGTTTTGTCCATTCATGTGAAGGTTGCTAGAATTTACTGGCCATGAAATGTGTTCTAAATAAAATATTCTTTGATTTGTTAAATTGTTCTCATTTCTTAATGCAGCTTAAGGAATTCCAGTCTTTCTATGAAGGTTATGTTCCAATGAAATACAAGCGTTACTACAAGAAAATGGCCAAGTATGTTTTTACACCCCAATATATATTTATATTCATTGTTTTGTCATTTTTGAGGGCATGCCTTTAATAGCTTAGGCTACTCAAATATGCTTCTAGCTGGCCCTCTTAGTGTGGCGTCCTTATGGCTATCTGTTCTATTGCAACAGAAAATATATATATATATATATATATATAGATATTCTGCTTGTACTGCATGAACTGCTCAAATTATATAAGTAACGGATTACATTGTTTGATCATACAGATCTGGTGAATGGGGGGACCATGTTACCTTACAAGCAGCTGCGGATAAGGTACACCTATGATTTTTTGTTTGACATTTGAAAATGCCATTACCAAATAGATTTTTTTTTATTTTGTGCTGATACATTAGATATTGTGGTTGTTCTTGTGTTGTTTCCTAATATTTATAGTTCCCTTGCACGTTGTTTTCTAATTGAACAATGTTTACAAATCTTCTGGGAAGGTGAGATCCGATTATGTTTGTAATACAATGAAAAATTGATTCTAATCATCAGTCTTAAAGATGTGTGACTTTGTTACGATTCAAGAATCCTTCTAGCCGTCACCGGCGAGTAATCATGCAAAGCATGCCCTAACAAGGGAATAACTAAACACTCAATGACTCCATACTAAACCCTAGACCCTTATTTATAACCTTATTCTACTTAGCGGGCCGGGTATAACATACTAACCCGGATCCACTTTATTACATATCCAACTACTAATATTGGGTCCGTAACAAATGCCCCCTCTCTAAAGAAGCCTTGTCCTCAAGGCTGCTCAAAATTTATTTCAGAAAACTTCACCTTGTGCCTCCTCCAGGTTCCCAAGTTGCTCGAGCTTCTCCCTCTAGTTCCTCATCAGCAAGGTCCCTCTCCTCATCTTCTGCTAGGATCATGAGTCTCAAGCATTTGTTCGCGCAGCGATGCATCGGATGGTAAGGCTGATCGCATCTAAAACATAATCCTTTTCCTTGTTTGGATTTAAAATCTTGGTAAGAGAGATATCTCCCTCCTCTGTTTTTATTAGCTGTCTGACTCTCCTCTCGTGTCCGTTGAAGTATATTCTCGCTAATTGGAGGTTGAGGTTGGTTGCCCTCAGCTGTACTGGCCTTGGACGACATAACACTCCTTGGCTTGTCTTTTATATTGGTTCTAGCTCCTCCTGAATAATGCCATTCTGTCCTTGTGGCCTTCGGCTATGTGTATGATGAAATACTAGTCCTTCCCCCTACGGTGCCTTCAGGCTGTCTAGTAATGTTTTCTGTGTTAGTTAGAATCCCTTCAAAATTCCGGGCCAGTTGTATCGCCTTCCTCACTGTCGGAGGGTTAAAAGTGCGCACCCATCTCCTGATCTCCTCATGCAATCCACTGAGAAAGTAGCCTAAATATTGTGAAGCAGGTAATCTTGGGACTCTGGCTACCAATATTTCAAATACCTCAACATATTCACCCACTGATTTAGACCCTTGCTCTAATGAAGATAACATCTCAAAAAGGTTGGCTGCATTTAGGGGTGAGCATTCGGTGCGGTAAAATCGGTTTTTACCGATTACCGAATATTTCGGTAAATTCGGTTCGGTAAAAATAAATTCGGTTTCGGTTTCGGTTTTAAGTTTTATTAAATTTCGGTTTTCGGTTTTCGTTTCGGTTTTTTTTTTTCGGTTCGGTAAAAAACCGAATTTACCGATATATATATTAAAATATATAAAATATACAATATACATTAAAAAATAAAATATATTATATTATATTTTTATTTTATTATATTATAATTAGTTACTAAAAGTATAAAATCTATTATCTAATACTTAATAACCTAATTACTAATCATATAATTAACTAAATCTTTAATAATTAAACTTTTCGGTAATTTACCGAATTTACCGAATTTTTTCGGTAAATTCGGTTCGGTAAAATTTCGGTTTTTACAAAATTCGGTTCGGTTTCGGTTTTTGAAAATTCGGTAAAAAAAATTTCGGTTAATTAATTTCGGTAAATTCGGTTTCGGTTTTCACCGAATGCTCACCCCTAGCTGCATTAGATTGGCTGAACCGTTCAATAAGTTCTTTCTTCAAAATATCCCAAAGTGAGATTGAGTTCTATTCTCCTCACCCAACTAAACCAATGTACAGCTGGACCTTCCATACTCACAAATGCCAAAGGAACTCGGTGGTGATTAGCAGTTCCTTGCATAAGAAAATACTGTTCAGCTCTTGTAATCCACCCTAGAGGATCTGTCCCATCAAATACAGACAATTCCACTTTCCGACATAGGAGTCTTCTCTCTTCATTATGGTGCATGCCCCACTCTATAGAATCAGCCATGTATTCATCTCCATCATTCCTCATATAAGTCTCAGCGCGTGGTTCACGACATCCTGTAGCTTCTCCCACTAAGGGATTTCTCTGCCCATTACCTCCACCAGTTGCTGTTGGATAAGCCCGCCCTGGCTGCCACAAATCATCTTCTATCACATGAATCTGCTCATCCTGCCACTCTCTCTCTCTCTGTTACCAGCCTTCAGTGGAATAACTCGTGCCCTTTCTCTAGAGTGTTGTGTACGATCTCTATTGCCTTCAGCCATTTTTTCCTTTATAAAGGTTGAGAACATCTCCTTCATATCAGCCATATCTTCCCTAAGCCTCCTTCCATCTTCCTCAGCTGCCCGATATCTCTCCTCATTCGCCACCTGTTCTTCTTTGCGCTTGTCCAGAATTTATGCTACACTTTTCTCTAATGCTTCTAACCTTGTCTCAGATTGTGTTGACGCCATGAAACTTGCAGAAGAATCACCCTCTCAATGTCCCCTAACCAAGTTTCTTTTTTTGTCTACAGTAACTATGAACAGTAATTGTAAATAGTTTTTTTTTTGTCTCTGTTTTTTTTTCTTCTAAGCTATAGTAAGAGCGCTCTCACGCGCTCTATCCCTTCCGCCTGCTCTATCTCCTTCAGCCGCATCGACCGTCGCTAGCGGCTAGGGTTCCGGCAGAAAGCAGTCCGTTCTCGCCACGTCGACTGTCGCCTGCGGCTAGGGTTTCGGAAAGCAGTCTGTTCCCGCCGCTCGACGCTCCCCTTCGGAAATTGCAACGTTCGCCTCCCGCAGCTGAAGATGAAGGTCGCGACTGCCGCTTTTCATGGTCGATGAGATCCTGTGCCTGATCGATGCTTTCACTCGATTCGTATAGAGCTCTCTTCGTTGCCGGATTCGAACAACCTTCATGTCGCTGCAGCGCCACAACGATGCACGTCCGCCGCTCGTTGACTAGGATTCCACTCTCCACACCACCCTGTGTCCCCAAAGACAGCGCCGCCGTGTAGATCAGAGGCTGTTGAAGTTGCCGTGTAGATCTTCTCAGCCTTCCTTCTAGCGCCAGGTCCACAAGGATGCTCGGGCGGAGGGTTCACGCGGAAACAAGCACTCCCACATGCCGCCGTAGTTGCCGCCGAAACCGCTGCTGCCAACGTAGCAAGATCCTTCTGCCAACATCACGGATGGTCAGCCGCCACTCTTTCGTCACGCTCTAGGGTTTCACAGCTTGCTCACGATAACAGATCTGCCGTGTAGATCTATTACCGACGACAGAATTTCTTCTACCCTTTTCTGTCGCCGTTCTATCGGTTTCTCGGCGATCGATCCGGCAGGTCGGACCAATGTTACGATTCAAGAATTGAATCGTCCCTCTAGCCGTCACCGACGAGTAATCGTGCAAAGCACGCCCTAACAAGAGAATAACTAAACACTCAATTATTCCACACTAAACCCTAGACCCTTATTTATAACCTTATCCTACTTAGCGGGCCGGGTATAACATACTAACCCGGATCCGCTTTATTACATATCCAACTACAAATATTGGGTTAGACTTTAGGTGCTGATTAGTTTGATCATGCATACTTGGAGGTTCTATCCTACACTCACCCCCTATTTTACTCCACCCTTCCAAAATTTTTCCAATTTCAAATTTGAGGATTCGTAGGGTTTCAACAATTCTGGATTTATCTGGGCTTGCGGAATTTGTTCTTAATCAGAAAAAAATTAGGTTTTCTAGACTTTTTTATTGATGAGAAGAATTTAAGTGATATTTTTTAACTGGTTGTTTCCAAAGGATAAATTTTTTTCTAATAAAGCAGATTTAACATGGTAGCAAACAGTGCCTCCCATATTATTCAGGACAAAAGGTAAACAAGAAAAGGTCTTAATTCCTAGATATCGGGAATTATTGACATCTATTTGAGATTTGAAACAGCAGTTAATCTGGTATTCTGTTGGATAATCAACCAAGAAACTGAACTTATGTCACCCATTCCTCACTTTCATACATAAATCCTATGCTTTTTGTTTGGAACAAGTCACAAACACATCTACAACTTTTGTTGCATTATACCCTTGTTGTTTCCTGCTCCTTTTTGTTTGCGGGTCCAACATGTATACTTAACTTTGTTTGTTGGTGTGCAGTTTCAAGCAAAAATATGCCTTCTTACTTCATTTAGAGATACTTGTTTTGTTGAGATCATACCACACAATCAGTCTCCTCAAAGAGGTAATTGACAATTGCTGTTTAAAGCCTTGCAACTATATTATGTATGGTGCATTTGTTGACAAATTATATTCCTCTTTAATCCGATTAAATATTCAGATTTTCCTCCATTTGCTAGTATGCTAAATTTTCTGTATTTCTAATTAAAGCTATTACGAAGTGGATGAACTAGACTTTCACAAGTACCTGATCGTTGACTTGCTCATGTCCCTTCTTTTGCCTTTACTATTATGAATTAAGCACAGTAAAAAGCTTAAGTGTGCAACAGTCAGGGCAGGAGTCATTTATTTATCCCTCAAAGCCAATATAAGTTGAATGAACATGATTCCTCTGGTCATCAGGTTAACTGGGGAGGTTATGCGAAAAATAAAATTTACTTGTTTTGACTTACTATGAACTTAATGAAATACAGTATGTAATCTGAGCTTTTTAATACCCAACTTGTAATGAATGGCATGTGACACTTTCAGTCTTGACTCTTCGTTTTGTTGGGAACCTTTCGTTTTTATAGTGGGAATATAATGTACTTTTTAGTTTAGTTAAGAACTCATTGACGTTGGTAGAATTGATTTCATATTTAGTTTAGTAGGTTTAATGCCACAATCTGTCTTATGGTTCATGGTTTTATTTCTAGCGCTATGGCTGAGTTTCTGGTCACAGGTGCACTATAATTCAATTTATGAACTACAAGGTTAGTAATTAGTCGATCTGTGTACCATGATATTATTCTTTACTGCTTTGTTTGACTGACGTTCGGCTCTGCAGATTTTCCAGTGGAACACAAACCTAGAAAGAAGCATTGGCTATTCTAAAGCCGTTTTTTACACTGATGGATCTGAGGTTGCTTTCCCGTGTATATATATAAATATTTATTGCCTTCCATTTTTAATATGATTATCTTTCAATTTTGTTACGTATATTAGTATATATATAGAATATAAATGCCTTCCACGGTGCACGGGCACCATGACATTCATTATGTACTCAGTTTCCCGTCTCTGTTCAGATGGATTTGATGCCTGTATTACCTTAAGTGGCAGGACTACTAATCTGGCAATTGCCAATACGCCAATCTTCACAAGTAATGCTGCCTTCCATTAAATTAATGCTTTGGAGCAGTTTACTGTTTCCTAAACCATCAATTGGAATGACAGCCACTTGAATGTATATTTGTCAGTACAAATGTTATTTTAAAGAGTCTGTTTGTACCTCAAAGATTGTCTATTCTAGTAGAAGCGAAAACAAAAAGGTTTTAAAAGTAAAGAAAAAAAATAATTTTTTTTTAAAAAGAATTATTTGTCTTAATAGATTTTTTTGTCTTTTTGGCTATTTTTTTTTATTTATAGTGTATCACAACCAACTAGATGTGGCATATTCGGAAAAAATTTCTAGGCACACGGGCTCCACGCAGCTTAAAGCCCACATTTTAAGGCCCCTAATCAGGATTAACTTATAACAAAGATCACTCATAATAAAATCCCTAGCGCTTGGCCCTTTCATTTTTATTTGCCTCCATGTGAATGAATCTCTATTCAGGAGAAGCATTGTCACTATCTAACTTCGTTTAAATGAACCCTTCGGGCTCCGGCCAGCTTGCTCGTTAGCCTTATTCTTGTGCACTTGCTTTTGGCATTAGTGACCTTATATAGCTCGCGACCTGACCAACACCTTGTTGATGGTAACAAACACTACCAACACGTAATTTTCTTATAAATTGCTGCTAACACGACTCCCTTTGTAGAAAGTGATGTGGACGTCCATTTTGTTATAAATTGTACATTGTATTGTTTATGATAGAGTAGCATTGTGATGGATATTATTTTAGTTTCTCAGGTCTTAAAGACTGACTCTGGTCTTTTTGGCCTGTCATGTCTTGTGACGGCCATATGTCCAGACAATCATAAAATTTTTATGGTGATCACCGTATGACTCATGATTGCCATTAAAATTTTGATATTAATTTTTTTTGTAGTGTTGAAATATTATTGAAATATTAGAGGGTCGACGCTATGGACATGGAGAGAATCGTGGTAGAAACTTATACTAGAATTGAGATTAAAACTGAAGTATAAAATTTTTGGTTTTTATTTAAATTTTAAAGATTAAAATTTTTTGATATGATTATATTACCATATGATATTTTTAATGTTTGACAGTTCATCAAATGGGCCCCGTTGGCATAGATTTTCTGAACGAAAAAGAATTATGTGAGTTTTACAATGAGTATGCTTTAAATAAAAAAGGCTTTAGTGTTAAAAGCATCATGTAAAAAAGAGATCAACGAGCTTGCCCTTACCCCCGCAAAAAGGGCCGAGGCCCTCGAAAGAGCAGGGCATCCACAAAGTCCAGGATACTATAATACCCTCAGAAGTTCGGAGATCAATGAGAGCCTCCCTGCCAAAAAGGGCCGAGGCCTCTAAAGAGCAGGGCGTCCAAAACACTAAAAAAGAGGAAGTCTGGGGTGCTACAACACCCTTAGAGGTTCAGAGATCAACGAGAGCCTCGGCGGCAGCCATGATCACCTTAACATTCTTCATGCCCTGGCGATGGAGCTTGATCTGCGCCCAGGATTGAAGACCGGTAAGGAAGTGATACAAATGATTATATTTGGACATCTCATCGATCTCCAACATAAGAGCCGCATATGCCTTCACGTATTCGCGAACACTACCGGTGTGGCGAAGACGAAGAAGGACATCCATGGCAGCATAAGAAGAGTTACCGAGTAAGAGCTGGATCCGCAACTCCCTCATAAGATCATTCCAAGTCATAGACAAAGAACCATGCTCCGAGACGGCGGGAGAAATCTGCATCCTCCACCATAACTTAGCATCGTCGGTAAGATAAGTGACGCAAGTCAAAACTTGCTCATCAGGAGAGACATGAGCGGTATGGAAAAATTATTTCATATCCTAAATGAAATTTTCTAACTCCTTGGCGTCCCTCGCTCCACCAAAAGAAGAGGAATTTGGAATGCGTCGATGAGCAAGAGAGGTGTGACGGCACGCCTCTCAGCCCCCCAATGGGACCCTACGTCATGATTATTCTAGGGATTGTTAGATGAGTTTCCCTTCTATATGGAGGATGAATCAATTTTTGGTATGATGGCAATTTGGTTAATATACCCAACTTGAGGATATTTTAGTTACTTATTTTGAGAGCTAGGGTTAACTTTTGAAGGTTGTGGGGGCAGCCAAAAGTAAGAGGTGTTTTTGAGAGAAAACAAGTGAGAAAACCCTAGTTAAGAGGATTTGGAGAAAACTGGACAACATTCGATCAAGTGGATGATTTGAAGTGAAGCACAATTGGATCGAGCGAAAAATTTGCAGACAAGCTGAGGACTCATCTTCCCAGATTCTGAACGGTCAGATTTTGATTTCGAGTTCTCAAAGTCGCTTTTTGGTCAATTCTTTCCTGGCGATTTTTGGTGAGATTTCTCCAATCTTTCCATTTAGTTTTGGTTTCCATCTTAGTTGATGATGGCCATATGCTGTTTAGTATTCCAAGAAGTTGTTATTCTTGATGTATGTTGATGTTTTACCTCTAGTGTGTGGCTAGAGAAGACTTGGTGTTGTTCTCTCATTGATTAGTGAAGTCTTTTGATCGGTGTTGCTCCCGTGGTTTTTCCCTTTTATTTTAAAGGGTTTGTAAATCTTGGTGTCATTATTTTGTTTTATATTGCTGTGATTTTTCTTAATTGGTGGTTAGGCCCATTAGATCTACTAGTATTTGTCCATAATAGTGGTATCAGAGGGAGGTTCAATTATTTGGTTTGTAAAGATGGAGGTTAGTACTAGTAGAATGATAAGTCTTAATGGTAGCAACTATCATATGTGGAAAGGGAAGATGAAATATCTTCTCTATTGCAAAAATAATCATGCTCCAATTTTGGGTGAATCCGCAAAGCCAAGTGATAAGAGTGATGATGAATGGAAGTTGCTAAATAGATAAGTTTGTGGCTATATTAGACAATGGGTAGATGATAATGTTCATAATCATATCTCAGATGAAAATGATGCATATGCACTTTGGTGTAAACTTAATGAGTTGTATGCTCGCAAGACAGGAGGAAACAAATTATACTTGATAAAGAAACTCATGAATTTGAAGTACAAAGATAGTTCTCCTATTACTAATCATTTGAATGAGATGCAGGGAATTATAAATCAATTAGCTGCAATGAAGATCAGTTTTGAAGATGAAGTGTAGGCATTATGGCTTCTTGGTACACTTCCAGATAGTTGGAAAACCTTTAGAGTCTATATTACTAATTCAGCTCTCAATGGAATAGTAACCATGAGCTTGGTGAAAAGCAGTTTATTAAATGAGGAGACAAGGAGGAAGACTACTAGTCCATCTATTTCTATTCATGCAGAGGTATTTGTTGCAGAAAGCAGGGGGAGAAATAAAAGCAGAGGCCTAGAGTATTGAGATAAGTCTAGAAGCAAATCTAGACCAAAGAAGAACTTTGAATGCTACCATTGTGGGATGAAAGACCACATTAATAAATATTGTAGAAAATTGAAAAAGGAGCAAAGACAAGAGTAGAAAAGAAAAAGCAAGAGTGAAGATAAGACTAATAGAGTTAACACTGTATCAGAAGAGTTTGTTCTTCTATGTAAGGGAGATGAGGTAAATCTCACTAATGACAACTCTAGTTGAGTGATTGATAGTGGTTCCTCTACACATGTCACATAAAAAGAGAACTCTTCTCTACATATACTCTTGGAAATTGTGGTACTATGCACATGGGAAATGACAGAGTTGCACAGGTTGTTGGTATTGGAGATATTTATGTTGAGACCAACAATGACACAAAGCTACTACTGAAAAATGTGAAGCATGTTCTAGATATCAGATTGAATTTGATCTCTGTTGAAAGACTTGATGATGAAGGATATGTCAATCCCTTCAGTGATGGTTAGTGGAAGCTGAAAAAGGGAGCTTTGGTTTTGGCTCAAGGTAAAAAGTTCTCAAATCTATATGTGATGTAAGTTGGATATTCTAGAGGGGTTGTTAATGCAACTGTTGATAATGTTGCTTCTGATTTATGGCATAGATGACTTAGTCACATGAGTCAAAAAGGGATAAACACTTTAGTAAGAAAAGGGTATCTTCAAGGTTTGACAAGTTCACCTTTAAAGTGTTGTGTTGATTATTTGGCAGGAAAGCAGAATAGGGTTGCATTTAGAGCTGCTTCACCACATAGAGCATCTGATATTTTTGAGTTGGTTCACTCAGATCTATGTGGTCCTATGAAGACTAGAACACTTGGTGGTGCTTTGTACTTTGTGACCTTCATTGATGATTACTCAAGAAAGAAATGAGTATACACCTTGAAGACCAAAGATGAAGTAGTGGATGTCTTTAAATAATTTCATGTTAGTGTTGAAAGAGAAACAGGAAAGAAGTTAAAGTGCATCCATACTGATAATGGAGGTGAATATTTGGGCTCATTTGATGATTATTGCAAAGCACTGGGTATTCGACACCAAAGGACTCCTAAGACTCCACAACTAAATGGCCTAGTGTTGTGTTCGCAAGTGCACGGATACACGAAGTAATATAAAATATCGAACCACAGAGACCTTGTTGTCAAGTACTGAGTAATCAATTTTTCACTAGCTAGGCTGTAACATCCCTCAGAATCACACCCCACACGCATACAAGTAAAAATACGGGGTTTTAAAAATTTTTACTCTTCCATTAAAACATAGGAAGAAAGCGGCATCGAAGGACATTACTACGGAACTGAAAACCGCACAGAACTGAGTAGGATCGATTACTAGGAAATAGAAATCCGGAAATCCAAAAAAAATCCGGCAGCAAGTATACTAATTACTGCTGCACAGACCCACATATCCTGGAACAAAACAGATGTCCACACTACACATATGTGGAGAACACAAATTTCGGAAATATTGCAGAAACTGATTATTCAGATACCAAATACAACAATAATTCGGTTACACATCTCAAGGTATTCCGACTACAATAAATCTCAAATCGGACATTTCAGAATAATAACAATTTCAATTCTCATGAATCCAAAACTCGTATCCAACAATTAAAACGAGACAACTATAACATAATATAATATCCTGAAAACAGGCATAAGCCCTCAGGAGATAAAACGTGTCATATAATTAAGTTAGGCACGCAGGCCTGATAGATCTTTAGAAGACAACTCTTAGAAATTATATAAAACATAGCATCATAACAAATTTAGTAGCTGTAGCAATCACTGTCCTGATGTCTCACCTGAAAATATTTAAACAACGGGGGTGAGCTAAAAAGCTCAGTGAGTAAAAGACACTAAAAGCCATCCATAGTACACATCAAAAATATCATGCTTGCAGATAAGACACTTAACATGCACACTCATATCAGAAACAAAACATAATCAAATTCAGACACTTATAACAATAGGCATCAAGCATGAAGTAGGATATAAGTCTACCAACCCATTCCAACTAATCACACCGCCCAACACATCTATAATACAGATCGGAACAGAACTACAGAAAATCAGAGCTGACAGACAGAACAGATCGAAACAGAACTACAGAAAATCAGAGCTGACAGACAGAAAATCAGAATTTTCAGAATCCAAACGGATAGTCTACATCGGAAACAGAAAGGCCACAGAAGGCCTGAAGACCACAGAAGGTCTGATGACCACAGAAGGTCTGACCCCACCTCTGCCGAGGACGAGACATGCATGCATATCAGAAACAGAATGGTAGAGGAGGTATCAGTGGGTGGCCCCCGTCTCGTCAAGACGTGGCACTCTGGCCTCCAATACTGGTAGAGGAGGTATCAGTGGGTGGCCCCCGTCTCGTCAGGACGTGGCACTCTGGCCTCCAATACCCAGAACAGAACAGAAATAGTGGAGGGAGAACGGAAGGTGAGACCAGCTCACATCTACCCTTCACTAGTGTCTCATGGGTCGTAGTAGACTATCAGCACCATTACAGCGCCACAGAAGGAGGGTAAGGACACGGAAGAGTGCTACACTAAATTCTCACATCATGCCCAAGGTATCTCACAAACCAGAAAATGACACACCCTAATATCCAGTCCTTAACAAAATTACAATTTGCAGAAAATCAAAGCTGAACACACTTCATAATTTTTGCCATCAACTAGAAGTAATATATGAGTGAATTCCTTGAATTCCTTAGATTTCATGCAACTATCCTTAATTCATGTCAAACCATTCTATGTTCTCACAAAGGTTATAACACATTCAAAGTTTCAGAAAATTCACAACATATATATACAGAATAGAAATTTTTCACATAACAAACAATTAAACAGATGTTTCAGAAAAACAGATTAATATATCATACTTGCAACAGATGTTTCAGACCGAGTAAGTAACCTAAAATAGGCAATATGATATTCACAATAAAACTGTTTGAATCTACTTTCCAATAGAACTGAATCCGTCGGATTTGGAGTTATAACCGGGGAGATATGGGTGTTCGAACATAGAAAGGTCGGGATTTCAGAATTCCAGAAAACAGATTCGTATATCAGAATTGCGACACAAATTTCAGATCCAATAACTAACAGAAAATAAGCGACATGGTAGTCAAATTGAACCCCTTCGAGTCTACTTTCTAATAAAACTGATTTGACAAGATTTCGAGCTATACCTAGGGAGATATGATGGTTCGAACACATAAAGGTCGAAATCCAGATTTCCAGAAAACTGATTTTGTACAGCTAGATTGCAATACAGATTGAAATACGAATACAGCTCGGATATGGTCGATATCATATTCAAATTAAAGCCGAATGTATCTAGTTTCATACAAAATTTATTTCGTGCGATTTGGATCTATAGGCCATGAGATATTGGGGTTATAGTACACAAAGGTCAGATTAGAGAATGCAGATTTCAGCAGAACAGGATTTTAAAACCCTATAAATATTTGAATTCGACCCCATACGGATAATCATTGCAAATAACGAATTTTTATTGAATGATAATCTACAATTTAGCGGATTAGACTCCTTAGGATCGATTTACTCACCGAAAAATGTTCACAGAAGAAAAACGCCAAGACAGAGGATCACCAGGAATTTCGTCCACCACCAGTCTGCCACCACCAGCGTCAGAAATTTCAGGAGGCGCCAAGCACAGTGAGGGGCGACAAACAAAGGCGGCTAGGGCAAGAAAACCAACAAAAGTCGTGTGGGAGAGGAGCCCTCACGCAATTCCTCTTTTTCTCCCACCCCAAACGGATCCAAGATCCAATAACCCAGTTAACTTAAGTGAAAAATCGGTTTTATGGGCTTACCTGGGCTTAACCACCCTGCGCCACTCCAATAATATCAGAAATATGCGCCACCATGGTGGAAGGAATTCCAAGAGCAAAGAATCAAGGTTTAGGGTTCGAATCCCCAACCAAAATAATTATTTTTGCCCTGTAGGAAAAATTCCTACACTTAGGCAAAAATCCCAAAATTTTAACAGATAAAAATACAGAAACAGAATTTCTAACCTTAAATCATAATTCAGAAAAATTGAGGGCGTTACATTCTCACCCCCTTATAGAGCTTTAGTCCTCTAAAGCTGACCAAGCCCGTCACTGAACAGGTGAGGATGCTCCTTTCTCATATCTGCTTCAACCTCCCAAGAGGCTTCTTCAACAGACTGATTTCCCCAGATGACTTTCACAAGTGGAATAACCTTATTTCTCAGCACTTTCTCTTTTCTATCTTCAATTCTGAGAGGTTTCACCACAAAAGTCATGTTCTCTTCAAGCTGAAGAGGTTCCAACTCTAGAACATGAGAAGGATTAGAACAATATTTTCTGAGTGCAGAAACATGGAACACATTATGGAGGTGTTCCAGTGATGGGGGCAGAGCAAGTCGGTATGCCACAGGTCCAACCCTCTCAATGATATCAAAGGGACCAATGTACCTGGGACTCAATTTTCCCCTCTTCCCAAATCTCATCACCCCTTTCATAGGTGAGACCTTTAGGAAAACATGCTCTCCCACCAAAAACTCAAGAGGACGCCGCCTCACATCAGCATAACTCTTCTGTCTATCCTGAGCAATCTTCATCTTTCTCTGAATTTCTCTGATCTTCTCAGTGGCTTCCTGAACAGCATCAGACCTTAGCACTGTTCTGTCCCCAGTTTCCTCCCATATAGGGCCTCATACGGAGCCATCTGTATGCTAGAGTGAAAGCTATTGTTGTAGGTGAACTCTATCAGTGATAAGTCCAGATCCCACTCAACAGACCAGTCAACCACATAAGATCTTAGAAGATCCTCAAGTGTCTGAATAGTTCTCTCTGTCTGACCATCAGATTGAGGATGATATGCAGTGCTGAAACTCAGATTAGTTCCCAAATCTTCCTGTAATTTCTTCCAAAACCTGGACAGAAATCGAGGATCACGGTCAGAGACAATGTCCAAGGGAACTCCATGCAATCTGACAATCTCATCGATGTACAGTTTTGCTAACCGATCCAAACTGTAAGTCATTTTGATCGGTAAGAAATGAGCTGACTTCGTGAGTCTGTCCACAATCACCCATACGGCATCATGATTCCTTCTGGTATTGGGCAGTCCACACACAAAGTCCATACTGATATGCTCCCACTTCCACTGAGGAATAGGGAGAGACTGCATCAAACCGCCCGGCCTCTGATGCTCAGCCTTCACGGTTTGGCAAGTCAAACATCTGGACACAAACAAATGCACATCCTTCTTCATACCATGCCACCAGAAAGTCTTTTTCAGATCCTGATACATCTTGGTACTACCAGGATGAACGGTATACTTAGTGCAATGGCTTTCCTTAAGAATTTCATTTCTCAACTCAGGGTCCTCAGGGACACAGACCCTTCCACGGAATCTGAGGAGACCATCATCCGACATACTGAAATTCTCAACCCAGCCTTGCTCCGACCTCTCTTTCCACCGTAGAATATCCGGATCTGACTGCTGCCCTGATCTCAGTCTCTGTAGTAAGTCTGACTGAACCCTGAGAGAAGCTAGAAGACCGCCTCTCTCACCCGGAGTCACACTCAGATGTATGTCACTGAACTCCTGCAATAGTCGCCACTCCTGGACTCGCAGTGCAGCTATCTGAGTCACAGGATACCGACTAAGAGCATCAGCCACCACATTGGCTTTACCAGACTGATATTGGATGGTGAAGTCATAATCCTTTATCCATTCAAGCCATCGCCTCTGTCTCATATTCAGCTCTTTCTGAGTGAAGATATACTTCAAGCTCTGGTGATCTGTAAACAATTCAAATGTCTGTCCAAACAGATAGTGCCTCCAGATCTTCAAGGCAAAAACTACAGCTGCCAACTCCAGATCATGAGTGGGGTAGTTTACCTCATAGTCTTTGAGTTGCCTTGAAGCATAAGCAACTACCTTTCCTTGCTGCATCAGTACAGCACCTAGACCCTTACCAGAGGCATCAGTGTACACAGTGAACTTTTCTCCATCACAGGGAACGATGAGGATAGGAGCACTGGTCAGTCTCCTTTTCAGTTCCTGAAAACTAGACTCACAATTATCAGACCACTCAAACTTCAAATTCTTTCTAGTTAGCTTAGTCAGAGGACCAGCCAGCTTGGAAAAACCCTCCACAAAGCGGCGGTAGTATCCAGCTAAGCCCAGAAAACTTCTGACCTCAGTCGCTGTAGTTGGTCTTCCCCAGTGAAGAATGGCCTCCACCTTCACTGGATCCATAGACACACCCTGGCCAGAAATAATGTGCCCCAGAAAGCCAATCTGATATAGCCAGAACTCACATTTGCTGGCCTTAGCATACAGCTGCTTCAGCCGCAGAATCTCCAGCACCTTGCGCAAATCCTGTGAGTGATCTTGCGCATTCTTGGAGTAGATCAGAATATCATCAATGAAGACGACCACACATTTGTCCAGGAGCTCATGAAATACCCTGTTCATCAGATCCATAAACACCGCAGGGGCATTTGTCAGTCCAAAGGGCATAACAAGAAACTCATAGTGCCCATACCTGGTCCTGAATGCAGTTTTAGGTACATCCTCCTCCTGAACTCTCAGCTAATAATAGCCAGACCTCAGGTCAATTTTAGAGAATACAGTAGCACCCTGCAACTGATCAAAGAGATCATCAATACGGGGTAATGGGTACTTATTCTTAACGGTCGCTTGGTTGAGTTGACGGTAATCGATGCACATGCGCAAAGTACCATCCTTTTTCTTCACAAATAACACAGGTGCTCCCCATGGAGAAACACTGGGTCGAATATACCCCTTCTCTAATAGTTCTTCCAGTTGCTTCTTCAGCTCTGTCAGTTCTGAAGTTGCCATCCTGTAAGGAGCTTTAGATACCGGTGCCGTGCCTGGCAACAACTCGATACCAAACTCAACTTCTCTGCTGGGTGGTAACCCAGATAAATCATCAGAGAAGACGTCAATAAACTCTCTTACCACAGGAATTCTAGTCAGATCCAAATCAGGCTCAGTCTGCACCTTGACATGCGCCAGATACCCCTTGCAGCCCTGGGCTAAAAGCTTCCTGGCCTGCAGATGAGATATCACCAAAGGCTCCTGTTCTGAAATCCGGCCTTGGATAACCAGTTGCTGTCCATCACTTAGATGTAGAGTAATTAACTTTTCAAAACAATCTAAAGTAGCATGATAGGCAGACAGCCAATCCATGCCCAAAATGATGTCATAGTCTTTCATAGGAAGACTAATCAAATCAATAGGTAAATCATATCCTTCAACCTTAATCAAACAGTCAGGATATGTTATATCTGTAGATACGGCCTCACCCATAGGTGTATGAACAGAAATACAGAAATCAAGTATCCTAGGCAACACAGGCAGACATAGTGCAAAACATGTAGACACAAAGGATAAATTGGCACCAGGATAAAAAAGAATGCGTGCCAAAGAACTAAACACATAAAGTGTACCTTCCACCACAGACTTCGAAGCCGAAGCATCCCTCTCCGCGATGGCATACACGCGAGTCTGCACAGTAGGCTTCTCACCCTGTCCTCTAGCATCCGGCATAGGACAGTCCTTAATCATATGCCCCACCTTACCACATCTGAAGCAAGCGCCAGTCTTCCTGTAGCACTCATTATCCTGATGTTTAGTGCTCCCACAGTGGGAACACTTCTTGCCATTCTGAGGAACTGTGCTGGCTGGCTTCTGATAAGGCTTGTATCTGCCCTTATTGTCTTTCTTCTTATTCTTGAAATTCTTCTTATCCTTACCACCCAGAGTGGGTGCGTAAGTCACAGAAGTAGGGGCGGATGCAGTGACTGAAATAGTATCAACAGCCATCTCAGCAATGCACCTCTCAGCAGTGCGAGCCCTGTCTACCACTTCAGCATAAGACTCCAAGTGTAGCATAGCTACCCTTGTCCTGATATCTTTCCTCAAACCCCGCTGAAACTTCTTGGCTCTTCTTTCCTCGGTGTTGACTAAGTGAGGAGCATACCCCGACAACCGAGCGAATGTGGCCTCATACTGATCCACCGTCAGGTCGCCCTGCTCAAGATGAATAAACTCCACCTCGCGCTCCTCAGATAAGCTAGAGGGGAAAAACTTGGCATTGAACTTCATCATGAAATACTGCCAATCAACAACTCTGGATTCAGTTGCCGCCAGTCTGACGACTCCCTTCCACCAGTCTTCGGCATCTCCACGCAACATGAAGACAGACAAACATAGCTTGTCTGCATCATCACAGCGCAAAACCTGGAAAATCTTTTCCAGTGCCAAAAGCCAATCCTCAGCCGCTCTGGGCCCCGGACTACCATAAAATGTAGTTGGGTTCAGGTGCTGAAACTCTCGAACCAACCGAGCATATCGTTGATGTGCGCCATCACCCAGAGGAGAACCAGCGCCACCCACGCCGTGTCCAGCCGGTTGTGACTGTGACTGAGGCTGTGTCTGCGACAGCCGCTGCAATAACTGTTGCTGAACCTCCATGTGCTGCGCCTGCTGCTGCTGCATCATCTGAGTTTGCTGCTGGATGAATGCGTTCTGTTGTTGCATCATAGCAGTCATAGCCTCCATGGCCTGCCTCAGATCAGACTGTTGATCACCGTTGCTACTGCTAGATCTTGGTCGCACCATTTTTTTTTGTACCTGCATCACATAACACGGTAGAATAACAACCAATATTCAATCACGGATCAGATCCTATCTTGGTTTCTAGCAATACACAAACAGAGTTTTCCTTCCCCGGAGTTTCTCATTGCTAGTAAAATTGCTCTGATACCATCTGTAACATCCCTCAGAATCACACCCCACACGCATACAAGTAAAAATACGGGGTTTTAAAAATTTTTACTCTTCCATTAAAACATAGGAAGAAAGCGGCATCGAAGGACATTACTACGGAACTGAAAACCGCACAGAACTGAGTAGGATCGATTACTAGGAAATAGAAATCCGGAAATCCAAAAAAAATCCGGCAGCAAGTATACTAATTACTGCTGCACAGACCCACATATCCTGGAACAAAACAGATGTCCACACTACACATATGTGGAGAACACAAATTTCGGAAATATTGCAGAAACTGATTATTCAGATACCAAATACAACAATAATTCGGTTACACATCTCAAGGTATTCCGACTACAATAAATCTCAAATCGGACATTTCAGAATAATAACAATTTCAATTCTCATGAATCCAAAACTCGTATCCAACAATTAAAACGAGACAACTATAACATAATATAATATCCTGAAAACAGGCATAAGCCCTCAGGAGATAAAACGTGTCATATAATTAAGTTAGGCACGCAGGCCTGATAGATCTTTAGAAGACAACTCTTAGAAATTATATAAAACATAGCATCATAACAAATTTAGTAGCTGTAGCAATCACTGTCCTGATGTCTCACCTGAAAATATTTAAACAACGGGGGTGAGCTAAAAAGCTCAGTGAGTAAAAGACACTAAAAGCCATCCATAGTACACATCAAAAATATCATGCTTGCAGATAAGACACTTAACATGCACACTCATATCAGAAACAAAACATAATCAAATTCAGACACTTATAACAATAGGCATCAAGCATGAAGTAGGATATAAGTCTACCAACCCATTCCAACTAATCACACCGCCCAACACATCTATAATACAGATCGGAACAGAACTACAGAAAATCAGAGCTGACAGACAGAACAGATCGAAACAGAACTACAGAAAATCAGAGCTGACAGACAGAAAATCAGAATTTTCAGAATCCAAACGGATAGTCTACATCGGAAACAGAAAGGCCACAGAAGGCCTGAAGACCACAGAAGGTCTGATGACCACAGAAGGTCTGACCCCACCTCTGCCGAGGACGAGACATGCATGCATATCAGAAACAGAATGGTAGAGGAGGTATCAGTGGGTGGCCCCCGTCTCATCAAGACGTGGCACTCTGGCCTCCAATACTGGTAGAGGAGGTATCAGTGGGTGGCCCCCGTCTCGTCAGGACGTGGCACTCTGGCCTCCAATACCCAGAACAGAACAGAAATAGTGGAGGGAGAACGGAAGGTGAGACCAGCTCACATCTACCCTTCACTAGTGTCTCATGGGTCGTAGTAGACTATCAGCACCATTACAGCGCCACAGAAGGAGGGTAAGGACACGGAAGAGTGCTACACTAAATTCTCACATCATGCCCAAGGTATCTCACAAACCAGAAAATGACACACCCTAATATCCAGTCCTTAACAAAATTACAATTTGCAGAAAATCAAAGCTGAACACACTTCATAATTTTTGCCATCAACCAGAAGTAATATATGAGTGAATTCCTTGAATTCCTTAGATTTCATGCAACTATCCTTAATTCATGTCAAACCATTCTATGTTCTCACAAAGGTTATAACACATTCAAAGTTTCAGAAAATTCACAACATATATATACAGAATAGAAATTTTTCACATAACAAACAATTAAACAGATGTTTCAGAAAAACAGATTAATATATCATACTTGCAACAGATGTTTCAGACCGAGTAAGTAACCTAAAATAGGCAATATGATATTCACAATAAAACTGTTTGAATCTACTTTCCAATAGAACTGAATCCGTCGGATTTGGAGTTATAACCGGGGAGATATGGGTGTTCGAACATAGAAAGGTCGGGATTTCAGAATTCCAGAAAACAGATTCGTATATCAGAATTGCGACACAAATTTCAGATCCAATAACTAACAGAAAATAGGCGACATGGTACTCAAATTGAACCCCTTCGAGTCTACTTTCTAATAAAACTGATTTGACAAGATTTCGAGCTATACCTAGGGAGATATGATGGTTCGAACACATAAAGGTCGAAATCCAGATTTCCAGAAAACTGATTTTGTACAGCTAGATTGCAATACAGATTGAAATACGAATACAGCTCGGATATGGTCGATATCATATTCAAATTAAAGCCGAATGTATCTAGTTTCATACAAAATTTATTTCGTGCGATTTGGATCTATAGGCCATGAGGTATTGTGGTTATAGTACACAAAGGTCAGATTAGAGAATGCAGATTTCAGCAGAACAGGATTTTAAAACCCTATAAATATTTGAATTCGACCCCATACGGATAATCATTGCAAATAACGAATTTTTATTGAATGATAATCTACAATTTAGCGGATTAGACTCCTTAGGATCGATTTACTCACCGAAAAACGTTCACAGAAGAAAAACGCCAAGACAGAGGATCACTAGGAATTTCGTCCACCACCAGTCTGCCACCACCAGCGTCAGAAATTTCAGGAGGCGCCAAGCACAGTGAGGGGCGACAACCAAAGGCGGCTAGGGCAAGAAAACCAACAAAAGTCGTGAGGGAGAGGAGCCCTCACGCAATTCCTCTTTTTCTCCCACCCCAAACGGATCCAAGATCCAATAACCCAGTTAACTTAAGTGAAAAATCGGTTTTATGGGCTTACCTGGGCTTAACCACCCTGCGCCACTCCAATAATATCAGAAATATGCGCCACCATGGTGGAAGGAATTCCAGGAGCAAAGAATCAAGGTTGAGGGTTCGAATCCCCAACCAAAATTATTATTTTTGCCCTGTAGGAAAAATTCCTACACTTAGGCAAAAATCCCAAAATTTTAACAGATAAAAATACAGAAACAGAATTTCTAACCTTAAATCATAATTCAGAAAAATCGAGGGCGTTACATAGGCAATCGAAAAATAGTGAATCAAACTATCGAAAAGAACACAGAGAAAATGTCAGAGAGGAAATTGGGACTAGGGGTTCATCTACTTTAATTTATAATGACTAGATTAAGATAAATATTTGTCAATCTAATCCTATTATGATAAAGGTAAAATTTACTTTTTTTAAATAAATTGTCTCGCTCTCGCGCAGATAATCATACAAAGAACCGATCCCCACTCTCGCACAAGATCTATTCAATGCTGAGAATAAGTAAATCATCAACTAAGAACTCGAAGATCACTCTCGTGCATCCGAATTCTAGGTTGATCACCTCAAGTGGAAACTCAAAGATCACTCTCGTGCATCCGAGTCTCAACACTGGCTTACTCAAGGGTTTCCAACGACTCGATACTCAATCTCTTGCAATATCAAATCAAGTCTACACATTAACTCAATCCAAACTATCAGAAATTCAACATGGCAATAAAATCACTAAAAATCAGAATTCGAAGAACTACCTAATCTCTTACGATAGTTCCAAACTCAATAATTCCTAGGGTTCCGAATTTCAAACAATCAACCTCTCGGTCTATTTCACAAAATTCTAAAACGTGCTGATAATTAAGACACAAAGGAGAATTAAAGAATAATCAATCACAAGAGTAAAATTATCATAATAAAATTAGTTTGACAAAATTAGGGTTTTCCAGACATTAAGAAACAAAGAGATTACACCCCTATGTCCCATAAAAAGATTAAGCTACCATGATGAAAGGATTACAATAAAACATGTTCTCAGAATGATAAGGAATCGAAAAGAGGAGAAAAGAGTTACAAAACAGTGCTGTAAAAATTACAGCACCGTATTTGCCTGGAATCAGCACTGTCACCGCTATTTCATTGATTTCTCCTTCGATTCAACTCCAAACGCTCTGAAACTTGAGGTACGTGTTCTACTTCACCAGATGAAGCTCTCTGTGAAATTTTGTGTCCGGAGGTGGTCTATAGGTGGAAATCCGATGAACCCTAGCAATTCTACCTCTCTCTGAAATTCACCGTGGATCGATCATAAAAATTGTTCCTTTTGGTCTAGTTATATTCTCCTCGTTAGGACGAGTTCGCCCCTTCTTTCCGATCTTAATTTGGAGGTCTGGATCAAAAGATATGGTCTTTGCAAGAATTGGGTGGAAAAATTAAAATTCTGAGTTCCAATATACGGCACCATGAAGCTTCATACAGCAGTACCGTATTTCATTCTGTGAGTTCTGGGCAAATAATACGGTGCCGTGAGAATGTTTCTCATAAATACAGTAGTGCCATATTCTTGTCAAATCCTTCTGGTCAGAATTGTCAGAAAATACGGCACCGTGAGGCTTCATACGGCAGTGCCGTATTTTTGTTAGAACTTCTCTGGTCAAAATCGCCAAAAATTACGGTACCGTGTATTTCTACACGGCAGTGCCGTATTCACGCTTAGGTCTTCTGGTTGAAATCAGCCCAAAATACGGTACCGTGAAAGTTTTGGGGCAAAATACGGCAAGCCGTATTTTCATCTAGTTGAAAGCGGTAAAATACGGTACCGTATAGATTTACACGGCAGTGCCGTATTTTTGCTAGGAGCATCCTTTTGACTTGAAATTTGATGGGTAGACTCCCCTTCATAGTTAGAATTCATTCATGCATTGATATTGCTCGAAAACTAGTGATAATAATGCCTTTTTACGTGAAATTGATCAAAAACAAAAGATTGTGTAGATTCCGAAGTATTTGGTAAAAAGGGTATAAATGCAAAGTAAAAGAGTAAGACTATGGCTCAAAAGACTACCAAATAAGTATGAAAAATACTATGAAATTTGGAGTCATCAAACACATAAGGCTCAAACTTTGCTTGTCCTCAAGCAAATAAAGAAATCAATACCGAGTATTGGAACATAAATTTTCATATGATGAATAGATTTTTAGAATATAATCATCCATAGAGAATTTTATCAATTTCACACAAAATTTTCAAGTAAATACATTGTCTTCTGAAATTAATCTTTAAGACTCAATAATTCAATTAAATAAAAGTTCGCAACATGCATGGTAATAGAATTTCAACTTCATGAATTAATCTCGTTTTTGAGATTTTCATCCAATATGTTTTTGTTTACAGGAATAGGATCTCCAAATTTTTTTTCACTCATTTTTTTTATTTGTCCTTGACATTCTCTAAATCGATTACCACCCTTTTTCCGATGACGAATTTAGAGTATGTTGGTCACATAACCACACATAATAGAACTCATATCTCATAGGTAGAAAGAATTTTCTTGAGACAGAGGAGTCAATGTCAAAGGAGCTCTCTCTTGGCATGCATCTACATAGATACACACTTTTGTAATGAACTTCAACTCTTGTCTTAGGTACCATTGTTTACACAATGCCAAGAAGAGGAGTTATTTTTTTTCTTTTTGTGGACTTCAACCCATGTCTTTAGGTCCCACTGTTAATTTTATACAGTGCCAAGTAGGGGAGTCATCCTTTCTCATGGATTTGGATCTCTTTTTCCCAACAAATAACATAAAAGATTATAAAGATTAACTAGATTAATCACTTGATATCAACTCAATAACATGCACAAGTATGCTAATTTTATTCAAAAGAATTATTTCACTTCAAGATTGCATTCACTAAACAAAGCATTTACCTAGAATTTCATGCATTAATTAATGAAAAATTTCCAACAAATAGATTATATCAGAGAAATAAATTCAACATATAAAATCTATTTCTAATTTCTAGAAATTGATATGCATGATAATTCGTTAAAAATTTTGGCATGGTGTTTGTAGTATTTTTAGAAAAATCCTTCTACACATCATCATCATATTGTGTCAACACAACCAAATCGAAATATCTATCAATAAAATCAAAAGGCGAGGATCGTGGCATGTGAGCACAAGAAGTTTGAACTATTCATCTTCCATTTGAACACATGGATTATTAGAAAAATATAAAAGATGGAATGCGGATGAGTAGGAAGGAAAATACTCACAGAGCTCTACTAGTTCGTGTCAGATCCAATTATCTTCTGTGTCTTCGGGTTCGAATCACCATAGCCTTTAATTTTTTTTTTCACCTACAAAAGGAAAAGAAAAATTAGTTCTAAGAAAGAACAAAACAAAAATAAAGTAAAAGAAAACAAGCTAAAGCAAAGTGCTTGGGTTGCCTCCCAAGAAGTGCTAATTTAATGGTCATTAGCTTGACTATTCAACACTCAGATTTGATCGTGATTGTATCTTTGATAGCCATCCTGATTTCTCTGTGTCTCGTTCAGGGCTCTTAAGAACATAAGGCTCAAACTTGAAACAGTATCCAAATTTATTTATGAGTTTTTTTTACTTCTTCAAGCAATTTTGATATTCCTTTCCCCCTTCGTCTCCTCTTCTTCTTCTTTGCTGCCCTTTCCTCCTCATCAATTGTTTCTATGCTACAACATGTCCCTGAGTGTGATGCCCTTTTTAAAGAATCAGTTAAGTCAAATTCAATTAAATCACCACAAATATCAAATGTTAATTTTCCTTTTTTCACATCAATGAGAGCTCCAGCTGTGGCCAAAGAAGTTCTACCAAGTATAATAGGATTTTTTAAATTTTCCTCCATATCAAGAACTATAAAATCAGCAGGTATGAAAAACTTACCAATTTGAACAGGAACATTTTCTAAAATACCAACCGGATACTTTACTGTTGAATCAGCAAGTTGCAAAGACATTGAGGTTGGTTTGAGCTCTCCAATGGTCAGTTTCCTGCATACAGACAAAGGTATTAGACTAACACTAGCACCGAGATCACATAAGGCTCGGTTGAAAGTAACACTCCCAATAGAACAGGGGACAGAAAAGCTACCTGGATCTTTCAATTTGGGTAGTAGCTTGTTTTGAATGATGACACTACATTCTTGAGTTAAAGCAATAGTGCCATAATCTTCTATTTTTCTCTTGTTAGATAAAATTTCTTTTAAAAATTTTGCATATGTAGGCATTTGAGAAATAGCATCAATGAGAGGAATATTAATATACAACTTATTCAAAACTTCCAAAAATTTCCCAAACTGTCTATCTAACTTAGCTTGCACAATCCTTTGGGGAAAAGGAATAGGTGGTTTATATGGTGAATGAGAATTAGATTTAGAATTATCATCTTTACATGGCAAATCACCTTTTGGTTCATCATCCTTGTGGGGTGACAAACTATCATGGGACTGCTCATGCTCAGTAGAATTTTCAAAATCACAATCCTTATCATGATCAAGACTAGGCTCTTTTCTATTGTTCTCAACTTCCCCCTTTGGTTCCTCTAGTTGTTTTCCACTTCTAGTCATTATGGCATTACAATACTCCCTAGGGTTAGGTTCGGGCTTAGAGGGTAGTTTCCCAGGGGGTCTGTAAGAGGTGCTAGCCTGCTGTGCAATTTGTGACTCTAAAATTTTATTATGGGCAATAATACCATCTATCCTAGAATCCATTTGATTCATCCTCTCATTCATACTAGAGTCGATCCGTTTCAGTCTCTCATTCATCTCATCACTCTGTTTTTTCTGGAAACCCATAAATTCAGTAAGCATCTCTTCTAAACTAGATTTTTGGGTTTGACTCTGGTTTGACTGTCTTTGTTGGAACCCCCTATTTTCGTTCTGCCCATTATCATGATTATTGCTTTTCCATGAAAGGTTAGGGTGGTTCCTCCATCCAGGATTATAGGTATTAGAGTAGGGGTCATAAGATCTACTTTGGTTGTAACTCCCTAAAGAATTTACTTGTTCCTCACCCCTATCAACAATTATTTTGCAATCCTCAGAAACATGACCGTGATTACCACAAATCTCACAAGTGACAGAAGAAGAAATAGCATGAGTTTGCATTTTAAAAGTATCAAAACGATTGCACAAAGATTCAACTTTCTCAGCTAGGGTGCGAAAATCGTTACCATTATCCTTACCATGAGGAGGTCGATATATCACTCCTCTTTCTCTTGAATTCTGTTCTTGGTTAAGAGCCATCTCTTCAATCATCTGGTAAGCCTCATCCAATGTCTTGTTCATGAAGGCTCCTCCTGCAGCAGCGTCAACAGTGAGGCGTGTTTGATTAAGCAAAGCATAATAAAATGTTTCAATTAAAACCCATTGCTCCAAGCCATGGTGAGGACACTTCCTCTGCAATTCATTGTATCACTCCCATGCTTCACGAAGAGATTCTCCTTCCTTTTGAGCAAATCCTGTGATCTGGTTTCTTAATTGAATCGTCTTACTGGGAGGGTAGTATTTCATGAGAAAAGCATTGGACAGCAGCTCCCAAGTTGTGAACGTTCCAGAAGGTTGAGAGTGCAGCCAATCACGTGCTCGGTTCCTGAGAGTAAAAGGAAATAAACACAATTTTAGCGCATCATCAGAAACTCCATTAATCTTGATGGTATCACACAATTCATGAAAAAGAGATCGATGAATATTAGGATCCTCCATTGGAGATCCTCCAAACTGATTTTGTTGAAGCATTGATATGAACGCCGGTTTGATCTAAAAATTGTTCACATCAATGGCTGGTCTGGTGATATTATAGTGAACTCCCTGTTCATTTGGAGCAGCATAGTCGCGCAAAGATCTTCTCTCAGCCATCTCCACTACTTCTATAACTTGTGTCTCCTCAAATCTCAATCTCTTTTGCAGTCTCAGAGGCTTGTTTATCTCAGGATCAAAAGGTACAAGTGGTCCTGACCTAAGATTTCTGCACATGCAAAGTAGATAGATCAAAAAGTTCAAAAGATGCAGAATAATAAAGAGAAAGTCAAAGTCGATCTAAATTTCGAAAACAGTAAACAAAAACAAAAACAAAAACCTAGTCTAGAAATACTTTCAATATCTTCAATATTGATAAAACCAAGGTCCCCGGCAACGGCGCCAAAAACTTGTTGTGCCAGCAAGTGCACGGATACTCGAAGTAATATAAAATATCGAACCACAGAGACCTTGTTGTCAAGTACTGAGTAATCGATTTTTCGCTAGCTAGGCAATCGGAAAATAGTGAATCAAACTATAGAAAAGAACACGGAGAAAATGTCAGAGAGGAAATTGGGACTAGGGGTTCATCTACTTTAATTTCTAATGACTAGATTAAGATAAATATTTGTCAATCTAATCCTATTATGATAAAGGTAAAATTTACTTTTTTAAATAAATTGTCTCGCTCTCGCGCAGACAATCATACAAAGAACCGATCCCCACTCTTGCACAAGATCTATTCAATGCTGAGAATAAGTAAATCATCAACTAAGAACTCGAGGATCACTCTCGTGCATCCGAATTCTAGGTTGATCACCTCAAGTGGAAACTCAAAGATCACTCTCGTGCATCCGAGTCTCAACACTGGCTTACTCAAGGGTTTCCAACGACTCGATACTCAATCTCTTGCAATATCAAATCAAGTCTACACATTAACTCAATCCAAAGTATCAGAAATTCAACATGACAATAAAATCACTAAAAATCAGAATTCGAAGAACTACCTAATCTCTTACGATAGTTCCAAACTCAATAATTCCTAGGGTTCCGAATTTCAAACAATCAACCTCTCGGTCTATTTCGCAAAATTCTAAAAAGTGCTGATGATTAAGACACAAAGGAGAATTAAAGAACAATCAATCACAAGAGTAAAATTATCATAATAAAATCAGTTTGACAAAATTAGGGTTTTCCAGACATTAAGATACAAAGAGATTACACCCCCATGTCCCATAAAAAGATTAAGCTACCATGATGAAAGGATTACAATAAAACATATTCTCAGAATGATAAGGAATCGAAAAGAGGAGAAAAGAGTTACAAAACAGTGCTGTAATGAAATTACAACACCGTATTTGCCTAGAATCAGCACTATCACCACTGTTTCATTGATTTCTCCTCCGATTCAACTCCAAACACTCTGAAACTTGAGGTACGTGTTCTCCTTCACTAGATGAAGCTCTCCGTCAAATTTCGTGGCCAGAGGTGGTCTATAGGTGGATATCCGATGAACCCTAGAAATTCTGCCTCTCTGTGAAATTCGCCATGGATCGATCATAAAAATTGTTCCTTTTGGTCTAGTTATATTCTCCTCATGAGGAAGAGTTTGCCCCTTCTTTCCGATCTTAATTTGGAGGTTTGGATCAAAAGATATGGTCTTTGCAAGAATCGAGCGGAAAAATCAAAATTCTGAGTTCCAATATACGGCACCGTGAAGCTTCATACGGCAGTGCCGTATTTCATTCTGTGAGTTCTGGGCAAATAATACGGTGCCATGAGAATGTTTCTCATAAATACGGTAGTGCCGTATTCTTGTCAAATCCTTCTAGTCAGAATTGTCAGAAAATACGGCACCGTGAGGCTTCATACGGCAGTGCTGTATTTTTGTTAGAACTTCTCTGGTCAAAATCGCCAAAAATTACGGTACCGTGTATTTCTACACGGCAGTGCCGTATTCATGCTTAGGTCTTCTGGTTGAAATCAGCCCAAAATACGGTACCGTGAAAGTTCTGGGGCAAAATACGGCAATGCCGTATTTTCGTCTGGTTGAAAGCGGTAAAATACGGTACCGTGTAGATTTACACGGCAGTGCCGTATTTTTGCTAGGAGCATCCTATTGACTTGAAATTTGATGGGTAGACTCCCCTTCATGGTTAGAATTCATTCATGCATTGATATTGCTCGAAAGCCAGTGATAATAATGCCTTTTTACGTGAAATTGATCAAAAACAAAAGATTGTGTAGATTCCGAAGTATTTGGTAAAAAAGGGTATAAATGCAAAGTAAAAGAGTAAGACTATGGCTCAAAAGACTACCAAATAAGTATGAAAAATACTATGAAATTTGGAGTCATCACCTAGCAGAAAGAATGAACATAACACTTATGGAGAGAGAGTTAGATGTCTACTTTCACATGCAAAGCTTCCAAATATTTATTGGGGTGAGGCTTTAATTACCGTTGCTTATGTTATTAACTTATCTCCTTGTGGTTCCTTGTAGTATGATGTGCCACAAAGAATTTAGTGTATGAAGGATGTTTCTCACAAGCATTTGAGAGTATTTAGTTGTTGTGCTTTTGTACACATTCCTAAAGATGAGAGGTGAAAGCTTGACTCCAAGACAAGACAATGTATTTTTATTGGTTATGGAAATGAAGATTTTGGTTACAGGCTTTATGATCTAGTTGATAAGAAAGTAATAAGAAGTAGGGATGTTATGTTCTTTGAAGACCAAACAATTAAAAATTTTGACAAGGTGACAGATATGCCAAAGTGATGCGTCCGCAAGTGCATGGATTTATCGAAGTGATAAAATTTAGATCGTTCCCTCGAGGATCAGGCGGTCAAGTACCAACTATATGATTCATTTAAATCTAGGCTAATCAAGATGTGGATTGTTTTGGGCTCTAAGTATGAGAAAGCAATGGAAACTGCGTTTAGAGAAAATCAAGTTCTGAAAGGTCGGGACTTAGGGTTTCACCACTCTGACAATTAAGAAACTTATGAAAATAACTCTTTGAACAAATAATTAAGATCATGAAAGGAATTTTTTTTTCCTAAAGTACAGATTACCTCCTCCCAAAGCGTAACCCGGTATCTAACTATGTTAACTCCCTACTCTCGTGACAGTTAGCGTATCTAGACCCATTAAGTTCTATGAAAAACCTTATAAAAGCTTGAAACGAATTCAAACTACTCCCGTGATTGGATTAATAGGTTTGAAAAGAATAGCTCCGACACTACGATTCACCTCCCGATTCTTCTCGCAACGTCTAAAAGTAAAACGCAATATATTTGGCCAGAGTAAACTACAGATTAAACATAATTCTAATCAAATCATGATATAATGATCATGGCAAAGAGTAAAAATACGGTTTTTAACTTCATAATTGTCAGCGGTCTATCCCCTAAATCCCGAAATAAGAATTACTCATTCATATTCATAATTGACAGCATACGTATTGAATGAACAAGCATTAAATCCTCATGAAATTACAAGAATTTTACTAAGAAAATAATTAGAAAAGCTTCCCCTAGATCTGGAGATGGAGAGGAGTTGATCAATCTTCTCTTTTGCGTGAAATCTCGCCGGAAATCTACTATGGAACCAATTCTCACCCTAACAGTCGCCGCCGCTTGTGTTCATCCGAAAAGTCCCCTTAGACCCTCCAAAATCCTTCCTTTTATAGTTTAATTAATGTAGAACCCATCTAGGAAGGTTTTTTGCAAAGTTTGGTTCAAATCCGGTTTGGTTTGGAGTTGAATCGAGTGAAAAACTCGAAGGGGCGAAAACTTTCACGGTCCGTAATGTGTTTACGGCTGCGGCCATAAATGTTTCTCTGCATACAACTTTTTGTACACAGAAAGTTTCACGGACCGTGAAGGCTTCACGGCCTCACCCGTGAAAGTTTTTGTGAACTTTTTAACTTAGCCATTTTTCATCACCCTTCGAATGTAGAATTACGGCCGGCTGACATAATTACGGTCAAGGCCGTAAATTTGCGTTCTTCACTGTTTTAACTCCAAATTTGATGTGCAACCTCATGATCTTCTTGGGAATCGTGCTAAGGCTTCAAAACTTATAAAATCCATCATTTTGTGCCTTTTTACCAGCATTTTTATTAAAACCAAAGAAAGTGAAGATTCTATACCAAATGAAGTAAAAATACTATAAATTAGTATAAAATCATGAGATAAGCCTAAAATATAGTATGAAATATAGGTAAAAATGTGGTGTGAGTACAACGCATCAAAATACCTTAGGCTTAAAACTTTACTTGTCCTCAAGCAATATTCTAATTTATATGGAGAATGTAAAGATAAGGAACACTCTTTGTTTACCCTTTAATAATGTCCTTAGTCCACAATTTAAGCAGTTAATCTAACAGAACTTAGGAAATTTAAGAAATAACATGATAAAAAGAAATTATCAAGACTTTACAATCCAAGATGGATAAAATTCATAATTCATGTCACAACATTCAATTCTCACTTACTAAGTACCAAATACTCTCATCTTAATAAATCCACTTCACTTAACAGATAAAACTTTCACTTCAAGAATTTTTGTAATGTTAAAGATAAGAGACTTTTAATGCAATTTGGTCCTTAAACAGTTATGTGCCCTTTCCTGTTAGCATCATAATATTGTTTAAAGTATACCACAGAGCAGTATAATTTAACTCATAGTCTCAATCTTAAAGTCAGTGGAGTTGTCCACTTGACCTATAGCTTTTTCTTTTTCTCCATTTTTATTCTATCATTCATTTTTTTAAACTACATTTCTGGAGAAAGCCGGTAAGTGGCATGGTATCTAAATCGTTAACGATCTTTCTACATGAGGGATAAATGTTTACTTTTAAGATTTTCCCTCTGTTACTTGATCGCAATAGATTTAAAGTATATCAAACAACGGTATAATATAACTCATGACTTAAGATTCGTCAACCAGAGGAGTTGGAGCAAGTATCAATTAAAGAAATATCACTAATTTTCTATTCATAAAAAGTTCTCCATCAAGCAAAGATAGATAGATTAAACTTCAAGTAAATTCTACTATGCAGGTGTCTCATGAATGTACAACAATTCACATATGTATTTTATCAATACCAGAATTGAATTTACTCAATAATTTAAGTCTATATGGAATTTCAAAAATTCCTAAGTCATCAAATCAATCACTCAAAATGTTTCCTATGTTCAGAATTAAAGATAAAACAAACTTGTGTATCCTTAAAAATCATAAACATTCAGATACATATTTATAAAGCTTTGAAGGAAAAAGCAAAATATGAAGGGACACCCTAGACTTAAATTGTTGCATGTGTGTAAATATTAATGTAATGAATGAAGGATTTCAGAAAAATTTTGCAAGAGTTCCTTTTGTAATGTGAGCAAAAACCTGTACAATTATATCAAAAGACGGAAACATGACCCAGAAAAATTCAGAAATTATATCACAACTAAGATATCAATAATATATACTGTAAACAAGTTTCAAATATCAAATAACGTCATGTTTCACTATCATAATCACATTTTAGCATTTCAGAATCACTATTCACTTCAAATATTAAAACTATGCCAATTTTACTCAAAAGACAATCAAATCATCACCATACCATCACAAACTACTACGAATCATCACAGATACATGATAAGCAGCCAATATGTACAATAACATAATAACCCAACCATGTACAATATCCTAAAGTCCAATACTATCATGTATATACAATATCATCTAGAATGTAAGATATCAAATGAAACTCTAGATATACTACACAATATCAAAGTACAACGCACACACACAAATAAAACATAAAAAAATGTAGCGTGCGTGCTGCATCAGCACCAAATCTACTAAGTCTTGCTCAAGAAAATGCATGTAAGATATCTCTAAAGTATAATGAATGATAAGAACGTAAGCATGAAAATAAATATCAGAGATACTCACAAGACTCATCAATCAGTCTCTGTATGCTCAGAATCCTCCTCCTCGCCTCTACTATGCTGTGTCGATGAAGACGGGAGATTTTGCCGCAATAACTCCTTGATCGTGCGCAGGGACTCAAGCGTCCTCGTCTGACCCTACTCCAAGCATGATATGTCGTCGCGCATCCTCCGCTGCTCGGCTTGTATCTAATCTAAAGAAGGATCTGGTGGTGCGGAGGTAGATGGTCCTTGTTGTAGTCCGCAAGTGCACGGATACTCGAAGTAATAAAGAAAGATATCGAACCACAGAGACCTCGTTGTCAAGTACCGAATAATTGAGTTCTTACTATCTAGGCAATCGAAATTATGCAAGTGAAAAGTTAACGAAAATATCAGGGAGAGACATTGGGACTAGGGTTTCATTCTCTTTAATTTCTATGACTAGATATGAATAGTAATTCATCAGTTTAATTTTATCATGATAAAGATATAATTTACTTCATAAAAGGATCATCTCACTCTCGTGCAGACAATCATGTAGGGATCGATCTTCACTTTCGCGCAAGATCTATCCCAAGTTGAAAATAAGTAAATCATCAATCAAAGAACTCAAGGATCACTTTCATGCATCTGAATTCTAAGTTGATTATCACAAGTGGAATCTCAAGGATCACTTTTGCATCCGAGTCTCAACACAAGTTCTACTTATGGTTCTCCAACGTTCCGATCCTCACTTTCGCACAAGATCTCCACGTTTGATAAATTATCCTAGATTCATATTATCACCAAGGCAATTATTCTTCTAAAATCAAGAAACAAAAACTAACCTAATTTCTTACAGTAAGTTCCTAACATTCAATTCTAGGGTTCCAAGTTCTCAAGCAAGTCACCTGTCGGTCCTTATTGCGAAAACTCTAAAACATGATTAATAACATGAATCTATGGAGAATTAAAGAGCAAATATCACATAAGTAGAATTTTCATGCTAAAATTATACGTGACGAAGTAATGAAAAATTTATCTAGTCATTAAGAAATCAAAGAGAATTACTCCCCCATGTCCCATAAAAAGGTTTAAGCTAGCATGGATGAAAGATTACAATAATCCATAGTATCAAAGTGTAAGAAATCAAAGGAGAAGGGGAAAAACAAATAACCACACGGCTGTAATGGAAATTACAGCCGTAATTTCCGCACGTGAATAGTGCGGGCGGCGTGTTTTTGTTGATTTCTCCTCTGATCGGGATCCTTTTTCTCTGAAACTTCTGGGGTATTGTCTCCTCCTCCAAGCGAAGCTTCCCTTCAAATTTCATGGTCGGAGATGAGCTGTACGCTTCCTAGCGGCGAAACCTAGGGCGGTGGCATGAAACTCGATTTCTCCTTTGTTAGTGGATGAAATTTAGGGCTTTTGGTGTCTCCCTCTTCATCTCGTCGAAAGCTCACTTTTTTGCTTTTTACAGCTTTGAATTTAGTGGCCTGGATCGTCTGCATTCAATCGCGCAAAAATTGGGCTTCAAGGTTGACCAGGAAAATCGCGTCCAGAGTTAGGATTACGGCTGTGAAAATGGTTGCGGTAGTGCCGTAATTTTGCTGGAACTCTCGGTACAGAAATCATCTAGAAATACGGTACCGTGGAACATTTTACGGCAGTGCCATAATATCTGGAAATCTCTCAGGTGGAAAACGACCTCAAAATACGACACGTAATAAAGTTACTGCCGTGCCG
Source organism: Costus lasius (assembly GCA_027563935.2). Classification (NCBI taxonomy): domain Eukaryota; kingdom Viridiplantae; phylum Streptophyta; class Magnoliopsida; order Zingiberales; family Costaceae; genus Costus; species Costus lasius. The sequence continues at coordinate 107,461,480 of CM050450.1, forward strand.
TAATTTCTCCAAAATCTTCTAGTCGGAAAGCGCTCAAAATTACGGCCCATGAAAATCGTTAAGGTAGTGCCGTAATTTCTGAAATTCTTTTTGGATGAAAAATTCCCAAATTACGGCAGTGCTCTGATATTACGGTAGCCGGTGAAAATACGGTACCGTAATACAGATTACGGCCCTACCGTAATTTGGTCTGAAGCTCCAATTTTCTTAAAATTTGACATGTAATCTTCTCTTGATGGTGGGAATTCATCCATGCATCTGAATTGCTTGAAAATGACTGAAAATCATTCCTTTTTGTCTAAAAATCATTAAAAATCTAAAAGAGTGTAGATTCCGCAATAATTGATAAAAAAGGCATAAGAATAAGCAAATGTTCATGAATTTGTCACAAAAAGATATATGAAATGACACAAAATTTACTATAAATTTTGATGTCATCAAATGCATAAGGCTCAAACTTTGCTTGTCCTCAAGCAAAAATTAAAAACTGATCATAGGCATAGACTTTCTCATGAATAATAAATTTCTAAAATACAATTACTAATGAAAAATTTCACCAATTGATTCATAAAATTTTAAACAGACATATCATCCTTTGAATTCAATTCTCAAGATCCACAACTCTATTAAATAAAACTTTGCAACTTGTACAAAAATATAGATACACATAGATACACACTTTTTATTCTTTTTAAATAGACATATTTTTCTTCTTTTTTTCTTTTTGTCTTTTTTTTTTCTTTCTGGATGGCATGTATCCACATAGATACACACTTTTTATTCTTTTTGCATCGTTCACATTCTCTAATTCGATTACCACCTTTTTTTTGGTGACGAAGTTAGAGTACACTGACCACATAATCAATGTAATAGAACTCATGTCTTTTTAGTAGAAAGAATTTCACCAAAGACAGTGGAGTTAATGTGAATCGATTTTTCTCTTTTTTTTTTCTTTTTCAGACTTCAACCCATGTCCTTTGGTACTACTGTCAATTTTGCATAGTGCCAAGTAGGGGAGTCACTCACTATTTTTGGATCTTGGATTCTTTCTTCCCAACAAATAGCAAATAGACTAAACATCAATTAGACTAATCAATTGACATCAATTCCAAAATTTATACTCATATGCTGATTTTATTCAAAAAGTAGCTTTAAAGCTTTACTTTTAAATTGAATTCTTCAAATAATATATCTACCTAAAATCTCACTCATCAATTAATGAAAAATTTCAAAAGTAGATATGTATAAGAGAAATAAATTTGACATGATAGATCTAGATCTAATCACAGGCATGGATTTATTCATCATCAATAAGAATCAAACAAATCATCAACAATGAATTCTCTAAAATTTATCTAGGCCATAAATCAATTACATCAATCAAAATATACTCATCAATCATCAAAATATCGCAATATCATCAAGTATCAAGTATTCAATTATGCACCTCCACAAGGTGCTCAAAGTATCAAAAATATCATAATACAACCCCATCGAATGAATAGAAATCAATATCATCATCTACAACCATATTGAATAGGAATATAAGAATGTAAAGCAGAGTAGCAATGGCGGACACAACAAGTATGTAGAGTTATCCCTCCTATAAACAAATGAAATATCAGTAATATATAAAGAAAATAGAATGTAAAGAAATAAGGAAAAGGGATACTCACAAAACTCTACTCATCATCTGATCTAATCTCCTCGGTGTCCTCTGCTGCATCCATCAGATCAAAGGGCTGCTCTCTCTGGTGCCCACCATAGTCTCCACCTCTCCTAGGATCCTGGAAGTCAAAATGCTCATACAAGAAATTCCCCATCTCCTCCATATAGGTGCTCAAATCCTCCACATCCTGGTGGATATGGTGCATAGTGTCCTGCATTTGCCCCATGGAATCTATCATCTTCTCCATGCGATGTCCCTGACGATATATCTCAGCGGAGAGTGCCTGGAATCCAGGGTCAAAGGCACTAGACCATCCTCCAGTAGGTCTGTGTGAAGAACCAGCAGCTGTGTGAGATGAATCAGCAGGCCTGTGAGATGGTGACTCCATACCAAAAGGATCACCTCTTCCACCCTAAGTGGGCGGTGGTGGGACTACACTCAACGGTGGTGTAAAAGCGGCCTCGGCGGTGCTCGGTGAAAGCTTCCAATTCGCCCTTTCCTTTACAGTGGTCTTCTCAACGTGGGGTAATGGTAGAGTAGGGGCATTTGGTCCAAGGACCAAACAAAGACATCCCCCTCTCTAACAATCATTTTCATCGCCATGTAAGACTCAAGATCAAGCCTTGCATTCCCTCTTGCCACTTCTATCCCATATGGTTCAACATTCAGATGTAGGGCTATAGGTGTAATTAGGCCTCCTATTACAATGGCTCCTTTCCTTGCCCTAGCCACTTTATCCATGTGCTTCATCAGAAAGAAGGCAACATCCACTACCACTCCATTAAGCATTCCCCAAAGAAAGTAAAGCTCAGTCTGTCTCACCATTCCATCACTATCTCCTTTGCCAAAAACTGAGTGAGCAAGAACTCGATGAACATATTTTATACAAGGATTCATGATCCTTGAAGCTCTAGTAGAAATAGCAGAAAAATGAGTCTCATGGGTGATCTGGTTCCAAAATACATTTTCTATAAACCCAATTGGTATTTGAGTGTACCCTCCAGGACCCAAATGGAAGATAGATCTGACTTCTCTCAAAGTCAACTTCCTTTCAACATTAGCTAATCTGAAAGTAATTTCTCCTTCAGCAGGTCTATTAGAAAACTCTCGTAGGTCCACATTCAAGCTACTCAAAAATTCCAAAGTAAGTGGCAGGTATGTGTATGGTGTCATCTCAAAAAATCTTCTAGCTTTGATTTGCTCAAACATCCATGATACATCCTCATAAAGCCCAAGTGCCTCTAATGTCCTTCTATCAGCATATTTTGTATTGACAACCCTTCTTTCAACCAATTGATTGTATCTTGACTCTTGAACTTCATCCCTAAAGACAATGCCATAGGGATTTGGTGGTGTGGAAGATGTAGCTGGCCCTTTTCCTCTTTTCTTTGAAACCACTTGCTTAAGTTTGGAAGCCATCTTAATTTTCCACACAAGCTGCAACTCAAGATTGACATTACAATATGGCAAAGTATAGCAAGTTCGAACTCAAATAATACCTCCAATCATGAACATGAATACTCATCAAGCAGTATAGAAGCAAAAATCAACTAATATGCATGCTTGAACTCATAGATTCAGTGGGAGAATGAAAAGGGGCGAATAGTGAATGGTGAAAAATCAGCACATCTAGCTTGTTTGAACTCAAATCGCTCACAATAACTGATCTAAAACACTAGAATCGAACAAGAACTGGTCGCCTATCGTCTAAGAAGCAAATGCGAACAAGAATATCTGAAAATGACCAAGTATCGAAGAAAAACAAACAAAGGGGTGAAACTCGCGTGCAGACTTGCTAAAATGGAGAAATCGGTGAAGAGAGTACCAGATCGGCGGTGAAAACTGGAAAGGAAGGATCACCAGCGAGCTCTGACGGTCGGAGAAGGTCTGGAGACGAAGGTCGGCACGAGAACGAGTGAGAACTAGTGAGAAATCCCTAAAAACATGGCTCAGAAAACCTAAAAAATGGCATAGGAATCGCGTGTAAAAATAGAATTACGGCCGTAAAATTAATTGCGGCAGTGCCGTAATCTGGCGAAATTGAAAAACACGGGCCGTAATGTCAAAACGGTAGTATCGTAATTTGGTCCCAACTCTCGTGTTGAAAAACATCCCCAATTACGGTACCGTAAAAATGCTTACGGTAGGACCATAATGTTCAAGAAACTCTCAGGTCAAAAATAGATGCAAATTATGGTGCCGTGAATCTGATTATGGTGGTGCCGTAAAATCGATCACAAAAAATATTTTTATTTTTATTTTTTTTTCAAAGTAAAAAATTTAAATTTGACAAAATACGGCCCGTAAAATATATTACGGTAGTGCCGTAAAAGCAAGGAAATCCTCGGATCGATTTTGGAGCAAAAATACGGTATCGTGGAAATACTTACGGTAGTGCCGTAAAAATGTGAAAACTTTTTGGTCGAAATTAACAGAAATTATGGTACCGTAATGCAGATTACGGTAGTGCCGTATTTTACACCAAACTCGATTTACCTACAAAAAGAAAAGAAAAATTAGTTCTTAAAGCAAACTAAGATAAAAGTAAATAAAATAAAACAACTAAAGTTAGAATGATTGGGTTGCCTCCCAAGAAGCGCTAATTTAAAGGTCTTTAGCTTGACCCTTTTGCACTCAGTTTTGATTCTGATTTCTTCAATTTGCACTCTGATCTTTCTTTGATTTGAGTATCACTTTGAATCACATAAGGCTTAGTCTTGAAACAGCGTCCAAATTTACTCAATATCTTCTTTCCTTTATCAATCAACTTAGAGCCTCTTCTTTTTCTTCTCCTCTTCTTCTTCTTCTCAGAAATTTGATGTCTTTTCTCCTATAATCCTCTGTCAATATCCTCAGAAAAATTGTTAGTTTCAGAATTAGAAGATTCATCAAATAAATTATGAACATCATAAACAACATCATCTACTATATCGATACTACAACACGATCCAGAATATGAAAGTTTATTCAAAGAATCAGCAGGATCAAATCCAATTATTTTTTCACAAATCTCAAAAGTGATTTTTCCTTTCTTAACATCTATATGTGCTCCTGCTGTAGCCAAAAAGGGTCTACCAAGAATTATGGGATTTTATGATTTTCCTCCATGTCAAGTACTACAAAATCAGTAGGAATAAAATACTCACCTATCTTAATTGAAACATTCTCTAAAATACTAATGTGACACTTTACCGAGCTATCAGCAAGCTGTAATGATATGGATGTTGGTTTAAGCTCTCCAATGTCCAGTTTCCTGCAAATAGATAGTGGCATTAGGCTTGCACTGGCACCTAGATCACATAAGGCTCGGTTAAAAGACATGCTTTCAATAGAACAAGGTATAGAGAAATTACCTGGATCCTTCAGTTTTGGCGGCAATTTATTCTGGATAATAGCACTACAATCCTCAATTAAAGCCACAGTTCCATAGTCCTCTAATTTTCTTTTGTTGGACAAGATTTCTTTCAAGAATTTTGCATATGATGGCATTTAAGATATAGCTTCAGTAAAAGGAATATTAATGTAAAACTTTTTCAACACTTCAAGAAATTTGCCAAATTGTTTATCTAGTTTTGCTTGCACTAACCTTTGAGGAAAGGGTATGGGTGGTCTATAAGGTTAAAGTAAATTAGGTTTAGAATCATCTTTCTCACATGACACATCCCCTTTTAGTTCATCACCCTTTTGAGGTGGCAAACTAGTTTGGGTCTGCTCATGTACAGAAGATTTTTCTAATTCTAATTCATCATCATAATCATCATTAGGCTCTTTTTTCATTGTTCACAACTTTCCCTTTAGGTTCTTTTAATTGTTTCCCACTTCTAGTGATGATAGCACTACAGTGCTCCCTAGGGTTCAACTCAGGTTTAGCAGGTAATTTTCCTGGGGGTCTGTAAGAACTACTAGCTTGTTGTGCTATTTGATTTTCCTAGATTTTGTTGTGGGCTGCTAAAGATCCTACTTGAGAAGCCAATTGACTAACTATTCCCTTAAGATCTTCAATTTCCTTGTGTTGATTTTGCATGAACTGATTTTGATTGGTCATAATTTTTTCTAGCATGGACTCAATGTTTGAATTCTGGTTTGAGTTTTGATTTTGATTTGGCTTTTGTTGGTATCCTCTATTTTCAGTTTGTCCCCCTACATTGTTATTGTTTTTCCAAGATAAGTTGGGGTGATTCCTCCATCCAGGGTTGTAGGTATTAGAATAGGGATCATTGTTTCTACCTTGATTAAAATTCCCTAATGCATTAACATGTTCACTACCCTGATCAGCAATGACTTTACAATCTTCAGAGATATGACCATTATTTCCACATATATCACAAACAACAGATGAAGAAACAACAGCAGTTTGCATCTTAAAGGTGTCAAATCTATTGCATAAAGAGTCTACCTTCTCTGCCAAGGTGCACTAACCATCACTTTCATTTTTACCTTAAGAAGGTTTATAAAGCACTCCTCTCTCAGAAGTCCACTGATTATGATTTAGAGCCATCTCCCCTAGCAACTTGAAAGCATCATCAATGGTTTTGCTCGTGAGAGCTCCTCCTGCAGCAGCATCAACAGTTAGTCTGATATTATAAAGCAAACCATTATAAAAGGTATGAATTAGAACCCAATTTTTGATGCCATGGTGAGGACACTTCCATTGTAAATCATTGAATCTCTCCCATGCCTCGCTAAAAGATTCACCATCCCTCTGTGCAAAGCTTGAAATCTGGTTTCTCATTTGGATGATCTTGCTCGGTGGAAAGTATTTCATCAAGAAGGCGCTGGACAATTGCTCCCATGTGGTGAAGGTACCGGTAGGTTGTGCTTGAAGCCAAGATCGTGCTCGGTCCGTAAGAGAAAAAGGAAACATTTTCAGTTTTAATGCATCGTTAGAAACACCATTTATTTTAATTGTATCACAAAGCTCAAGAAACAAAGAAAGGTGTTGTTTAGTATCTTCAAGAGGAGATCCTCCAAACTGGTTCTGTTGAATCAAGGACAAGAAAGCAGACTTGATTTCAAAGTTGTTAGCCTCTATGATTGGTCTAGCAATGCTAGAATAAATCTCTTGTGGATTAGGGGCTGCATAGTCCCTAAGTGATCTTTGTTCTGCCATGGTCACTTCTTCTTCCTCTACTCGTTGATTTTCTTCAAATCTCAACTTCCTGCACAATCTAAGAGTTTTATTTATCTCAAGATCAAAAGGTACAAGAGGTCCTGATCTAAGATTCCTGTGCATGCAAAGCAAATAGATCAAATGATTTCAAGTAAAAAGAATAGAAAAAAAAGACAGAAAATAGAAAATAAAACCTAGTTTAGCAATACTTTCAATATCTTCAATATTGACAAAACCAAGGTCCCCGGCAATGGCGCCAAAAACTTGTTGTAGTCCGCAAGTGCACGGATACTCGAAGTAATAAAGAAAGATATCGAACCACAGAGACTTCGTTGTCAAGTACCGAATAATTGAGTTCTTACTATCTAGGCAATCGAAATTATGCAAGTGATAAGCTAACAAAAATATCAGAGAGAGACATTGGGACTAGGGTTTCATTCTTTTTAATTTCTATGACTAGATATGAATAATAATTTGTCAGTTTAATTTTATCATGATAAAGATATAATTTACTTCATAAAAGGATCATCTCACTCTCGTGCAGACAATCATGCAGGGATCGATCTTCACTTTCATGCAAGATCTATCCCAAGCTAAAAATAAGTAAATCATCAATCAAATAACTCAAGGATCACTTTCGTGCATCCGAATTCTAAGTTGATTATCTCAAGGATCACTTTCGTGTATCCGAATTCTAAGTTGATTATCACAAGTGGAATCTCAAGGATCACTTTCGTGCATCCGAGTCTCAACACAAGTTCTACTTATGGTTCTCCAACGTTCCGATCCTCACTTTCGCACAAGATCTCCACGTTTGATAAATTAACTCAATCCTAGATTCATATTATCACCATGGCAATTATTCTTCTAAAATCAAGAAACAAGAACTAACCTAATTTCTTACAGTAAGTTCCTAACATTCAATTCTAGGGTTCCAAGTTCTCAAGCAAGTCAAATTTTGGTCCTTATTGTGAAAACTATAAAACATGATTAATAACATGAATCTATGGAGAATTAAAGAGCAAATATCACATAAGTAGAATTATCATGCTAAAATTATACGTGACGAAGTAATGAAAAATTTATCTAGTCATTAACAAATCAAAGGGAATTACTCCCCCATGTCCCATAAAAGGTTTAAGCTAGCATGGATGAAAGATTACAATAATCCATAGTATCAAAGTGTAAGAAATCAAAGGAGAAGGGGAAAAACAAATAACCACATGGCTATAATGAAAATTACAGCCATAATTTCCCCGCGTGAACAGTGCCGGCGGCGTGTTTTTGTTGATTTCTCCTGCGATCAAGATCCTTTCTCTCTGAAACTTCTGGGGTATTGTCTCCTCCTCCAAGTGAAGCTTCCTTTCAAATTTCACAGCCGGAGATGCACTGTACGCTTCCCGACAGTGAAACCTAGGGCGGTGGCGTGAAACTCGATTTCTTCTTTGTTAGTGAATGGAATTTAGGGTTTTTTGTGTCTCCCTCTTCTTCTCATCGAAAGCTCACTTTTTGCTTCTTACAGCTTTGAATTTAATGGCCTGGATCATCCGCAATCGATCACGCAAAAATCGGGCTTCAAGGTTGACCAGGAAAATCGCGTCCAAAGTTAGAATTACGGCCGTGAAAATGGTTATGGCAGTGCCGTAATTTTGCTGGAACTCTCGGTACAAAAATCATCTGGAAATACGATACCGTGGAACATTTTATGGCAGAGCCGTAATATCTGGAAATCTCTCTTATGGAAAACGACCTCAAAATACGGCACGTAATAATATTTACGACCGTGCCGTAATTTCTCCAAAATCTTCTGGTCGGAAAGCGCTCCTAATTACGGCCCGTGAAAATCGTTACGGTAGTGTCATAATTTCTGAAAATCTTTCTTGATGAAAAATTCCCAAATTACAGCAGTGCTCTGATATTACGGTAGCTGGTGAAAATATGGTACCCTAATATAGATTACGGCCCTGCCGTAATTTAGTCTGAAGCTCTAATTTTCTTGAAATTTGACATATAATCTTCTCTTGATGGTGATAATTCATCCATGCATCTGAATTGCTTGAAAATGACTGAAAATCATGCCTTTTTGTCTGAAAATCATCAAAAATCCAAAAGAGTGTAGATTCTGTAATATTTGATAAAAAAGGCATAAAAATAAGCAAAGGTTCATAAATTTGACACAAAAAGATATATGAAATGACACAAAATTTACTATAAATTTCAGTGTCATCAGTCCTACAGATGTAGACGGCCTTGCAGAAGTGGAAGGCTCGACTGGAGGTGCAGGCTCTGTAATCCTCGGCGTGGGATCCACGATCCAATTCTGCTGAACATGAACCGTAGTGCACTTCATGTTCGGCAGTCTCATGGTGATATCTATATGCCTGAACATAAGATGATACGAGCTCCCCATCCTCGTAATCATCTTAATAGCAACGTAGGCGTCCATATCTAATCTGGGATTACCCTTCTCCTCGTTCAACCCCGAAGGGTCAATACTGAGGGCAAGGGCAATGGTGGTAATCATACCACCCATCACTAAGACTCCCTTCCGCGCCTTAGCTACCTTATGAATCTGCTTCACAAGGTAAAATGGAGTGCTGGTGCGGAATCCAGTCAACATTTTCCATAAGAAAAATAACTCAGAAGATCTGACCATGCCATCGCTCTCCGCTCTCCCAAAGATGGTGTGCGCGAGTACTTGATGCATATATATAAATACTAGGCTGGATAGACATGTGGCTCTAGTGGTCCTCGGATCAAATCCTCTCTCTCCAGCTATTTGCCCCCAGAAAGTCCTATCAGAGTACTCACGAGGGCAATGTCTGGTACCATCTGAGGGAAACCCAAAAATGTGACCAACCTGGTCAAGTGTAAGCACATGGTCCCGGTTCCCCAACCGGAATGCCATCCGCCCTGGATCTCTGTCATCATAGTTATGCAGTGTGATCTGGATAGAACTAAAGAACTCCAGTGTCAACTGGACGTATGTGGGATGCCTTTGTCTATAAAAATCCTATCACCCTATGTTCAAAAACATCCACTGGATATCGTCGAACAATCCAAGGGACTGTAATGTCTGGTCATTCCAGTAGCTAGTGCTAAGAACTCCTCTGGCAATCTGATGTCTCGTATTTTCATAGTCTTTTATACCTATATTTACCTGTGAATCGAGACCTATTTTCATGTTTTTACATCTCTTTCTAGCTTATTTCATTGATTTTCTTCAGAAGCTTCACTTCTTGTCATGTTTGATAAATATAGGATAATTCACTCATTTCTGGAGCTATTTGGAAATATATTTACATCCTCGAGTGAATCAGGAACCTTGACGAGAAGTTTGGTTTCAAACAGAGCTAATTTCCAGAATTACGGCCGAGACCATAATCTGCATTATGGCCGTAATTTCCAATTTGAATTCCTAAGAAACCATTTTCATTCAAGCATAATCATATACCGAAGGTGTGCCCTTAATTTTCTCAAAAGAAGCCTTTCAGAAGACGAAAACTTTGACAAAAGACATTATAGGTATAGCCGTAATTTCACCTGCCCGTAATCTTCACATCGGCGACCTTTGATATCATACTATGGCCGGAATTCAAGTCAAGTCAAAGGTCACCTCACCCGCAAAATTTCATATGAAACGGAGTTCTCCACCAAAATTACAGCCATGCCCATAATCCCATTACACCCGTAATGGCATTAAGAGCATTAAAGGAGGGCATTAAATCAGTCATAACTTTTCCGTTACAACTCCGATTTGGGCGTTTTTGGTGTCATTACGATGAGCTTTTAATGGCCTTTAAGTGTATGAACGTTTCAAGAGTTGAAGAGCATCAGTGTCGATATTACAGCCATGCCCGTAATCTTCATTACACCCATAATCGTCCTTGCGCAGCCTAAACTTAAAAGACCATAACTTTCTCATTTGTGCTCCAGTTTGGACGTTTTTGGTGTCAAAACGTAGCTAATTAAAAGGGCTATAATGCTGGCATATCAAAGGGGACTTTCAAAATGATAGAAGGGGCGAAATCTCTGTTGCAAAGTAGCGCCTAGTTGGGGCTCAAGGGGGGCTAGCGAGTTTTGCAAAGGGAAGTTCTTGGCGACAACAAGTGAGGAGGAAGGAATGGTGCACATCATTCTAGAAGACTTGAAGGAATGTTGCAATGCTTCTGCAGAGAGTTTGCTTCCTCTTCTTCTATCTTCTCTTTAGTTCCTTCTATTCCTTTAGAGATTTGTGCTGAATAGATGCTATGATAGCATAATCTTCTTTATCGGAACAAGAATGTAATCTCATTGTGTGTATCTTCTCTTCGAACTTATTTTCTCATAGCAAATGCAATTTTATTTCATGTTTATTTGATCTGTGCTGTTTTAATGCTAGTATTGCATTGGCCATGCAATTACTTTTCTCGAGTGCCGCAAAAAGGACCGAAAGGTGAATTGTGATGCTAGATCTACCTTATCGAACATGCTCTGAGCCGTCAAGAAATGGGGCGGGATTTATATAAGGAACCTTATGATATCTCTAAGCCCATTGGATCAATCTTGATTTGGGAAACCACGAAAGAGGGTCGCCAATCTAGATTGATACCGGATTACGCCGTCGAAAGAGGGCAATCTGTACCATTGGATATCTCCTTGAATGCTTTAAGATTGCGTTGTTATGATATTATCTTGTTTGAGTTTAAGATCCACCAAAGAGATGAACCCCAAGTTTCGATGTCTCTAAACCTTGTTTTCTATCCAATACTTTCACTTGCTTGATTCGGCTAGTATTTGTATTTAGTTGTATTTTCATTTATTTTTGGAAAGCCCAAAAACATTTACCTGATTGTCTAGCTATTGATTTGTAATCACTCGGTACTTGATCACTATCCCTGTGGGATCGGCATCTTAAGTACTACTACGACAAACCCGTCACGCTTGCGGTTAGTGGTACGATAAAGTACACATCAAGTTTTGGCGCCGTTGCCGGGGACAGGCAATCAATATCGAAGTGATTTAAAAATTGCTAGACTAGACTTTATCATGTTTATTTTTGTTTCTTTTCTTGCTTTTTTTAGTAACTTAGTTTTCCTTCTCTTAGCGTAACTCTGCCTTGGCATAGTCTTTTTGAAATATTCACTGCCAAACTTGTTTAAGTCATAGAAGCTTCTGAGAAGATATGGCCATCTTATTCCAACTTGCTGATCATTATGTGTTAAAACCGATGGAAATTTTAGACAATTTTCCAGTCAAGTTGAGAAGGACGAGAAAAACGATGAAAATACTTAAAGTTTTGTGACAGTCCTTCACTCTACTGAATGAATCAATTCGCGAATGGTACAAATCTAAATACCTACATGTGGAAGCACCCGAAGGTAACTATTGAAAAGAAACCTATACCCGAAATCACTGATAGACAATTTAAGGTATGCATTCTTTGGTGTTTATTTATACATTCAAAACTGCATTACACTGGTGGTCAAGCTAATGACCCTAAACAAGCGCTTCTTGGGAGGCAACCCAAGTGTTTTATTTTTCTAATTTTAACTAGTTATTTTTGACGAATGTTATTTCATGTTTATTGTAGGTTTATGTTTATTTCGTGTTTAAAAAAAAAGAAACACATTTCGGCGAAAATGCTAAGGGCAGCCGTAATTTTTCCCAAATCATGGGAATCAAGTTCACGGGCGCCCCCATATTTCCTTCCTCCACCAATCATCCCCAACCTCAAGTCTGCACCGCACTCCTTTACTCCATGAACCTGCCGCCGACTTCAAGCTGTGGTGTCGATCTACAATGTCCAACACCAACTTCTTCCGTACCTGAACTGAAAGCAGTCGCCACCCATCATCAATCTGCATGAAAAATTGCCGTCGCTCCCTTCAATCATCCGCTCGGCGCCGTTCGCTCTTCAATCCCACTCCAATTGTGCGCCGCTTTTCTCCATCGGAATCATTAGTCGCTGCCGCCTTCTCCTTCAATCCCTATAGAAACATCCGCCACCCTTGCCTTCAATCCAGTCTGCAGCCGCCGATTGAAGATGCCGCCGCCTTCAATCAGCCGCTAGGCGCCATCCATCATCAATCCAAGCTGCTTCAATCGGTGCCACTCTGTTGGTGTATATGCCCTAGGACCTAGTTTTGGTCAACTTATGTACTACTTGACACTGATATTTATATATCATTCTGGCATTGTCGTTATCATTGTTTGACTACACCTGCGATTGTGTACTTACATGATAATGTCCCTAGAGATAGATTGGATCTGTGCTCGAATTATAATCCCCAGTCGATGTACCTTAGTGGATATGGGACAGCTATGGTACTTGTGAGACTGGTATGTGGGCTGGTTAGGCACGTGGTGCTAACGCAGACACATGGGTATATCATTGGGGATATACTAGATAGACCCGCTATGAGGCTATGACTTGGTGTCATGAGTTATCCTCATAAGTGACAGGAGATGCATTGATCCCTTGACTTGAGGTCATTGATCATTCTATATGATTAGGGACTTTCTTTGATACAACCTAACACCTTGCCGTAGCTGGGAGGTCATAACGGTTGTTATTGTGCATGTCACGACCCATATGAGAAGATCAATGGACAGACATAGGATTTGCCCCTTCCCTAAGGAAGTATGATATCCATGGAGCTCCTTTATGGTTCTATGACTGAGAGTGCATGGCCATACTCAGGTGAGAACCTGTTTTAGTCATAGCCATGTGATTGGATGAAAACAAGTGGTGACACACTTGTCCAATCGGATATCAGTTCGGCAAAGAGACTGTAATGCATCTGTACCTAGTTGCGATGATGGGGATGTCGATGTTGATATCCATTCCAATGACCTGGGTAGTAGCGATGCACTGCTAGGTGCCACTCACTGCTTGTGATGACCTCTGGTCAGCACTGCCAGCGTCAGAAGAACCTACAGGGTCGCACACCTTGATACTTGAGTTCTCGTATTGATCGGGAAGCCTTATGATCGAGTTATTGGATAACTCGGATCTAATTGGGAGATTTCATCAGCGCCAATGGGCTTGATGAGATGGAAGAATGTTATTGGAGCCAAACTTCATTTTTGGCAGGTTGACCCGTATTTGACCATGGTTGGTCACATTTGGATTAGGGTTGCATTGGATTGGATCCAAGTGCTTAATCAACCTATGCAATGATGTTTGGGCTAGCTCATTATCCAATGAGGCCCAATAACAAGTTCTCATGAAGAGATGAGAGGCTAAAAGGGTATAATGGGGAGAAACATGAACCATTAGGCGCCTAGGGGCATAATGGGGTCATGTTGGCGCCTTTGCTTCATTATGGAAGTAAAGGGCGCCTCCCCCTCTCTTCCTAGGATGGAATGCATGCCTCTATGGCATTGCTTGAGACGCAAGGCAAGGCCTTGGCGCACAAGGAAAGGCGTGGGAACAAAAGGTAAGGTTGAATGAGAATTATGGAAATGTCTTGGAGACTTTCCTTATCTCAAACTCCTCATCCTAGCCCTACACTTGTCATGATCCTAGCCATTACCCTAACCGCCTCTTGCCCTATAAATATGACCCTAGTTGCCCCCTCTTGTGGGGTAATCAATCCTTGAAGGCGTGAACACAAGAGGAGGGGCGAAAGGCTTGGGACAAGGGTGCATCTTCTTCCATAACCGCGAGTTTCTTCCCTTCTTCCTCCTTGGCACAAGAGAAGGAAAGGCTTGGCGGCATTCTCCCTTCTCCTCTCTTCTTCTTCAATTGGCGCTTCTACCTTGGAGGTGGCGCAAACATTCAAGAAGAGAACTAAGGCTTGGATCTTCTTCCCGAGGCTAGCACCGGGCGTGGGAGAAGAGAACTCAAGAGATCCGTGTGTGTGAGACTGCAGAGGTCGCACACTTGGGCGCCTACATCGGCATCGCTCTACATTGCTCTTAAGGTATTTCCTAACTCATCGTGTTGACTCCCTTGCTTGCGATCTTCACTGGGTTTTTGGGACTGGCCTGTTTTGGGGATATTCTTCCGCTGTGAAAAATGTATGTCCATAACTCTGAAAATTGTAAAATGTCCCCGGGGTTTCCCAACACACTCTTCATCTACTTAAACGGAAAATAGTGCCTCCTCTCTTCCGCCGTTTCCAGCCCAGCGCCGAACTCTTCAATCCTCCCATTATACTATCGCCGAGTCTGCCATTACTCCTCCAACCGCAACAGAAAATGCCACCGACCTTGTCAAGAGCTGTCGCTCTTCATCTTGATTAACGGAAATTGGCGAGAATTCTTACTAAGATCCGCTGAGTTAATACCTGCAAGAGAAAACTCGACGCCTCCCATCTCAACGCCAGCGGCTTTAACGAAGTCATCCACTGTTCGCCGTTTTTTCGTGTATTATTGCGGCGTCGATTTCTCTTCCGCCGCAGCTCCTTCAAGTGCCATCAACTTCCTGCAGAAAGAGTTCGGTGACATGAATCTTCAACGCCTTTAGCAGCTTCTTCCGTTCGCCCACCACGTTGCAATTATCATCCCCGCTTTGGATCCCTGGGATCGCTACCTATATAAAGGATTCATCGTGCACGATTTCTTCCCTGCAGCCTATTCTTGCAGACAACTGTTCAGCTCTATTGGCGTCTTTGTTCTCTGATTCTAGCAACTAGTGAATACCTAAACAGATTTCTTCCAATACATCTGCCTAGATTTGTTCTTCTCCTCTGCCTCTGGCAGTCTCACATCTCTGAAGCTATCGCTTCTTGTTTTGCCATTATCAATGACAATTGCTGCAGCCATCTTCCCCTCTGTGACTTCCTCCAAGCTTTTGCTCTACAAAGTCTGCTCCAGCTGCACAAGCACCGCCTTCCACCACAATCGCCGGAAACTATGGCGAAGGAGACCCATGCTACTCATCTAACTAATTTTGGATTTCTACTCCTTCACAAGCGCCGGTGACTAAGGAGGAGGCATCCTCCTCTTTGACTTCAACTACTGCCATTCTCCTTCCCGGATTGCATCTACCGAGACCTGGAACTACTTTGCTGCTAAAATTTTGTCTGCTCTGCCACGAAAACTTCTTTATCATTGACGATAGGAGGAAGCCGCTGGACCTCTACCTCCAGCTCTGTTCGACGCTCTTCTTCTTGTAATTTTAGACCGTTGTTGCTATCCTCCGATTGTCGACAACCCAGAATCTGCCAAGAAGCCTTCCACCTCTTTGATTTCCACTGCCAACTCTCGGCTCTTCTAGGGACTTCTCTTGATGCTGCTACCTCACAGTCTCCGCCTACCCTGCTCTACCAGTGCTACCGCCGTGATTGAAGTTTATTCGCCAATCCTGCTTCTCCACTGCTATCAAATTTCTACAGGATCTAGTATTGCTCTGCTAGCCTCTTTGATTTCACCTATAAACTGCTACATCTACTATGGCCCCAAAATGGAAGATCGGAGCCTGGAAATTTACCATGCACATACCTGCTACTCCCTTCCGACAGCCTGCATCTTCTATTGTTCTGCCTCCTTCATCCGATGCTATTCCGAGGCAGCGCTCTGTCTTTGGCTTCCTCATGCGTAATTCTGTTCAAGTCCACAAATGCCAAGAACTTCTCCAACTTCTTTGGATGTCCTGCTGAATTCACATAATGACAATAAGGACGACCCTCACGAGGAAGATGCTGAGACGAGCACCGACGATGACTCTGACTAATCTTGTGAGTATTGCATCCCATTTCCCCAAATTATGTGTTCTTTACATGCTATGCATAGGGACTATGCATAATTTAAGTCTAGGAGATTGTGGGTTGGGTTCATTTTCAAAACATGATATGCAGTAACTCAATACTTATGCTTTGTGCTTAGATGATACATTTCATATGCTGCGCTCTGATGATATGATGAAGATAAATGGTGATATTACTTTTGATGATATTATTTCTAATTTTTAACAGAAATCATGATAGCTTTATATTTCATATTGAATCCTTGGGATATTATTATTATGCTCTGAATCTTAGTTCAATGTCAAGTAATTCATATGATCATCCTATTTTATGGAAAAAAGTCCGTGGAGTGATATATCTGATTTTTTTTATTAAGGTTTTGGCTTTCAAAGCATGATTATGATCTTTTTGTGAAAGTATATGACTCTATCAATACTTATGCTTTGTGCTTAAATGATACATTTCATATGCTGCGCTCTGATGAAATGATGAAGATAAGTGGTGATATTACTTTTGATGATATTATTTCTGATTTTTAACGGAAATCATGATAGCTTTATATTTCATATTGAATCCTTGGGATATTATTATTATGCTCCGAATCTTAGTTCAAAGTCAGGTAATTCATATGATCATCCTATTTTATGGAAAAAGGCCGTGGAGTGATATATCTAATTTTTTTATTAAGGTTTTGGCTTTCAAAGCAGGCTTATGATCTTTCTGTGAAAGTATATAACTCTATCAATTTGATTCTCATTGCTACTTGTTGGGTATAGTCGATGCACTTATCTATGGTTGTTATGTCCTCCTAAAATGAAAAAAAAAGTAAAAAAATAAGACTCCTCTACTTGGCACTACGAAAAATTAGCAGTGGTACCGAAGATATGAGTTGAAGTCTACGAAAAAATAATAAGACTCCTCTACTTGGCACTGCGAAAAATTGGCAGTGGTACCGAAGACATGAGTTGAAGTAAAAAAAAAAGAGAGGATGAATATAACACAAAAATAAAGAGTGCATTGATGTTTTTCCAACTCGTGTCTTTGGATGAAACAGTTTTGAACAGAGTACACATACCAAACAGAAGATTATTGCAGCTCATGAAGGTAAGCCTTATCTGACTTTGGTATTTGGATCTTCACACCTTTATTCCTGACAATAGATGATTATGTTGAATGACTTGACTTGCTGAGGTTTGCTCATAATGATATCTCCCTTGGACAAAATATTTTACAAGCTTGTCATGATTTCATTTTTTTATCACCACTTTTATCTACTTTTTATATGCTTGAGGATAAGAATTGATCTAAGTCTGGGAGATTTTGATGTCTCGTATTTTCATAGTCTTTTATACCTATATTTACCTGTAAATCGAGACCTATTTTCATGTTTTTACATCTCTTTCTAGCTTATTTCATTGATTTTCTTCAGAAGCTTCACTTTTTGTCATGTTTGATAAATACAGGATAATTCACTCGTTTCTGGAGCTATTTGGAAATATATTTACGTTCTCGAGTGAATCAGGAACCTTGACGAGAAGTTTGATTTCAAACGGAGCTAATTTCTAGAATTACGGCTGAGACCATAATCGCATTATGGTCATAATTTCCAGTTTGAATTCCCAAGAAACCCATTTTCATTCAAGCATAATCATATTCCGAAGGCGTGCCCTTAATTTTCTCAAAAAAAGCCTTTCGGAAGATGAAAACTTCGACAGAAGACGTTACGGGTATAGCCGTAATTTCACCTTGCCTGTAATCTTCACATCGGTGACCTTTGATATCATACTATGTCCAGAATTCAAGTCAAGTCAAAGGTCAACTCACCCGCAAAATTTCAGACCAAACGGAGTTCTCCACCAAAATTACAGCCATGCCCATAGTCCCATTACACCCGCAATGACATTAAGAGCATTAAAGGAGGGCATTAAATCAGTCATAACTTTTCCGTTACAACTCCGATTTAGGAATTTTTGGTGTCATTACGACGAGCTTTTAATGGCCCATAAGTGTATGAACGTTTAAAGAGTTGAAGAGTATCAATGTCAACATTACAGCCATGCCCGTAATCTTCATTACACCCATAATCGTCCTTGCGCATCCTAAACTTAAAAGAGCCATAACTTTCTCATTATTGCTCCGTTTTGGACGTTTTTGGTGTCAAAACGTAGCTAATTAAAAGGGATATAATGCTGGCATATCAAAGTGCACTTTTAAAATGATAAAAGGGGCGAAATATCTGCTGCAAGGTAGCGCCTAGTTGGGGCTCAAGGGGGCTAGCCAGTTTTGCAAAGGGAAGTTCTTGGTGACAACAAGGGTGGAGGAAGGAATGGTGCACATCATTCTAGAAGAGTTGAAGGAATGTTGCAATGCTTTTGCAGAGAGTTTGCTTCCTCTTTCTTCTATCTTCTCTTTAGTTCATTCTATTCCTTTAGAGATTTGTGCTGAATAGATGCTATGATAGCATAATATTCTTTATCGGAACAAGGATGTAATTTCATTGCGTGTATCTTCTGTTCAAACTTATTTTCTCGTAGCAAATGCAATTTTATTTTGTGTTTATTCTATCTGTGCCATTTTACTGCTAGTATTGCATTGGCCATGCAATTACTTTTCTCGGGTGCCGCAAGAAGGACTGAAAGGTGAATTGCGACACTAGATTTGCCTTATCGAACATGCTTTGAGCCTTCAAGAAATGGGGCAGGATTTGTATGAGGAATCTTATGATATCTCTAAGCCCATTGGATCAATCTAGATTTGGGAAGCCACGAAAGAGGGTCTCCAATCTAGATTGATGCCAAATTACGCCGTCGAAAGAGGGTAATCTGTACCATTGGATATCTCCTTGAATGCTTTAAGATTACGTTGTTATGATATTATCTTATTTGAGTTTAAGATCTACCAAAGAGATGAACCCCAAGTTTCAATGTCTCTAAACCTTGTTTTCTGTCCAATACTTTCACTTGCTTGATTTGGCTGCATTTGTATTTAGTTGTATTTTCATTTATTTTTGGAAAACCCAAAAACATTTACCCAATTGTCTAGCTATTAATTCGTAATCACTCGGTACTTGATCACTGTCCCTGTGGGATCGACATCTTAAGTACTACTATGACAAAGCCGTCACGCTTGCGATTAGTGGTACGATAAAGTACACATCACAGTCATGGCTCGGTATCTCCTCTCCTGGTCCCTGCCCCTGCATCTGATCTGTCGGGGATAAGGGACTAGGACAGGAGGTGGAGATCGTGCTCGTCTCCTCTCTACAATCTCAGGCTCTGGTACTAGAGGAGGCGGCTCTAGGGATGATGGCTCTAACGATGCAACTGGTGAATGCTCTGAGGCTCAAGTGACGGTAAATGTACCTTTGGAGAATGAGCTGATAGTATAGGAGCTGGAACTGGCACCTCTGAAAAGTGTAATACCACAGGTGCTCAAGGAACTACCTCTGGTGATGGCTCAGGTGCAATTGATGGTGAAGAATGCAGCTCCGGAATATCTACCGAAATCTATAGTAAATCAGCAAATATCTCATGAGATCCCTCCTCATCATCTGGTAACTCCGGTGTAGCAGCCTCAGGAACAGGCAAGTTTCCCTGAGCTAAAGTAGGTGAGGGGATCTCGGGGGTGTGAACAAAATCCTCTGGAGTGTCCACCTCCATAGACTGGGTATCAGCAGGAGCTACAGACTCTGGTAAATCGGAAGGGGGCTCAAAAACAGTAGCCTCATCCACATCCATAGGGGTAGTAACAGTCTGCTGCTACGCATCAAGAAGCTCCGTCTCAACAGTCACTGGAGCTGGCTCTGGGTTACTATAGGTATCTCTGCAATCTCAAGTGCTAGTGAGAGTCGTCTAGTGGCTCTCCTTCCCTATGTAGAAGTAGAGAGATCGGTACGCTACCTAGCGTACCGTCTAGCGATCCTCTGATCATGGCTCTCTAGCCTATTAGCGGGCCTCTCAGATATGATCTCTAGCTCCAGAGAACTATCTAGCTCAGGTGAAACCTGTGAGGTACTAGGGATCGAAGGTGTACTGGGAGCCTCTGAAGTATGTATCTAAGTCTCAGGCTCCGAGTGGTCATAGACGATCCGCTCAAAAGTATTCGGGTAGACTCCGAATACCATCCTATACATATAGCACGGAGTGGGTCCAATGTATCTACTCTTCATCACAGCCCTGTAGGGTCTAGTCCTCACTGATCTCCTCGGTGCCATAATATCAGTCAAATTAATCTATAATATGCAGATTTAACCCAAAACCGTGAATGCTACGATAATAGAGAAAATCGCTCGTATAGGTTTTGTAAAAATTGATCCAAAAATCTATGTAAACTACTTCCAAATCGATTCAAGAAGCAAGCAAACCAGGTGTAGAAACCAAAGTGCAAATCATGTTAAGGGAAGCTTACAAATCTGTGCAAAAATCAGGTCTAAATTGGGCGAAAATGACCTGTGAGCATGCTGGCGGCGCTTCTCCACAAAATCTCATCAGAATCCATTAAAAGATCACCGAAAATCACTTGCTGGTGGTGGAGGAAGGTCGAAAGAAGGATTCCGTCGCTTAAGGCGAAAGAAATCGTCGAAAATTGGCGTATTATGAACGTGGGCGTAAACCCTAGTTCGTTCGTTAAGTTTAAAACGTAAGACTTCACCGTCCGTAATCAGTTTACGGCTGTAGCCATAATTACTTATATGTAAACAGTCCCTTGACAATTAAAATCACGGCGCGTAATTGATTTACGGCCATGACCGTAAATATTGCGCTAAGGTCTCAGTTTTCACTTAAAAATTTCTAGAAAATTTCCAAAAAATTCATGCATGTAAAACAATGGATTTAAAAGGTTTTTCATATATAAAAGTTCATCAAGTAATGCTGCAAAATAAATGTCCAAAAAATTTAAAGAAAATCAAGAACTAAAAACTAAGAATGCGAAAATTGATAAAATTCAAAAACTTTGGGCTGCCTCCCAAAAGCGCTTGTTTAAGGTCATTAGCTTGACCAAGAATTTATCATTGCTCTGGTGGGTTCGAGGCGTAGTGAATAATGTGAAAATTTTCATTTCCACGCCTTCTCGAATCAACTTGTGTGCTAAGATTATCCTTCTGCATTTCCACCCATATTCCATCTCCTATCTCCTTTGTCCTTTTCTTGCTTCAGGTAGTCTTCCAAGGGATTCTCATTAACTTTTATGAAATTTCTATCATTAATCTTGCTTCTCTCTGCTTTAGTGTGTTGGTGAGATCCTACAAAAGAAAGCCTTTTAGATTTCAAAGAAAAATCGAATATCAATTTACTTTTATCAATGTTCAATATTAATTTCTCATTCATCATGTCTATAATGGCCCCTGTACTAGCCAAGAATGGTCTTCCTAAAATAACTGGTAGCTCGGTATCATCTTTAACATCAACAATCATAAAATCAGTCAAAATAAAAAAAATTACAAATTTTAACAGGCACATTTTCCAAAACTCCAACAGGTTGTTGAACAAATCCATTAGCAAATTGAAGCAAAATTTTGGTAGGTTTCATCTCTCCATTACCAATTTTCTCAAGCATAGATAAGGGAATTAACGTTATACTTGCCCCCAAATCACATGAAGCATTTTTAATACAAATCTTACCAATCTCGTAGGGAATTGAAATACTTCCAGGATCTTTTTCCTTTGCTACCACCTTGGGCTCACTTACCTTGTTGCTCTTTACCTCAGGCTTTTCACTATCAAATTTTTTCCGGTCTGCTCTCAGTAGCCTTTGAGGGAAAGAAATTGGTGGAACATATGCAGAGGGACCCACATATTCTTCCTCCTTCTCCTTCTTGGGTGTAAGCTCCTCAGGCTTTTCTTCCTCAGGTGAAGTCACTTCAGGTTTCTCTTTCAAAATTACAGGTGCAAATTCTACAATAGGCTCTCCAGGTTCATCAATATGATCACCATTCAAAATAGTGACGGCATTATAATGCTCCCTAGGATTCATCTCTGGTTGGCCCGGAAGCTTACCAATGGGCCTACTGGAAGTACTCGCCTGCTGAACTATTTGGCTCTCTAGCATCTTGTTGTGGGTGCCTAAAGCATCCACTCGAGTGGTTAGATGCTTAATATCATTAGAGACATCCTCGTTGTGCTTCTTCTGAGCAACAACAAATCCTTCCAAAAGAGATTCCAAGTTAGACTTCTGGGGTTGTCCAAACTGCCTGGATTGAAATCTTGGTGGCGGCCTGTTATTCTCCTAGTTGTACTGTGGTGGAACTTGCCCTTGATTGTTCTTATAAGATAGGTTCGGGTGATTCCTCCAACCTGGGTTATATATGGCAGAATAGGGGTGGGTCGTTCACCGGCCTTTGGTTAAAATTCCCTAAAGTGTTGATCTACTCTTGACAAGAATCATCCTGTGATGAAGCTAAGAGCTGACGATCAGATGGTGTTGGTGTATACGCCTTGAGACCTAGTATTGGTCCCTCTTTGTGCTACTTGACTCTGATATTTATATATATCATTCTGGCATTGTCGTTATCATTGTCTGTCTATATCTGCGATTGTGTACTTACATGATAATGTCCCTTGAGACAGATTGGATCTGTGCTCCAACTATTACCCCCAGTCGATGTACCTTAGTAGATATAGGACAGCTATGGTACTTGAGAGACTAGTATATGGGCTGGTTAGGCACGAGGTGCTAGCGCAGACATATGGGTATATCAGTAATGGATATACTGGACCGACCCACTGTGAGGCAATGACTTGGTGTCATGAGTTATCTTCACAAGTGATAGGAGATGCATTGATCCCTTGACTTGAGGTCATTGATGACATGCATTTACATAGTATTTTTTTAATATGATTTTACCATCAATTATCTCTCTTTTCTATCATGTTTTTACTCATTTTGGCTTAAAATCTTTTGTTTGTTCGGAAACTTCACTTCTCTCTGTTTTTATCATATTTTAGGAGAAAACCACCAAATTTTGATGGATTTTGAAAGATCTGAGTGCACGAATGGATTCTAGGCGTTGAAATGAAGCTGACCATTAATTTTCAGGCAAAACAAAGCTTAGTTGGAAATTACGGCCCACTTGTAATTTATATTATGGCCGTAATTTATTGATGATTTTTTATAGAGAAGATTACGGCTGTACAGACGTACCCGTAATTCTTTTCATGGCCATAAATTTTGGATGATTCTGTATAGAGGGAAATACGGTTGAGGAGATCTGATTGTAATTATATTTACGGCTGTAATTTCTTGGAAAATACATATAGAACAAAATACGGGCATGGCCGTAATAAATATTACGGCCGTAATTTGTTCCGCCAGTTATGATATTGACTTGGTTTTTCACCCGATTTGACTCCATTTCACGCCGATTATTGGGGAAACCCTAATTAGATGATGGAGAACTATATAAGCTACCAAAGGAGTGATTATGGGGTACTTTTTGGCCAATTTTAGAGGAGAATTCGATGAAGAGGTAGAAAGAAGGCAAGGGGGCGGCGATCTTCATCTTATAACCGGAAAAGCTTCGTTTCTCCGGCGAGTTGTCGACGATCTCTGTCAGGGAGCCTTTAATTCTTGTATTCCTTTGTTGATTCTATATTTACTTGCCACTTTTGTAATAGAAAAACCTGGATTCTATTCACCTTGTCATCTCTATAATGTCAACGTAAACCTTGTTTCAGGATTAAGGGTGTAGCTCTCTTTATTTTCATGACATAAATTGTTTATCTTGCTCTTATGAAAGAATTTATTTGAGTTAGATTCAATTATTGTTGTGTCAATTACATGCCAATTACTGGCCATGATTTACATGCTTTTAGATGTCACAAGAAGTACTGAGAGATGAATTGTGATGTCAGATCTACAATAGTTGGACAAGTTGATTTGAACACGAGAGTAGTTCGAATCGACTTTAGGGATTTTATTAATTTGTCAAGAACTCATTGGGTTTATCTCGAGTTGATAACCAAGAGAGTAGGAGATTAATTCAGATAAACACCGGATTGTACTACTGAGAGGGGGCAATCTGTACATGCGGATAAATCCCCTTCAACACGGTAAACCCTTCTTAAGATTTCTCTAATTTTTAATAGGTCATGAAATATAGAGTGGTGAACCCTGTATCCTGAATTTTTCATAAATTGATTACAGCCAACATTTGCTTACTGTTTCTTTTATTTTAGTGAAGATTAAAATCATTCTCTTTTAGATTAGTCTAGCTAACGATTCTAAGTAAGAGTTGGTACTTAGCCATTGGTCTATGTGGGATCGATATTTTGTATTACTTCGATATTGCCGTGCACTTGCGGTCGACATCAAGTTTTTAGCGCCGTTGCTGGGGACCAATTTCGCCAATATTGACTCAATCGAAGGATTGCTAGACTAGAAATTTTACTACATTTTTGTTTTCTTTTCTTTGTGATTTTTTTATATAATTTTAATTTTTGTAAATACTTTACTTCTTTTTCTAGATTTTTATTTCTTTAGTGTTAATTGAAAATTTTGTGTTATCTCCGCTTTAATCTCACTTGATTTTTGTGCAGAATTTTATAGAAGCTCGATTCAATTATGCAAAAATGAATTTAGTTTATTATGAGGATTATGGATGTTACAATAACTATTCTACTAATTATCAATCTGAGATCCCTTCTTACTTCAAGCCATCCTCAAGGCATACATGCACAAATGATAATTTCAACTCATGGCCCCAGAGTGATCTATGCTATAATACTTATGAGCCAGATTGGAGAAATCAATCGAACTACTTTTATGAGAATGAGCAGAATCATATCTTTCAACCGAACTTTGGACCACCTCTAGAATTTGAAGAAAGGCAATTCAATCAACCCAAGAAATCCAACCTTGAGACTCTACTTGAAAACCTCATAGACCAAGAAAAGGAGTTCAGGCAAAAATTTAGGCAGTTCGATCAACCTGAGAAATCTAACCTGGAAATTCTGATGGAGAATTTTATTGCCGCACAGACAAAGCAGAACGATAATTTCATACATCAATTTGAAAAGTAGAATGATGACTTTAGGCAAGAATTTAGACATATTAATGAGTCCATCAAGAATCTGGCATCTGAGATGAAATCTATTAAAACCCGCCAGTTGATGCTAGCGAACCAAATAGTTCAGTAGGTTAAACAATTAGAAGAGCCTCAGGTAAGTAACATCACTCCAGTTGAGGAAGATCAAAGATCAAAACCCATTGAGCAACCATGTAATGTGGAGTCAGATCGACAAAGTATGAAACAAGAACAGATGTACATTCCACTTCCACCATATAAACCACCGATTCCTTTTCCTCAAAGGTTGGTAAAGGTAATAGTTGATAAGCAATTTGGGTCATGTAATAGTGTAGACATCTTGGATAAAATGGTTGAGGAAACTAATGTCATGCAAACTAGTGAAAGCCCTTTGGAAATTTGTATAATGGATGATGATGATGATGATGATAAGGTGACTGAAGATAGTGTCAAGGCTTACTCTCAACCACTTGATTCAATTCCTGCCATTGACATACATAAGGTGAATCAAGAGAATTCATACCATGCTGCTCTTGAGGTAAGTAAAAATCCAAAAATTGAAATCAGAACTCTTTCAAATAATGCGAGGTATGAATTTCTAGGTCGAGAATTTACTTTTACTATAATTAATAATGTAGAGGTGCATGAAAAATAAACAAGTTCCATGATAGATAAATTTAGAAAAGCTATAGGGTATTCTTTTGATGATATTGCGAATATTAACTTTTATTTTTGCTTACATAGATTGTTCAAAATGATAATGAACCATCTACTACTTTGGATATTTTCTTTGGTGGGCATACTTGTTAAACGACGAAAATGCAAGAAATTACATGCTTCATACTTGGGCACTAATTCATCGTCGACACTATGATGTCTGATTCTGGTTGAGCTAGTGACCTTAAAACTAGCGCTTCTTGGGAGGCAACCCAAGCACTATCTCTATTTTTTTATTCTTTGTTTTTATTTTATGTTATTTTACTTCTTAGTGGTATAGGTTAGTTATTTGTTTTTGGGAGTTACGCTATGATTCTTATATTATGCTTTTAGAATGGTTTCCCCTTTTGATTATTATCTATATATAGTATGGATGAGTAGCGCTTTGTGAGTATCTCTGCTCCTACTCTCTTATTACTTGTTTATTGTGTCGAGGACGATGCATTCTTTATGTAGGGTAGGATATGTCTTATTTGATATGTTTTATTTGTTTCTTGGAAATTGTATAATTTTGACTTTTTTCTTCGACTTATGGTTTGGCTCCATGTGTTAGGCGCGTTATGATGTTTAGATGTATTTTGATTAGCGTCATATGTGGATTCTATGCTCATTTGCTCTGATGATTGTATTAGGATTATTTCTATCTTTTGGATGAATGAGGTTCTATTGATGATGATGTGTAATTTTCTATATTGTTGAGGATGATCATATATCAATGCTTGTGATTTGATTTATGCTTATTGTGTTGAATTTATTTCTTTAATATATATCCTCATTTTGATTTTCCATCAATTGTTCATAAGATTTTGGTAAGTGAATTGTTTGAGGAATGAGATTCAAGAGTGAAGCATCCTTTTTAAATAAGGTGAGTAGATGAGTATAATTTTCTTTAATTAACATTGATTGATTAGCCTTGTATATGTTTGGTCTGTTGTGTTATTTGTTGGGAAGAAAGAATCCAGAATCCAGAAATGAAAAAAAAAAGACTCCTCTACTTGGCACTGCAAAAAATTGGTAGTGGTACTGATGACATGCAAATATATGATATATCGCGACTTAATTTTATCATTATTTCGGTGTAAAATGCATGTTTTTATCTCATTTATGCACTTAAATGCTTCATATTCTTCAGAGCCTTCACTTTTCCTCTGTTTTATTGAAATGTAGGATTTCGCCCTAAAATTGGTGGATTTTGGAGAATTTGAAGATATGAGACGATTCCTCATGATGAGACGAAGCTACACACAATATTTCAGCTCAAATGGAGCCCTCTATAGAGTTCACGGCCTAGGGTGTGCACCTATGCACGGCCGTGCATGAGACGGCTATTCTAGGTTTTTGATGAGACGTTCACGGGCATGCCCGTGAACCCATACACGGCCATGACGGGCAAGTTTCCCAATCACCGAGCCATGCACGGGCATGCCCGTGCACCGATACATGGCCGTGTATCATCCCGATAGGCGACTGGTTTTTCACCCGATTCTTCCTATTTTCGAGGGGGAATTTGGGGAAACTTGGTGGAGACCTTCCTAACTTGGAGACGCACATTTTGGGACCAAAATCATCGGATTTGATCAAGCGATTGAGGAGAACGAAGAAAAAGGGCAATGACCTAGGGTTTGGGGTAATTTTCAGGGCTACAAAACTGTTTCGGCTCAATTTCTCCGCCGTTTTGACGAGGATCTTTGTGCTGGACCTTCTTCCATCAAAGATCTACCTCTCCCTCTGGTTTGAATCAATTTGCATGAGAGATTTGATGTGTTTCAGGATGTATACAATAGCTTAACTCTATTTTTGGGGTTTTGGGCGTAACCCATTGTAAGATGTTGAATATTATGACTTGATCTATATATTTCTCTTATTTATCTTTATTCTTATTCATGTCTAGGAAGTTTTCATTCATGTTTTTGTACTGGCCATATGTATGCATGCTTTAGATGTTGTGGGATGGACTGAGAGGTGAACCACAACCATTGGAATCCCTTAGACTAGACTGGTGATTTCGTTTAGCGAGAGCACTCGAAATCACCCGAGGAACCCTAATTCTTCATAAAACCCATTGGGTCCACTTACCCCGGTAAGCCACGAGAGTAGGAGACTTGGGTTAAGTCGGACACCGGACCGTGTCCTGAGAGGGAGCGCGTCTGTACCTTAGGAAGGATTACCTTAAGAACATTGGTAAAACTTAAATCAAAATATCAAACTTTAATATTTATGCATGCTTCAGTTCGGTGAAACCCAATATCCCGATCTCCCTCATATATTTCAAACCCCGATTGCTGTGCTCTCTATTCTGCTTGCCTTTTTACTTGTTTTAGCCTAATCACTTGTACTAGGATTTTAGACATTTCTCCCTTAATCATTAACCTTGTTGTTGGTTATCTGATCAGTTAGTACTTGACCCCTAGTCCTCGTGGGATCGATACTTATTTTATTACGCGATAGATTATGCACTTGCGGTAGCAGCCGTCGAGGCCCTATTACGTTTTTGGCGCCGTTGCCGGGGACTAGGCTGCCAATATTAACACGATCAGAAAATTTATAGACTAGGTTTAGTTAGATATTTGTTTGCTTTTCATTTTATTTACTATTTAGTTACTTTTAGCTATTTTCTTTTTATTTCTAGTCGTAGTTTTTGTTTGGTGCGGTGCTACTAATCTCTTTTGTTCAAGGTACTTGTTTATGCCCAGGAATACTATTCGAACATGGGAACTTGTACCTGGAGATCCGGAGATAGAGCGCACTTTCCGTCTGGTCAGACGAAATTCAAAAAGGGTGAAACTTGAAGGACAAATTTCTGACAATCAAACAATGGAAGCCAATGCGAATCACTCTCTGAAGGACTTTGCAGCACCCACCATTTCTGGTGTGCACTCGAGCATATCGCGACCGGCTATCGAAGCTCACAACTTCGAGATAAAGCCGTCACTCGTACAAATGGTGCAACATAACCAATTCAGTGGAGCAGCCATTGAAGATCCTAACCTTCATTTATCTATCTTTTTAGAATGTTGCGATACTCTTAAGATTAACGGTGCTCATCCTGATGCTATCAAATTAAGACTATTCCCTTTTTCTCTCAGGGATTGAGCTAGGGCGTGGTTGCAGTCTTTACCACAGGCATCTATCACGACGTGGGAACAACTATCTCAGGCCTTTCTGTCGAAGTATTTCCCACCGAGCAAGACCGCCCAGCTCAACTTTGCCCAACGAGAACGAGAGTCCGTGTATGAAGCATGGGACCGGTTCAAAGAACTATTGAGGATGTGCCCACACCATGGTTTACATAAATGAGTGATCATTCACACCTTTTACAGTGGATTGTTATACTAGACCAGACTTTCTATAGATGCTGCTACTGGTGGGGCACTAATGAACAAAAACTATGATGATGCAATGGAGTTGATTGAAGACATGGCCCTCAACCATTATCAGTGGTCAGGAGAGAGGAGCCAACCAGTTCGAAGTTCAGGGAAGTTTGATATGAACGTGATTAACTCCCTAGTAGCAAAAGTAGATTCACTTTCTTCTAAGTTTGACTCTATCAATGTTTCTACTTCTAATTCTATGACTTGTAATGTTTGTGGAGTAACAGGACATTCCTCTGATGATTGCCATATTTTGAATGCTCCCTCTGAACAAGTCAACGCTATTGGGAATTTCAGGAATCAGAACGACCCTTACTCGAACAAACACATATAATCTAGGATGGAGAAATTATCCCAATTTCTCCTATAGGTTAAGTCAAGGGCAAGTTCCTCCTGTAAATTTTTCTAATCAGAATTTCTCTTCTAATTTCAGGCCCCCTCCTAGAATACAACATCCATCTGCCAATCAAAGACAACAAGATCCTCCACAGAAATCTAGGTTAGAGTCAATGTTGGAAAATTTTATGGCTAACCAGTTGAAGCACAACGATTCTATAAGTGAGCAAATTTGCCAGTTGAACATGAAGGTGGACTCTGCCTCCACTCACTTGAAAATGATGGAAGGCTGGATCACAGAGCTGGACTAGCAAACCAGTTCATTGTCAAGACACCCAGGAATGCTTCCAGCTCAACCTGAAGCAAATCCGAGAGATCAGTGCAACGCCATCATGACGAGTGGTAGTGAGCGATCAGAGGAATCTAAAACCAAACATGTGGGGGGATGAAGAGGAAAGATCTGAAAGCCAGAAAAAGGAGCCTCATCATGAGGCTCCTAATGCACTCAACGCTGAAACGATAATGGTGGTTGTTGAAGACTCAGCAGATTCCGCATCTAACTAGGCACCTCTCAAATTCGAGGATCCTAGTAGCTTCGACATACCATGTAAGATCGGCAACACTGCATTCGATAGAGCACTCCTGGATCTGGGTTGTGGAGTCAGTATCATGTCTGTCGTCACTTTCGAGAAGCTGCACTTGGGAACTTTCAAATCGACGTCTCAAGTTCTATAGTTTGGAAACAGTTCTCGACTTCACCCACTTGGAGTTGCTGAGAATGTGTCACTACAAGTCAAAGGACTCTCTGTACCGGTAGATTCTGTGATCCTAGATATGGCGGAGAACTCCACCTTTCCTCTTATATTGGGCAGGCCATTCCTTGCCGCCGTCAGAGCCATAATTGATGTCCCACATAGGACGACGAAGTTCTGCATTCATGGAAACGCTATATCATTCAATCTTCCTGCTATTAACAACGAACTCTATCTTTCAGGTTCCCGAGAGAGCAGAGCAGTGGTGGATGAAAGTACTGCACAGACAAGGAGCAAGATGGAACTCTTCCCAGAAGCTTTTCTTGAACACTTCAGAGACAGACCCGACGACCCAATTGGTCTAGGAGGAGACAAGATGGTGGCAATGATGACGCACGCTGAAGATGCCATAGGAGCCGATCTAAAGAAGAAGATATTGTGATTGTTTAGGGATAAAATTTTAATTGACCTTGGGACGGTTTATGTGCTTTACTACTCTGTTATTCCATGTCCCATCGAGATAGTTAAGGAGAGACTTTTGTATCTCATGCTTATTTTAATAGGTCCAATCCATGGACGATGGCAAAGGCAGAAGCTCCATGCCACATACTTAGCTTCTCCACCACCAGATCCACCATGAGCATCACGTTGGTCAAGCTAGTGACCTTAAAGAGGCGCTTGTTGGGAGGCAACCCAACTTCTTGTTCACTCTTTTACTTTCTTATTTATTTTCATCATTTAGACATTGCTATTTTTCAGTTTTTCTTTCATATCTATGCTCTCTAAGCTGTATCTTGCTGATGGAATTTTTTTTGGATTTTTCAGGAATCACTGAGCCATGCATGGTCGCACCCGTGTACCCATGCACGGGCGTGCATGGCTTGGCAAACTCTTCTACACTTGAGGCCGAGAGCTGCATGGGCATGGGCGTGAAGGCGCGCACGGCCATGACGCGTAACGAGTTCCGCATTCATCTTTTGCCGAGACATGCACGGGCGCACCCGTGCACCCATTCACGGCCGTGCATCGTAAGTGAACTCAGATGCATTTTTTCGGCCGGGAGTTGCAAGGGCTGAGCCATGTATCCATACATGGCCGTGCACAATATTTTATAAAAGGGAGTCGCCTGCACACCCGCGTATACACCCGTGTACCAAACCCTAACCGCCGCCGCCACCGTCCAGATCTGCTGCCTCCGGTGCCCGATCGACCGCCGGCGACCCTCCACCGTCTTCTCCATCCTCCGGCGAGTATTTCCCCCAAGTTACCGGCGTCAATCCATGTCTTCTGCCGCCGACCGCCGCTGCCCTAGTTCTCGTCGCCGCCCGCTGTTCGGCCGCCGCCGACCTTCCTCCTTCATCTCCATAGCATCAGCTACCTTCCCGTCACCTCCCTACACCACCAGCATGTCTCGACAAAAGCAGACCACATCGAAGCATCGCATGTCCACTTCTCAGGCCGCCGCCAAGCCTCATCCGCTGCCAGCCTTGCCGTCCACTCCATATGGGATCAGTTGTAGAGATCTAGAGCAACTTACCAGGCTCACTGCCCTCCCACGCAGGTCGGTGGTGACCACAAGGTTTCTCGATCATGTGATGCTGAATACTCTAGGTTTCTACGAGGATGTGCAATGGCTCTTTCAACGTGTGGGTTGGGACCAATTCTTCACTATATGCTATCTGATGACACCAAAATATATAGTATATTTTGTATGATTTTATATATCTTTTCATGCTCAATTGAAGATCTTTTGCTTATTTTTATGCCAAAATTATCAAATATTGCAAAATCTACTTCTATTTTGGTTTTTCATGATTTTTAGGTAAAAGGCACTATTTTGAGACATTTTCAAGCAAAATCGAAGACATGAAAGAGTTACCGTGATCAAGAGGAGATCACCCGACAAATTTCACGCAAAACGAAGCAACTCACCAAAATACGGTAGTGCCGTAATCTATATTACGGTACTGTATTTCCATACGATACCATAATATCGGAGCACCTGCCGTAATTTGGGAAAACTTCAGATCAGAAGATTGTGCGAAAAATACGGCACTGCCATAAGATTTTACACCGCCGTATTTTTGAGCACTTTCGGAACAGAGACACTTGTTGAAATTATGGCACTACCGTAAACCATTCCACGTGCCCTATTTCCCAAGCGATTCAGACCAGAGAACTCATCCGATTTTACAGCACGGTTGAGAAGCATTTTACGGGCCGTAATTTTGACATAGGGTTCATAGAACCAAAATACGGCACTGCCATAAAATATTTTACGGCCGTAATTTCCATTCAAAAACGTGATTTTTACGGGTCCGAAACTTGCGTGGACCATAACTTTTGATCCAGACCTCCAAATTGAAATTTGAAAGTTTCTGCAGACTCGTCTTTAAGAGGAGAAGACGCACAAAGTGAAAGAATGAATTTTTATCCAGAATCGAGAGAGAAATCAACAGAGAGGTGGTTAGGGTTTGGCCTCACGCTGAGAGGTGTAGATGGCACCTCAGCCATGATTTTCATGCAAAAGCTTCGCCTAGTGGAGAGGAGGACACCACAGAAGTTTTAGAGGAAAATGAGTTCAATTGGAGAAGAAATCAAAGAAAAAGGAAGCGCCACCACTGTTCATCGACGCCTCCTTGCAAAATACGGCTATGAAATATTTCACAGCCGTGCTGTATTTTCTTAACTCTTCTTTCCATTTATTCTTTGATCTTCTGAAACTATGACTTATTGTATTTTCTTCTCCATGCAAGCTTAAATATATTTGGGACATGAGGGAGTAATTCCTTTGATTTTTAATGATTAGATACTTTTTATTTTGTCAAGATAATTTTGCCATGATAATTTTACCTATGTGATTATTGTTCTAAAATTTTCCTTAGTTTACTTCTTGTCATCATGTTTAGAGTTCTCGTAATAAGGACCAAAAGGTGACTTGCTTGAGAATTGGAACTCTAAAATTGATAAATAAGAACTCACTGTAAGAAATTAGGTTAAAGTTCTTATTTCTTTATTTTAGTGACTTAATTGCCATGTTGATGATTATGAACCTAGGATTAATTTAATGTGTCAAACGTGGAGATCTTGCACGAAAGTGAGGATCAAAGCGTTGGAGAACCATATGTATAACTTGTGTTGAGTCTCGGATGCACGAAAGTGATCCTTGAGATTCTGCTTGAGACAATCAACCTAGAATTCGGATGCACGAAAGTGATCTTGAGTTCTTTGCTTGATGATTTACTTATCTTTAGCCTAGGATAAATCTTGCGTGAAAGTGAGGATTGGTCCTTGCATGATTGTCTGAAGGAAAGTGAGATAATCCCTTTATGAAGTAATTAAGTCTTTATCATAACAAGATTTGACTGACGACCTTTTATTCATATCTAGTTATTGAAATCAAGGTGGATGAAACCCTAGTCCCAGTTCTCTCTCTGATTATCTTTTAGCGTACTTTTCTTGCATAGTTTACTTCCATTATATTCTGTTTGCTTAGCCAGTGAGAAATCAATTATTTGGTACTTAACAATAAGGTCTCTGTGGGATCGATATTTTCTTTATTACTTCGAGTATCCGTGCCCTTGCGGACACTACAAGTTAGGGACAACAAATTTTTGGAGCCGTGCTAGGGAGTGACAATAGCCCTGTACGCCAATACCTTTGGCCGCGACACCTTAAATAAGTCTACCTACTTGTATTTAAAAGTATGTCCTTTCGGATCACAACAAGTTTTTGGCGCCGTTGCCGGGGACCTTAATTTTGTTAATATCAAAATAGTTGTTAGTATTGCTAGACTAGGTTTTATTTGTGTTAGGTTTAACTTTGCTTTTTGTTTTTGCAGATTTTGGATTTTCACAAGTTGTGACAGAACTGTGATATCTGAAGATTTGTAAATTTGCTTGTGTTTTTATAGTTTCTATTTTTTTATATATATTCTGAAAAAAAAAATAATTTGATTGATTGGTATTGGATAATCTTTTTGTTCTTGATAGATTTGAAGATATGTCTTTTTATCACAACTCCTGGGCAACTGAAAGAAGTGAGGAATACATGCCACGAGGAATGTATGAAGATGATTCATTGTGCACACTTCAAGATAAGTTTAACTCTTATATGCACTCTGTTAGATGTGATATTTGTGGATGCTTTGATCATTGTACTTCTAATTGCCATATTTTAATGCCTCAAAATTGTAATGCATCATGGTATCAAAATGATCATTATGATTCTAGATGGGAAAATCAAACTTCTTTTTCTGATGATTGCTTTGATCATGTTTCTATACCATGCTTTGAAGACATTGGAAAATCTAGCTTAGAGTCGATGCTTGAGAAATTGAAGATCATAACAAATCGAAGTAAGAAAATTGAAAATCTTAAGGGGATGATTAGTCAACTTGCTTCTCAAGTAGAATCTTTAACTGCTAATTCTGAAATTTTGGAAACCCAGAGAGCACAACAAAATTGTTTATTTGAGTTTGAAACTGAAGAGGTTGATTTAGAAAATTCCCCCTCTGATTATGATTGTTTTGAGATTGAGCCTTATGTAGATATTAATGCTTCTCACTCTGATTTTGATAATTGTGAAATTGATTCCTTTGATAATGTATTTGTGGAAAAGTTTGAGGAAATTGAAATTGAAAAACCTTCTTTTAATGAAATTGAGTCTTTTGATGAAAACTTATTTATGGTAAAATTTGATGAGCTTCATAAAGGTTTGAAAATTACAGACATAGATGAGCCCCACTTTGATTTTGATAATATTGTTGAAATTAATAATAAATCTTTTGTGGCTAACTCTGGTTCTATTAATTCTTTTGTGAACATTGACAAATCTCATCATGATTTTTCATATGATTCTGATTTTGACTCTTCTGATGATGAATGTTTTGTGGAAAGACATGAGGAAATTGATTTTGAAAAGTCTCATCTTGATTTTGATGGTAATTTTGAAATTGATAAATTATTTGATGAGGTGCATGAGGAAATTGATAAAGATTTGAATAACACTGATGAATCTCACTCTGATGTTTTGCCCATATCTTTTGTTGAATCTTTTGATTTATTTGAAAATTCATGCTATATTGAGGAATCTAATGAAAGACATAAACATTATTTTGATGATCAAATGCTTATATCTTTTGATGAAAGTCCTATGGCAATTGAAGACATGAATTTGAAGAAAGGACTTATGATTTTGCTTACTGACAAATTTATGAAGATTATTGAATATCCTTTTAGTAGAGTTGAAAATTTTGATTTTGATTTCTCCATATTTAAGAAAGCCACTTTGATTGTGATTTAGATGCAATTATGGATTTTTGGATTGGTGGCTAAAATTTTTGGACAGAGGAAATGCAGAAAATTATTTGCTCTTTACTTTGGAACTGATTCACCTGCTTCACCATGAGATTTGATTTTTGGTCAAGCTATGGACCTAAAATTAGCGCTTCTTGGGA
Organism: Costus lasius; assembly: GCA_027563935.2. Classification (NCBI taxonomy): domain Eukaryota; kingdom Viridiplantae; phylum Streptophyta; class Magnoliopsida; order Zingiberales; family Costaceae; genus Costus; species Costus lasius. The sequence continues at coordinate 107,497,589 of CM050450.1, forward strand.
TGCAACCCAAGCACTCTTACTTAGCTTAGTTTATTTTATTTTAGTTTATTTTTAGAACTAATTTTTCTTCTCTTTTTGCAGGGAAAAGCAAGTTTTGGCACAAATTACGGCACCGCCGTAATTAGTTTTACGGTATCTTATTTTCGGTCCGTTTTCGACAAAAAGTTTTGTGATTTTTACGGCAGGGCCGTAATGTCTTTCATGGTACCATATTTTTTTGGTATTTATGACCCGAGACTTTTGTAGAAATTACGGCACTGCCGTAAAGCAATTCACGGTACCGTATTTTAAAGCTGCATTCTGCTTACTTGACTGGGTGTTTTCTCACTGTAATTTTAAGAAATTGGGTTGGGAAAATTTTTGATCTTTGGCACAACATTGAAGTACTCATCTTTGTCTATCATCTGGATATTTTTGCTGAATTGTAAAGTCCATGAATCGTTCTAAAACACATAGCATCTTTTAGATTCTGATTTATTTCTGCAGCAATTTTCTTCTGACTATTCTGATTAGCGTTTTTGTTGCATGTTTTTAAGGTGCTTAAATAACTTGAAACCCAGATTTTTTACATAGAATATGAAGAACATGTGTTGTTCTATCTCGTGGATTAATTGTTTTCATGATTTTATTTTCTGATCATTCTAGGACACATAGCAACTTTTTGAATCTGATTAACTTTTGTGCAATTTTTGCAGTCTTGTAATCTGAGTAGTCTTCTTTCTGTTGATACCTTAAATTCCTGAAAGATTTTGATCCTTCAATTTTTAAACACCTGAAAAGAACGAGTTTCATTCTATTACATGGTTCTGTCCGGATTCTTTTTGGATCATTAAATCTTATTTTTGGGTATGACTACTTTTCATAAAAAATTTAGTTGCTGCTTTGTTTGCTTTCTACTTGTTATAGCTTCTTTTGCCTCCAGATCCAGAATTCTTCAAGAGCAACTGTCTTCCACCTCTAGCCACCACTGCATCTGCCTCTGACATCACTATTTCCAGCCATCGACACTGGATTATACCATCTGCAGATTCTTACTTCTTCTACTGCCTCTATTTCCATTAATTTTATTTATTTTTGCAGCAGAATCTTTATTAGTGACTGATTTTTTCTATTTTTTTGCAGAGCCATCTCTCGCACCCACCGACCGACGATCTCACCTCCAAGACTATGATCTCTAGCAGGCCACTAGAGATTACTCACTCTACTGTCGGCACCATCATCATTGCTAGTAGCTTTTCAACTAGCCTCTGTTCACCCTCTGCTTCTCGCCTGCATCAGCTCTTTCCACCAGCACTCTCCAGACCTTCGGCGACATCTCTGATTCTCCCTTGAGAAAATTATTTTTATCATTAATATTTTTAGAGACTATTTTTAGACTGAGCCTTATGTATCTTAAATTGTGTAGGTAAAATTTTCAAAAGGCATATCTTTGGACCTAGTAGCATCCACCCTGACACTATTTTTGGTCTGAGCCTTATGTATTTTCAGTCAGAGCTTGCTATATAGTTTTGTGAGTATTGTTTGCACTTTCCTGTGATTATTTGATTTGATATGATTATCTACACTTTTCTTCTCTTAGATCTATCACTTTAAATCCTTTGCATTGTTTGAGCCTTATGTGATTATATAGATATATCACTTTACATCTCATGATTGTTGAGTTTGATGCTTCTACACCTCTATGACCGCCGCCACTGCTATTCTATTTGACACGCTTATTTTTCTTTTCGACATGGTTGTATGATGATGATGAGTATACTCTTGATTTATATTGATGACTTGATTAATTGATGATGAATAAATTCAAATTCATGATTAGAGAAAAACCCTATCATGTTAGATTTATTTCTTCAATGCATATCTATCTTTGAAATTTGACATTGGTTGATGCATGAAATTTTGGGTAGATGTATTATTTGAGGAATAAGATCTAAGGTGAACCTATTCTTTTGAATAAAATGAGCATATGAGTATGATTTGAGAATTGAGATCAATTGATCAACCTAGTAGATGTTTAGTCTATTTTGCTATTTGTTGGGAAATAAGAATCCAAGATCCATAAAAATAGTGAGAGACTCTCCTATTTGTCACTATGTAAAATTGATAGTGGTACCTAAGACATGGGTTGAAGTCTATGCATGAAAAATAATGAGAGATAAAAAGAATAAGACTCCTCTACTTGACACTATGCAAAATTGATAGTGGTACCGAAGATAAGAGTTGAAGTCAAAAATAAAAAGAGTGTATCTAAGTGGGTGCATGCCATCTTTACAAAAACAAAAAAAATACTTAAAAAAAGGAAAAAAAAATTATGTGTGGAAAAAGATCTTGGAAACCTAATTCCTGTATACAAAAGCATGATAGATTTGAACTGAAAACTGGGTGAAATCATGAGATTGAAAATTCTATTTATTATACAAGTTGCAAAGTTTTATTTGATTGAGTTGTGGATCTAGAGGGTTGAATTATAAGAATGATATGTTTATTTGAAGTTTTGTGAAACAATTGATGGAATTTTTCATTGATGATTGTATTTTAGAAATTTATTGAGCATAAAAAGGTTATTCTTTTAATCAATTTTTGATTTTTGCTTGAGGACAAGCAAAGTTTGAGTCTTATGTTTTTGATGCCACCAAAATATATAGTATATTTTGTATCATTTTATATATCTTTTCATGCTGAATTGAAGATCTTTTGCTTATTTTTATGCCAAAATTATCAAATATTGCAAAATCTACTTCTATTTTGCTTTTTCATGATTTTCAGGTAAAAAGGCACTATTTTGAGATATTTTCAAGCAAAATCGAAGACATGGAAGAGTTATCATCATCAAGAGGAGATCACCCAACAAATTTCACGTAACACGGAGCAACTCACCAAAATACGGTAATGCCGTAATCTATATTACGGCACCGTATTTCCATATGATACCGTAATATCAGAGCACCTGCCGTAATTTGGGAAAACGTCAAATCAGAAGATTGTGCGAAAAATACGGCACTGCCGTAAGATTTTACACAGCCGTATTTTGGAGCACTTTCGGAACAGAGACACTTGCTGAAACTACGACACTGCCGTAAACCATTCCACGTGCCGTATTTCCCAGGCGATTCAGACCAGAGAACTCATTCGATTTTATAGCACGGTTGAGAAGAGATTTTACACAGCCGTATTTTGGAGCACTTTCGGAACAGAGACACTTGCTGAAATTACGGCACTGCCGTAAACCATTCCACGTGCCGTATTTCCAGGCGATTCAGACTAGAGAACTCATTCGATTTTACAGCATGGTTGAGAAGCATTTTACGGGACATAATTTTGACACAGGGTTCACAGAACCAAAATACGACACTGTCATAAAATATTTTACCGCCGTAATTTCCATTCAAAAACGTGATTTTTACGGGTCCAAAACTTGCGCGGACCATAACTTTTGATCCAGACCTCCAAATTGAAATATGAAAGTTGCTACAGATGCATCATTAAGAGGCAAAGACGCACGAAGTGAAAGAACGAATTTTTATCTAGAATTGAGAGAGCAATCGACAGAGAGGTGGTTAGGGTTTGGCCTCACGCCGAGAGGTGTAGAGGGCACCTCAGGCCATGATTTTCATGCAGAAGCTTCGCCTGGAGGAGAGGAGGACACTACAGATGTTTCAAAGGAAAAGGAGTTCAATTGGAGAAGAAATCAAAGAAAAGGGAAGCGCCGCCACTGTTCATCGACGCCTTCTTGCAAAATACGGCTGTGAAATATTTCACAGCCGTGCTGTATTTTCTTAACTCTTCTTTCCATTTGATTTTTGATCTTCTGAAACTATGACTTATTGTATTTTCTTCTCCATGCAAGCTTAAACATATTTGAGACATGGGGGAGTAATTCCTTTGATTTTTAATGATTAGATAGTTTTTATTTCGTCAAGATAATTTTGCCACGATAATTTTACCTATGTGATTATTGTTCTAAAATTTTCCTTAGTTTACTTCTTGTCATCATGGTTAGAGTTCTCGCAATAAGGACCGAAAGGTGACTTGCTTGAGAATTGGAACTCTAAAATTGATAAATAGGAACTCACCGTAAGAAATTAGGTTAAAGTTCTTATTTCTTTATTTTAGTGACTTAATTGCCATGTTGATGATTATGAACCTAGGATTAATTTAGTGTGTCAAACGTGGAGATCTTGCACTAAAGTGAGGATCGGAACGTTGGAGAACCATAGGTATAACTTGTGTTGAGTCTCGGATGCACGAAAGTGATCCTTGAGATTCTGCTTGAGACAATCAACCTAGAATTCGGATGCACGAAAGTGATCTTGAGTTCTTTGCTTGATGATTTACTTATCTTTAGCCTGAGATAAATCTTGCGTGAAAGTGAGGATTGGTCCCTGCATGATTGTCTGCAGGAAAGTGAGATAATCCCTTTATGAAGTAAATTAAGTCTTTATCATAACAAGATTTGACTGACGACCTTTTATTCATATCTAGTCATTGAAATCAAGGTGGATGAAACCCTAGTCCCAGTTCTCTCTCTGATTATCTTTTAGCGTACTTTTCTTGCATAGTTTACTTCCATTATATTCAGTGTGCTTAGCTAGTGAGAAATCAATTATTTGGTACTTAACAATAAGGTCTCTGTGGGATCGATATTTTCTTTATTACTTCGATTATCCGTGCACTTGCGGACACTACAAGTTAGGGACAACAAGTTTTTGGAGCCATGCCAGGAAGTGACAATAGCCCTGTACGCCAATACCTTTGGCCGCGACACCTTAAATAAGTCTACCTACTTGTATTTAAAAGTGTGTCCTTTCGGATCACAACAAGTTTCTGGCGCCGTTGCCGGGGATCTTAGTTTTGTTAATATCAAAATAGTTGTTAGTATTGCTAGACTAGGTTTTATTTGTGTTAGGTTTAACTTTGCTTTTTGTTTTTGAAGATTTTGGATTTTCTCAAGTTGTGACAGAACTGTAATATCTGAAGATTTGTAAATTTGCTTGTGTTTTTATAGTTTCTATTTTTTTTATATATATTCTGAAAAAAAAACAATTTGATTGATTGGTATTGGATAATCTTTTTGTTTTTGATAGATTTGAAGATATGTCTTTTTATCACAACTCCTGGGCAACTAAAAGAGGTGCGGAATACATGCCACGAGGAAGGTATGAAGATGATTCATTGTGCACACTTCAAGATAAGTTTAACTCTTATATGCACGCTGTTAGATGTGATATTTGTGGATGCTTTGATCATTGTACTTCTAATTGCCATATTTTAATGCCTCAAATTTCTAATGCATCATGGTATCAAAATGATCATTATGATTATAGATGGGAAAATCAAACTTCTTTTTATGATGATTGCTCTGATCATGTTTCTAAACCATGCTTTGAAGACATTGGAAAATCTAGCTTAGAGTCGATGCTTGAGAAATTGAAGATCATAACAAATCGAAGTAAGGAAATTGAAAATCTTAAGGGGATGATTAGTCAACTAGCTTCTCAAGTAGAATCTTTAACTACTAATTCTGAAATTTTGGAAACCCAGAGAGCACAACAAGATTGTTTATTTGAGTTTGAAACTGAAGAGCTTGATTTAGAAAATTCCCTCTCTGATTATGATTGTTTTGAGATTGAGCCTTATGTAGATATTAATGCATCTCACTCTAATTTTGATAATTGTGAAATTGATTCCTTTGATAATGTATTTGTGGAAAAGTTTGAGGAAATTGAAATTGAAAAACCTTCTTTTGATGAAATCGAGTCTTTTGATGAAAACTTATTTATGGTTAAATCTGATGAGCTTGATAAAGGTTTGAAAATTACAGACATAGATGAGCCCCACTTTGATTTTAATAATATTGTTGAAATTAATGATAAATCTTTTGTGGCTAACTCTGGTTCTATTAATTCTTTTGTGAACATTGACAAATCTCATCATGATTTTTCATATGATTCTGATTTTGACTCTTCTGATGATGAATGTTTTGTGGAAAGACATGAGGAAATTGATTTTGAAAAGTCTCATCTTGATTTTGATGGTAATTTTGAAATTGACAAATTATTTGATGAGGTGCATGAGGAAATTGATAAAGATTTGAATGTTACAAACACTGATGAATCTCACTCTAATGTTTTGCCCATATCTTCTGTTGAATCTTTTGTTTTATTTGAAAATTCATGCTATATTGAGGAATCTAATGAAATACATAAACATTATTTTGATGATCAAATGCTTATATCTTTTGATGAAAGTCCTATGGCAATTGAAGACATGAATTTGAAGAAAGGACTTATGATTTTGTTTACTGACAAATTTAGGAAGATTATTGAATATCCTTTCATTAGAGTTGAAAATTTTGATTTTGATTTCTGCATATTTAAGAAAGCCACTTTGATTGTGATTACATGCAATTCTGGATTTTTGGATTGGTGGCTAAAACTTTTGGACAGAGGAAATGCAGAAAATTATTTGCTCTCTACTTTGGAACTGATTCACCTGCTTCACCATGAGATTTGATTTTTGGTCAAGCTATGGACTTAAAATTAGCGTTTCTTGGGAGGCAACCCAAGCACTCTTAGCTTAGTTTCTTTTATTTTAGTTTATTTTTAGAACTAATTTTTTTTCTCTTTTTACAGGGAAAAGCAAGTTTTGGCGCAAATTACGGCACCGCCATAATTAGTTTTACGGTACCGTATTTTCGGTCTGTTTTCGACAGAAAGTTTTGTGATTTTTACGGCGGGGCCGTAACGTCTTTCAGGTACCGTATTTTTTTGGTATTTCTGACCCGAGACTTTTGTAGAAATTATGGCACTGCCGTAAAGCAATTCACGGTTCCGTATTTTAAAGCTGCATTCTGCTTACTTGACTGGGTGTTTTCTCACTGTAATTTTAAGAAACTGGGTTGGGAAAATTTTTGATCTTTCACACAACATTGAAGTACTCATCTTTGTCTATCATGTGGATATTTTTGCTGAATTTTAAAGTCCATGAATCGTTCTAAAACACATAGCATCTTTTCGATTCTGATTTATTTCTGCAGCAGTTTTCTTCTGACTATTCTGATTAGCGGTTTTGCTGCAAGTTTTTAAGGTGCTTAAATAACTTGAAACCCAGATTTTTTGCATGGAATATGAAGAACATGTGTCGTTCTATCTCGTGGATTAATTGTTTTCATGATTTTATTTTCTAATCATTCTAGGACACATAACAACTTTTTGAATCTGATTAACTTTTATGCAGTTTTTGCAGTCTTGTAATCTGAGTAGCCTTCTTTCTGTTGATACCCTAAATTCCTAAAAGATTTTGATCCTTCAATTTTTAAACACCTGAAAAGAACGAGTTTCATTCTATTACATGGTTCTGTCCGTTTTCTTTTTGGATCATTAAATCTTATTTTTGGGTATAGCTACTTTTCATAAAAAATTTAGTTGTTGCTTTGTTTGCTTTCTACTTGTTATAGCTTCTTTTACCTCCAGATCCAGAATTCTTCAAGAGCAACTGTCTTCCACCTCTAGCCACCACTACATCTGCCTCTGACATCACTATTTCCAGCCGTCGACACTGGATTATACCATCTGCAGATTCTTACTTCTTCTACTGCCTCTATTTCCATTGATTTTATTTATTTTTGCAGCAGAATCTTTATTAGTGACTGATTTTTTCTATTTTTTTGCGGAGCCATCTCTCGCACCCACCGACCGACGATCTCACCTCCAGGACTGTGATCTCTAGCAGGCCACTAGAGATTACTCACTCTACTGTCGGCACCATCATCATTGCTAGTAGCTTTTCAGCTAGCCTCTGTTCACCCTCTTCTTCTCGCCTGCATCGTGTCATGGCACACACTATTTTTGGCCGAGGGGAGTCTGATGGTCTTGTTCGGGTATCCGAACTCCAATTTCTCTGGGCGATGCTGCATGGGGTCTGCCTCAACCCTGCCTTTCACTTTGCCAGGCAACTCCAAAAAGTGTCAAGGGCACCGAAAATCATCGGAACCCATACACGGGCGTGAAGGGTAAGTTTCCCAGTCACCGAGCCATGCACGGGCGTGCCCATGCACTGATACATGGTCGTGTATCATCCCGATACGCGAACGGTTTTTCACCCGATTCTTCCTATTTTCGAGGGGGAATTTGGGGAAACTTGGTGGAGACCTTCCTAACTTAGAGACGCACATTTTGGGACCAAAATCATCGGATTTGATCAAGCGGTTGAGGAGAACGAAGCAAAAGGGCGACAACCTAGTGTTTGGGGCAATTTTCGGGGCGACAACACTATTCCGGCTCGATTTCTCCGCCGTTCCGACAAGGATCTTCGTGTTGGACCTTCTTCCATCAAAGATCTACCTCTCCCTCTGGTTTGAATCAATTTTCATGAGAATTTGATGTGTTTCACGTTGTATACAATAGCTTAACTCTATTTTCGGGGTTTTGGGCGTAGCCCATTGTAAGATGTTGAATATTATGACTTGATGTATATATTTTTCTTATTTATCTTTGTTCTTATTCATGTCTAGGAAGTTTTCATTCATGTTTATGTACTAGCCATATGTATGCATGTTTTAGATGTTGTGGGATGGACTGAAAGGTGAACCACAACCATCAGAATCCCTTAGACTGGACTGGTGATTTCGTTTAGCGAGAGCACTCGAAATCACCCAACGAACCCTAATTCTTCATAGAACCCATTGGGTCCACTTAACCTAGTAAGCCACGAGAGTAGGAGACTTGGGTTAAGTCGGACACCGGACCGTGTCCTAAGAGGGAGTGCATCTGTACCTTAGGAAGGATTACCTTAAGAACATAGGTAAAACTTAAATCAAAATATGAAACTTTACTATTTCTGCATGCTTCAGTGCGGTGAAACCCGATACCCCATTCTCTCTCATAGATTTCAAACCCCGATTGTTGTGCTCTCTATTCTGCTTGCCTTTTTACTTGTTTTAGCCTAATCACTTGTACTGTTATTTTAGACATTTCTCCCTTAATCATTAACCGAGTTATTGGTTATCTGATCAGTTAGTACTTGACCCCTAGTCCTTGTGGGATCGATACTTATTTTATTATGCGATAGACCATGCACTTGTGGTAGCAGCCGTCGAGGCCCTATCAGGTACCGATGACATGTCTAAATTCCTGCCCGAAGTTATCATTCTGCTTCTCAAATTGTTGTGCAAAACTTTCGTTCTGCTTTGTTTGTGCCGCAATAAAATTCTCCATCGTAATTTCCAAATTGGACTTTTGAGGTGCTTGATTTTGATTGTACTGTCTCGATTGAAAATTAGTGGGTTGTCGATTATTGCTTTGAGGAGCTTGACTCTAATTTTGATTGCCCTTCCAAGAAAGATTGGGGTGGTTCCTCCAACCTGGGTTGTAAGTGTTCGAGTATGGGTCATTCCGAGGTCTTCCATTATAGTTCCCAAAAGCATTTGCTTGTTCAGAATTGCACTCTCCCTGTGTAGAAACTCCTAACTAACAATCCTCTGCATCATGTCCTGCGTTGCCACAGATCTCACACAAAATAGCATTAACAGTAGCAGAATTAACATTCAAAGAATTAATTTTATGGGTGAAAGAATCAACCTTGGCTGCTAGTGAAGTAATAACATCTAATTCATACTTACCTGATGCCTTGGTAGATGGTCCTCTCTCACTTACTCATTGACAGTGGTTTAAAGCCATTTCCTTGAACAGATTAATTGTATCATCCACGCTTTTGTTCATTATTGCTCCTTCGGCGGCAGCATCAACTGACATAGGAGTGTTGTAATTAAGTGCATTATAGAAGGTGTGGACGAGTACCCATTTCTCAAGACCGTGATGTGGACACATCTTCTGGAGTTCCTTAAATCAGTCCCACACATCGTACAATGATTCTCCTTCCCTCTGAACAAAATTTATGATCTGGTTTCTTAGATGAGCAGTCTTACTTGGAGGGAAATATTTTGCTAGAAAAGCATGAGAGAACCCCTCCCAAGTCGTTATGGAACCTGGCGGATGAGAGTGAAGCCACGCACGCACCCTGTCCCTAAGAGTAAAAGGAAATAGTCTTAGTCTCAGAGCGTCATTAGAAACACCATTCATCTTCAATGTGTCATAGTATTCTAAAAATATTGAAAGATGCATATTAGGATCTTCAGATGGCAAGCCTCCAAATTGGTTCTACTGAACCATGGAGAGTAAGGATGGCTTGATTTCTAAATTGTTTGCCTCTATGTTAGGGCGAGCAATACTAGACCGATCTCCTTGTAAATTTGGGTTTGCATAATCCTTCAGAGTTCTCGGGTTTGGATTCGCGTCTCCTATTTTGGACTTTAAGGTTTCCTTTGATAATTGTTTTTTGCGTAAACGAAAAGTTCGTTCCGGTTCTGGATCTTCGTCGAACTAGTGACGTTAACTGTAACGCTTCTTGGGAGGCAACCCAAGCACTATCTCTCTTTTCCATTCTTTGTTTTTATTTTGTGTTATTTTACTTCTTAGTAGTATAGTTAGTTATTTGCTTTTAGGTGTTACGCTATGAATTTTATATAGTGCGTTTAGAATGGTTTCCTCCTTTGATCACTATCTATATTTGGTGCAAGAGCTTTGTAATACATTTACCAAGAGGACGACAACTCTGGCAAGAAGGATGGTTCGGGCGATAGTATGAATGAGTAGCGCTTTGTGAGTATCTCTTCTCCTACTCTCTTATTACTTGTTTATTGTGTCGAGGACGATGCATTCTTTTTGTAGGGGAGGATATGTCTTATTTGATATCTTTTATTGTTTCTTGGAAATTTTATAATTTTGACTTTTTTGTTCGACTTATGGTTTGGCTCCATGTGTTAGGCACGTTATGATGTTTAGATGTATTTTGATTAGCGTCATATGTGGATTCTATGCTCATTTGCTCTAATGATTGTATTAGGATTATTTCTATCTTTTGGATGATTGAGGTTCTATTGATGATGATGTGTAATTTTCTATATTGTTGAGGATGATCATATATCAAGGCTTGTGATTGGATTTATGCTTATTGTGTTGAATTTATTTATTTAATATATATCCTTATTTTGATTTTCCATCAATTGTTCATAAGATTTTGGTAAGTAGATTGTTTGAAGAATGAGATTCAAGAGTGAAGCATCCTTTTTAAATAAGGTGAGTAGATGAGTATAATTTTCTTGAATTAACATTAATTGATTAGCCTTGTATATGTTTGGTCTATTATGTTATTTGTTGGGAAGAAAGAATCCAGAATCCAGAAATGAAAAAAAAAATGACTCCTCTACTTGGCACTGCGAAAAATTGGCAGTGGTACTGAAGACATGAGTTGAATTCTAAAAAAAAGAGAGAGAGAGAAAAGGCTCCTCTACTTAGCATTGCGAAAAAATTGGCAGTGGTACCCAAGACATGAGTTGAAGTCCATAAAAAAAAAAATAAAAATAAAAGTATGTATCTATGTGGGTACATGCTAAGATAAGATTTTGACATTAACTCCGCTATCTTCGGCTATGAGTCGCAACTTTGCTAGCTTAAAGATATGAGTTCTATTACATTGGTTATGTGGTTAGTGTACTCTAAATTCGTCACTAGAAAAAAGGTGGTAATCTATTTAGAGGACGTCAAAAATAAATACAGAAAAAGATTTTGGAGGTCCTATTCCTGTAAACAAAAAACATTAAAGTGTTGAACTGAATACAAGGTTAACTCATGAGATTGAGATTCTGATTATTATGCAAGTTGCAAATTTTATTTGTTTTGGATTGTGAATCTTAAGGATTAAATTCTAAAGACAATTTATTTCTCTAGAATCTTTTGTGACATGAGTTGGAAATCTTTAATGATTGATTATATTTTGGAAGTTTATTTTTCATGAGTGAGTTATCTTTTCCATACTCAGCATTATTCTTTGGTTTATTTATTTGCTTGAGGACAAGCAAAAGTTTAAGTCTAGGGAATTTTGATGACATGCATTTATATAATATTTTTAGTATAGTTTTACCATCAATTATTCCTCTTTTCTATCATGTTTTTACTCATTTTGGCTTAAAATCTTTTGTTTGTTTAGAATCTTCACCTCTCTTCACTTTTGTTATATTTCAGATGAAAACAACCAAATTTTGATGGATTTTGAAGGATTTGAGTGCAAGGATAAACTCCAGACTTAGAAACGAAGTTGCTCATTGATTTTTAAGCCAAACAGACTTTGTTGAAAATTACGGCCCACCCGTAAAATATATTACGGCCGTAATGTGTCGATGTTTTTCTACAGAGAAGATTACGGCTGCGTAGATTCACACGTAGTTATATTCACAGCCGTAAAGTCTGGACAATTTTCTACAGAAGAAATTATGGGCATGGCCATAATTATATATACGATCGTATTTTCCTGGAAAACCCATCCAGAACAAATTCAGGGCGTGACCGTAATTTAATTTATGGCCGTATTTTGATCCGCCAGTCACAATATTGACTTGGTTTTTCACCCGATTTAACTCCTTTTCAAGCCAATTTTTGGGGAAAACCCAATCTGAGGATGGGGAACTATATAAGAGAACTTTGGGGCGGACATGAGGACTTTTTGGCCAATTTTAGAGTAGAATTCGATCAAGAGGCGGAAGAGACGGCAAGAGGGCGGCGATCTTCATCTTCTAACCAGAAAAGCTTCGTTTCTTTGGCGAGTTGTCGACAATCTCCATAAGGGAGCCTTTAATTCTTGTCTTCCTTTGTCGATTCTTTATTTACTTGCCACTTTTGTAATAAAAAACATGGATTCTATTCACATTGTCATCTCTATAATGTCAGCGTAAACCTTGTTTCAGGATTAAGGGCGAAGCCCTCTTTATTTTCATGACTTAAATTGTTTATCATCCTCTTATGAAGGAATTTATTTGAGTTAGATTCAATTATTGTTGTGTCAATTACTGGCCATGATTTACATGCTTTTAGACGTCACAAGAAGTACTGAGAGGTGAATTGTGATATCGGATCTACAATAGTTGGACAAGTTGATTTGAACATGAGAGTAGTTCGAATCGACTTGAGGGATTTTATTGATTTGTCAGGAACTCATTAGGTTTATCTCGAGTTGATAACTATGAGAGTAGGAGATTAATTCAGATAAACACAGGATTGTACTACTGTTGTGTCCGCAAGTGTACGGATACTCGAAGTAATAAAATAGATATCGAACCACAGAGACCTTGTTGTCAAGTACTGAATAATCGATTTCTCGCTAGCTAGGCAATCGGAAAATAGTGAATCAAACTATCGAAAAGAACACGGAGAAAATATCAGAGAGGAAATCGGGACTAGGGGTTCATCTACTTTAATTTCTAATGACTAGATTAAGATAAGTATTTGTCAATCTAATTCTATTATGGTAAAGGTAAAATTTACTTTATAAATAAATTGTCTCGCTCTCGCGTAGAGAATCATACAAAGAACCGATCCCCACTCTCGCGCAAGATCTATTCAATGCTGAAAATAAGTAAACCATCAGCTAAGAACTCAAGGATCACTCTCATGCATCCGAATTCTAGGTTGATCACCTCAAGTGGAAACTCAAAGATCACTCTCGTGCATCCGAGTCTCAACGCTAGTTTTAGTCAAGGGTTTCCAACGACTCAATACTCAATCTCTTGCAATATCAACTCAAGTCTACATATTAACTCAATCCAAAGTATCAGAAATTCAACATGGTAATAAAATCACTAAAAATCAGAATTCGAAGGACTACCTAATCTCTTACGATAGTTCCAATCTCTTACGATAGTTCCAAACTCAACCTCTCGGTCTATTTTGCAAAACTCTAAAACATGCTGATATTTAAGACACAAAGGAGAATTAAAGAACAATCAATCACAAGAGTAAAATTATCATAATAAGATCAGTTGACAAAATTAGGGTTTTCTAGCCATTAAGAAACAAAGAGATTACACCCCCATGTCCCAAAGAAAGATTAAGCTACCATGATGAAAGAATTACAATAAAACATGTTTTTAGAGTGATAATAAATCGAAAAGAGGGAAGAAAAATTACAAAACAGGGCTGTAATAAAATTACAGCCCGTAATATGCTTTGAACAGCACTGTCACCACTGTTGTGTCGATTTCTCCTTCAATTCAACTCCGAACGCTCTAGAACTTGAGGTACATGTTCTCCTTCACTAGGTGAAGCTCTCTGTCAAATTTCATGGCCGGAGATGGTCTGTAGGTGGAGAACCGATGAACCCTTGCAATTCCGCCTCTCCCTCAATTTATCCGTCGATTCCTGATAAAAATTAGGGCTTTCACTTCGTGTATCTTCTCCACTTTACGATGAGTCCTCAGCAACTTTTGGATCTCAATTTGGACTTCTGGATCAAAAGATATGGTCCACGCAAGATTCGGGCGAAAAAATCGGGAATCTGGGTTCAAAAATACGGTACCGTGTACTGAATACGGTAGTGCCATATTTTTTTTCTATGAAATCTGGGCAGAAAATACGGCACCGTGTATTTTCCCATGGCAGTGCCGTATTTGTGCCAAAACCTCCCTGGTCAAAATCGATGAAAAATACGATACCGTGATAAAATCGGAGTGAAATACGGTAGTGCCGTATTTCTGCTGAAACTTTCTATTCTGGATCGCCAAAAATTACGGTACCGTGTACTTCTACACGGCAGTGCCGTATTCTTGCTTAGGTCTTCTGGATGAAATCAGCACAAAATATGGTACCGTGAAAGTTCTGGGGCAAAATACGGCAGTGCCGTATTTTTGTCTAGTTGAAAGCGGTGAAATACGGTACCGTGTAGATTTACACGGCAGTGCCGTATTTTTGCCAGGAGCATCCTTTTGACTTGAAATTTGATGGGGAGACTCCTCTTCATGGTTAGAACTCATTCATGCATTTGCATTGCTTGAAAACCGGTGAAAAATATGCCTTTTTGCCTGAAATTGATTAAAAGCAAAGATGGTGAAGATTCCGAAGCTTTTGGCAAGAAAGGTATAAAAACAAAGCAAGAGAGTAAGATTATGGCTTAAAAAGACTACTAAATAAGTAGGAAAAACACTATGAAATTTGGAGTCATCAAACACATAAGGCTCAAACTTTGCTTGTCCTCAAGCAAATAAAGAAATCAATACTGATTATTGAAACATAAATTTCGATATGACGAATAAATTTCTAGAATATAATCATCCATAGAGAATTTTATCAGTTTCACACAAAATTTTCAAGTAAATACATCGTCTTCTGAAATTAATCTTTAAGACTCAATAATTCAATTAAATAAAAGTTCGCAACATGCATGGTAATAGAATTTCAACTTCATGAATTAATCTTGTTTTTGAGATTTTCATCCAATATGTTTTTGTTTACAAGAATCGGATCTCCAAATCTTTTTTTCACTCATTTTTTTTATTTGTCCTTGACATTCTCTAAATCGATTACCACCCTTTTTCCAATGACGAATTTAGAGTATGTTGGTCACATAACCACACATAATAGAACTCATATCTCATAGGTAGAAAGAATTTTCTTGAGATAGAGAAGTCAATGTCAAAGGAGCTCTCTCTTGGCATGCATCTACATAGATACACACTTTTGCAATGAACTTCAACTCTTGTCTTAGGTACCATTGTGAACACAATGCCAAGAAGAGGAGTTATTCTTTTTCTTTTTGTGGACTTCAACCCATGTCTTTAGGTCCCACTGTTAATTTTATACAGTGCCAAGTAGGGGAGTCATCCTTTCTCATGGATTTGGATCTCTTTTTCCCAACAAATAACATAAAAGATTATAAAGATTAACTAGATTAATCACTTGATATCAACTCAATAACATGTGCAAATATGCTCATTTTATTCAAAAGAATTATTTCACTTCAAGATTGCATTCACTAAACAATGCATTTACCTAGAATTTCATGCATCAATTAATGAAAAATTTCCAACAAATAGATTATATCAGAGAAATAAATTCAACATATAAAATCTATTTCCAATTTCCAGAAATTGATATGCATGATAATTCGTTAAAAATTTTGGCATGGTGTTTGTAGTATTTTTAGAAAAATCCTTCTACACATCATCATCATATTGTGTCAACACAACCAAATCGAAATATCTATCAATAAAATCAAAAGGCGAGGATCCGTGGCATGTGAGCACAAGAAGTTTGAAGTATTCATCTTCCATTTGAACACATGGATTATCAGAAAAATATAAAGGATGGAATGCAAATAAGTAGGAAGAAAATACTCACAAAGGTCTATTAGTCTGTGTCAGACCCAATCATCCTCTGTGTCTTTGGGTTCGCACCACTATAATTTTTTTTTTTTGACAAAAATTAATTTTCATCTACAAAAAGAAAAGAAAAATTAGTGCTAAGTAAAAAAAACAAAAACAAAAATAAAGTAAAAGAAAGTAAGCTAAAGCAAAAGTGCTTGGGTTGCCTCCCAAGAAGCGCTAATTTATGGTCATTAGCTTGACCGTTTAATACTCAGATTTGATTGTGGTTGTGTCTTTGCTGGCCATCCTGATTTCTCTATGTCTCGTTCAGGGCTCTTAAGAACATAAGGCTCAAACTTGAAACAGTATCCAAATTTATCTATGAGCCTTTTTACTTCTTCAGGTAATTTTGATATTCCTCTCCTCTTTCGTCTCTTTCTTTTCTTCTTCACTGCCCTTTCCTAAAATTCTTTATTAGCACACTCAGAAGATGTGTCAGTTTCAAAGTCAGAAGGTTCATCAAACAAATTATGCATGTCACAAACAACCTCATCATCAAATATGTCTATGCTACAACATGTTCCTGAGTGTGATGCTCTTTTTAAAGAATCAGTCAAATCAAATTCGATTATATCACCACAAACTTCAAAAGTCAATTTTCCCTTTTTTACATCAATGAGTGCTCCAGATGTAGCCAAGAAAGGTCTACCAAGTATAATAGGGTTTTTCAAATTTTCTTCCATCTCTAAAACTATAAAATCAGCAGGTATGAAAAACTTACCAATCTGTACAGGAACATTTTCTAATATACCAACTGGATGCTTTATTGATGAGTCAGCAAGTTGCAAAGTCATTGAGGTTGGTTTGAGTTCTCCAATATCCAATTTCCTGTAAAGAGAATAAGGTATTAAACTAACACTTGCACCGAGGTCACATAAGGCTCGGTTAAAAGCCATATCTCCAATAGAAACAGGAACAGAAAAACTACCTGGATCCTTTAGCTTAGGTGGCAACTTATTCTGTATGATAGCACTACACTCCTCAGTAAGTGCCACAGTACCAAGATCATCGATCTTTCTCTTGTTAGATAGAATCTCTTTTAAAAACTTTGCATAAGTTGGCATTTGAGTCAAAACTTCAGTAAATGGAACATTGATATAAAGTTTTCTAAGAACATCTAAAAATTTGCCAAATTGTTTATCTAACTTTGTTTGAATAATCCTTTGGGGAAAAGGAATTGGTGGCATATAGGGTGGTGGTGAACTAGTTTTAGAATCATCAACCTTACATGGCAAATCACCTCTAGGTTCATAACCCTTGTGAGGTGACAAACTAGTTTAGGACTGCTTATGTGCAGGTTGTGATTCCAAAACTGGGTCACTCCTAAGTTCAAGTCTGGGCTCTACCTCATCATCATCAAGAGACTCCCTAGGATCGTCCAATTGTTTTCCACTTCTAGTTATGATAGCATTGCAATATTCCCTAGGGTTGGGTTCAGGTTTTGTAGGTAATTTCCCTGGGGGTCTATATGAGGTGCTAGCCTGTTGTGCAACTTGGTTTTCTAAAATCTTGTTGTGTGCCTCTACTCTTTCCAACCTGGAGTTGATTTGACTATGATTTTCCTTAAATTCTTCATTTTGCCTACTTTGATTAGACATGAATTGATTTTGATTTGCCAAAATTTTCTTAAGCATGGATTCTACACTAGAATTCTAATTTGTGTTTTGGTTCTGGTTTTGATTAGGCCTTTGGAATCCCCTATTCTCAGTTTGTCCTCTCTCATTGTTATTGTTCTTCTATGAAAGGTTGGGGTGATTCCTCCACCCAGAGTTTTAAGTACTAGAGTAGGGATCATTAGTTTTACTTTGATTATAATTCCCTACTTCATTCACTTGTTGCTCACCTTTATCAATAATGATTTTGCACTCTCTAGCATGGTGCCCATTGTTCCCACAAACCTCACAAACAACAGAAGATATAGCAGCGGTTTGCATTTGGAAAGAATCAAAATAGTTACATAACGAGTCTACCTTTTCTGCAAGAGAGCGCCAACCATCACCATCGTTCTTACCCTGAGGAGGCCGATAAAGCACTTCTCTCTTGGAAGCCCATTGGTTGTGATTTAGCACCATCTCCTCAATCAAGGCATGGGCATCTTCAACAGTCTTGTTCATCAATGCTCCCCCTGCAGCAGCATCAACAGTTAAGCGTGTATTGTAAAGCAAACCATTATAGAAAGTCTGAATTAAAACCTAGTTTTCCACTCCATGGTGGGGGCACTTCCGTTGGAGCTCATTAAAGCGCTCCCATGCTTCGCTCATTGATTCTCCGTCTCTCTGGGCAAAGCCTGTGATTTGGTTCTTCAACTGGATTATTTTACTGGGAGGAAAGTACTTCTGCAAGAAGGCATTTGACAAGCGCTCCTAAGTAGTAAATGTCCCAGTTGGATGTGCATGAAGCCAGGCTTTTGCTCTGTCCCTGAGAGAAAAAGGAAACAGTCTTAGTCTGAGGGCATCGTCAGATACACCATTAATATTTATGGTGTCACAGAATTCAAGGAAAAGGGATAAGTGTTGGTTTGGATCTTCCAAAGGATATCCTCCAAACTGATTCTGTTGAATTATCGATAAGAACGCTTGCTTGATCTCAAAGTTGTTCGCATCTATAGCAGGCCTAGTGATGCTAGAATGAATTCCCTGTGTATTTGGGGCTGCATAGTCACGCAATGTCCTTCTTTCAGCCATGATGGATTCTTCTTCTCTTTCTTCTACAACTTGTGTCTCCTCAAATCTCAATCTCTTTCGCAGTCTCAGAGTCCTGTTTATCTCATGATCAAAAGGTATAAGTGGTCCTGACCTAAGATTCCTGCGCATGCAAAGTAGATAGATCAAGTTATTTCAAGAAAATAGAAAATAAACAGAAAAAAAACAAAACAGTAAATAAAACCTAGTCTAGTAATAATCTCGATATCTTCAATATCGATAAAACCAAGGTCCCCAGCAACGGCGCCAAAAACTTGTTGTGTCCGCAAGTGCACGGATACTCGAAGTAATAAAATAGATATTGAACCACAGAGACCTTGTTGTCAAGTACTGAATAATCGATTTCTCGCTAGCTAGGCAATAGGAAAATAGTGAATCAAACTATTGAAAAGAACACGGAGAAAATATCAGAGAGGAAATCGGGACTAGGGGTTCATCTATTTTAATTTCTAATGACTAGATTAAGATAAGTATTTGTCAATCTAATTCTATTATGGTAAAGGTAAAATTTACTTTATAAATAAATTGTCTCGCTCTCGTGCAGACAATCATACAAAGAACCGATCCCCACTCTCGCACAAGATCTATTCAATGCTGAAAATAAGTAAACCATCAGCTAAGAACTCAAGGATCACTCTCGTGCATCCGAATTCTAGGTTGATCACCTCAAGTGGAAACTCAAAGATCACTCTCGTGCATCCGAGTCTCAACACTAGTTTTACTCAAGGGTTTTCAACGACCCGATACTCAATCTCTTGCAATATCAAATCAAGTCTACATAATAACTCAATCCAAAGTATAAGAAATTCAACATGGTAATAAAATCACTAAAAATCAGAATTCGAATGACTACCTAATCTCTTACGATAGTTCCAAACTCAACAATTCCTAGGGTTCCGAATTTCAAACAATCAACCTCTCGGTCTATTTTGCAAAATTATAAAACATGCTGATATTTAAGACACAAAGGAGAATTAAAGAACAATCAATCACAAGAGTAAAATTATCATAATAAGATCAGTAGACAAAATTAGGGTTTTCTAGCCATTAAGAAACAAAGAGATTACACCCCCATGTCCTAAAGAAAGATTAAGCTACCATGATGAAGGAATTACAATAAAACATGTTTTCAGAGTGATAAGAAATCGAAAAGAGGGAAGAAAGATTACAAAACAAGGCTGTAATGAAATTACAACCCGTAATATGCTTTGAACAGCGCTATCACCACTGTTGTGTCGATTTCTCCTTCAATTCAACTCTGAATGCTCTGGAACTTGAGATGCATGTTCTCCTTCACCAGGTGAAGCTCTCTGTCAAATTTCATGGCCGGAGGTGCTTTGTAGGTGGAGAACCGATGAACCCTAGTAATTCCGCCTCTCCCTCAATTTCTCCATGGATTCTTGATAAACATTAGGGTTTTCACTTCGTGTGTCTTCTCCACTTTACGACGAGTCCCCAACAACTTTCAGATCTCAATTTGGACTTCTGGATCAAAAGATATGATCTGCGCAAGATTCGGGCAAAAAAATCAAGAATCTGGGTTCAAAAATATGGTACCGTATACTGAATACGGTAGTGCCATATTTTTTTTTGTGAAATCCGAGCAGAAAACACGGCACCGTATATTTTCCCACGGCAGTGCCGTATTTGTGCCAAAACCTCTCTGGTCAAAATCGATGAAAAATACGGTACCGTGATAAAATCGGAGTGAAATACGGTAGTGCCGTATTTCTGCTGAAACTTTTTGTTCTGGATCGCCAAAAATTACGGTACCGTGTACTTCTACACGGCAGTGTCGTATTCTTGCTTAGGTCTTCTGGATGAAATCAGCACAAAATACGGTACCATGAAAGTTCTGGGGCAAAATACGGCAGTGCCGTATTTTCGTCTAGTTGAAAGCGTTGAAATACGGTACCGTGTAGATTTACACGGCAGTGTCGTATTTTTGCCAAAAGCATCCTTTTGACTTGAAATTTGATGGGGAGACTCTTCTTCATGGTTAGAACTCATTCATGCATTTGCATTGCTTGAAAACCGGTGAAAAATATGCCTTTTTGCCTGAAATTGATTAAAAACCAAAGATGGTGAAGATTCTGAACCTTTTGGCAAGAAAGGTATAAAAACAAAGCAAGAAAGTAAGATTACGGCTTAAAAAGACTACTAAATAAGTAGGAAAAACACTATGAAATTTGGAGTCATCAAACTACTGAGAGGGGGCAATCTGTACATGCAGATAAATCCCCTTCAACACTGTAAATCCTTCTTAAGACTTCTCTAATTTTAAATAGGTCATGAAATATAGAGTGGTGAACCCTGAATCTTGAATTTTTTATAAATTGATTATGGCCAACATTTGCTTTACTGTTTCTTTTATTTTAGTGAAGATTAAAATCATTCTCTTTTAGATTACTCTAGCTAACGATTCTAAGTAGAGTTGGTACTTAGCCATTGGTCCCTGTGGGATTGATATTTTTATTACTTCGATGCTGCCGTGCACTTGCGTTAGACATCAAGTTTTTTTCTCAGTGCCAAGTAGAGGAGTCTTTTTTTTTCGATTAGAAGATGAAGATTGCCATCAGGGAGCCTTTAATTCTCGTCGTCCTTTGTCGATTCTATATTTACTTGGCACTTTTGCAATAAAAAACATGGATTCTATTCACGTTGTCATCTCTATAATGTCAGCGTAAACCTTGTTTTAGGATTAAGGGCATAGCACTCTTTATTTTGATGACTTAAATTGTTTATCATCCTCTTATGAAGGAATTTATTTGAGTTAGATTCAATTATTATTGTGTCAATTATATGTCAATTACTGGCCATGATTTACATGCTTTTAGACGTCACAAGAAGTACTGAGAGGTGAATTGTGATGTCGGATCTATAATAGTTGGACAAGTTGATTTGAACACGAGAGTAGTTAGAATCGACTTGAGGGATTTTATTGATTTGTTAAGAACTAATTGGGTTTATCTCGAGTTGATAACCACGAGAGTAGGAGATTAATTCGGATAAACACCGGATTGTACTGCTAAGAGGGGGCAATCTGTACATGCGGATAAATCTCCTTCAACACGGTAAACCTTTCTTAAGATTTCTCTAATTTTAAATAGGTCATGAAATATAGAGTGGTGAACCTTGAATCCTGAATTTTCCATAAATTGATTATAACCAACATTTGCTTATTGTTTCTTTTATTTTAGTGAAGATTAAAATCATTCTCTTTTAGATTAGTCTACCTAACGATTCCAAGTAAGAGTTGGTACTTAGCCATTGGTCCCTGTGGGATCGATATTTTTATTACTTCGACGTTGCCGTACATTTGCGGTCGACATCAAGTTTTTAGCGCCGTTGCCGGGGACCAATTTCGCCAATATTGACTCAATCGAAGGATTGCTAGACTAGATATTTTACTGTATTTTTTTTTCTTTGTGATTTTTTTATATAATTTTAATGTTTATAAATACTTTATTTGTTTTTCTAGATTTTTATTTCTTTAGTGTTAATTGAAAATTTTGTGTTATCTCTGCTTTAATCTCACTTGGTTTTTGTGCAGAATTTTATAGAAGCTCGATTCAGTTATGCAAGAATGAATTCAGTTTATTATGAAGATTATGGATGTTACAATAACTATTCTACTAATTATCAATCTGAGATCCCTTCTTACTTCAAGCCATCCTCAGGGCATACATGCACAACTGATAATTTCAACTCATGGCCCCAGAGTGATCTATGCTATAATACTTTTGAGCCGGATTGGAGAAATCAATCGAACTACTTTTATGAGAATGAGTAGAATCATATCTTTCAACCGAACTTTGGACCACCTCTAGAATTTGAAGAAAGACAATTCAATCAACCCAAGAAATTCAACCTTGAGACTCTACTTGAAAACCTCATAGACCAAGAAAAGGAGTTCAGGCAAAAATTTAGGCAATTCGATCAACCTGAGAAATTTAACCTGGAAATTATGATGGAGAACTTTATTCATGTAAGAATTTAGGCAATTCGATCAACCTGGAAATTTAACTTGGAAATTTAACCCCATAGACAAAGCAGAACGATAATTTCATACATCAATTTGAAAAGCAGAACGATGACTTCAGGTAAGAATTTAGACATATTAATGAGTCAATCAAGAATCTGGCATCTGAGATGAAATCAGTTAAAAACCACCAGTTGATGCTAGTGAACCAATTAGTTCAGCATGCTAAACAATTAGAAGAGCCTCAGGTAAGTAACATCACTCCAGGTGAGGAAGATCAAAGATCAAAACCCATTGAGCAACCATGTAATGAGGAGTCAGATCGACAACGTATGAAACAAGAACTAGTGTACATTCTAATTCCACCATATAAACCACCGAATCCTTTTCCTCAAAGGTTGGTAAAGGTAACAGTTGATAAACAATTTGGGTCATGTAATAGTGTAGACATCTTGGATAAAATAGTTGGGGAAACTAATGTCACCCAAACTGGTGAAAGCCATTTGGAAATTTGTATAATGAATGATGATGATGATGATGATGATGATGATGATGATGATGATGATAAGATAACTAAAGATAGTGTCAAGGCTTACTCTCAACCACTTGATTAAATTCCTGCCATGCTGCTCTTGAGGTAAGTAAAAATCCAAAAATAGAAATCAGAACTCTTTCAAATAATGCGAGGTACGAATTTCTGGGCCTAGACTTTACTTTTTCTATAATTAATGATGTATAGGAGCATGAAAAACAAACAAGTTTCATGATAGATAAATTTAGAAAAGCTATAGGGTATTCTTTTGATGATATTGCGAATATTAACTTTTATTTTTGCTTACACAGATTGTTCAAAATGACAATGAATCACCTACTACTTTGGATATTTTCTTTGGTTGGCATACTTGTTAAACGAAAAAAATGCAACAAATTACATGCTTTATACTTTGGCACTGATTCACCGTCGACACCATGATGTCTGATTCTGGTCAAGCTAGTGACCTTAAAATTAGCGCTTCATGGGAGGCAACCCAAGCACTATCTTTATTTTTTTTTATTCTTATGTTATTTTACTTCTTTGTAGTATAGGTTAGTTATTTGTTTTTGGGAGTAATGCTATGATTCTTATATGACATTTTTAGAATTGTTTCCCCTTTTGATCATTATCTATATATTGTGTAGGAGTTCTGTGATACATTTACCAAGAGGACGACAGCTCTGGCGAGGAGGATGGTTCGGGCGATAGTATGGATGAGTAGCGCTTTGTGAGTATCTCTTCTCCTACTCTCTTATTACTTGTTTATTGTGTCGAGGACGATGCATTCTTTATGTAGGGTAGGATATGTCTTATTTGATATGTTTTATTTGTTTCTTGGAAATTGTATAATTTTGACTTTTTTCTTCGACTTATGGTTTGGCTCCATGTGTTAGGCGCGTTATGATGTTTAGATGTATTTTGATTAGCGTCATATGTGGATTCTATGCTCATTTTATCTGATGATTGTATTAGGATTATTTCTATCTTTTGGATGAATGAGGTTCTATTGATGATGATGTGTAATTTTCTATATTGTTGAGGATGATCATATATCAATGCTTGTGATTGGATTTATGCTTATTGTGTTAAATTTATTTCTTTAATATATATCCTCATTTTGATTTTCCATCAATTGTTCATAAGATTTTCGTAAGTGGATTGTTTGAGGAATGAGATTCAAGAGTGAAGCATCCTTTTTAATAAGGTGAGTAGATGAGTGTAATTTTCTTAAATTAACATTGATTGATTAGCCTTGTATAAGTTTGGTCTATTATGTTATTTGTTGGGAAGAAAGAATCCAGAATCCAGAAATGAAAAAAAAAAGACTCCTCTACTTGGCACTGCAAAAAAATGGCAGTGGTACCGAAGATATGAGTTGAAGTCTTAAAAAAAGAGAAATAAAAAAGGCTCCTCTACTTGGTTGCACATCTCACATGATTGCGCAATAGGCATCAACATTAGTGGTGCATCTTCCTTGGAGGAGGCCCATGGCATTGGCCGAACCATGGAGTGTGCTTCTAGGGTTTCCCTAAAAGTACCTTTAGGGTTTGAGTGCTAAACCATGATGTGGTGGACCTTGGAGCCAACCTTGAAGATCAAGCTAGAGGTCGGCTAGGCTAGGTTTAGTCTTAGGGGCTTGTGTCCTAGGACAAGAGTTGAACCTCCTTTTGGCATGGGATGGTTCAATGTCTTGAATGGCTTTGATCACATCATCCTTTTACTGCTTTCATTATATGCTAAAGCAAAGCATGCCTGAGATGTTTTATCGTTATGTTAACACTATAGGATTGCATGCTTGTAATGTTAGACATAACATAAAACTGAGATGATGAGATGTCAAAAACCCTCACCCAAAATATCAACTCTAGTAGCCTTCGAACGTGTAGCCCTCATCAAACTATCAATTAGTGGTGTTGTAAACTGTTTCCCACCCTCGTGGGACACACCCACTTATCTTTAGAAGGTGTGTGGTGACAATGGTTTCCCTAGTCCAGTTTTAACCTGGACATGCCTTCGCAAGGAAACTCGTTGGCCCTGGCATAACGGTTAGGAATGGACTTAACTAGATTTCCATATATGCTGGGCATATAATGGAACTCAAGAGGCATCGTTTAGAGGTTAGGGTTTTATGTAGTTTCCAGCCCTCGCTTATTGTGTCCACAAGTGCACGGATACTCGAAGTAATATTTAAGATATTGAACCACAGAGACCTCATTGTTAAGTACCGATGAATTGAGTTTTTGCTAGCTAAATTGATTGAATAATGATGCAAGTAAACTATCGAACAGAGTACGGAAAGAATCAGAGAGAAAAGCTTGGGACTAGGGGTTCATCCATCTCGATAATCATGATTAGATATTATTAAATGTTCATCAACCTAATTTTTGCTATGGTAAAGATATGACTTACTT
Organism: Costus lasius; assembly: GCA_027563935.2. Classification (NCBI taxonomy): domain Eukaryota; kingdom Viridiplantae; phylum Streptophyta; class Magnoliopsida; order Zingiberales; family Costaceae; genus Costus; species Costus lasius. Next base: position 107,523,468 of record CM050450.1, read on the forward strand.
AATGGGGAAATTAACTCGCTCTCGCGCAGTTAATTTACAAAGAACGACCCTCACTCTCGTGCAAGATACGTTCAACGTTAAATATAAGTAAACTTTGATCAAAGAGATTAAGAATCACTCTCGTGCATTCTATCTTAGTATCAAGATCTTAAGCAAAACTAAGCACTCTCGCACCTTAGTTTCACAGGTTTTACTCAAGGGGTTCTAACAATCCAACACCTATCTCTAGCATGTTTTCAAGTCTAAAACAGTAATGATTTCTAGGTCAAAGACATCAACAAGAGTTAAGCTTCTAGAATCTAAAAGTAAGAACTCAACTAATCTCTTACGATGGGTTCCTACCCTAAATTCTAGGGTTCCAAGTCTTATGGTATCATCTTCTCAGTCCATAATATAAAACTCCTAAACATGTTAATGTATGATACTAGGAACAATTAAAGACATTCATCGCTTGAGTAAAATTACCATATCAAGAACAAGCTGATGAGTAAAAATTATCTAAACATTAGAATATCAAGGGGATTAAACCCCCATATCCCAAAAGAAGGTTTAAGCTATCATGGCGAAAGAATCACAGCAAAACATCATTTTAGGATGATTAGAATTTGAGACGAGGGAGTAAAAATTACAGAACCAGATTGAAACCTAAGGTTCAACCAGTAATATGAACTGGAATCGCGATGAACAATACGGCAACCACAAATTTGATGATTCCTCCCTTGACCGGCTTCCTTTCAATTTGAAACTTCAGTGGAGTGTTCTTCTTCCTCAGGGTGAGTTTCCTTCCAAAAATCAAGGCTGGAGATGATCGGAATAGTGAACGGCGGCGAACCCTAGCGCGACAGCAACCTCCTCAAATTCTCTCTGAATCCTCAATAAAAATTGGTGCTTTGCTTTGAAATTATCCGCCTACTTATGCTGAGTCTTCCCCTTTTTTCGGATCTTCAATTGGTGCCCTAAGTTTCGAGAAATCGAGTTTTTAAATTTGCGATGGAAAACTTAGAAATCTGGTTTTACAAATACGGTACCATGCACTGAATACGGTAGTGCTGTATTTTCTTTCTATGAGTTATAGGTAGAAAATACGGCACCGTGACAATGTCGTCCCATTATACGGCAGTGTCGTATTCTTGCCGAAACTTTCTGGTTGAAATCGCTGGAAAATACGGTGGCGTGTAGTTTCATACAGCAGTGCCGTATTTCACCCAAAACATCTCCTGCGAAATACGGTACCATGACAGTTTTCCTCCAAAATACGGGAGTGCCGTATTTTTGATAGAAGATCCCTTTTGAGTTGAAATTTGATGGGTAGACTCCTCTTGATGGTTAGAACTCATTCATGCATTGAGATTGCTCGAAAACCGGTGATAATGATGCCTTTTTACCTGAAATTGATCAAAAACCAAAGACGGTGTAGATTCCGAAGTATATGATAGAAAAGGCATAAAAACAAAGCAAGAGAGTAAGATTTTGGCTCAAAAGACTACTAAATAAGTATGAAAAATACTATGAAATTTAGAGTCATCATCGCTGGACATAAAATGTCTAGACTGTCTCAATAAGGGGAATTGTTAGAGCAATCGGCTGGCGTGCCCACCTGAAGAAGCATGGGTCAGTTTGTGCATCTCATCCCACCCTCGTGGGACGCAAACCCTCATGTGGAAGAAGGATCCCATCTCACTAGGAAATCTTAGATTTCCCGATTGACTTTATGGGTTGTCAATTCGATTAAAATAGTGGGAGCCATGATCATTTAATACAAGTCCAGATTAAATAATTTGAAAGTAGTACTAATCTGATGTTTTTTTGTTGTTGTAGAACAATGGCTACAAACACTAGCGGATTAACACTGCGATCCCTTCTTGAGAAGGATAAGTTGGTTGGATCCAACTTCATGGACTGGCATCGGAACTTGAGGATAGCCCTCAAACTCGAGAAGAAGCTGTACGTCCTTGAGCAGCCTCTTCCCGTGACTCCTGCGCCTAATGCTCGTGCGGTAGAAAGGGATGCTTTTAGAAAGCATCAGGATGACTCTTTGGAAGTAGCATGTCTCATGCTAGCCACTATGGCACCTGAGCTTCAGGTACAATATGAGGAGCAGGACGCTTTTCATATGATTACTCATTTGAAACAGATGTTTGAAGCTCAAGCTAGAATTGAGAGATATGACACTACTAAAGCAGTCTTTCGGTGCAAGTTATCTGAAGGTGCGCTAGTGAGACCCCACGTACTCAAGCTAATTGGGAACATGGATGATCTCAGGAGACTGGGACACAATATAGATAACGAGCTGGCTGTGGATCTTATTCTGTAGTCCCTGCCCCCTAGCTTCAGTCCATTTATTATAAACTTCAACATGAACCAGATTGAATGCACAAGGGAGAAACTACTGAATATGCTGCAAACAGCCGAGCGTGAAATGTGTAAGACCAAACCCAATTTTGTTCTTCTAGTCCCTGCGGACAAGAAGATGAAGAAGAAGGGTAAGGCACATGTCAAGGGTAGTGCCAAGGGTCCTACCAAAGCACTAAAGAAAAGGGCAAAGAAGTCAAAGGAACAGAGGTGCTTCTACTGTGGTGAGCAGGGCCACTAGAGAAGGGACTGCAGGCAACTTCAGAATGAGGAGAAGAAAGGCTTGGCCTTAGCTTCTAGCTCAGGTATTTATGTTACTGAAGTCAACCTTTCTACTTCTATGTCATGGGTGTTGGATACCACATGTGGAGCTCATATTTGCACAAATATGCAGGGGCTCAAGAAAAGTAGATTGGTATGGCCCGAAGAGATTGACCTACGAGTTGGAAACGGGGCACAAGTTGCTGCTGTTGCTGTAGGAGTTTTGACTCTCTCTCATCCTTCTGGACTTCAATTAGAGCTAGATAATTGCTATTATGTACCTTCACTAACCAAAAACATTATATTCATTCCTTGTTTAGCAATGAAAGGTTTTAAATTTGAAATAAAAGAGAACTCTTGTTCTTTTTCATTTGTAAATATGTTTTATAGAAAGGGTACATTGTGCAATGGTTTGTATATCTTGGACATGAATGGCTCCATCTGTAACATAAATAGTAAGAGGACTAAACTGAGTGGTTCAGTTGGTGCTTTCCTATGGCATTGTCAATTAGCCCATATAAACAAGAATTGCATTCAATAACTCCATGCAAATAGATTGTTAGATTCAAGTTCTTTGGAGGAATTTGACACATGTGAACCTTGTTTTTTTAGAGAAAATGACAAAAGCACCCTTCACCAAAGTTGGTGAGAGGGCACAAGGTTTATTGGATCTCATACATACTGATGTGTGTGGGCCATTCAATAAACAAGCCAGAGGAGGACACAACTACTTCATTACATTCACTGATGATTTCAGTAGATATGGTTATGTCTACTTGATGAGACATAAATCTGAATCCTTTGAGAAATTCAAGGAGTTCAAAAATGAAGTAGAGAACCAGCTTGGAAGATCCATTAAAACTCTTCGATCAAATCGTGGTGGAGAGTACCTGAGCGGTGAGTTCTTTGACTATCTGAGAGAGTGTGGGATCCTATCCCAACTCACTCCTCCTGGAACACCCCAATGGAATGATGTGTCTAAACGGAGAAATCGAACTTTGTTGGACATGGTTCAATTTATGATGAGTCATGCAACTCTACCTCCCTCATTCTGGGGTCATGCACTTGAGACAGCTTCTCTTATACTGAATAATGTTCCATCTAAGAGTGTCTCCAAGATTCCATATGAGGTATAGAGTGGGAGACGCCCTAACCTCTTTTTTTATTAGGATCTGGGGATGTGAGGCTTATGTCAAACGTCAGGATTCTAGCAAGCTAGAACCTAGATCTGATAAATGTATCTTTGTGGGGTATCCTAAGGAAACTAAGGGTTACTACTTCTATGTTCCCGCAGAGAACAAAGTTTATGTTGCTCAAAGTGCTATCTTTCTAGAGAAAGAATTTCTCATGAAAGAAGTCCGTGGGAGGAAGTTTGACTTGGATGAGGTCCAAGTGCAACCACAAGACAAGGAGATGGAACCTGAGCCGCCTGCACAGGTTGCTAGGAAGCTTGAGGCTCAGACACAGGTCCCATGTAGGTCTGGGAGGATTCGTCGTGCACCTGAGAGGTATGGGTCGCTGCCGACCCAACACGACGAGTTCTTCATCATTTAGGATGAGTCCAGGACCTATGATGAGGCGGTCAGTGGATCAGATTCTAAGAGATGGCTTGAAGCCATGCGATCCAAGATGGATTCCAGGTCAGCCAACCAAGTATGGGATTTGGTTGAACTGCCTGATGGGGTAAAACCCGTAGGGTGTAAATGGGTCTTCAAGAGGAAGACCGATATGGATGGCAACATAGTTACCTATAAAGGTAGACTAGTCACTAACGGATTCAGACAAGTCCATGGGATGGACTATGATGAAACTTTTCACCAATTGCCATGATCAAATCCATTCGGATTCTATTTGCTATAGTTGTATATCATGACTATGAGATATGACAGATGGATGTTAAGACAACGTTCCTTAATGGGAAGCTGATAGAGGATGTGTATATGACACAACCTGATGGCTTCAACCATCTTGCAGAAGCCAACAAGGTCTACAGGCTAAAAAATCTATTTATGGATTAAAGCAAGCATCTCGAAGTTGGAATCTTCGGTTTGATGAAGTTGTAAGAGATTATGGCTTTATCAAAAGTGAAGATGACGCCTGTGTATACAGAAAATTCAGTGGGTGCTTGGTGACTTTTCTGGTCTTGTATGTCGATGACATACTGCTCATCGGAAACGACATCCCTAGTCTTCAATCTGTGAAGACATGGTTGGGGAAGTGTTTCAAGATGAAGGACTTAGGGGAGGCCACCTATATCTTAGGCGTAAAGATCTACCGGGATAAATCCAAGAGGATCCTCGCCCTCAGTCAAAGTACCTACATTGATAAGATCCTGGAAAGGTTCTACATGGAACAATCGAAGAAAGGATACCTTCCAGTATGACATGGCCTTACTGTCTCAAAGAGCCAGTGTCCCACCACAGAGGCTGAGTGGGATGAAATGAGTCGATTGCCCTATGCTTCGGCAGTAGGATCGATCATGTATGCAATGTTGTGTATTAGACCAGATGTGGCTTATGCTGTGAGCATAACTAGCCGATACCAATCCAATCTGGGTCTGCAGCACTGGGTGGTTGTAAAGAACATCCTAAAGTATCTGAGAAGAACTAAGGATCTGTTCTTGGTCTACAGGGGACAGGAAGAGCTCTGTATTTAGGGCTACACTGATGCGTTATTCCAGTCTGACCTTGTTGACTTTAGATCGCGGGCCGGCTATGTGTTCAAGATGAATGGAGGCACTGTATGCTGGAAGAGTTTCAAGCAATCCACCATAGCTGATTCTACAACTGAGGCTGAGTATGTGGCCGCTTCTGAGACAGCCAAAGAAGCCATTTGGATAAGGAAGTTCATTTCTGAACTTCAGGTGGTTCCTAGTGCAGTTGATCCCATTGAGCTCTATTGTGACAACAATGGGGCAATTGCACAAGGTTGGGAAACCCCGGGGATATTTTACAATTTTTCAAAGAGATTACAAACACATACAAGTGCACAGCGGAAGAATATCCCCGAAATAGGCCAGTCCCAAAAATCTAGTGAAGATCGTCTTGCGAGGGGGTCGACACAATGAGATAGTAAATACCTTAGGAGCAAGATGAGGGTCGAACTCGAGGTAGGCGCCTAAGTGTTCGCCTTCTGCAGTCTCGCACACACGGATGCCTCAAGCTCTCTTCTTCCTCTCCCGGTGCTAGCCTCGGGAAGAAGATTCAAGCCTTAGGTGCCTTCTACTTCACTTGCGCCACTTCCAACAGAAGATGCACAAAGAGGAAAGATAGAAGAAGGAGATGCCGCCAATGCCTTGAAGTCCTTGCGCCAAGAGGGAAGGAGGATGAAGGCTTGCGGCTAGATGGAAGAAGGATGCGCCACCCTTTGTTGCTCTCGCCCTTGTCTATTGCTCATGCTAACTTGATTGCATTCCTAGAGGCTCACGCATGCTTCTATTATATAGAAGCAAGAGGCGGCAAGGCAAGAAGGGGGCGGCAACATAAGGGTTAGGCACCAAGCATCAAGAGGGGGCGGCTAGGGTTAAGGGGATGCAATTAGTGTTTATGGCTTTGGAAAGTCTCCAAAACTTTTCCATAAACTCCTTGCAATTGCCCAAGACTTACCATTGAAGTCGATCATGCCTTAGATGCCTCAAGCCTTGCCATAGAGGCAAGCTTTCCATCCAAGCACAAAGGGGCAAGGCGCCAATAGCTTCCATAAGAAGCAAAATCGCCCACTCTACCCCATTATGCCCCTAGGCGCCAATGGGGTGGAGACTTCTCCCCATTATACCCTTTTTGCCTATTCACTCTTCATGACAACTAGTTATTGGGCCTCATTGGATAATGAGCTAGCCCAAACTTCATTGCATGGGTTGATTAAGCAATTGGATCCAATCCAATGCAACCCTAATCCAAATGTGACCAACCATGGTCAATTTCGGGTCAACCTGCCAAAATGAAGTTTGGCTCCAATAACTCTCTTCCATCTCATCAGGCCCATTGGCACTAATGAATTCTCCTAAATAGATCCGAGTTATCCAATAACTCGATCATAAGGCTTACCGATCAATACGAGAACTCGAGTATCAAAGTGTGCAACCCTGTAGGTTCCTCTGACGTTGGCAGTGTTGACCAAAGGTCACCAAAAGCAGTGAGTGGCACATAGCAGTGCATCGCTACTAACCAAGTCATTGGAATGGATATCGACATCGACATCCTCATCATCGCAACTAGGTACAGATGCATTATAGTCTCTTTGCCGAACTAATATCCGATTGGACAAGTGTGTCATCACTTGTTTTCACCTAATCTCATGGTCATGACTAAATCAGGTTCTCACCTAGGTATGGCCATGCACTTTCAGTCATAGAACCATAGAGGAGCTCCATGTGTTGGTGTATATGCCCTAGGACCTAGTTTTTGTCAACTTATGTACTACTTGACACTGATATTTATATATCATTCTGGCATTGTCGTTATCATTGTTTGACTACACCTGCGATTGTGTACTTACATGATAATGTCCCTGGAGACAGATTGGATCTGTGCTCGAATTATAATCCCCAGTCGATGTACCTTAGTGGATATGGGACAGCTATGGTACTTGTGAGACTGGTATGTGGGCTGGTTAGGCACGTGGTGCTAACGCAGACACATGGGTATATCATTGGGGATATACTGGATAGACCCGCTATGAGGCTATGACTTGGTGTCATGAGTTATCCTCATAAGTGACAGGAGATGCATTGATCCCTTGACTTGAGGTCATTAATCATTCTATATGGTTAGGGACTTGCTTTGATACAACCTAACACCTTGCCGTAGCTGGGAGGTCATAACGGTTGTTATTGAGCATGTCACGACCCATATGAGAAGATCAATGGACAGACATAGGATTTGCCCCTTCCCTAAGGAAGTATGATATCCATGGAGCTCCTTTATGGTTCTATGACTGAGAGTGTATGGCCATACCCAGGTAAGAACCTGTTTTAGTCATAGCCATGTGATTGGATGAAAACAAGTGGTGACACACTTGTCCAATCGGATATCAGTACGGCAAAGAGACTGTAATGCATCTGTACCTAGTTGCGATGATGGGGATGTCGATGTCGATATCCATTCCAACGACCTGGGTAGCAGCGATGCACTGCTAGGTGCCACTCACTGCTTGTGATGACCTTTGGTAAGCACTGCCAGCGTCAGAGGAACCTACAGGGTCGCACACCTTGATACTTGAGTTCTCGTATTGATCGGGAAGCCTTATGATCGAGTTATTGGATAACTCGGATCTAATTGGGAGATTTCATCAGCGCCAATGGGCCTGATGAGATGGAAGAATGTTATTGGAGCCAAACTTCATTTTTGGCAGGTTGACCCGTATTTGACCATGGTTGGTCACATTTGGATTAGGGTTGCATTGGATTGGATCCAAGTGCTTAATCAACCTATGCAATGATGTTTGGGCTAGCTCATTATCCAATGAGGCCCAATAACAAGTTCTCATGAAGAGATGAGAGGCTAAAAGGGTATAATGGGGAGAAACATGAACCATTAGGCGCCTAGGGGCATAATGGGGTCATGTTGGCGCCTTTGCTTCATTATGGAAGTAAAGGGCGCCTCCCCCTCTCTTCCTAGGATGGAATGCATGCCTCTATGGCATTGCTTGAGGCGCAAGGCAAGGCCTTGGCGCACAAGGAAAGGCGTGGGAACAAAAGGTAAGGTTGAATGAGAATTATGGAAATGTCTTGGAGACTTTCCTTATCTCAAACCTCCTCATCCTAGCCCTACACTTGTCATGATCCTAGCCATTACCCTAACCGCCTCTTGCCCTATAAATATGACCCTAGTCGCCCCTCTTGTGTGTAATTAATCCTTGAAGGCGTGAACACAAGAAGAGGGGTGAGTGCTTGGAGCAAGGGCGCATCTTCCTTCTTCCATAACCGCAAGCCACTTCCTCCTTTCCTCTTGGCGCAAGGAACATTAGTGCTTGGCGTTTTTGGATAGTCTTCCTTCTTCTCTTGGCACATCATCTCTCTTGGTGGCGCAAGTGAAGTAGAGTATCTCCTTAAGGCTTGGATCTTCTTCCCGAGGCTAGCACCAGGTGTGGAAGAAGAGAACTCAAGAGATCCGTGTGTGCGAGACTGCAGAGGGCGAACACTTGGGCGCCTTCATCGACATCGCTCTACATTGCTCTTAAGGTATTTCCTAACTCATCGTGTCGACTCCCTTGCATGCGATCTTCACTGGGTTTTTGGGACTGGCCTGTTTCGGGGACATTCTTCCGCTACGAAAAATGTATGTCCATAACTCTGAAAATTGTAAAATGTCCCCGGGGTTTCCCAACAGTGGTATCAGAGCGACTTGCAAGACTCGAACGGTGTTTTATGCTTTTCTTCCATGCTCACATGCCATATCTCTATTTTCGTAAATAGCATGATGCATGGCAATCGATTTATCTAAAAGTAGAAAAATTAGGGTTTCTTGTTTCTATCATCCTCTCAATCTCTTTTGGATATTTGGACTATTTTTCTTGTTTGATTTAAAGATCAAAGGCGCACGTAATTTTGTCAAGTAGGATGGGCATTGTGTCTTCGGACTGGCTAAGTCTCTTGATCTGACAAAATTGCCAGCCGAATGGATCTCTGAAATCATCATGAAAAATAAATCGCAATAAACCAAAAGACTTGTGAGAAGAAGATGAGAAAAAGAAACTGGTTTTGTGAAAAAGTAAAATTTCAGATTTTATGTTTTTCATGAGCATGTAGAATTGCATGAGTAAATACCTTGATTGTGCATGGTGTTGTGATCATTAGTCAAGCCCCCCTCTTGCATGCCTGCGATGTATCCTTGTGCGGCCTGCGTGCCATCTTTTTCATTATTTTTGTAAAAATTAAGAGGAAGATCAAGGGCTAGGCGCATCCTTCTTGGACCTTGATGCTCGCATCTTGCTTGATGGCGCATGCAAGCTGGTGCTTGGTTGCTTGGTGGCGAAAAAGGTCTTATCCCCTTGCATGGTGGCGCACCTTCCTTGGAGGAAGACCATGGCATTGGCCGAACCTATGGGGAACTTCGAAAGTATTCCTCTACGGTTTGAGAGCTAAACCATGAGAGAAGGACCTTGGAGCCAACCTTGAAGTTCAAGCTAGAGGTCGGCTAGGTTAGGTCTAGTTTTTGGGGCTTGAGTTCTAGGACAATAGTTGAACCTATTTCATGGCATGGATTGGTTTAATGTCTTGTATAGGATATGATCACATCATCCTTTACTGCTTTTATTATCTGCAGAAGCATGCCTGAAATGTTTTACCGTTATGTTATCACTATAGGATTGCATGCCTGTAATGATAGACATAAGATAAAACTAAGATGATGAGACCTTAAACAAAAACCCTCAATTAAAATATCAAGTCTGGTAGCCTTCTAACGCGTAGCCCTCACTAAGCTATCGATCAGTGGAGTTGTGAATTGTTTCCCACCCTCGTGGGACACACCCACTTATCTTTAGAAAGTGCGTGGTGGCAATGGTTTCCCCAGTCCAGTTTTAACCTGGACGTGCCTTCGCAAGGAAACTCGTTGGCCCTGGGCATAACGGTTGGGAATGGACTTGACTAGAAGTTCACATGTGCTGGGCACATGGTGAAAGTCTAGAGGCATCGTTGAGAGGTAAAGGTTTTATGTTGTATCCAGCCCTCGCTGGACATGAAATGCCCAGACTGTCTCAACAAGGGGAGTTGCTTGGAGCAACCGGCCGGCGCGCCCACCTTAGGAAGCATGGGTTTCTTTGTGCATCTCATCCCACCCTCGTGGGACGTAAAGCCTCATGTGAAATAAGGATCCCATCTCACTAGGAAGTCTTAAACTTCCCGATTGACTTTGTGGGTTGTCAATTCGAATTTAAAATAGTGGGAGCCATGGTCATTTAAAACAAGTCCAGTTTAAATGATTCGAAGTAGTACTAATCTGTTCTTCTTGGGTGTTGTAGAACAATGGCTACGAACACTGGCGGATTATCACTGCGATCACTCCTTGATAAGGATAAGTTAGTTGGAACTAACTTTATGGACTGGCATCAGAATTTGAGGATAGTCCTCAAGCTCGAGAAGAAGCTGTATGTCCTTGAACAGCCTCTTCCTGCGGCTCCTCCGCCTAATGCCCGAACGGCAGACAGAGATGCTTATAGAAAGCATCAGGATGACTCTTTGGAGGTTGCATGTCTTATGCTAGCCAGTATGGCACCTGAACTGCAGGTGCAATATGAGGAGCAGAACACTTTTCAGATGATTACTCGTCTGAAACAGATGTTCGAGGCTCAGGCTAGAACTGAGAGATTTGACACCGCCAAAGCAGTCTTTCGGTGCAAGTTGTCTGAAGGTGCACCAGTGAGACCCCATGTTCTCAAACTCATTGGGAATGTGGTTCATCTCAGGAGACTGGGACACACCATAGACAACGAGCTGTTTGTGGATCTTATTCTTCATTCCCTGCCCCCTAGCTTCAGTCCGTTTATCATTAACTTCAACATGAACCGGATTGAGTGCACACGGGAGGAATTGATGAATATGCTCCAAACAGCCGAGCGAGAGATGGGTAAGACCAAACCCAATTCTGTTCTTTTGGTCCCTGCGACCAAGAAGATAAAGAAGAAGGGTAAGGCACGTGCTAAGAGCAGTGCCAGAGGTCCTACCAAAGCACTGAAGAAAAGGGCGAAGAAGTCAAAGGAACAAAGGTGTTTCCACTGTGGTGAGCAGGGCCACTGGAGAAGGGACTGCAGGCAACTTCAGAATGAGGAGAAGAAAGGCTTGGCCTTAACTTCTAGCTCAGGTATTTATGTTACAGAAGTCAACCTTTCTACTTCTATGTCATGGGTATTGGATACCGCATGTGGAGCTCATATTTGTACAAATATGCAGGGGCTCAAGAAAAGTAGATCGGTGCGGCCTGGAGAGATTGACCTACGCGTTGGAAACGGGGCACAAGTTGCTGCTATTGCTGTAGGCGTTCTGACTCTCTCCTTGCCTTCTGGACTTCAATTAGAACTAGACAATTGCTTTTGTGTACCTTCGCTAACAAAGAACATTGTATCCATTCCTTGCTTGGCGAGGAAAGGATTTAAATTTGAAATAAATAAGAACTCCTGTTCTTTTTCATTTGCAAATATGTTCTATGGGAAGGGTACTTTGTGCAATGGTCTATATATCTTGGATATGGAAAGTTCTATTTGTAACATAAGCAATAAGAGGACCAAACTGAGTGGTTCAGTTGGTGCTTTCCTATGGCACTGTCGATTAGCCCATATAAACAAGAATCGCATCCAACAACTCCATGCAAATGGATTGTTAGATTCAAGTTCCTTGGAGGAATTTGATACTTGTGAACCTTGTTTATTAGGGAAGATGACAAAGGCGCCCTTCACCAAGATTGGTGAGAGGGCAGAAGGTTTATTGGATCTCACACATACTGATGTGTGTGGGCCCTTCAATAAACAAGCCAGAGGAGGGTACAGCTACTTCATTACCTTTACTGATGACTTCAGTAGGTATGGTTATGTCTACTTAATGAGACATAAATCTGAATCCTTTGAGAAATTCAAGGAGTTCAAGAATGAAGTAGAGAACCAGCTTGGAAGATCCATTAAAGCTCTTCGATCAGATCGAGGTGGAGAATACCTGAGTGGTGAGTTCTTTGACTATCTGAGAGAGTGTGGGATCATATCCCAACTCACTCCTCCTGGAACACCTCAATGGAATGGTGTGTCTGAAAGGAGAAATCGAACTTTATTGGATATGGTTCAATCCATGATGAGTCATGCAACTCTACCTTCATCATTCTGGGGGCATGCACTAGAAACAGCTTCTCTAATACTGAATAATGTTCCATCTAAGAGTGTCTCCAAAATACCATACGAGGTATGGAGTGGAAGATGCCCTAATCTCACGTTTATCAGGATCTGGGGATGTGAGGCTTATGTCAAACGTCAGGATTCTAGCAAGCTAGAACCTAGATCTGATAAGTGTGTGTTTGTGGGGGTATCCTAAGGAAACTAAAGGATACTACTTCTATGTCCCAACCGAGAACAAAGTTTTTGTTGCTCGGGGTGCTGTCTTTCTAGAGAAAGAATATCTTATGAAAGAAGTTAGTGGGAGGAAGTTTGACTTGGATGAGGTCCAAGTGCAAGCACAAGACAAAGAGATGGAATCTGAGCCACCTGCACCGGTTGCTAGGCAACCTGAGGCTCAGACACAGGTCCCGCGTAGGTCTGGGAGAATTCGTCGTGCACCTGAAAGGTATGGGTCGCTACCGACCCAACACGATGGGATCTTCATCATTGAGGATGAACCTAGAACCTATGATGAGGCGGTCAGTGGACCGGACTCCGAGAAATGGCTTGACGCCATGAAATCTGAAATGGATTCCATGTCGGCTAACCAAGTCTGGGATTTGGTTGAGCTGCCTGATGGGGTAAAACCCATAGGGTGTAAATGGGTCTTCAAGAAGAAGACAGACATGGATGGAAAAATAGTTACCTATAAGGGTAGACTAGTGGCTAAAGGATTTAAACAAGTCCACGGGGTGGACTATGATGAAACCTTCTCGCCAGTTGCCATGATTAAATCCATTCGGATTCTGCTTGCTATAGCTGCATATCATGACTATGAGATATGGCAGATGGATGTGAAAACATCGTTCCTTAATGGGAAGCTGACTGAGGATGTGTATATGACACAACCTGATGGCTTCATCCATCCTACAGAGGCTAATAAGGTCTGCAGGCTAAAGAGGTCCATCTATGGATTAAAGCAAGCATCTCGAAGTTGGAATCTTCGATTTGATGAGGCCGTGAGAGATTATGGCTTTATCAAAAGCGAAGATGACGCCTGTGTATACAGAAAATTCAGTGGGAGCTTGGTAATTTTTCTGGTCTTGTATGTTGATGACATACTGCTCATCGGAAACGACATCCCTAGTCTTCAAGCTGTGAAGACATGGTTGGGGAAGTGTTTCGAGATGAAAGACTTAGGGGAGGCCGCCTATATTCTAGGCGTGAGGATCTACCGGGATAGATCCAAGAGGCTCTTGGCCCTTAGTCAAAGTACTTACATTGATAAGGTACTGGAGAGGTTCTACATGGAGCAATCCAAGAAAGGATACCTTCCAGTGAGACATGGCCTTACTCTCTCAAAGAGCTAGTGTCCTACAACACAGGCTGAGAGGGATGACATGAGTCGAATTCCTTATGCTTCGGCAGTTGGATCGATCATGTATGCAATGTTATGTACTAGACCAGATGTGGCATATGCTATGAGCATTACCAGCCGATACCAATCCAATCCAGGTCTACAGCACTGGGTGGCTGTAAAGAAAATCCTAAAGTATCTGAGAAGAACTAAGGATTTGTTCATGGTCTATGGGGGACAGGAAGAGCTCAGTATGCAAGGCTATACTGACGCATCGTTCCAGTCTGACCCTGACGACTTTAGATCGCAGGCCGGCTATGTGTTCAAGATAAATGGAGGCGCTGTATGTTGGAAGAGCTTCAAGCAATCCACCATAGCAGATTCTATAACCGAAGCTGAGTATGTGGCTGCTTCTGAGGCAGCCAAGGAAGCTGTTTGGATAAGGAAGTTCTTATGTGATCTTCAAGTGGTACCTAGTGCAATGGATCCCATTGAACTCTACTGTGACAACAATGGAGCAATTGCACAAGCCAAGGAACCACGGTCTCATCAAAGATCCAAACACATACTCAGAAGATTTCACCTGATCAGAGAGATCATTGACAGAGGTGATGTCAAGATTAGCAGAGTAGACACAGAGAACAATCTGGCAGACCCATTGACCAAGGCTTTGGCGCAGCAGAAGCATGATGGTCACGCTAGAGATATGGGGTTAAGATTCCTCAACTTCTAGGTCTTAGTGCAAGTGGGAGATTGTTGGTGTATATGCCCTAGGACCTAGTTTTTGGTCAACTTATGTACTACTTGACACTGATATTTATATATCATTCTGGCATTGTCGTTATCATTGTTTGACTACACCTGCGATTGTGTACTTACAAGATAATGTCCCTGGAGACAGATTGGATCTGTGCGCGAATTATAATCCCCAGTCGATGTACCTTAGTGGATATGGGACAGCTATGGTACTTGTGAGACTGGTATGTGGGCTGGTTAGGCACGTGGTGCTAACGCAGACACGTGGGTATATCATTGGGGATATACTAGATAGACCCGCTATGAGGCTATGACTTGGTGTCATGAGTTATCCTCATAAGTGACAGGAGATGCATTGATCCCTTGACTTGAGGTCATTAATCATTCTATATGGTTAGGGACTTGCTTTGATACAACCTAACACCTTGCCGTAGCTGGGAGGTCATAACGGTTGTTATTGAGCATGTCACGACCCATATGAGAAGATCAATGGACAGACATAGGATTTGCACCTTCCCTAAGGAAGTATGATATCCATGGAGCTCCTTTATGGTTCTATGACTAAGAGTGTATGGCCATACCCAGGTAAGAACCTGTTTTAGTCATAGCCATGTGATTGGATGAAAACAAGTGGTGACACACTTGTCCAATCGGATATCAGTACGGCAAAGAGACTGTAATGCATCTGTACCTAGTTGCGATGATGGGGATGTCGATGTCGATATCCATTCCAATGACCTGGGTAGCAGCGATGCACTGCTAGGTGCCACTCACTGCTTGTGATGACCTTTGGTAAGCACTGCCAGTGTCAGAGGAACCTACAGGGTTGCACACCTTGATACTTGAGTTCTCGTATTGATCGGGAAGCCTTATGATCGAGTTATTGGATAACTCGGATCTAATTGGGAGATTTCATCAGCGCCAATGGGCCTGATGAGATGGAAGAATGTTATTGGAGCCAAACTTCATTTTTGGCAGGTTGACCCGTATTTGACCATGGTTGGTCACATTTGGATTAGGGTTGCATTGGATTGGATCCAAGTGCTTAATCAACCTATGCAATGATGTTTGGGCTAGCTCATTATCCAATGAGGCCCAATAACAAGTTCTCATGAAGAGATGAGAGGCTAAAAGGGTATAATGGGGAGAAACATGAACCATTAGGCGCCTAGGGGCATAATGGGGTCATGTTGGCGCCTTTGCTTCATTATGGAAGTAAAGGGCGCCTCCCCCTCTCTTCCTAGGATGGAATGCATGCCTCTATGGCATTGCTTGAGGCGCAAGGCAAGGCCTTGGCGCACAAGGAAAGGCGTGGGAACAAAAGGTAAGGTTGAATGAGAATTATGGAAATGTCTTGGAGACTTTCCTTATCTCAAACCTCCTCATCCTAGCCCTACACTTGTCATGATCCTAGCCATTACCCTAACCGCCTCTTGCCCTATAAATATGACCCTAGTCGCCCCCTCTTGTGTGTAATTAATCCTTGAAGGCGTGAACACAAGAAGAGGGGTGAGTGCTTGGAGCAAGGGCGCATCTTCCTTCTTCCATAACCGCAAGCCACTTCCTCCTTTCCTCTTGGCGCAAGGAACATTAGTGCTTGGCGTTTTTGGATAGTCTTCCTTCTTCTCTTGGCGCATCATCTCTCTTGGTGGCGCAAGTGAAGTAGAGTATCTCCTTAAGGCTTGGATCTTCTTCCCAAGGCTAGCACCAGGCGTGGAAGAAGAGAACTCAAGAGATCCGTGTGTGCGAGACTGCAGAGGGCGAACACTTGGGCGCCTTCATCGACATCGCTCTACATTGCTCTTAAGGTATTTCCTAACTCATCGTGTCGACTCCCTTGCATGAGATCTTCACTGGGTTTTTGGGACTGGCCTATTTCGGGGACATTCTTCCGCTGCGAAAAATGTATGTCCATAACTCTGAAAATTGTAAAATGTCCCCGGGGTTTCCCAACACCATGGATATCAAACTTCCCTCAGGAAGGGGCAAATCCTTTGTCTGTTCATTGACCTTCTCATATGGGTCGTGACATGCTCAATGACAACCGTTATTACCTTCCAACTACGGCAAGGTGTTAGGTTGTATCAAAGCATGTCCCTAACCATATAGAATGGTCAATGATCTCAAGTCAAGGGATCAATGCATCTCCTGTCACTTGTGAGGATAACTTTTGACACCAAGTCACAGCCTCACAGTGAGCCGGTCCAGTATATCCACCACTGATATACCCATACGTCTGTGTTAGCACCTCATGCCTAACCAGCCCATATACCCATAGCTGTCCCATATCCACTAAAGTACATTGACTGGGGACAACCATTTGAGCACAAATCCAATCTATCTCCAGTGACATTATTATGTAAGTACACAATCGCAGATGTAGACAAACATTGATAATGACAATGCCAGAATGAAATAAATATAAGAGTCAAGTAGTATAAATATGGGCCAATACTAGGTCTCAGGTCATATAGACCAACACACAAGCTAAAGAACCATAGTCTCATCAAAGGTCCAAACACATACTCAGGAGATTTCACCTGATCAGAGAGATCATTGACGAGGTGATGTCAAGATTAGCAGAGTTGACTCAGAGAATAATTTAGCTGACCCACTGACCAAGGCTTTGGTGTAGCAGAAGCATGATGGTCACGCTAGGGATATAAGATTGAGGTTCCTCAACCTCTGGGTCTTAGTGCAAGTGGGAGATTGTTGGTGTATATGCCCTGAGACCTAGTATTGGTCCATCTTTGTGCTACTTGACTCTGATATTTATATATATCATTTTGGCATTGTCGTTATCATTGTCTGTCTACATCTGCGATTGTGTACTTACATGATAATGTCCCTGGAGATAGATTGGATCTGTGCTCAAACTATTGTCCCCAGTCGATGTACCTTAGTAGATATGGGACAGCTATGGTACTTGAAAGACTAGTATATGGGCTGCTTAGGCACGAGGTGCTAGTGCAAACATATGGGTATATCAGTGATAGATATACTGGACCGACCTGCTGTGAGGCAATGACTTGGTGTCAAGAGTTATCCTCACAAGTGACAGGAGATGCATTCCCTTGACTTGAGGTCATTGACTCTTCTATATGGTTAGGGATATGCTTTGATGCAACATAACACCTCGCTATAGTTGGGAGGTTATAACGGTTGTCATTGAGTATGTCACGACCCATATGAGAAGGTCAATATACAGACAGAGGATTTGCCCCTTCCTAAGGAAAGCTTGATATCCATGGAGCTCCTCTGTGGTTCTATGACTGAAAGTGTATAGCCATACCCATGTGAGAACCTGATTTAGTCATAACCATGTGATTGGGTGAAAACAAGTGGTGACACACTTGTCCAATCGGATATCAGTTTGGCAAAGAGACTGTCATGCATCTATACCTAGTTGCGATGATGAGGATGTCGATGTCGATATCCATTCCGATGACTTGGGTAGCAGTGATACACTGCTAGGTGCCACTCACTACTTGTGATGACCTTTGGTCAGCACTGCCAACGTCAAAGGAACCTATAGGGTCACACACCTTGATACTCGAGTTTTTATATTGATCGGGTAGCCTTTAGATCGAGATATTGGATATCTCACATCTATTTGGGAGATTTTATCAGCGTCAATGGGCCTGATGAGATGGAAGAAACTTGTTGGGGCCAAGTTCCATTTTTGGCATATTGACTAAATTAACCATGGTTAAGCCTCATTTGACCTTGGGTTAAGTTGGATTGGATCCATTGG
This sequence comes from Costus lasius, assembly GCA_027563935.2. NCBI lineage: Eukaryota > Viridiplantae > Streptophyta > Magnoliopsida > Zingiberales > Costaceae > Costus > Costus lasius. Next base: position 107,541,746 of record CM050450.1, read on the forward strand.
CTTGGTCAACATGCATAATGGACTTTGGGCTAGGCCCATCACTTTATGGGGCTCTCTAATTAGTTGTAATGAAGAGTCAAGAGGCTAAAAGGGTATAATGGTGAGAAGTTTATGGGATAGGCGCATGAAGACTCCTAATTAGATTAGGAGTGGCGCATATGTCTAAATTGGTATCTTCTATTGATTGATTTAAATTAGGATTTGATCAAATCACTTCAGATATTAGTTGAGATGGGATTGGCGAATATTGGGCTGATTATTTACTTAATAAGAGTCCTAATTCAATTAGGATTTGCGCCCAAGCCAATTTAGGCAATGATTCATGATGGCTTGACCGAGTCTTGCGCATGCATGACTGTATTGCCTCTTTGGGTAACCTTTGGGCGCATATGGCTCAATGCTTGCTTAGGCAAGGCTTGGGCATATATGGATGAGGGATTTAGTCAACATAATTGATTAAATAAATCCCTAGAATCATGCCCTAATTACCTAGTCTTTCCAATAACCCAAACCACCTCTTGTTGTTATATAAGTGACCCTAGCCGCCCCCTCTCATACGACTAATCTTCTTGGTGGCTGATGACTCTAAATTTTATAGTGTTTTTCATACTTATTTGGTAGTCATTTGAACCATAATCTTACTCTTTTGCTTTGTTTTTATACCTTTTTTGCCAAATGCTTCGGAATCTACACCATCTTTGGTTTTTGATCAATTTCAGACAAAAAGGCATCATTATCACCAGTTTTCAAGCAACCCCAATGCATGAATGAGTTCTAACCATAAAGAGGAGTCTACCCATCAAATTTCAAGACAAAATGGACCTTCTAGCAAAAATACGGCAGTGCCATATTTTTGGGCACAAATCGCACGGTACCATATTTCGCAACGGATGTTTTGGGTGAAATACGACACTACCGTATGGAACTACATGGTGCCGTATTATTCAGAGTTTTCGACCATAAAATTTTGACAAGAATACGGCACTGCCGTATGAAACTACACGGTACCCGCATTTTTCAGCAATTTCAAACAGAAGGTTTTAGCAAAAATACGGCACTACCGTATTATTGGGTAAAACTCCCACGGTACCGTATTTTCCATTAATTTCAACCAGAAGGGTTTTGGGTAAAATATGGCAGCACCATAAGGACTTATACGGTACCGTGTTTTCTACCCAGAACTCACAGAAGGAAATACGGCACTACTGTATTCAGGATACGGTACCGTATTTTGAAACCCGGAATTCCAATTTTTCCGCCCGAAAATTAAAAAGACCATATCTTTTGATTCAGAAATCCAAATTGAGATCCGAAAGAAGTGGTAGACTCGTCTCAATGAGGAGAAGATAAAGGCACCAAAAGCCCCAAGTTTAATCACCAATCCACGGCGAAATTGAGGAGGAGGTGGAATTGCTAGGGTTCATCGGTTCTCAGCCTACAGACCACCTCCGGCCACGAAATTTGATAGAGAGCTTCACCTGGTGAAGGAGAACGTACATCTGAAGTTCAAGGAAAAGGATTTCGATCAGAGGGGAAATTAAATGAAACAGCGGTGATAGCACTGTTCTAGGCAATTACGGTGCTGTAATTACAGCACTGTTTTGTAACTCTTCTCATCTTCTTTTCGATTCCTATTCATACAGAAACATGTTTTATTATTTTTCCTTAATCATGGTAGCTTAATATTTCTGTGGGACATGGGGGGTGTAATCTCTTTATTTCTTAATGACTAGAAAACCTTAATTTTTGTCAAGATAATTTTACGGTGATAATCCTGCTTATGTGATTTGTTTCTTGGATCTTTGATTCTCTTTAGTTTTGTAATTATCAGCATATCTTAGAGTTTTGCAAAATAGACTGAGAAGTTGATTGTTTGAAACTCGGAACCCTAGAAATCATCGAATTTAGAACTTATCGTGAAAGATTAAGTTAGTTCTTTGAATTCTGGTTTTTAGTGATCTTTATTTCCATGTTGATTTTATTGTTTCTTTGGATTGAATTAATGCATAAGACTTGTTTTGATACTGCAAGAGATTGAGTATTGAGTCGTCGGAAAACCATAAGTAGGACATGTATTGAGACTCGGATGCACGAGAGTGATCTGAGTTTCCACTTGAGATTATCAACCCAGAATTCGGATGCACAACAGTGATCCTTGAGTTTTCTGTTGATGGTTTACTTATCTTCAGCATTGAATAGATCTTGCACGAGAGTGGGGATCGGTTCTTTGTATGATTGTCTGCACGAGAGCGAAGTAATTTCTTTATGAAGTAAGCTTTATCTTTATCATAATAAAATTTGATTGACAATAACATATCTAAACCTAGTCATTAGAAAGTTAAGTGGAGGAACCCCTAGTCCCAGTTTTTCTCTGATATATTTCCCCGTGTTCTTTTCGATCGTTGCTGCATCATTTTTGGATTGCCTAGCTAGCGAGAAATTGATTATTCAGTACTTGAAAACAAGGTCTCTGTGGTTCGATATCTATTTTATTACTTCAAAGTATCTGTGCACTTGCGGACACAACAAGTTTTTGGCGCCGTTGCCGGGGATCTTGGTTTTGTCAATATTGAAGATATTGAGAGTATTTCTAGACTAGGTTTTTATTTACTATTTTTTTTATTATTTACTTACTGTTTATTTTCTGTTTTTCTTGAATTCACTTGATCTACCTACTTTGCTTGCTCAGGAGTCTTAGGTCAGGACCGCTTGTTCCTTTGGATCCTGAAATTAACAAAACCCTTAGAGTGCGTAGGAAGTTGAGACTTGAAGAGGATTTACAAGAGACACAACAGGGGGTAGAAGAAGAAATTTTGGATATGGCGAATAACGAGAGAAGATCTCTACGCGACTATGCTGCCCCTAATTCACAGGTAATTCACTCTAGTGTCACTAGACCGGCCATTGATGCGAACAATTTCGAGATCAAACCAGCGTTCTTGTCTATGATCCAACAAAACCAGTTTGGAGGAGCACCTCTTGAAGGACCCTAATATCCATCTATCTCTTTTTCTTGAATTATGTGATACAATCAAAATTAATGGAGTTTCTGATGATGCACTAAAATTGAGATTGTTTCCTTTTTCCCTTAGGAACCGAGCACGTGATTGGCTTCATTCACAGCCATTAGGGACTTTTACAACTTGGGATCAGCTTTCTAATGCCTTTTTGATGAAGTACTTTCCACCTAGCAAGACCATCCAACTGAGGAATCAAATTACAAACTTTGCACAAAAGGATGGTAAATCTTTGAGTGAAGCATGGGAGCGATTTAACGAATTGCAACGGAAGTGTCCTCACCATGGCCTAGAGAAATGGGTTTTAATTCAAACTTTCTATTATGGACTTCTTTATAATACCCAACTTACTGTTGATGCTGCTGCAGGTGGAGCCCTGATGAACAAGACCATGGAAGAGGCCTATGCATTAATAGAAAAGATGACTCTAAATCATAATCAATGGACGACAGAGAGAGGAGTTCTTTACCGCCCTCCACGTGATAAGACTGATAGTGATACCTGGCACACATTGGCTGAGAAGGTAGACTCTTTATGCAATCATTTTGATACTTTCCAAATGCAAACTGCTGTTGTTTCTTCTGTTACATGTCATATTTGTGGAAATCATGGGCACTGTTCTGAAGGGTGTAAGATTGTTGTTGATAGGGGTGAGAAACAAGTGAATGCAATGGGGGATTACAATCAAAGTAGATCTAATGACCCCTACTCTAATACCTATAATCCTGGATGGAGGAACCACCCTAACCTTTCATAGAGAAGCAATAATCATGATAATAGGCAGAATGAAAATAGGGGATTCCAACAAAGATCTCAAACCCAGGACCAACCCCAGAAACCCACTCTAGAAGAGATGTTTACACAATTTATGGGTTTTCAGAAAATAGAATGATGATGCCAATGAGAATTTTAGACAGATTAATGCTAGACTAGATGGTATTGTTGCCCACAGTAAGATGCTAGAAACACAAATTGCCCAGCAGGCTAGCACTTCATCTAGACCCCTAGAAAAATTGCCTGCCAAACCTGAACCTAACCCTAGGGAATATTGCAATGCTATCATAACTAGGAGTGGGAAACAACTGGAAGATCCTAAGGAATCTCTTGATGATGATAAGGTAGAGCCAAGACTTGAAACTAGCAGTGAACCTGTGCTGGAATCACAACCTGCACATGAGCAGTCTCAAACTAGTTTGTCACCTCACATGGATGATGAACCTAAAGGTGAATTACCATGTAAGGTTGATGTTTCTAAACCTAGTTCATCACCATCCTATAGGCCACGTATACCCTTTCCTCAGAGGTTGGTGCAAGCTAAACTTGACAAGCAATTTGGCATGTTTCTTGATGTTCTTAAAAAAATTTATATTAATGTTCCATTTACTAAAGTTTTGACTCAAATGCCAACTTATGCAAAATTTTTTAGAGAGATTTTGTCTAACAATAGAAAGATTGATGATCATGGTACTATAGCACTTACTGAGGAATGTAGTGCTATCATACAGAATAAATTGCCACCTAAGCTAAAGGATCCAGGTGGTTTTTCTGTACCTTGTTCTATTGGAGATATGACTTTTGACCGAGCCTTATGTGACCTCGGTGCAAGTGTTAGTCTAATACCTTATTCTCTTTACAGGAAACTGGATGTTGGAGAGCTCAAACCAACCTCAATTTCTTTGCAACTTGCTGATTCATCAGTTAAGTATCCGGTTGGTATATTAGAGAATGTTCCTGTACAAATTGGTAAGTTTTTCATACCTGCTGATTTTATAGTTTTAGAGATGGAAGAAAATTTGAAAAATCAAATTATTCTTGGTAGGCCTTTTTTAGCTAGATCCGGTGCATTAATTGATGTTAGAAAAGGAAAATTGACTTTTGATATTTGTGGTGAAAAAATTGAATTTGATTTAATTGATTCTTTAAAAAAGGCATCACACACAGGGACATATTGTAGCATAGAAATAATTGATGATGAGGTTGTTTGTGACATGTATAGTTTATTTTATGAACCTTATGAATTTGAAACGAATACATTTTCTAAGTGTGCTAATAAAGAATCTCAGGAAAGAGCAGCGAAGAAGAAGAGGTAGAGACGAAGGAGGAGAGGAAAATCAAAATTGCTTGAGAAAGGAAAAAGGCTCATAAGTAAATTGGGACACTGTTTTAGGTCTGAGCCTTATGTTCTTGAAAGCCACGAATAATACACTGAGCAATCATTATGGCGACAAAAGACACGATCACGATCGAATCCAAGTATTCAATGGTCAAGCTAATGACCATTAAATTAGCGCTTCTTGAGAGGCAACCCAAGCACTTTCACTCTAGCTTTTTTACTTTATTTTTGTTTTTGTTTTTTTTACTTAGCACTAATTTTTCTTTTCTTTTTGTAGGTGAAAATTAATTTTTGTCTTAAAAAAAATTAAAAAAAATATTAATAGACCTCTATGAGTATTTTCTTCCTACTCATTTGCATTCCATCCTTTATATTTTTCTGATAATCCATGTGTTCAAATGGAAGATGAATACTTCAAACTTCTTGTGCTCGCATGCCACGGATCCTCGCCTTTTGATTTTATTGATAGATATTTCGATTTGGTTGTGTTGACATAATATGATGATGATGTGTAGTAAGATTTTTCTGAAAATACTGCAATCACCATGCTAAAATTTGTATGAATTTTCATGCATATCAATCTCTGAAAATTGGAAATAGATTTAATATGTTGAATTTATTTCTCCGATATAATCTATTTGTTGGAAAATTTTGATTAATCGATGCATGAAATTCTAGGTAATACATTGTTTAGTGAATGCAATCTTAAAGTGAAATAATTCTTTTGAGTAAAATGAGCATATTTGCACATGTTATTAAGTTGATATCAAGTGATTAATCTAGTTGATCTTTATAATCTTTTATGTTATTTGTTGGGAAAAAGAGATCCAAATCCATGAGAAAGAATGACTCCCCTACTTGGCACTGTATAAAATTAACAGCGGGACCTATAGACATGGGTTGAAGTCCACGAAAAGAAAAAGAATAACTCCTCTTCTTGGCATTGTGTTTACAATGGTACCTAAGACAAGATTTGAAGTTCATTGCAAAAGTGTGTATCTATGTAGATGCATGCCAAGAGAGAGTTCCTTGGACATTGACTCCTCTGTCTCAAGAAAATTCTTTCTACCTATGAGATATGAGTTCTATTATTTGTGGTTATGTGACCAACATACTCTAAATTCGTCATCGAAAAAAGGGTGGTAATCGATTTAGAGAATGTTAAGGACAAATAAAAAAAATGAGTGGAAAAAGATTTGGAAATCCTATTCCTGTAAACAAAAATATATTGGATGAAAATCTTAAAAACAAGATTAATTCATGAGGTTGAAATTCTATTACTATGCATATTGCAAAATTTTATTCGATTGAACTTTTGAGTCTTAAAGATTAATTTCAAAAGATGATGTATTTACTTGGAAATTTCGTGTAGGATTAATGAAATTTTCTATGAATGATTATATTTTAGAAATTTATTCGTCATATGAAAATTTATGTTCCAATACTCAGTATTGATTTCTTTATTTGCTTGAGGACAAGCAAAGTTTGAGCCTTATGTGTTTGATGACTCTAAATTTCATAGTATTTTTCATACTTATTTGGTAGTCATTTGAACCATAATCTTACTCTTTTGCTTTGTTTTTATACCTTTTTTGCCAAATGCTTCGGAATCTACACCATCTTTAGTTTTTGATCAATTTCAGACAAAAAAGCATCATTATCACCAGTTTTCAAGCAACCCCAATGCATGATTGAGTTCTAACCATAAAGAGAAGTCTACTCATCAAATTTCAAGTCAAAATGGACCTTCTAGCAAAAATACGGCACTACTGTATTTTTGGGCACGAATCGCACGGTACCGTATTTTGCAGCGGATGTTTTGGGTGAAATACGGCACTACCGTATGGAACTACACTGTACCGTATTATTCAACGTTTTTGACCAAAAACGTTTGACAAGAATACGGCACTGTCATATGAAACTGTACAGTACTGCATTTTTCAGCAATTTTAAACAGAAGGTTTTAGCAAAAATACGGCACTACCGTATTATTGGGTAAAACTCCCACGGTACCGTATTTTCCATCAATTTCAACCAGAAGGGTTTTGGGTAAAATACGGTAGCAACGTAAGGACTTACACGGTACCGTGTTTTCTGCTCAGTACTCACAGAAGGAAATACGGCACTACCATATTCAGGATACGGTATCGTATTTTGAAACCCGGAATTTTGATTTTTCCACCCAAAAATTAAAAAGACCATATCTTTTGATTCAGAAGTCCAAATTGAGATCCGAAAGAAGTGGCGGACTCGTCTCAATGAGGAGAAGATGAAGGAATCAAAAGCCCCAATTTTTAATCACCAATCCATGGCGAAATTGAGGAGGAGGCAGAATTTCTAGGGTTCATTGGTTCTCAGCCTACAGACCACCTCCGGCCACAAAATTTGACAAAGAGCTTCACCTAGTGAAGGAGAATGTGCATCTAAAGTGTTAAAGCAAAAGGATTCCGATCAGAGGGGAAATTAATGAAACAGCGGTGACAGTGCTGTTCATTACAGCACTGTTTTGTTACTCTTCTCATCTTTTTTTCTATTCCTATTCATACAGAAATATGTTTTATTGTTATTCCTTAATCATGGTAGCTTAATCTTTCTGTGGGACATGGGGGTGTAATCTCTTTGTTTCTTAATGACTAAAAAACCTTAATTTTTGTCAAGATAATTTTACCGTGATAATCCTGCTTATGTGATTTGTTTCTTGGATCTTTGATTCTCTTTAGTTTCGTCATTATCAGCATATCTTAGAGTTTTGCGAAATAGACTGAGAGGTTGATTGTTTGAAACTCGGAACCTTAGAAATCATCGAATTTAGAACTTATCGTGAGAGATTAAGTTAGTTCTTTGAATTCTGGTTTTTAGTGATCTTTATTTCCATGTTGATTTTATTGTTTCTTTGGATTGAATTAATGCATAAGACTTGATTTGATACTGCAAGATATTGAGTATTGAATCATCGAAAAATAATAAGTAGGACATGTGTTGAGACTCGGATGCACGAGAGTGATCTGAGTTTCCACTTGAGATTATCAACCCAGAATTCGGATGCACGAGAGTGATCCTTGAGTTTTCTATTGATGGTTTACTTATCTTCAGCATTGAATAGATCTTGCACGAGAGTGGGGATCGGTTCTTTGTATGATTGTCTGCGCGAGAGCGAAGCAATTTCTTTATGAAGTAAGCTTTGTCTTTATCATAATAAAATTTGATTAACAATAACATTTCTAAACCTAGTCATTAGAAAATTAAGTGGAGGAACCCCTAGTCCCAGTTTTTCTCTGATATATTTCCCCGTGTTCTTTTCGATCGTTGCTGTATCATTTTCGGATTGCCTAGCTAGCGAGAAATTGATTATTTAGTACTTGACAACAAGGTCACTGTGGTTCGATATCTATTTTATTACTTCGAAGTATCCGTGCACTTGTGTGGCGTGGTGAACTTGAGGGGCGACGGCTTGGAGTCTTGGAGTTCTTCTTCTTCCATCTAAGGGCGCAACAAGCTTCTTCCTCCTTCCTCCTTCCCTTCCTTGGCGCAAAGGAGCAAGAAGGCTTGCGGCATCCTCTCCTCCTCATTCTCCTTGGCGCATCCCTCCTTGGTGGTGGCACATGTTGATTGGAGAACTCTCCTAAGGCATGGATCTTCTTCCCGAGGCTAGCACCAGGCATGGAAGAAGATAGCTCGAGGAATCCGTGTATGTGAGACTACAGAGGGCGAACACTTGTGTGCCTACCTCGACATCGGCCTCCTCTGGCTCTAGGTACTTTCTATCACATCGTGTCGACCCCCTCGCATGACGATCATCACTGGGTTTCTGGGACTGGCCTGTTTCAGGGATATTATTCCGCTGCGTATGTAATCTGTAATGTCAAAAAGTGCAAAATATCCCTGGGGTTTTCCAACAGATTGATTATGTCCTGAAACACCACACACTTTACAAGAAATAATATTAACGGCAACTGAGGAAAAAGTAAAGGAATCTAATTTTGGTGCTAGAGAATCTACCTTTGCTGCTAGGGATGTTAAGGAGTTATTGCTATACTTACCAACACCGGTGGACAAGGTACCTCGCTCATTGGACCAGTGGTTATGGTTCATAGCCATGTCCTCAAGCAAAGTAGCAGTATCCTCCACGCTCTTGCTCATTAAAGCGCCCCCAGCCACAGCATCCACCATAAGCTTTGTGCTGTAGTCCAATCCATTGTAGAAGATATGGATTAGGACCCACTTCTCAAGCCCATAGTGCGGACACATACGCTGGAGCTCCTTGAAGCGATCGCATGCATCGTAAAGAGACTCTCCTTCTCATTGTCCAAAGCATGTAATCATGTTCCTCAGCTGAACTGTCTTGCTTAGTGGAAAATATTTATTCAAAAAAGCTCGTGATAGTTCATCCCACGAGTGATGGATTAAGCTGGAAGAGAGTACAACCAAGCTCGTGCACGGTCCCTAAGAGAAAATGAAAAAAGTCTCAATCTAATCGCGTCAGAAGACACACCGTTTACCTTAACGGTGTCACAGTATTCTAAAAACACAGCAAGATGAAGGTTAGGATTCTGGTTTGGGGAACCCCCAAATTGATTCTGTTAAACCATTGTCATCAGTGTTGTCTTGAGCTCGAAATAGTTCGCCTTCACATTAGGTCGAACTATGCTTGAATTCAAGCCCTGTATATTTGGTACTGCAAAGTCCCTCAATGATTGATTGTTCACAGCCATAGCTCCTTCCTCTGAAGTCTTTTGTGTCTGGAATTATAGTCTTCTTTGAAGTTGGAATGTGTATTAAATCTCTGGGTCTTTAAGAAATAGAGTACCTGTGTATAAAACTCTGGGCATGCAATGTGTAAATCAAATTGAAATTAAAATAATAGTAAAAAGAAAAGAAACAAGCAGATGCTAAAGCAAAAGAAAGAAAAATGCCTAGTCTCTAAACTTATCGATCAAGTCAATATTAACTAGCCTAATCCCCGGCAACGGCGCCAAAAACCTAATGCGTCCGCAAGTGTACGAATTTATCGAAGTAATAAAATTAAAATCATTCCCTCGAGAATCAGGCGGTCAAGTAGCAACTATACGATCCATTTAAATCTAGGCTAATCAAGATGTGGATTGTTTTGGGCTCTAAGTACAAGAAAGCAATGGAAACTGTGTTTAGAGAAAATTAAGTTCGAAAAGGTCGGGGCTCGGGGTTTCACCACACTAACAATTAAGAATCTTATGAAAATAACTCTTTGAATAGATAATTAAGATCATGAAAGGGATTTTCTTTCCTAAAGTATGGATTACCTCCTCCCGAAGCGTAACCCGGTATCTAACCATGCTAACTCCCTACTCTCGTGACAGTTAGCGTACCTAGACCCACTAAGTTCTATGAAAAACCTTATAAAACCTTCAAACAAATCCAAACTACTCTCGTGATTGGATTCGTAGGTTTGAAAAGAATAACTCCGACACTACGATTCACCTCCCGGTTCTTCTCGCAACGTCTAAAACGCAATATACTTGGCCAGAGTAAACTACGAATTAAACACAATTCTAATCAAATCATGATATAATAATCATGACAAAGAGTAAAAATACAGTTTTTAACTTCATAATTGTCAGCGGGCTATCCCCGAAATCCCAAAATAAGAATTACTCGTTCATATTCATAATTGACAGCATATGTATTGAATGAACAAGCATTAAATCCTCATGAAATTACAAGAATTTCACTAAGAAAACAATTAGAAAAGCTTCCCCTAGATCTGGAGATGAAGAGGAGCTGATCAATCTTCTCTTTTGCGTAAAATCTCGCCGAAAATATGCTCTGGAACAAATTCTTGCTCTAACAGTCGCTGCCGCTTGTGTTTGTCCGAAAAGTCCCCTTAAACCCTCCAAAATCCTTCCTTTTATAGCAATGTAGAACCCATCTAGGAAGATTTCTGCAAATTTTGGTTCAAATTCGATTTGATTTGGAGTCGAATCGAGTGAAAAACTCGAAGGGGCAAAAATTTTCACGGCCCGTAATGTGTTTATGGCTGCGGCCATAAATGTTTCTGTGCATACAACTTCTTGTACACAAAAAGTTTCACGGACCGTGAAGGCTTCATGACCTCACCCGTGAAAGTTTCAGCAAACTTTTTAACTTAGCCGTTTTTCATCACCCTTCGAATGCAGAATTATGGCCGGCCGAGATAATTACGGCCAAGGCCGTAAATGTTGCATTTTTCATTATTTTAACTCTAAATTTGACGTGCAACCTCATGATCTTCTTGGGAATTGTGCTAAGGCTTCAAAACTTACAAAATTCATCATTTTTGTGCCTTTTACCTGCATTTTCTATAAAACCAAAGAAAGTAAAGATTCTATACCAAATGAAGTAAAAAATGCTATAAATTAGTATAAAATCATGAGATAAACCTAAAATATAGTATAAAATACAGGTAAAAATGTGGTGTGAATACAACACATCACAAAGCCACAAGAAAATCATGATATACTAGACTTAGCCCCTCAAGTTGCTGAATCAAATCAAAGAGGTAGTGATGTGGATGGTCCTGACATTGAGACAATTGAGTTAGATGGCCAAGAGACTATAGAGTTTACAGATGCAATTGATATTCCTCCAAAAATAGCTCATAGGAATAGACAACCTTCAAGCAGATATTTCCCAGATGAATATGTTATGTTGACAGATGAGGAAGAACCTGAATGCTTTGAAGAGGTTTTGGCACACAATTAAAAGGAAGAGTAGCTAAAGGCTATGGAGGAAGAGAAAAAATCATTGTATGACAATCACACATATGATTTGGTCAAGTTACCTAAAGACAAGAAAGCATTAAAGAACAAATGAGTCTTTAAGTTGAAGGCTGAAGAGAAGAGTTCACAACCAAGATATAAGGCAAGGTTAGCTGTGAAAGGTTTCAATCAAAAAGAGGGTATTGATTTTAATGAAATCTTTTCTCCTCTGGTGAAGATATCTTCTATTAGAGTTGTACTAGGATTTGCTGCTAGCATGAATTTGGAGATTCAACAAATGGATGTAAACACAGCCTTTCTTCATGGTGATTTAGCAGAAGAGATCTATATGGAGCAACCAGAGGGCTTTGAGATAAAAGGAAAAGAAGATTTTGTTTGTAGGTAGAGAAAAAGCTTATATGGTTTGAAACAAGCACCAAGGCAACGGTACAAGAAATTTGAGTCATTTATGGGGGAGCACAACTACTAGAAAACAACTTCAGACCATTGTGTTTTTGTTAAAAGTTTCTCTAATGATGATTTTTTGATTTTGCTGCTTTATGTAGATGATATCCTAATTATTGGCCATGATATCTCTACAATTGACAAGTTAAAGAAAAACTTGAGTAAAACCTTTGCCATGAAGGATCTAGGATCTGCAAAGAAGATACTTGGCATGATTGTTACTCGTGATAGGAAATCCAAGAAGCTATAGTTATCACAAGAACAATATGTGGAAAAGGTGCTTGAAAGATTCCACATGACTCAAGCCAAAGAAGTTAATACTCCACTTGCTAGTCACTTCAAATTGAGTTCTAAGCAAAGCCCATCAAGTGAAAGGGATAAAGAAGACATGAAGACAATATCTTATGCATCTGCAGTAGGAAACTTAATGTATGTCATGGTATGCACAAGACCAGACATAACTCATGCAGTTGGGGTTGTGAGTCGATTCCTCTCTAATCCTGGAATAGAGCATTGGAATGTTGTAAAATGGATTTTCAGATATCTTCGAGGTGCATCTCAATTATGTCTTTATTTTGGTGGTGACAAGCCTTTGTTGGTTGGGAACACAGATGTAGACATGGCAGGAGATATTGATAGTAGGAGGTCAACCTAAATTGCAAAAGTGACAAACCTCGGGTTATCTAATTACATTTGCAGGTGGTGTAGTTGCATGACAATCTAAATTGCAAAAGTATGTTGCACTTTCTACAACTGAAGCAGAATTTATTGCAAGTACTGAAGCTTACAAAGAGGTGCTATGGGTAATAAAAGTTACTAAAGGAACTTGCATTTGAGCAAGAGAGGCACATTCTATACTATGATAGTCAAAGTGCAATTCATTTGAGTAAGAATCATACTTTTCACTCTAGGTTAAAGCATATTGATGTAAAGTATCATTGGATACGTGATGTGTTAGATTCAAAGGAGCTTGAGTTGATGAAGATTCATACTGATAACAATGGTTATGATATGATGACTAAGTCTTTTTCAAAAGAGAAACACAATACTTGTTGCAAGATTGCTCGTATGATGATCCCCTCCATATAGCCGTGAGGGGGAGATTTGTTAGATGAGTTTCCCTCATATATGGAGGATGACTCAATTTTTTGAAAGATGGCAATTTGGTTAATATACCCAACTTGAGGTTATTTTAGTTACTTATTTTGAGAGCTAAGGTTAACTTTTGAATATTGTGGGGGCAGCCAAAAGTAAGAGGCATTTTTGAGAGAAAACAAGTGAGAAAACCCTAGTTAAGAGGATTTGGAAAAAACTGGACAGCATTCGATCAAGTGGACGATCTAAATTGAAGCACCGTTGGATCAAGTTGAAAATTTCCAGACAAGCTGAGGACTCATTTTCCCAGATTCTGAACGGTCAGATCTTGAGTTCGAGTTCTCAAAGGTTGCTTTATGGTCAGTTCTTTCCTAGCGATTTTTGGTGAGATTTCTCCAATCTTTCCACTTAGTTTTGGCTTCCATCTTAGTTGATGATGGCCATATGTTGTTTAGTATTCCAAGAAGTTGTTATTTTTGATGTATGATGATGTTTAGTGTGTGGCTAGAGAAGACTTAGTGTTGTTCTCTCATTGATTAGTGAAGTCTTTTGATCGGTGTTGCTCTCATGGTTTTTCCCTTTTATTTTTGAAGGGTTTTTCACGTAAATCTTGGTGTCATTATCTTGCTTTATATTGTTATAATTTTTCTTAATTGGTGGTTAGGCCTGTTAGCTCTCCTAGTATTTGTCCATAATAGAGGTTTGACAAGAGGACTGGGAAACATCGTCAGATGAAGAAGAGTGGTTCGCATGCATTTTCTTCACGTCAAAAATCTCCATAATGCAGTTTTGCATAGCATTCTAGAGAGTTTGGACCTCATCCTCTACCTACTGCAAGGTAGAGCGCATCTCCAAATGATTTGAGACTAGCGGCCCCTCTAGATCTTCTTCATATGAGCTAACTAGCTCCTCCAATGCAGCCATGTGATCCTTAGTGCTGGCCATTAGAAGGGAATAGCAAGAAAACCTTAAGAGGAGATTAATCCTGTGAAAACAATCAAGCTTCGGCAAAAACTGGGCTCTGATGCCTAATTGTCACGCCCCAAGTATTTTTTTTTTTTAGATGAAATTACATGGGTTGATAGCAGAAGCTCATGGCTTCTCAGCCTAGAGTACATAGCCCAAAATATGCAGTAGTGGAAGATTCCAGGAAGCATGTGCATGAAGCTTCAACTAAGGGAAGAGTGACCATGAAGAGGAGGAATCGAAAAAACCTAGAATCACCCGAAGGAAGACGAGCCATGTCCAAAAAACAGGTCTCACCAAGAAAGCCAATCGCGCCCAAAGAACCATCTGCATCCGATGATAGCATTGTCGATCACATCGAAAGGACAGACAACCAAGAAATCTAGAAGAAAATCGAGAAGACCAGAATCCAAGCTCCAGTGAGCTTCGTCCCAGTTGATGGCAAGGAAAACCGGTCGCGAAGAAAGACAAGGGAAGAAAATGCACTTACAGCGACCGGCGTACACAAAGAAGACCAAGCCGGGCTGGAAACATGACGACGCCTCTGCAAGAGGGGATAGGAGGGAGGCAGAGCTCAATTCGCCCTCGTCCAACCCACTGTGGCTGCCAGTCACGTTGGCGAACACTGCATGAATGACCCCAACTTGTCCGGTCAAGCGTTTCCTTCTCGGCGATGGTGGGAAAGGATGTTTTCGATGTCCAGAGCTTTTCAATTTTTTCCAGCCGACCCCCCAAATCCCATGCCTCTTCCTATCTAACCGCCTCCTCCTGCTGAGTCCCTTCCTCACTTGCTCTCGTCCTCGTGCTAGAAGTGTCCATGCCTCTCTGCTGAGAGCCATTCGCTGACTATGAACGTGCCAATCCATGTAGGCTCCTACATGGATGTAGGCTGTGGGCTGAAGTTTATGACTTGTACTGAAACACATACCTTCATATTGTCTCCAAGACAGTTGACCTGACCTATAGCCCTCGTGCGCTATGATGCACTCTGTAAAATAGCGTGCAATGTTGTATCGGGCCCTATGAGCCCACAGTGGCCCAACCTACGTGGACCCATACAAGAGTAAGCCCAAGGAGGACTCCTAACCCAGCAAGCCTATTGGGGTGCTGGGCACGCCCAACTCAGTACCAGCTGAATGGACTTCGACCCAAGGTCAAAATCGGACAAATAACTCAATGCATCGCAAAACATAATTATATTATATTAATAATCTGAAATATAGGGTGAAAATATATAATCAAAATTTGAGGGTCTAACATTAAAGATGAGGCAACTAAACTTATAAAATTTGAAAGCTAGACAAAATAAAAGACCGCACGGCTAGAGATCCCAATGTTTGAGACAATAAAGGACAAATACACATGAGGCAATAAGAAAGTTTGGTATTGAGATGCCCACAGGATCAATATGACCAAGAGATAGGAGCTCGAGATACTGTAATAACTTATTTTCTACTTATAATTTTGTGGTTCTAAGCAAATTTAGGGCCTGTTTGGCCCCGCTTTTAAGCTGCTTTTAATCAGCTTTATAGTAGAAAGCATAAAGAAAACTGTTTGGTAATGAAAAGCAAAAGCAGAAAAAAGCTGCAAAAAAACAGAAGTTGAAAAGCTACAATTTGATGTTTTTGCAGTTTCTGCTTCTTCAAAAAAGTAATTTACATTATTTTATTTAAAATTTTAAGTATTATTATTTTAAATAATTTAAATTTTTAATATTAAATAAAAAAAATTATTATTTAAAATTATTTAAAATAATATATTTATTTATTATTTTAAATTTTAACATCAATTAAAAAACTATTAACTAAACATCTTATAAATTTTGACAGTACAACACAGTGCAGCACAGTACAGTTTAGCACAATTGTAAAGCTATTAACAGCGGGGCCAAATAGGGCCTTAGACATTAGGAGAAAGATAACGATGAAAGCTTCAAACCCTCTGCCTAGTTTAGCCCAACTCATTGTTAAATTAACAAATCTTATCTAAATATAATTCAATCATGTCTAGAATATCCAAAATAATAGCTTACTCTATATTTGGAACAAGAGCCATGAGCCTTGGTTATTGGTAAGTAATTCTCATCTATTGAAAATGAAGCTTAAATACCAAAAAATGAAAATTAGAAATCAAGCTTGTAGTATGATCTTGATTGCGGCTTCGTTAGCGCATGGTTCCAATTTGTGTTCGTACTTAATTAGGCAATTGACTTGATTTGTTAATTAAATTGAGTTCAATAAGACTTCAGCTAGTGATTAGTCGTGATGACGTCTTAATTAAAGTGAGCTTAAGATTTGTGGTGGTGGAGACCGGAGAACTCAATCACTCCTTCACGTGCGCGTGCAAGCTGCGAACGCAGGTGATTTGTCAGAAGCGGGTATGCTCGACTCGTTGGACTTGAAAAGGCCTGCGAGATCGCATGCAGCGGTTACCGAGATCGCATGCTGTTCGTGCCATACGGTTACGGCAGTTGCTGCTGCGGCGCTGAGTCATCTCATATCGTCACCTTACCACCAAACCATGCCACGTGTACATGTGTATAATGAGTCCTCTCATATCGTCACCTTACCACCAAACCGTGCCACGTGTACATGTGTATAATGAGTCCTCTAATCTAGACAAGCTTGGTTTTTTTTCCAACGTTTGTGTGGGTGTGAGAGAGAGAGAGAGCAACTGTTTGCATCTCCTCTTGTCTCACTCGCAACTGCACTCCCACCAAGCGAACCCACTCACTTCTCCTCCACGTGAAACTCGCAGCTCATGGAATGTATAAATACCCAGCTCATGCTCACCGCTCCCTCCATCCATATTCCACTCTTACGTAGCAAATTAGATTAGCCATCATGGCCACCGTTCCTCTCCTCTGCTCTGCCGTTTGCATACTGCTTCTGTGTCCTGGCTTCCTAGCTCAGGTCGCCGTTGACCAAGGGAAACAAGAGCGGAGATGCCCTCGCAGCCTCAGCTTTCAAGACCGGCGATGTCGGCTTGAGAGGTTGAGCGCTCTAGAACCCACGCGGCGTGTGCCATCCGAAGCTGGCTTCACTGAATATTTTGATCAATTCCATGAGCAACTACAATGCGCTGGAGTGGCTGCACAACGCCGCACCATACACCCGCAAGGGCTTCTGCTCCCATTATTCTCCAATTCCCCTAGCCTCATCTACATCATACAAGGCTAGTCAAAAATAATCAAATCAACAACTTGTTCATTATTTTTGTAACAACTAAAGAATATATATATTTTTCAATTTTCATGTGTGCAGGAAGGGGTGTCACCGGCACAGTGATCCCAGGGTGTCCTGAAACATACCAGTGGTTCCAACAACCTGAGCAGCAATGGGGTGCCGAGGAAGCCCAAGCCGAAAGGTTAAGGGACGAGCACCAGAGAATCCAACACATTCGTGAGGGAGACGTTATCGCCTTGCCTGCTGGAGTTGCGCATTGGTGCTACAACAATGGTGAGATTCCTCTCGTAGCAATCATCATTTCTGACATCAATAGCAATGCCAACCAACTAGATCACCTGCATCGGGTACGTCGAATGCTTTTGCTCACCTGCTTGTCCATTTTTTTATAATACATTATACATGCATGCAAATAGATTGATATGGTCATGTGTGCATACAGGAATTTCTATTAGCCGGAAGGGAGAGACGTGCTGAGCAAGGTGCACAAGAGGAAAGACAAGAGCAAAGGAAAGGGCGTAACCTCCTCAGTGGCTTTAGTGTAGAGCTTTTGTCCGAAGCACTTGGCATAGACAAGGAGATTGTTAGAAAGATTCAAAACCCAGAAGATAAGAGGGGTGAGATTGTCCATGTGGAGCGAGGGCTTCAAGTGTTGCAACCATCACGTATGAGTGAGCAACAGGAACAAGAGAGAGAAGAAAGGGGAGAGAGTGAGAGGAGGGGGGAGTGTGTGTCCAATGGGCTTGAGGAGGCTTACTGCACTATGAAAAATCAACAAAACATTGGTGATGCCATGCTTGCTGACTTGTACAATCCACAAGCGGGAAGGATCACTAGCCTCAATAGTCAAAAGCTTCCCATACTAAGATTCATCCAAATGAGTGCGGAGAGAGGACGACTACGACGGGTATGTTACATGACTTCATTCATAAACATCTAAGCCAATTTTGAACTTCAATTTTGGTGATATTATCTACTTCCAATTTACTTTGTATGCAGAATGCCCTGCTTGCACCACAATGGAACATGAATGCTCACAGCATTGTGTACGTGCTCAGGGGTCGATGTCGGATGCAGGTGGTTGCACACCGAGGTCACACCGTATTCGATGGTGAACTTCAACAAGGCCAGTTATTGGTTGTCCCACAACACTTTGCAGTGGTGAAACAAGCTCAAAGCGAGCAATTCGAGTGGATCTCCATTAAGACCAACGATAATGCTATGGTGAGCCAGTTCACAGGCAAGGCATCTGTCTTCCGAGGAATGCCGCTTGAGGTGCTCATGAACTCTTATCGAGTCTCAAGGGAGGAGGCCAAGCGACTCAAGTTCAATAGGGGTTTTGAGACGTCTATCTTTATGCCTAGAGCTGAGAGGGAGCAACAATTTCAGTTGGGCAATCAAATGTAGAGAGTAGACCACCACATACAATAAGGTTTTGGGGTTTTACATGTTCAAATAAAAAAAAAGCAAAACCACTAGTTAGTGAATAAAGCCTTTGTGAGGCCAATCACTCCTATGTACTCTTTTTCTTTTAAATAAACTCTAATACTTACTAAATAAATTTCAATAATTTGATTCCAATCTCTTTATAATATGTCATTTCCTCAAGAAATTAAGACAAACAATCAAGAATAATATGATAATAAACCATACAAGTTGTAAAAAAAAATTAGAAAATATCTCAAAAATGTTACTAATGGTCAACCATATGAGAACATTCCTTTTTGTAATTATTTTTGGGGTTCATGGCAGGAAGCTAATCTATAAAATGATGCTATATAATTGCACCATATCACATGAGCTATGGAAATAATATATGGGGAAATTTAATGCTTAGGAGATATATATAAACTTAAATAAATTGTATGAAAGCTTTCCCATATTTTAGATTAACAATGTTAATCAAATTTGATATAACGTTTAGGAAAATGAAAGAAACCATTCACTAGAATAAAAATGTTGATTCAAATGTTGAAAGAAAAATAAAATCAATTACGATAGAGATGGAAAATGAAAGAGGACATGCATGTCTTACATTAGCACTTGTTGCTAAAATTAGCTTAAATTTGGCTGCCATAATTTCAAACAGTAACTATTAGTAGAGTGCTAAATAAAGATGAAGTTTTTTTTTTCCATCTTGAACTTTTGTTTATTTGGGAGGAAAGTTAGAAGGAAAGAAGAGAAAGTAAGAAGGAAATGAGTATAAACTTGTTTACTTAGGTAGATGGATAATTTAGGAGGGAAAATAAGAGGAAAACTTAGGCATTAATCCCTCCATTTGCATTCCGCCCAAATCTGAATCTGTCTTAACTTTACTGACTTCATACCTCGTTTTTCACCTCACCTGCTCGTCTTCGCTCACTACGAGCTTTTCTCGACTACTCGTCCTCGCCATCGCTGCTCGAGCTCACCGCCACTGCTCATTCTTGTCGTCGCTACTTGTCCTTATTGTTGTTGCTCATATTTAATATTTAATATTTAACATTTAATAATTCTAGAATATTAATAGTATATATATAATATGAGTAAAAAAAATAAAAATTAGGGGTGTACATATCAATCTTTCAAACTTTCTTTCTTTCCAAATAAACACAAAGAAGAAAAACCTATAATATATTTCATCCATCTATTTTTCCTTTCCTTTCTTCTTTTTTTTTTCTTTTATACCAAATAAACCCAATGAAAAGAAAGAGTTGTTATTATCAAGGACATGGACTAATTCCTAAAGAATTTTTAAAAATTAGTTTATTTGTCTCCATAATAAATAATGTTATATTTAATATTAAATTATGTAACGAATATTATCAAGTTAAGTTGGAAAATGTTCCATCTATGAAAATGGTTTTTTTTACATATAATCTATATGTAAGATAGTAATGTGACATAATCGCTCCTAACAGATTTGTTTGATTTTTATCACCTCATATATATAAGTAATTAGAGCAAAGATTGACTATAACACCTTGTTATCAACAACTAATATCCTTACCGGTTATTAAATACATCTTTGCATACTACATATAAATATAAAACATGAACCATGTTTCTTTTTTAGGTTGCATAGACACTTTCAAAATACTACATTTATAGGTTTCATTTTCATTTTTTTCTAAAGGCATGCCAACCAACATCCATAAAAGAAGGATTCAAATTGCATAGTTTGCTATTTTTAAAATTAAAATATCTATATTTTGATGTATTGTGCATCATCTATTCTACAAATAAAATTACAAAATTTTCTTGCAAGATTTTTATTGTTGTTGGGCATGTCTTAGTGTTCTAAAGTGTGATGACCTCGATACTTATATTCTCATTTCCCGTGGATTTCTTGTGGTTTTCTTATAAGGTTAGTATGGTGAGTATGTCGTCTAGTTTTCTTTTGGAAATCATTCCATATGTGTGATCTTGTCTTGCCCTTAGCCATGGATCAGTTGGACGTTTGAGTCCAAAGGATGGCACTATGAGTTTTGATTGTACCCAAACTCGATTATTTATATTTTAGGATCCCCTTCATGTTAATGAGACCCACGACAGACTATAGGCACACTCATATATCTAGTAGTGGAATGCTAAGTGAGAACCATCATAGTGAGTTATCCATATGATGAGACGTAAGGTAGTCTTGGTGGTGGGACATCAAAATCCTCTTGTTGTGGATGGAGGTTACAGGGGCCGCCGACCATCGGTGAATGCACTATTTTTACTAGGCCACTTGAACCAAATGTCTTCCTCGTTGGTTCGGTCTAGAGGAGGGGGCTTTGGGGTTAGCATCTTGGACCCCAATCAGTTGGAGTGGGTCCAAATATAACATCCTCCGGCAGGTATAATATGGACGGGTGATGTCTCATATTTTTATAGCCTTTTAGACTAATATTTAGTAGTGAATCGAGACCTACTTCTATATTTTTACATCTCTTTCCGGCTTACTTTATTGATTTTCTTCAGAAGCTTCACTTCTTGTCATGTTTGATGAATACAGGGTAATTCACTCGTTTCTGGAGCTATTTGGAAGTATATTTACGCCTCCGAGTGAATCAAGAACCTTGACGAGAAGTTTCGCTTCAAACGGAGCTAATTTTTAAAATTACGACCAAGACCATAATCTGCCTTATGGCCATAATTTGCCTCACGGTCATAATCTCACAGCGTCTGTAAGAATTCATTTGGCACAAGAATTTATCCGTAGCCGCCAGAATTTATTACCGGCCGTCGTGGATTAAATGAACATTAATCGTCCAAAGGTTACGACAATTAACGAGGCTGCAATTAATGCATTTCCGTTACAAGTCATAAATGCGGAGTTTATTTGGATCATTTATTAGCCATCAAGACTCATAATGGAAGTTAAGTTAAGAATACGAAGAGTCATGCAATTAATGGATGAGAATTTAATGAAGAATACGAAGAGACACGCCATAATGGGGATTTAATCCAGAGTTTAATTCAGAATTTAATTCCGAATTTAATGCGGAATACGAAGAGGCACCAGGTTTTCTATATAAAAGGACCCCGAGAAGAGAAGAAAAGGGGAGAGGGCCCGGGGAGCGCCTGGAAGGCGCCCAGAGGCCCAGGGAGTGCCTAGTCGGGGCTCCAGGGGTAGAAGGAGGACTACGCTCAAGAGCTCAAAGTTCGGTGGCGACGAAGAACGCGAGTCATTTCAAAAAGTAGAAGGCGATTTCAAAGGAGGAGAGAAAGGAGTTTGTTTAATTCTTTTCTCATCTTTACTTCGTTTAGTCTTCTTTACGTGCTGATCGAAAGGCTTCTACTTGTCGTAACCATATATGTATTAGCGTAAAAACCTCAATCGGGATTTGGGCGTAGCCCATCTTTTTGATTTACAAGTCTTAATGTTAAGAATTGCTTTTGGATGTATCTAATGACATCGAAATCCATCGTGATTTCTATGCCATTTTATTGGTATTTATATGTCATATTTATAGACTTTGCTTGTTTTTATGTCATATTCTATCAATATCTGCAGAATCTACACTCTTTTTAGTTTTTGATGATTTTCAGGTAAAAAGGCACTATTTTTAGGCATTTTCAAACAAAATCAAAGACATAGAAGGATTCCCATCATCAAGAAGAGATCACCCAAGAAAGTTCACGTAAAACGGAGCAAGTCAGCAAAATACACCAGTGCCGTAATCTATTTTACGGTACCGTAATTCCAGACAGTATCGTAAAATCCGAGCCCTGCCGTATTTTGAAGAATTTACGAACAGAAAGTTTTTCCAATTTTGCGACACCGCCGTAAGCAATATTACGGTACCATATTTCGGAGCGCTTTAAAACAGAAACTTCGCCCGATTTTACGGCACTACCGTAAGAAACTACACGGGCCGTAATTTCCAGACGTTCGCGAATAGAGAGTTCAACCGATTTTACGGCACTACCGTAAACCAGATTACGGTGCCATAATTCCCGGATGACATCAGAACAGAAGACTCGAGCGATTTTATGGCAGTGCCGTAAACAATTCCACTACCGTAATTCCTGTTCTGAACGCGACGCCCAGGTCAACTTTAACGCCCGATTTTTGCGGAGAGGATTGTGGGCGATCCAGAACACTAAATTGGATGCCGTAAGAAGCAAAAGGGGAGCTTTTGACGAGAGGATTATGGAGAGATGAAAAGCCCCAAATGTCGTGCACTATCGAGGGAGAAATCACGATCCACGCCGCCGCCTAGGGTTTCGCCACCGTGCTCGATCCAGATGTTCTCCGGCCGTAATTTTCATACTGAAGCTTCGTCTGAAGGAGGAGACAACGTGCTAGAAGTTTCAGACCGAAAGGAGATCGATTGGAAGAGAAATCGAAGAAAAAGGAGTCGTCGGCACTGTTCATTGACGGTTCTTGCAAATTACGGCTGTGAAATACTTCACAGCCGTGCTGTATTTTCTAAACTTCTCTTTTACTTTGATTTTTTATTCTCTGAAACCATGATCTATTGTAATTCCTTCATAATGATAGCTTAAACTACTTTTGGAACATGGGGGAGTTATTCACTTGATTTCCAATGATTAGATGACTATTTTTACTATTTCGTTGAGTTTAATATTACCATGATGATTTTGCTCATGTGATAATTGTACTTAGACTCTCTATAAGTTCATGTTACTAATTATGTTCTTAGAATTTTCGCTTGAGACCGAAAGGTAATTGCTTGAGAATTTGGAACCCTAGAATTGCATGTTAGGATCCCTTCTTTAGGTTAGATCTAATTTTTCTGTTCTAGTTGATTAATTGCCATAATTATAACATGAACCTATAGATCGAGTCTATTTGTCAAAGATGGAGATCTTGTGTGAAAGCAAGGATCGGAACTTTGGAGACCCATGAGTAAAACTAGTGTTGAGACTCGGATGCACGAAAGTGATCCTTGAATCTCCACTAGAGATTATCAACATTGAATTCGGATGCACGAAAGTGATCCTTGAATTCACTGTTTGATGATTTACTTATCTTCAGCGTTGGGAAGAATCTAGCGCGAAAGCGAGGATAAATCCCTGTGCGGTTGTTTGCACAAAAGTGAAAGAACCCTTTTATTTAGTAAATTACATCTTCATCATGATAAATTTGAACTGACGAAATCCTTATTCATATCTAGCTCATAAAAGTTAAAGTGAACAAAACCCTAATCCCAGCTTTTCTCTTTGATAATTCCGTTTTTAGCTTCCAATTTCTATTCTCACTACTTGGATTAGCCTAGATAGTAAGAAATCAACTATTTAGTATTCGACAATGTAGGTCCCTGTGGATTCGATACTTTCTTTATTACTTCGAGTATCCGTGCACTTGCGGATCACGACAAGTTTTTGGCGCCATTGCCGGGGACCTTAGTTTTTGTCGATATTAGAGACGTTGAGATTATTGCTAGACTAGGTTTCATTTATGTTTTATCTTTTTATTCTTTTCTGTTTACTTATATCATTTGATCAGTTTGCTCTAGTGTGCGTAGGAAATTCATTTCTAATGGCTGATCAAAGATCACTGAGGGACTATGCAGCCCCTAATCCTCAAAGGATACAATTTAGCATTGCAAGACCTGCAATCGAGGCCTCCAACTTTGAAATTAACCCTGCCTTCTTGTCTATGATCCAGCAGAACCAGTTTGGAGGATCATCAATCGAAGATCCTTATTCACATTTATATATCTTTCTTGAATATTGTGATACCATAAAAATTCATGGAGTTTCTGATGACGCATTAAAACTGATATTGTTCCCTTTTTCTCTCAGGGATCAAGCACGATCTTGGTTGCATTCTCGTCGACCCAATACCTTCACAACATGGGAACAATTATCAAAAGCTTTTCTGATGAAATATTTTCCACTGAGCAAGACTATACAATTGAGGAATCATATCATGAACTTTCAACAGAAGAGCGGAGAATCACTCAGCGAGGCATGAGAGAGATTTAATGATCTACAATGGAAGTGTCCTAACCATGTCTTCGAAAATGAGTTTCTAATTCAGACATTTTATTATGGCTTAGTTTATAATATCCGTCTAATTATTGATGCTGCCGCAGGGGGATCCTTGATGAGTAGAACATTTGACAATGCTTTCAAGTTGCTTGAGGAGATGTCATTGAATCATAGCCAATGGGCTCTAGATGAAGGAATGTTATGTTGTCATCAACATGGTAAGAATGAGAATGAGGATCAGCAACCCTTGATTGAAGAGGTTAGTGAACCCATGCAAGAGATACTTTCAGCTAGCCAAATTCAATCATTGCAAATTCAAAACATAAAAAAATTTGAGGATCTTGAAGAAACTGTTAGTCACCTTGCTTCTCAATTAGAATCTTTAGTGGCGTACAATAAAGTTATACAAGAACAAATATCTAGATTAAGCTCTGGGGAACATTGCAATGCCATTATCACTAGAAGTGGGAGACAATTAGGAGAACTTAAGGAGAAAGAGTCTATTAATGATCATTATGAGGAATTAGAATTAGAAAAATCTTATGAACATAAACAAACACTACCTAGTTTAACACCTCAAAAGGGAAGTAAACAAAAAGAGGATGTGCCATGTAAAGAAGATGATTCTAAGACTAATCTACCTCCGCCCTATAGACCACCAGTACCTTTTCCCCAAAGGATAGTGCAAGAAAAGTTAAATAAGCAATTTGGAAAATTTCTTGATGTTTTGAAAAAGCTTTACATTAACATACCATTTACTAAAGCTTTATCTCAAATGCCCATATATGCTAAATTTTTGAAAGAAATCTTGTCTAACAAACGAAAGATAGAGAACTATGATACCGTGGCTTTAACCGAGGAATGTAGTGCTGTTATTCAAAACAGGTTACCACCAAAATTGAATGATCCAGGTAGCTTTTCTATCCCATGTTTTATTGGTAGTATGGCTTTCGACCGAGCCTTATGTGATATAGGGGCTAGTGTAAGGCTTATGCCTTTGTCTGTGTGCAGGAAATTGGACATGAGAGCTCCTAAGCCGACTGCAATTTCTTTGCAGCTCGCTGATCGATCGGTAAAATATCCAGTGGGTATTCTAGAGGATGTTCCTATACAAGTTGGTAAATACTTCATACCTGCTGATTTTGTGGTACTTGAAATGGAAGAGGATACTAAGATTCCTATTATTTTGGGTAGGCCATTCTTAGCCACTGCTGGAGCCCTTATCGATGTACGGAACGGTAGACTTGCTTTAAGAATTGGCAATGATAAGATTGAGTTTGATTTGAATAATTCATTGAAAATGCCTGCATATGCTAGTTCTTGTTGCACTATTCATGCCATTGATGACACAGTTTATGATGTTGGTTGTTTGTTTGATGATTCTTCTACTGATGTTCCTTTTTCTGATTCTTTTTTTGATAGCTCGAAAAATTCTTGTGAAAAAATTGATAATTCTGGCTTTGAGAATGATTTTGATGAACTCGATGATGAAAAATATGATATTTTAGATTGTGCTACATTTGATAATGAAAGTGAAAAGATCCCTAAAGTTGACTTTGATGACACCGAAATCCATCGTGATTTCTATGCCATTTTATTGGTATTTATATGTCATATTCATAGACCTTGCTTGTTTTTATGCCATATTCTATCAATATATGCAGAATCTACACTCTTTTCAGTTTTTGATGATTTTCAGGTAAAAAGGCACTATTTTTAGGCATTTTCAAACAAAATCAAACACATAGAAGGATTCCCATCATCAAGAGGAGATCACCCAAAAAAGTTCATACAAAACGGAGCAAGTCAGCAAATTACAGTAGTGCCGTAATCTATTTTACGGTACCGTAATTCCAGACAGTACCGTAAAATCCGAGCCCTGCCGTATTTTGAAGAATTTTTGAACATAAAGTTTTTTCAATTTTACGACACCGCCGTAAGCAATATTACGGTACCGTATTTTAGAGTGCTTTAGAACAGAAACTTCGTCCGATTTTACTGCACTACCAGAAGAAACTACACGGGCCGTAATTTCTAGACGTTCGCGAACAGAGAGTTCAATCGATTTTATGGCACTTCCGTAAACCAGATTGCGGTGCCGTAATTCCCGGACGACATCAGAACAGAACACTCGAGCGATTTTACGGCAGTGCTGTAAACAATTCCACTGCCGTAATTCCTGTTCTGAACGCGACGCCCAGGTCAACTTCAACGCCCAAATTTTGCGGAGAGGATTGCGGGTGATCCAGAACACTAAATTGGATACTGTAAGAAGCAAAAGGGGAGCTTTTGACGAGAGGATTACGGAGAGATGAAAAGCCCCAAATTTCGTGCACTATCGAGGGAGAAATCGTGATCCACGCCGCCGCCTAGGGTTTCACCGCCACGCTCGATCCAGATGTTCTCCGGCCGTAACTTTCATACTGAAGCTTCGTCTGAAGGAGGAGACAATGTGCCAGAAGTTTCAGACCAAAAGGAGATCGATTGGAAGAGAAATCGAAGAAAAAGGAGTCGCCGACACTGTTCATCGATGGTTCTTGCAAATTACGGCTGTGAAATACTTCACAGCCGTGCTGTATTTTTTAAACTTCTCTTTTACTTCGATTTTCGATCCTCTGAAACCATGATCTATTGTAATTCCTTCATAATGATAGCTTAAACTACTTTTGGGACATGGGGGAGTAATTAACTTGATTTCCAATGACTAGATGACTATTTTTACTATTTCGTTGACTTTAATATTACCATGATGATTTTGCTCATATGATAATTGTACTGACTCTCTATAAGTTCATGTTACTAATTATGTTCTTAAAATTTTCGCTTGAGACCGAAAGGTAATTGCTTGAGAATTTGAAACCCTAGAATTGCATGTTAGGATCCCTTCTTTAGGTTAGATCTAATTTGTCTATTCTAGTTGATTAATTGCCATAATTATAACATGAACCTATAGATCGAGTCTATTTGTCAAACGTGGAGATCTTGTGCGAAAGCAAGGATCGGAACTTTGGAGACCCATGAGTAAAACTAGTGTTGAGACTCGGATGCACGAAAGTGATCCTTGAATCTCCACTAGAGATTATCAACATTGAATTCGGATACACGAAAGTGATCCTTGAATTCACTATTTGATGATTTACTTATCTTCATCATTGGGAAGAATCTTGCGCGAAAGCGAGGATAAATCCCTGTGCGGTTGTTTGCATGAAAGTGAAAGAACCCTTTTATTTAGTAAATTACATCTTCATCATGATAAATTTGAACTGACGAAATCCTTATTCATATCTAGCTCATAAAAGTTAAAGTGAACGAAACCCTAGTTCCAGCTTTTTTCTCTGATAATTCCGTTTTTAGCTTCCAATTTCTATTCTCACTACTTCGATTAGCCTAGATAGTAAGAAATCAGCTATTTAGTATTCGACAACGTAGGTCCCTGTGGATTTGATACTTTCTTTATTACTTCGAGTATCCGTGCACTTGCGAATCATGACAGTATCTTTCGAGGCTATTTGATCTTGGTTTGTTTCATTCGTGTTTATCGATTTTGGCCAAATCGGTTTTCACTTTAGTCGATTGTGGTAAAACTAAGAGGTGAATCACAACCAATGGATCCTCCTAGATCATTCCTGTGTGCTCTACTACTTGAAGACTTGATAATAACGAGAGTTGTAGAGACCACTTGGGGAATCTTCTTGTCCTATTTCAACATGATCTATTTATGCTTAGTCCACCGCGAGAGTAGGAGACTAACTAAGTAGATCATGTAGTTGTCCACCGCGAGAGTAGGAGATTAACTAACTTGCTGAGTTGTGCACCCGAGAGGGGTACGGCTCAAGGGGACATGTCCTTGGTTTCTGAAAGATTTTCTAAGCAATACTTCTCATTTCGCTTGTAGGTTGATTAACGTGGTGAACCCCGATTTTTTGATTCCTCTCATATCTGTAGGACCTTTATTTTATTTCACTTTTAGCTTAGTTTGTATCATCAACTGAGATTTTCAATCGCTTAGCTATCAAAGATTGGAAGATTTGGTACTTGACAATCCATCCCTATGGGAATGATATCTTAAGTACTACATCGGTAAGCCGTGCGCTTGCGGATTTTGTGCATTAAGTTTTTGGCGCCGTTGCCGGGATGGTATTTTGTTAATATCAAAATATTCTATGAATTGATAGACTAGGCTTTATCATGTTTTCTTATCTTTTCTTAGTAACTTTGTTCTACTTTAGTTAGCATAACTTTGTTTTTTTGCATAAACTTCTTGAAATATTCATAGCAAAATTTTTTTTTTAGTTATAGAAGCTTCTGAGAAGAAATGGCCTTCTCATTATAACTTGCTGATCATTTTGTGTAAAAGCCGGTGAAAATTGTAGATGATGTTCTAGTCAAACTAAGAAGGACGAGAAGAAGAGCGAAGAAACTTAAACTTTTGTGAATATCCTTGACTAATCAATTTGAGAATGGTGAAAATCTGAAAACATGCATGTCGAAGCACCCCAGGTAACTATTGAAAGACACCTATACCTGAAATCACTGATTGACAATGCATATTTGGTGCTACTTTATACAACTCTGCAATACACTGCGGTCAAGCTAATGACCCTGAACTAGCGCTTCTTGGGAGGCAACCCAAGTGCTTTATTTCTTTAATTTTCATTTTCTTTTCTGATGTGTGTTATTTTTTTTTAGGGTGAAATTAAGATTACGGATCTAGCCATAATTCAAAAAAAAAAAAAAACTTGGGTAGCTGTAATTTTCTCGGAGCGATGGCAACCAACTTCATGGGCGCCCCTTTCTTCACCAGCCTCGGTCGAAAGCAAGCGTCGATTTCTCTTCCGCCATTTCCAGCTAGTGCCAAACTCTTCAATCCTCACCCAAAACTACTGTCGCCCCCTTTCAATCATCCGCTCGGCGCCATCCCACTTCAATCCCATTCTAATTGTGCACTGCTTTTCTCAATCGTGTACCGCCTTCTATAGTCTGCACGAAAAATCGCCGCTGCCCTCTCTAATCTGTAACAGAAGTCCAGCGCCGACCTCCATTTATTACCACTGAAACTATCGCCGCTCTTCATCTTTTTCAACGGAAATCGGCAAGAGATGAGTCACCTACTAGAGAAGTCATCCGTGTGGCGCCGCCCTTCATCAATCTGACTTCAAGCTGTCGCCGCCCTCTCCAGCTTCAACGGAACCCTTCTGCACTGCTCTTCCTGATCTGCAACCAAAATCGGCGCCACTCTCCTCATCAATAGCCGCCCCCTCTCCATTAATCTGCTTCCTCAAATCTGCACATTCAATCCAAACTAAAATTGCAGTCGCCGTCTTCGATCTGCAACGGAAATCCCGCGTATTCAATCTTAAAGCAGAGCTGTTTTCCATTCCATTTGCGAAATTACTCGTGAATCTATTTTAACGAGTTATCAGCAGCTTGTTCTCTTGTATTTACTCTGCCAGCCTTGCTCTATTCGCTCAATTGCTTCCATCTACCTGTTCGTGGAAGATATCTTTTGGCACCGTTGGTCCGGCTTCCATCTGCTCTATTACTTCTTACCCTGCTGCTTGCTTCCGCCGGGCCTCCAGATCTTCCCTGCGTTTACCTGTGAATAGAAGATCCCTCTGTAATTAGTGCTAGCGAGATCAACAAGTGCCTTCCCTGATTTTCACTACAAGCTCTCAGAAATCTTCCGGAGCCCAGAAGTCTACTATGCACATAACTAACTCCCTTCCACCGGCCTGCATTTTCTACCGATCCGCCCTCTTCATCGGACACTAATTCTATTCAAGTTCACAAATGCCAATAGCTTCTCCAACTTCTATGAATGTCTTGCTAAATTCACACGACATGTGGACGACCCTCATGAGGAAGATGCTGAGACGAGCACCGACGATGACTCTGACTAATTTTGTGAGTATTGCATTCCATTTCTCTAAATTTTGTGTTCTTTACATGCTATGCATAGGGACTATGCATAATTTAAGTCTGGGAGATTTTGGGTTAGGTTCATTTTCAAGACATAATATGCAGTACCACAATACTTATGCTTTGTGCTTTGATGATACATTTCCTATGCTGTGATGAAGATAAGTGGTGATATTATTTTTTATCTTTAACGGAAATCATGATAGCTTCTTATTTCATATTGAATCTATGGGATATTATTATTATGCTCTAAATTTTAGTTCAAAGTCAGGCAATTCGTATGATTATCTTTTGATGGAAAAAGATTGTGGAGTAATATGTCTGATTTTTTATTGAGGTTCTTACTTTCAAAGCAATGTTTTGATCTCTTTGTGGAAGTATGTACCTCAATCTATTCGATTCACCTTACTACTTGTTGGTTCTCATTAATGCACTTATCTGATGGTTGTTATCTCCTCTAAAAAAAAAGAAAAAAGAAAAAGACTCCTCTACTTGGCACTGCGTAAAATTGGCAGTGGTACCGAAGATATGAGTTGAAGTCTACGAAAAAAAAATAATAAGACTCATCTACATGGCACTGCGAAAAATTGGCAGTGGTACCGAAGACATGAGTTGAAGTCAAATAACAAAAAAAAAAGAAAAGAGAGGATGAAAATAACATAAAAATAAAGAGTGCATTATTTTTTTTTCCAACTTGTATCTTTGGTTGAATCAGGTTTGAACAGAGTGCATACTCCACATAGAAGATTATTGCAACTCATGAAGGTAAGCCTTATCTAACTTCGGTTTTTGGATCTTCACGCCTTAATTCTTGAAGATATGATTACATTGAATCCCCTGACTTGCTGAGGTTTGTTCATATTGATATCTCCCTAGGACACAATATTTTACAAGCTTGAACTGATTTCACCTTTTTCTGACTACCACTTTTACTATTTTTATATGCTTGAGGACAAGCAATGATTTAAGGCTGGGAGAATTTGATGTCCCATATTTTTATAGCCTTTTAGACAAATATTTACCAGTGAATCGAGACCTATTTCTATAGTTTTACATCTATTTCCGGCTTATTTTATTGATTTTCTTCAGAAGCTTCACTTCTTGTCATGTTTGATGAATACAAGGTAATTCACTCGTTTCTGGAGCTATTTGGAAGTATATTTACGCCTTCGAGTGAATCAAGAACCTTGACGAGAAGTTTCGCTTCAAACAGAGCTAATTTTCAAAATTACGACCAAGACCATAATCTGCCTTATGGCCATAATTTGCCTCACGGTCATAATCTCGCAGCGTCCGTAAGAATTCATTTGGCACAAGAATTTATCCGTAGCCGCCAGAATTTATTACCGGCCGTCGTGGATTAAATGAGCATTAATCGTCCGAAGGTTACGAGAATTAACGAGGCTGCAATTAATGCATTTCTGTTACAAGTCATAAATGCCGAGTTTATTTGGATCATTTATTAGCCATCAAGACTCATAATGGAAGTTAAGTTAAGAATACGAAGAGTCATGCAATTAATGGATGAGAATTTAATGAAGAATATGAAGAGACACGCCATAATGGGGATTTAATCCAGAGTTTAATTCAAAATTTAATTCCGAATTTAATGCGGAATACGAAGAGGCACCAGGTTTTCCATATAAAAGGACCCCGAGAAGAGAAGAAAAGGGGAGAGGGCCCGGGGAGTGCCTGGAAGGCGCCTAGAGGCCCAGGGAGTGCCCAATCGGGGCTCCAGGGGTAGAGAGGAGGACTACGCTCAAGAGCTCAGAGTTCGGTGGCGACGAAGAACGCAAGTCATTTCAAGAAGAAGAAGGCGACTTCAAAGGAGGAGAGAATGGAGTTTGTTTAATTCTTTTCTCATCTTTACTTCGTTTAGTCTTCTTTACGTGCTGATCGAAAGGCTTGTACTTGTCATAACCATATATGTATTAGCGTAAAAACCTCAATCGGGATTTGGGCATACCCCGTCTTTTTGATTTACAAGTCTTAATGTTAAGAATTGCTTTTGGATGTATCTTTCGAGGCTATTTGATCTTGGTTTGTTTCATTCGTGTTTATCGATTTTGGCCAAATCGGTTTTCACTTTAGTCGATTGTGGTAACATCTGAGAGGTGAATCACAACCAATGGATCCTCCTAGATCATTCCTGTGTGCTCTACTACTTGAAGACTTGATAATAACGAGAGTTGTAGAGACCACTTTAGGAATCTTCTTGTCCTATTTCAACATGATCTATTTATGCTTAGTCAACCCCGAGAGTAGGAGACTAACTAAGTAGATCGTGTAGTTGTCCACCGCAAGAGTAGAAGACTAACTAAGTTGCTGAGTTGTGCACCCGAGAGGGGTACGGCGGAAGGGGACATGTCCTTGGTTTCCGAAAGATTTTCTAAGCAGTACTTCTCATTTCGCTTGTAGGTTGATTAACGTGGTGAACCCCGATTTTCTAATTTCTCTCATATCTGTAGGACCTTTATTTTATTGCACTTTTAGCTTAGTTTGTATCATCAACTGAGATTTTCAATCGCTTAGCTATCAAAGATTGGAAGATTTGGTACTTGACAATCCATCCCTGTGGAAACGATATCTTAAGTACTACATCGGTAAGTCGTGCGCTTGCGAATTTTATGCATCAACGGAGTTAATTGTAGCCTTGTAGACTCAGCACTTAGCAATTCTAGTATCTAAAGTAGCCTCTAAATATGCATTTAGGATTAGTGGCCTAATAGTAAGCTCACATCAATGTTGACTTTATTAGTATACTTTAGAGGCTTTAATGTATGCCAGAAGTTGGTTACAGAGTAGAAAGGATAAAGGTAAACTTTTTTTTCTGGTTGATGAATTAATTGTTTAACTCTTTATAGCTTGTTTAGTTGTTTAATGATAAACTCGTGGATTTTAATATGGTTTTAATAGGAACCAGTTCTAAAAGAATGGATGATAATACAATATTATTTGATGTGATGGATTTTAAGGATGAAGGTATATTTTTAATAATATAATGATGTTATATTTATCTATTATATTTGATAGAATTAAGATGAAATTTTGTCATCTCTCTTGAGTCTTGAGGACACATACTCACATAAATGTTTAGAGATGTAATTGAATCAGATGTATTTTGCCTTTTGTTTCTTATTTCAGCTTTAGTTAAATTTATTTGAGATATAATTGAATTAGATGTATTTTTTCCTTTTGTTTCTTATTTTAGCTTTAATTAAATTTATTTGAGATTTGCACCATACGATATTCATTCATTAACTCATTTGTATTTGATAGATTTATTATATTTTATTCAAAAAATATATAATTTTTAATAATTTATTTTTTAATGCAAATGAATTATTGGCAAGTGGAACTACTTATGGATTGGAAGATGATTTATGGATGATCATTGGCAATGGAGCTATTTCTGTTTGATGTCTCTGACTTATGTTAGCTTCTCGTGGGGTTACGTTTCGTCGCAGGTACTAGATTACCTTGTCGGTTTGGGTATGGTGTCAAACATTGGGTTTTGGGGTCAGGGTGGGGGTCGTAAACCACCTTTGCCCAAGCCTATTGCCTTCCCAAACCACAACCCGAGTCACTGGCATGCATCCACTTTGGTTACTATAGTTGTTCTCCACGCCTGCGACCACTTCACTTAGTTGTTCTCCACGCTCGCGATCACTTCGTCTACTATAGCTATTCTCCATACCCCAAATAATGAGCAAAAGTTTGAATTCAAACCCAACGTCATGATTGAGAGTTCATTGTATAAGTATGGCACTTGTCAACTAAATATATAGCATATGCATTTGAATGAAAACTTGTGTTGAACTTCAACTTCCCCTATTCTCGGTTTATACTTAGCAACACATGAACAACTTTCCCCTCTTTCCTCGATGCATGAAGACAACTAGTTTCCACCACTACTGCTCTTCCCTTCCTTCCCCCCTCTTTTATAACGACAGACTTATGTGGCTGCAAGTGCACGACTAATTGAAGTAATATAAAACTATCGTTCCCCATGAGATCCTAGATGCTAAGTACCAACACATCAAAATCTCACTAGCTTGACAAACCAATTTGGATGATTTAAAGTAAATTTGAAGTAGAAAGATTTAAACAAATTTAGAAGGCAATGTTGAATATAAGAGGCAATATGATATAATTTGGGACTAGGGTTTCACCATATTATTTCAACATATAAACATTAGAAACCCCTCTGACAATCAATTTAAACTAGTTAAAGGGAATTTACCTTAAATTACATATTGTCCACTCTTAGTAGTCCTTCCTCATGTTAAACTAATATTCACTCTCCTGACTTATTAATTTAACTTATTAAATCCTATGGCAAATTTATTTTACCCCTCAAATGAATTTAGCATTACTCTTGCAAACTAATTACACAAGTTTGATTGAAGGTGTTCTAATGTTGTAATTCACCTCTTAGTGCATCTCACAACATCTAAGGCATTAATTTATTTAGCTAGAATAAAAGCATGTAAGTTGGTTCATCCATAGTTCAATTAACTTTGCTCAATTAATAAGATAGAAAAAACTTGCATGTTTGAATCAAAAGAAATACAATGGGTTCTACGCCCCATGTCCCAAAAGAATGTCCTCATACAATGACAGCTAACAAGATAAAATTAGAGAAGGAAAAATAAATAACAACTTCCACATGATAATTTTCTATTTAAGTTCCTCCAAACTCATGATTGCGTTCACGGGCTGTGATTGTCTTACCGATCACAGCCTGTGATTTTTGCTCCTCTATTGTTGCCGCTGAGTGTTGGTCCGCTTGATTTTGCCTCTGATTCATCTCAAAATGCTATTGAAAATACATGCTTGCCTTCTCCTTCTCTTCCTTGAAGATTCGACATAGTTGGAGCATTGATTCCTTTTAGAACTCAAAATCTAGCCAACGTTGTTTAGTACCTACTCTTGCTCGATTCTCAGCACCATAGAGGAGACGAAGTTATTCTTGATGTGCCTAGATGCCTTCTTAGTGTTAGAAAACCCTATTTATAATCATTGATGTATCCTCTTTAGAGATTTACCAAAAATATGGTTAGAAGGGGGGTAATCCTTCGTCTGGACAAATGCAGTCACTACTTGTGATTGCTTTCTTATTTGTGCTGGAATAGAATCACAGCCAATGATTTAGATCACAGGCTATGATGTCTATTGCTCCAAGTCTCATGTGATTGAAAGAAACTTCTAATGTGATGAGGGCTCCAACTTCATATTTTGAACCTTTTGGTGTGAGAAAATTTGACAATCATGGGACCATAACCTATTATTTCAATCACATCCTATAATCATAAGCTTCCAATTTGATTGATATTCTAGTAGTATCATTGTTTTTTCACAATAATTCTCATCTCGGCTTAGATGTCTTGAAATTTACACTGTAAGGTCTTTAGCTTGAAAATATATATTCAATAGGAATATATACATTTTGCACCAATAAGTATAAATAAGCTAAATTTATATATAAATGTGTTCAAATATGACTCAATTTGATAATCAAATCAAATAGAAATTCAAGTATAATTTTTTGTTACCAAACACATCAGGCTAAAATCTTTGCTTGTCCTCAAACAAATCAAGATTAATCATGCATGTCAAATATGACAACATACAATCTATTCATTCAAGAAATGTCTTTATTTTCCATATAACATCTCAATCATCAAACTTCAAAGTAGAGATATGATGTTTAGGGATTAGACCCAAGATATTTTAATCCAAGATGGATAAAATACAATATTTACATAATGCATTGAATCACAACTTATTAAATTGCGCCATATTTAGTCTAATTAATCTATATTCAAGTATTCGATGCAGAGTCCTAATTTTGCTGATAGGCTTGTTGGTTTATTTAGTAATCATTCAATTAATGCGATTTTCTCTAAACCTTATATCAATCTTTTCACTCGAGGGTCAAACATTTGTGATGAATACCCTTGGTTACTCAATGGATTAAAGTTTAAAGTGGGCCAACTATACTTTAACCTTTTAATGTGTGTGTCAAACATTTATCATAAATACCCTTAATTACTCAATCAAAGGTAGGATTGGTTTATTAGAATCCTTATCCCTTAGTTAAAGCAGTTGCTTCTAGTCTATGTGATCAATATGTTTCTTTAAGTCATTTATCAATCTTTTGATTTTAGGATCAAACATTTATGATGAATACTCCCTGTTACATAGTTGGCAATGAATTTCAATTACATAAACTACCATCAAACTTTAGACACAAGGGTTAAACAATTTGTAATAAATCTTTGATGATATAATTTTTTGTATTTTTTTACACATATTTTATAATAAATTGTGTCATATTTTTCTTTAATTTTCAGGGGAAAAGCTCCAAAATTGGTGATTTTGGAACATATTTTGACATGGCGTCATTCTTCACATCAAAATGAACCTACATATCAAATTATATGCGCTATGCTAAAAATTTGTTTGGCCCATGATTCTAATCATGGGTAGTGATTTGCGGGCACTTGCAAAATTTGGAAGATAATCAAGTCACAACAATACTTCCTATAGTGAAATGAAGTTACACAATAATTCGCAATTGGGATCCTTCCTAAAAATCACGGCCGAGGCCATGATTACAATCAAAACCATGGTTCAATCACAAGCACATAAGAGAATCAGTCACAAGCTATTATTACAATCATGACCATGATTATGAAGATCAAGTCTGAGTCTTGCAGATGAACAAATGACCCTTTCCCTTGGATTTTATTCCTCACCAGCCAATATAAAAAGCTCTAACCTTAGGGCAATGGGAGAGCATTGGCATAAGCAAATCGAGAGTAACGAGACATTCCCTTGCTTGAACAGATAACTACACATAAAGCATTCAATAATAACCCATTTGAAGAAGAACATAGTTATTTATTGGTATTTCAAATAACCAAATATACAACTTGATAAAAGATATCATCCACATTAATTAGAATTTAGTTGTGCAAAATTTGGTGTTGTTGGCGACGAGATGTTGGTGTTTATGCCCTTGGACCTAGTATTGGTCCATATTTGTACTACGTGATACTGATATTTATATCATTCTGACATTGTCATTATCTATGTTTGTCTACATCTGTGATTATGTACTCACATGATAATGTCCCTAGAGATAGATTGGATCTATGCTCAAATGATTGTCCCCAGTCAATGTACCTTAGTGGATAAGGGACAACTATGGTACTTGTGAGACTGGTATATGTGCTGGTTAGGCACTAGGTGCTAGCGCAGACATATGGGCATATCAGTGATAGATATGCTGGATTGACCCGCTGTGAGGCAATGACTTAGTGTCATGAGTTACCCTCACAAGTGATAGGAGATGCATTGATCCTTAGACTTGAGGTCATTGACTCTTCTGTATCATTAGGGACATGCTTTGATGCAACCTAACACCTCGCCGTAATTGGGAGGTTATAACGATTGTCATTGAGCATGTCACGACCCATATTAGAAGATCAATGTACAGATAAAGGATTTGCCCCTTCCTAAGGGAAGTATGATATCTATGGAGCTCCTCTATGGTTCTATGACTGAAAGTGTATGGTCATACCCAGGTGAAAACCTGATATAGTCATGACCATGTGATTGGGTGAAAACAAGTGATGACACACTTGTCCAATCGGATATTATTTCGGCAGAGGGACTATAGTGTATCTATACCTAGTTGCGATGATGGGGATGTCGATGTCGATATCCATTCCGACAAATTGGGTCGCAGCGATGCACTGCTAGGTGTCACTCACTACTTATGGTGACCTTAGGTCAACACTACCAACGTCAGAGGAACCTACAGGGTCGCACACCATGATTCTCGAGTTTTCGTATTGATCGGGTAGCCTTTAGATCGAGTTATTGGATAATTCGGATCTATTTGGGAGATTTCATCAGCGCTAATGGGCCTGATGAGATGGAAGAAACTTATTGGAGCCAACTTTCATTTTTGGCATATTGACCAAATTAACCATGGTTAGCCTCATTTGATTATGGGTTAGATTGGATTGGATGCAATAGGTTAG
Organism: Costus lasius; assembly: GCA_027563935.2. Classification (NCBI taxonomy): domain Eukaryota; kingdom Viridiplantae; phylum Streptophyta; class Magnoliopsida; order Zingiberales; family Costaceae; genus Costus; species Costus lasius. The sequence continues at coordinate 107,580,701 of CM050450.1, forward strand.
TTAACATACATAATGGACTTTGGGCTAGGCCCATTGCTTAATTGGGCTCACTAATAAGTTGTCATGAAGAGATTAGAGGCTAAAAGGGTATAATGGGGAGAAGTCTCACCCCATTGGCGCCTAGGGGCATAATGGGGTGAGGGAGGTGCCTTTTGCTTCATTTGGAAGCTTTATGCGCCTACCCCTTCAACCAATGATGGTATGATTGCCTTTAAGACATGTCTTGGGGCTGATATGACACTTGGGCAAATATGGATAAGTTGAATGAGGTTTATGGTAAAGTCTTAGAGACTTTCCTTACCTCAAACCCTAATTGTCAACCCTTTATCCTAGCCGCACACTTGTCATGATCTAAGCCCATGCCAAACCGCCTCTTAATGTTATAAAAGAACCCCCTAGCCGCCCTTCTCTTATGTTCAATTCCTTGGAGTCGTGAAGCAAGTGAAGGGGCGAAAGCTTGGAGTTCTTGGAGGACTTATCTTCCTCTTCTTCCATCAAAGCCGAAGCTCTATTCTTCTCTTCCTTCCTTGGCGCAAAGAAAGAAAGGAAAAGCTTACGGCATCTTCCTCCTTCCATCTCCTTGGCGCATCACATCTTGGTGGTGGTGCAAGTTGTTTGAAGGACTCTCCTAAGGTGTGGATCTTCTTCCCAAGTGTTCGCCCAAGTGTGCGAGAGGGCGAACACTTGGGCGCCTTCCTCCAAAATTGCTTCTCATTGCTTAAAGGTATTTTCTATCTCATCATGTCGACTCCCTCGCTTGACGATCTTCACTGGGTTTTTGGGACCGGCTTGTTTCGGGGATATTATTCCGCTGTGTATGTAATCTCTATAATGCCAAAATTTGTAAAATATCCCCGGGGTTTCCCAACAGTGGTATCAGAGCGACTTGCGAGACTCGAACGATGTACTTTCATGCTTTTCCATGCTCACATGCCATATCTCAATTTTCAAAAATTGCATATTAATGGCGCATGATTTTTCTTGTAAGAAAAATTCTAGGTCTTTGCTTTCTATCTTCTATTCAATTTCTTTTAGATTATTGAAAGATTATTTTCTTGATTGATTTAAGATCAAAGGCGCACATAATTTTGTCAAGTAGGACGGACATTGTGTCTTCGAACTAGCCGAGTCTCTTGATCTGACAAAAATTGCCAACTAACAGGATCTGTGAAATCATAAAGAAACATAATCTCAAATGATAAAAAAATCTATGATAAGATGGTGTGGAAGAATGACATGTCTTATAAAAAAGTAAAATTTCAGATTTTATGTTTTTCATGAGCATGTAGAATTGCATGAGTATATACCTTAGTTGTGCATAATGTTGTGGTCATGAGTCAAGCCCCTTTGCATGCCTGTGATGTACTCTTGTGAGGCATGCGTGCCACTTTTCTTTTTGTATTAACTAAGAAGAAGATTAGGGTGGTGCATATCACTTGGAGCATTGGCGCATGCATCTCCCTTGGTGGCGCATGCATGCTAAGTGGCGCAAGTTGGCATGGCTGAACCCTTGGGTTTGTGTGCTAGCTATCTTGGCTCCTTGCACGATGGCACATCTTCCTTGGAGGAAGCCCTTGGCATTGGCCGAACCCATGAGGGTGCTTCTAGGGTTTCCCTTAGAACTACCTCTAGGGTTTGAGAGCTAAACCATGGTGAGAAGGACCTTGGAGCCAACCTTGAAGACCAAGCTAGAGGTCAGCTAGGTTAGGTCTAGTTCTGGGGGCTTGAGTCCTAGGTCAAGAGTTGAACCTCCTTTTGGCATGGGTTGGTTCAATGTCTTGAATAGGCTATGATCACATCATTCTTTTACTGCTTTCAATATATGCTAAAGCGTGCTTATGATGTTTTATCGTTATGTTATTACTATAGGATTGCATGTCTGTATTGTTAGACATAAGATAAAACTGATGAGACTTTAAAAACCCTCATTCAAAATATCAAGTCTAGTAGCCTTCTAACGTGTAGCCCTCACTATGTTATCGATCAGTAAAGTTGTGAACTGTTTCCCACCCTCGTGGGACACACCCACTTATCTTTAGAAAGTGTGTGGTGGCAATGGTTTACTCAGTCCAATTTTAACCTGGGTGTGCCTTCGTAAGGAAACTCGTTAGCCCTGGGCATAATGGTTAGCAATGGACTTGACTAGATTTTCATATGTGCTGGGCACATGATGAAATTCTAGAGGCATCGTTGAGAGGTTAGGGTTTCATGCTATATCCAGCCCTCGCTGGACATGATATGCCTAGACTGTCTCAACAAGGGGAGTTGCTTGGAGCAACCGGCCAGCGTGCCCACCTTTAGAAGCATTGGTCACTTGTGCATCTCATCCCACCCTCGTGGGACGCGGAGCCTCATGTGGAATAAGGATTCCATCTCACTAGGAAATCTTAAATTTTCCGATTGACTTTGTGGGTTGTCAATCCGATTAAAATATTGGGAGCCATGATCATTTAATACAAGTCCAGATTAAATGATCTGAAAGTAGTACTAATTTGCTGTTTCTTGGTTGTTATAGAACAATGGCTGTGAACAATGGCTGATGGTCACTGCGATCTACCCTGGAATGGGATAAGTTGGTTGGATCCAACTTACTAGATTGGTATATGAACTTGAGAAATGTGCTTAAACTCGAGAGGAAGCTTTATGTCCTTGAGCAGCCAATTCCTGAGCCATTTCCATGCTCGGCCTCAGCAGCTGAGAAGGATGCTTATGATAAGCATTAGGCTGATACTTTGGAGGTTGCTAATTTGATACTAACCAATATGTCGCCTGAATTAAAAGGGCAATATGAATCTAAGAGTGCCTCTGGGATTATTTCTAATCTAAGGCAGCTCTTTGATGAATTGGTTGAACTCAACCCTCCTAAAGTAGACATTCAATGTGTTGAGCCGAAAGGCTTAACTAAGACATTGAAGATAAAGATGGAAAGAGTCAGGAACAACAAGTGCTACTCATGTGGAGGACTACCTCACATGATAAAGGACATGGTGCGACTTCAGAGTGAGAAGAAGAGAGGCAAGGCTTTGTCTTCATGCTCAGTATTTATGTTACAGAAGTCAACCTTTCTACTTCTATGACATGGGTATTGGATACCGCATGTGGAGCCTATATTTGTACAAATATGCAGGGGCTCAAGAAAAGTAGATCGGTGCGGGCTGGAGAGATTGACCTACGAGTTGGAAACGGGGCATAGGTTGTTGTTGTTGCTGTAGGAGTTTTGACTCTCTCCCTGCCTTCTGGACTTCAGTTAGAGCTAGATAATTACTATTATGTACCTTCACTTACTAAGAACATTGTATCCATTCCTTGCTTGGCAAAGACGGGATTTAAGTTTGAAATAAATAAGAACATATGTTCTTTTTCATTTGCAAATATGTTTTGTGGGAAGGGTACATTGTGCAATGGTTTGTATGTCTTGGACATGAATAGTTTTATTTGTAACGTAAATAGTAAAAGGACCAAACTGAGTGGTTCAGTTGGTATCTACCTATGGCATTGTCGATTAGCCCATATAAACAAGAATCGCATTTAGCAACTCCATGCAAATGGGTTGTTAGATTCAAGTTCCTTGGAGGAATTTGATACTTGTGAACCTTATTTATTAGAGAAGATGACAAAGACGCCCTTCACCAAGATTGGTAAGAGGGCAGGAGGTTTATTGGATCTCATACATAGTGATGTGTGTGGGTCATTCAATAAACAAGCCAGAGGAGGGTACAACTACTTCATCACATTTACTGATGACTTCAGTAGATATGGTTATGTCTACTTGATGAGACAAAAATCTAAATCCTTTGGGAAGTTCAAGGAGTTGAAAAATGAAGTAGAGAACCAGCTTGGAAGATCCATCAAAGCTCTTCGATCCGATCGAGGTGGAGAGTACTTGAGCGGTGAGTTCTTTGACTATGTTAGGGAATGTGGGATCACATCCCAACTCACTCCTCTTGGAACACCTCAATGGAATGGTGTGTCTGAGAGGAGAAATCGAACCTTGTTGGACATGGTTCGGTCCATGATGAGTCATGCAACTCTACCACCCTCATTCTGGGGTCACGCACCTGAGACAGCTTCTCTTATACTGAATAATGTTCCATCTAAGAGTGTCTCAAAGATTCCATACAAGGTATGGAGTGGGAGACGCCCTAATCTCACTTTTATCAGGATCTGGGGATGCGAGGCTTATGTCAAACGTCAGGATTCTAGCAAGCTAGAACCTATATCTGATAAATGTGTGTTTGTGGGGTACCCTAAGGAAACAAAGGGTTACTACTTCTATGTTCCCACCGAGAACAAAGTTTTTGTTGCTCGGGGTGCTATCTTTCTAGAGAAAGAATTTCTCATGAAAGAAGTTAGTGGGATGAAGTTTGACTTGGATGAGGTCCAAGTGCAACCACAATACACAGAAATGGAACCTGAGCCACCTGCACCGGTTGCTAGGCAACCTGAGGCTCAGACACAGGCCCCACGTAGGTCTGGGAGGATTCATCATGCACCTAAGAGGTATGGATCTCTAGTGACTCAACACGACAGGATCTTCATCATTGAGGATGAACCCAGGACCTATGATGAGGCGGTTGGTGGACTGGACTCCGAGAGATGGCTTGAAGCCATGCGGTCCGAGATGGATTCTATGTCAACTAACCAAGTCTGGGATTTGGTTCAGCTGTCTGATGGGGTAAAACCCATAGGGTGCAAATGGGTCTTCAAAAGGAAGACTGGCATGGATGACAACATAGTTACCTACAAAGGTAGACTAGTGGCTAAAGGATTCAGACAAGCCCACAGGGTGGACTATGATGAAACCTTTTTGCTAGTTGCCATGATCAAATTCATCTGGATTCTGCTTGTTATAGCTGCATATCATGATTAAGATATGACAGATGGATGTTAAGACAGCGTTCCTTAACGGAAAGCTGACGGAGGATGTGTATATGACACAACCTAATGGATTCATCCAACCTGCAGATACAAGTAAGGTCTGTAAGTTAAAGAAATCCATTTATGGATTGAAGCAAGCATCTCGAAGTTGGAATCTTTGATTTGATGAAGCTGTGAGAGATTATGACTTTATCAAAAGCGAGGATGACGCCTGTGTATACAGAAAATTCAATGGGAGCTTGGTGACTTCTCTGGTCTTGTATGTCGATGACATACTACTCATTGAAAATGACATCCCTAGTCTTCAATCAATGAAGACATGGTTAGGGAAGTGTTTCGAAATGAAAGACTTAGGGGAGGCCGCCTATATTCTAGGCGTGAAGATCTACCGGGATAGATCCAAGAGGCTCCTCACCCTTAGTCAGAGTACCTACATTGATAAGGTCTTGGAAAGGTTCTATATGGAGCACTCAAAAAGAGGATACCTACCAATAAGACATGACCTTACTCTCTCAAAGAGCCAGTGTCCTACCACACAGGCTGAGAGGGATGAGATGAGTCGAGTTCCCTATGCTTCGGCAGTCGAATCAATCATGTATGCAATGTTGTGTACTAGACCAGATGTGGCTTATGCTGTGAGCATAACCAGCCGATACCAATCCAATCCAGGTCTGCAGCACTAGATGGCTGTAAAGAATATCCTTAAGTATCTGAGAAGAACTAAGAATCTATTCTTGGTCTATGGGGGATAGGAAGAGCTCAGTGTTCAGGGCTACACTGATGCGTCGTTCTAGTCTGACCCTGACGACTTTAGATCACAGGTCAGCTATATATTCATGATAGTTGGAGGTGCTGTATGCTGGAAGAGCTTCAAGCAATCCGCCATAGTTAATTCTACTACCGAGGCTAAGTATGTGGCTGCTTCTAAGGCAGCCAAAGAAGCCGTTTGGATTAGGAAGTTCATTTCTGAATTTCAGGTGGTTCCAAGTGCAATGGATCCCTTTGAGCTCTACTGTGACAACAATGGAGCCATTGCACAAGCAAAGGAACCACGGTCTCATCAAAGGACCAAAAACATACTCAGGAGATTTCGCCTGATTAGAGAGATCACTGATCGAGGTGATGTCAAGATTAGCAGAGTTGACACAGAGAACAATCTAGCAGACCCACTGATCAAGGCTTTGGCGCAGCAGAAGCATGATGGTTGCGCTAGAGATATGGGGTTGAGATTCCTCTACCTCTAGGTCTTAGTGCAAGTGGGAGATTATTGGTGTTTATGCCATTGGACCTAGTATTGGTTCATATTTGTACTACTTGATACTGATATTTATATCATTCTGGCATTGTCATTATCTATGTTTGTTTACATCTGTGATTATGTACTCACATGATAATGTCCCTAGAGATAGATTGAATATGTGCTCAAATGATTGTCCCCAGTCAATGTACCTTAGTGGATAAGGGACAACTATGGTACTTGTGAGACTGGTATATGTGCTGGTTAGGCACTAGGTGCTAGCACAGACATATGGGCATATCAGTGATAGATATGCTGGATTGACCCGCTGTGAGGCAATGACTTAGTGTCATGAGTTACCCTCACAAGTGATAGGAGATGCATTGATCCTTAGACTTGAGGTCATTGACTCTTCTGTATGATTAGGGACATGCTTTGATGAAACCTAACACCTCACCATAATTGGAAGGTTATAACGGTTGTCATTGAGCATGTCACGACCCATATTAGAAGATCAATGCCCCCTCTCGCTTATGAAATTTACTCTATTTTCGCAGACAAGGGGAAGGGGAGAATGGCGGCGCCTTGAGGTCCATTGGAGGTTCCCTTCTCTAGCACTGACAACCAAATGCGAGAGAGAGACGGACATCACTGCCTTCGGTTCCACGCACGGTGGCCTTCACTGGGAGTCTACTAAGGTTCAGCTATGGTAGACGGCGAATGGTGTTCATCTTCGGTTAGCCCAACCCTAGATCTGAATGCAGTGGCAGATCTGCAATGGACTAGAGCCTCCGAGGGGAGGTGTCATGTCCCGATGACTACTGGGCCCCAACCGACAACCCACCAACGAGACCTGATTATTTGGGTCTACTGATCTAGCTCGGCCCAACACTGTATACAACAATCCATAATCAAACAGTAAAATCTAACACGTAGATAACAATAGTGATACATCAAGAACATGAATATAATAGTCTTCGTCTAAACAGACAAGTACAATATACCGGCCACATGGCCAAAACGTATAAATAAATACACATATACAGATACCAAAACCCAAGGAGTCCACTACGACTATCTATCTACGCCTGATCCGTCCGCGACGGATCTGCACTAGGACCTGAAACCAAATCAACATAAGCAAGGGTTGTTAGCTAGCAGGGCTAAGTAGAGATTAAGTACATGGTGCATAAATACTAATGGAAATCGTGCCAAACATACATACAACGTAGCCTATCAATGTGCACCAAACATGTACTTGTAAACCATAATCAATATCATAAAGGTACAACAACACACCAAATAGTACGGAGCTATGAGTCGAGTCGTCCCCTATGGACACGCACTCATATCTGAGTGGTCTCTAGTGTCAGCTCGCACACTAGAAATGACTACTCGTCAACAGTCTGTTGGTACAGCGTCTAGTACCCGATCTTACCCCGTGCATAATAGCACAACTGTATGTAAATAACAATATAGCCTATGAGGTCATCCTCCATAGCACTATATGGATCTAGTCCCAAAACACGTCCGACTGGTACTCCAGTGCCACCAATACGACCCGAATAACAATGTACTATGCTAGAGTGCAAGCACGATAATGATATACTGTGCTGGAGAGCATGCATAATCACGATGTACTGTGCTAGAGAGCACGCATATGATGTGAGCAACGTAAATCCCAGTAATCCATGATAAGAACATATTATGCAACTGAATCTAAATAAGCATTCATAACCATGCACAATGGAATAAAATCCAACGAAAAGGATAGCAAGAAAGTAAATCAGCAGGGCGTCCCTAACTAAGCGATAACGCCCAACCGTAAGAAGCCACCTAACCAAGCGGTAGACACCTTTATCAATGTACAAGGTAATAGATCCCTACCTGCCAATGTAGGTTTGACTAATCCCGCTCCAGAACAAGAAATATATCCTGCACATCCGAATCTACAGTCTCTATGCTGGGATACAATGTGACACTTATCAGTTGTCCATTTTAGTCATTTAATTTACATATGCAATTATTCATCTATTTTAATTTAATTCCTTACTTTTTTTTAATTACTTTTACAGGTCCATTATGATTGTTCGTTTGTCAACGACATAAAAGCAATTATTATCATATCCTAAGCATGCATTTGTCTAACCAATTTGTTATGTTATACATGCAGGGTTCATTGCAAAATTGCGTACAAAGTGGGTTAGATACTAACTTAGCCCACAGCACGTGTAGAACACCACCAATCGAGTCGAACAAAAGTTCACCAGAAAGTTCACCGGAAGTTCGTAGGAGGTTTGCCGGAACAGTGTGTCGTTCCAAGCACCGGCAACCACTTGTTCCAACAGAAACTTGCCGCGTCACTTAGTTCGTCGGAAGCAAGGAATGAGAGTTGGTGGACCTCACTGGAGCTTCGTTGGAAACTCACCGGAATGCATCAAAACTTCATTGAAATCGACTGGAAATAGCAGGAAGCACCCAGCAGCACGTCGCTGACCTTTTCGAAGCAACCGAGCAAGCGTTGGAGTTTTTTGGAGAGGAAAACAGAGTCTCCAGAGTTAGGGGGTAGGCAAACTCACATGCAGCGTGTTTCGCTGGCCAGAGGAACAAGAGAGGGGGAAAATGGGTCTAGAATCTCTACCAGAGCCTTCCGAAGCCCATCGCCAATGGTGGAGGATCACCACACGGTGGCTTCGACGAGATTGCACGGAGGGAAAATAGCGAAGATGAGAATTGCAAGAGAACAGAAGTTCAGCTATGGCGATGTTTGCGTGCACAAGGGTCAAGGCAGAGGGATTAAGGAGAGAGAGGGGATCAATTCTGAAGTCATGGGCACGATAGAATTTTGATTTTACTGTGTGCCACGTGCTACAGTAAAATCGATAGGATATTTTTCTTTTTTTACATTCTTTTACTTTCTCTCTCTCTCTCTCTCTCTCTCTCTCTCTCTCTCTCTTTTGTCGTTACGTCCACGACACATACCATTCCTTCCACCTTATAAGAATTTGATCCCTAAATTCAACACAAGAGGTTAACATTAAACAGACATAACACTTGCAATAGTACAATCACTCATATTCATCTCTCCCAGGGAGCGAATGAGGACATCTATATGCAACCTTGTCCTCAGGCTCCCATTTAGCCTCACTTTCAGAATGATTTTGCCACCGAACCTTGACTAGTCAAATTACCATGTTCTGGAGCTGATGCTCTTTTTGGTCTAAAATTTCCACAGGTATGTCTTGATAAGTAGCATCGTGTCTGATCCCTAGATATGGATCCTATAGAACATGAGAAGGGTCATGCATGTATTTTCATTGCATCGATACATGGAATACATTGTGTATGCTGGAGTACATCGGAGGCAATGCAATCCGATATGCCATGAGTCCAATGCGCTCCAATATTTCAAATGGACCTGTACAGCGAGGAGCCAATTTACCTCTATATCCAAAACATGTGGCGCCTTTCACCGGAGTGACTTTAAGGAATACGTGATCACCAACTTCAAATTCAAGGTCACGTCTCCTTCTGTCCGCATAGCTTTTCTATCGACACTGCACAGTCAATAATCTTTTTTAGATTAGTTGCACTCATTCAGCGTCATATTCTAACATTTCCACGCCAAGCACTTGCCTTTCACTAGCTTTGTCCCACAATACTAGTGATCTACACCACCTACCATATAGTGTGCCATCTAAATAGATGAGTGGTAGCTATTATTATAAGAAAATTCTGCAAGATATAAATGAACTTCCGAGTTCTTATAAAAATCTTGGCTGCTTGCACGGAGCTTATCTTCTAATGTCTGAATAGTTCTTTCAGATTGACCATCTGTCTGGGGATGATACACAGTACTGAAACGCAGCTGAGTACAGAGAGCTTTTTGCAAACTACCCCATAATTTAGATGTAAATCTGGGTCTCGATCCGATATTATGCTGGTCGGAACACTATGCAAATGAATAATCTCCTTACAGTATATTCTTGCAAGCTTGTCAACAAAGTAGGTTGTACTTATCGGTATAAAGTGGGCTGACTTCGTCAATCTATCAACGATCACCTAAATAGAATCGTGTTTCCACCTTGTCCTTGGAAGTTCAGACACAAAATCCATCGTAATATGCTCTCATCTCCACTCTAGAAGAGATATACTTTGTAATTTACCAGGCATTTACGATGTTCTGCCTTAACCTGTTGACATCTCAGGCATCGCGAGACGTATTCTGCCTTGTCTTTCTTCATATTTTCCCACCAATATGATTTCAGAAGATCTTTATATATCTTCGTGATACTAGGGTGCATCGCGAATCGAGACTTGTGCGTTTTTGTCATAAGTTCCTCTTTCACTGATTCTGGCACACATAGTCTATCCCTGATTCGAATCAACCCATTAGAATCTTGCGAGAATTCTAGCCTCTTTCTTTTCGCCATAATGGTTTGCAAGTACCAATCTTTTAGTTGGCATTCAATTATTTTATTCACCAAAGGGGATTCAGCTACCATCATCGTCATATACCCATGTTTAGTCTTGTCAACGATCTCCACACCTAGAGCTTTCATGTGTCGAACCAGCTCTGTAGGTGCCACCCGTAGGTGTGCCATTACCCTTCCAGTCTTTCTGCTCAATGCATCAGTCACCATATTAGCTTTGCCTGGGTGGTACTTAATGGTGCAATCATAGTCCTTCAAGGGTTCCATCTACCTATGTTGCCTCATATTCAGTTCTTTCTGTGAAAATAACTACTTAAGGCTTTTATGGTCTGTAAATATCTCAAACACCACACCGTACAAATAATGTCGCCATATCTTCAAAGCAAAGACGATGGCTGCTAGCTCTAAGTCGTGTATAGGGTAGTTCTGCTGATGCTCTTTCAACTGTGGAGAAGCACACGCAATGACTCTGCCATGCTGCATCGGTATAACACCCAAACCTTGAATCGAGGGATTTGCGTATACTGCATACCCTGAATCACTGGTGGGAATTACCAGTACAGGAGCACTAACTAGCCTCTGTTTCAATTCTTGGAAACTGTTCTCACAGTTGTCATCCCAATGAAATGCAACATCTTTCCTTGTCAAATTAGTCAATGGAATAGCAATCTTTGAGAAATCTTCAACGAATTTCCTATAATAACCCGCTAAGCCAAGAAAGCTCCTAATTCCTTGGACTGTTGTAGGCCTTTCCCATTCCACCACTGCACGAATCTTCTTGGGGTCAACTGAAATGCCATCACTCGAGATCACATGTCCCAAAAATGACATCTCGTTAAGCCAGAAAGCACACTTACTGTATTTAGCATACAATTGTTCCTGTCGTAGAGTACGCAACACTAGGTGTAGATGCTTCTTGTATTCATTATTGTTCTGAGAATATATCAAAATGTCATTGATGAAAACCACGATGAACTTGTCTAAGTAATCGATGAACACCCTATTCATAAGATCTATAAAGGATGCCGGGGCATTAGTCAACCCAAATGGCATAACTAAGAACTCATAATGACCATACCGTGTCCGAAATACAGTCTTTGACACATCTTCATCTCTGACCCTCGGTGATATCCAAACTGAAGATCAATTTAAGCTAGTTGAACAAATCGTCGATCCGAGAGAGAGGGTACTTGTTCTTGATTGTGACTGCATTTAATTGCCTATAATCAATGCATAATCGAAAGGAACCATCCTTCTTCTTGACAAATAGCACAGGAGCGCCCCACGGAGAGGCATTAGGTCATATAAAACCTTTGTCGAGTAACTCCTATAACTGTTCCTTCAAATCTTCTAACTCCATTGGTGCCATTCGATATGGTGCTTTGGAAATAGGGGCAGTGCCAGGTTGCAAATCAATAGCAAACTCTACCTGTCTGTGTGGTGGCAAACCAGGTAACTCTACTGGAAAAACATCAGGTACCTCTTGACCACTAGCACACTCTCAATCGGAATATGTCGCTGTTCCCCAACGTCCATGATAGACATCAAGTAACCTTGACACCACCCTTTAATAGCCTTTTTTCTTGCAAAGTTGATATTATTGGATCTACTTGCCCAAAGGTAACGGTAAAAGTGCATTTGGGACATCCAGGTGGCCAGAAGGTCACCGTACTATTGTAATAATCCACCAAAGCATGGTTCGTAGATAGCCAATTCATCCCCAAGATTACATCGAAGTCTGGAAAATCTAGAATCATCAAATCAGCATAAAGGGTAATCTCCCCGAAATTTAAGGGACGCTGTTGTAATTTGAGATACGATCGTAACACACCACCAGGTGTGTGTATGGTCATATCATATTGTGCTAAGACTGGCACAAGATCTATCTTCTTCACAAATTCATTGGAAATAAAAGAATGCAAACTACCCGTGTCAATCAATAAGCATGCAGGAAAGCTGTATATTGAAATTATACCTTGCATCATAGTACCCGGTGTCTGTTGCGCATCCTGTTGAGATAGAGTGTATACACGGGCCGCGCCAGATGCCCATCTTTGTTTGTATTGTTGTATAGAAGACCTTTGACCAGGACGTGGTGGTCGTGGATGTTAGGAATCCCAGGGCCAATTTTATAATTTAACTACAGCGGAAGCGATGGCCCGAAATAGAATTCCCACCATACATCAGAACCCCTTACGAGTGATCCACCAGATGTGTCAAAGTAGTATACCTTTATTCGCATAATCCTAGGGGCTATCAATGACGAAGGAGAGGCGCACAAGTGGTCCGCCCTCTATAATCGTGCACACACAGACTCCCCGAGATCCTCTTCCATCCACGCCTGGTGCTAGCCTTCGGGAGAAAGATCCTGTCGCCTATGCTGTCATCTCTTGCTTGCGCCACCTCCAAGGTGTACCAAGAAGGATGATGGGAGGAGGTTGGCGGTAAGGAGAGAATAACTCTGCCACTGGCGCCAACCCTCATCTATAGCTTCTTCTTCATGGCTTGCGCCACCTACAAGGTGCGCCCATGAAGAAGTTGTTTTTCTCTTCACTGTCTTGCACCAATCCTCCTAGAGGATGCACCAGGATGAGAAAGCCTTCCAAGTCCTCTTCTCCTTCTTCTTGCTTGCGCCTCCTTCATAGGATGCGCCAATGAGAAGAAAAACTTCTCCTATTGCACCAATCCCATAAAAGAATAGATCATCAAGAAAGGAAGAAAGTTCCAAGCCTTTTTCCTGCATCCGTGGTGGAAGAAGGCGGCACATCCACCTTGGGGCGCGAGTTCTTGCATGGTGGTGCCATGGAGAAGAAGGAGAGTTGTCTCGGCAGCTAGGTTAGAGAGTTAGATGATCATATAGTCTAGGGCTTTAATAATTACGAATTTAATCATGTAAATTTGAAATTCACTCAAGCCCATGCGTCTAGACCCATATAAAGCAGGCTCCGCAACTTAAGTTACACATAAATTGAATATAAATATTCACTTAAGTTGCAGGCGGCCCCCACGACTTAAGTTGCACATTAAACTAAATATAAATATTCATTTTAGCACTTAAGTCACGGGCCCCTCATATTACGTTTAAATCAGTCGCAAAAACCTCCGAACAAATTCGAAGCTTAAACCCAACATTTGATCCATCAACTGAACCTAGTCCACCGATCAAATGTGGTCACCCGAAGGTCAACCAGGTTCAATTGAAGTAAAAAACATAACAACGCTTTATAACGTCATCTCTAACTAATCGAACGCATCCACGATGCATCAGACTCCCAAACTGACTCGAATCAACCAAATGACTCGATCATAGGCAACTCGATCAATATGAGATCTCGAGTGTTTAGGTATGCGACCCTGTAGGTTCCTCAGACATTGGCAGTGATAACCTCAATTCATCACAAGCAATGAGTGGCACCTAGTAGTACATCATTGCTACCTAAGTCCTCAGAATGGAGTCTTCATCAACATCCTCCAAAACTGTGACAAAGTATACATACTATGCAGTACTTTTGGTAGGCTAATAATCCAAGTTGGACAAGCGCGTTACACTTGTTAATTCTAATGTTAATGGTCATGACTCTATTCAAGCTAAACTTGAGTATGGCCACACACTTTTAGTCATGCACCTTGTAGGGCCCATGGACATCAAGCTTCCCCACAAGGAAGTGGCAAATCCTCTATTGGCTCATTGAATCTCTTATATGGCTCAAGATATACCCAATGACAACCGTTCTGACTCCCATGTTACAGTGAAGCATTAGGTTGTATCAAAGTACATCCCTTACCATATAGAGATATCAATGCTCTCAAGTCGAGGACGAGTGAATCTCTATCACTGTGAGATTTTACTTGTAACACCAAGTCAAATCCTCACCGTGGGTCAATCTAGTATATCTCCCTTGATATATGATGACTCTAAATTTCTTAGTAATTTTCATACTTATTAACTGTTCTTTTGGGGTCATAATCATGCTCTTTTGCTTATTTTTATGCCTTATTTGTCAAATACTTCAGAATCTACACCTTTCTTTGTTTTTGATTAATTTCAGGTTAAAAAGGCATTATTCTGATGGGTTTTAAAGCAATTTCATTACGTACAAGGATTCTAATCATCAAGAGGAGTTTGCACATCAAATTTCAAGTCAAACCGAGTTTTCTAGCGAAATTACGGCAGTGCCGTAATGAATTTTGTGATCGTAATATGCAAATATGACACTACCGTAATGATTTTCATGGCCGCTTCCCGCAGAAACTTTTTGGAAAATTACGGTACTACCGTAATAATTTCACGGTGCTGTAATTCAGGTCCAAATTCATACAGTAACTTTTGAAGAGAATACGGTACTATCGTGAAACTTTTTATGGTACCACAATTTTAAGACAATTTCATACCGAGACGTCAGAAGACATTACGGCACCGTTGTAATCAATTTCACGGTACCGTAATTACGGCCCAGTTGCCCGATTCTTCCACTGGAAAATTAAAAAGATAATTTTTCGAGCTTTAGGGCACCAATTGAAGATTCGTAAAAAGGGGAACGATCAGGATAAAGAGGAGAACGAGCCAAAAGTGAAAGGATGAATTTTTATCATGGATTCATGAAGAATTTCTAAAAATCACCGCTGCCCTAGGGTTTGTCACCATTCAGTGTACAGACCACCTCCAGCTGTGTAATTTAAGAAGAAGCTTTGCCTGAAGAAGGAGAATATACCACAGAAGTTTCAGAGTGAAAGGAGATCGATCAAGGGAGAAATCAACAAAAAATAAGGGCGCCGTCACTGTTCACCGCGTCATGGAGCAAAATTACGGGCTGTAATTTTCATTACAGCCTTGTTTTGTAACTTTTACTCTTCTCTTTCAATTTATAATCACTCTAAATGATGTTTTATTATAATTCTTCGATCATACTAGCTTAAACCTCTTTGGGACATGGGGCGTAGGCCTCTTGATTTCTTAATGACTGAATGACTTCTATTTCATCAGAATATTTTTTTATATGATAATTTTACTTAAGTGATTAATACCTTTAATGTTTCTTAGTTTCATAGTGTCAGCATGTGTTAGAGTTTTATGATATGGATTGAGAAATGATTTATAAAACTTGGAGCAGTAAAATCAAGTAAAGGAACTTATCGTAAGAGATTAGGTTTGTTCTTAATTCTAAATTTTAGAAGTTTATTAACTTGTTGATATTTTGTTCTAGAATGCATTAATGATATAGACATGAAAATATGCTAGAGATAGATGTTTGATTGTTAGAAAACCTTAAGTAAAACTTGTGAAACTAAGGTATGAGAATACTTAGTTTCATTTGAGATATTGATATCGAGATAGAATGCACGAGAGTGATTCTTAATCTCTTTGTCAAGGTTTGCTTTTCTTAAACATAGAATAAATCTGTGCGCGAGCGAGAATTATTTTATGTTAATCATCTGTGTGAGAGCGAGATGATTTCTTATTAAGGCAAATTATATCTTTATCTTATTAAGAATAAACTGATGAACATTTATTTATATCAAGTCATAGAAATCAGGATGGATGAACCCCTAGTCCCAATTCTTTCTCTCTGATATTTCGTGAACTTTTCGATCGTTTGCTTTCCTCATAATTGGTTTGCCTAGCTAGTGAGAAATCGATTATTCGGTACTTGACAAACAAGGTCTCTGTGGTTTGATATCTTAATTATTACCGCGAGTATCCATGCACTTGCGGACACAATAAGTTTTTGGCGCCATTGCCGGAGACCTTGGTTTTCGTCAATATTGAAGATATTGAAAGTATTGCTAGACTAGGTGTAGTTTTATTTTCTGTTCTTTACTGTTCTTTTGAGTTTATTTGATCTATCTACTTTGCATGTGCAGGAATCTTAGATCAGGACCTCTAGTTCCTTTTGATCCTGAGATTAACAAAACTCTTAGACTGCGTTGGAAACTTAGATTTGAAGAGAGACAAGAAGAAGAAACAGTCATGGCAGACAGAAGATCACTTAGGGACTATGCAGCCCCTAATTCACAGGAGATACATTCCAGCATTGCTAGACCAGCGATAGAGGCTAATAACTTTGAAATCGAGCCTGCTTTCTTGTCTATGATCCTGCAAAATTAGTTTGGAGGATCTCCACTCGAAGATCCTAATCAACACCTTGCTTTGTTTCTTGAACAATGTGATACAATTAAGATTAATGGTGTTTATAATGATGCATTGAAACTCAGATTGTTTCCTTTTTCTCTCAGGGACCGAGCACACTCTTGGCTTCACTCTCAACTAGCTGGTACCTTCACTACATGGGATCATTTGTCTAATGCTTTCTTGATGAAGTACTTTCCTCCTAGTAAGACAATCCAGTTAAGGAATAGATTACAAGCTTTGCACAGCGGGATGACGAGTCTTTTAGCGAGGCATGGGAGCGTTTCCACGAGTTGCAGCGGAAGTGTCCTCACCATGGCCTTGAAAAATGGGTTTTAATTCATATATAATGGTTTACTTTATAATACTCGCCTGACGGTTGACGCTGCTGCAGGAGGAGACCTCATGAACAGGACTATTGATGATGCTTTCAACTTGCTTGAAGAGATGGCTCTGAACCATAATCAGTGGACTACAGAGAGAGGAGTGATATATCGACCTCCTCATGGTAAGAATGAAAGTGATAACTGGCGCACCTTAGCCGAAAAGGTAGATTCTTTGTGCAACAGATTTGATTCTTTTCATATGCAAACTGCTATAGTTTCTTCTGTTACTTGTGAAGTATGTGGGAATCATGGGCACTATGTTGAAAAGTGTAAGGTTATTGTTGATCAGGGTGGTAAGCAAGTTAATTCAGTAGGGGGTTACAATCAAAGTAGAAATAATGACCCTTATTCTAATACCTACAACCCGGGTTGGAGGAACCATCCTAACTTATCTTAGAAAAGTAACAATCATGCTGGTGGACAGAATGAAAATAGAGGGTACCAGCAGAGACAACAAAATCAGAGTCAACCCCAAAAATCTTGCTTAGAGGATATGTTTGAAAAATTCATGAGTGCCCAGATGAGACAAAATGAAGAGGTTACATAGAGCCTTAAGAAAATTAACTCTAGATTGGATGGTGTTGTTGCACACAATAAGATCTTAGAGACACATATAGCACAACAAGCTCGCACTGCTTATACACCCTTAGGGAAATTACCTACCAAACCTGAACTTAACCCTAGGGAACATTGTAATGCTATCACAACTAGGAGTGGAAGGCAATTAGATGAACCTAAAGGTAGAGTTGAGGATAATGAAAAAGAGCTTGAGAATGAACATAACAATGAATTAGACTTGGAAAAATCTCCTGTGCATGAGCAGTCCCAAACTAGTTTGCCACCTCATAAGGGTGATGAACCTAAAGGTGATAAGCCATGTCAGTCAGATCTTCCTAGGACTATTTCACTTGTACCGTATAGGCCATCTATACCTTTTCCCTAGAGACTAGTGCAAGCAAAATTAGATAAGCAATTTGGGAAATTTCTTGATGTCTTAAAAAAGCTTTATATTAATATTCCATTCACTGAAGCTTTATCTCAAATGCCCTCATATGCTAAATTTTTGAAAGAAATTTTGTCAAATAAAAGAAAGATAGAGGATTATGGTACTGTGGCTTTAACTGAAGAGTGTAGTGCTATTATCCAAAATAAGTTGCCACCGGAATTAAATGATCCAGGTAGTTTCTTTATTCCTTGTTCAATTGGGAGTATGGCTTTTGACCGAGCCTTATGTGATCTGGGTGCTAGTGTGAGTCTAATGTCTTTATCTATTTGCAGGAAATTGGACATGGGAGAGCTTAAAACAACTTCAATATCTTTGCAGCTCGCTGATTCATTGGTAAAGTATCCAGTTGGTATTTTAGAAAATGTTCTAGTTCAAATAGGTAAGTATTTCATACCAGCAGATTTTATAGTGTTAGAAATGGAGAAAAGTTCCAAAAACCCAATTATCTTTGGTAGACCGTTTTTAGCCACAGCCAGAGCAGTCATTGATGTTAGAAAAGGAAAACTCACGTTTGATATTTGTGAAAATATAATTGAGATTGATTTAACAGATTCATTGAAAAAAGCATCATATTCAGGATCATGTTGTAGTATTGATGTAATAGACGATGTTGTAAGTGATATGCATAATTTATTTGATGAGCCCTCTAATATCGAGACTGACACTTTTTCTGAGTGTGTGAGTGGAGGATTTCAGGAGATTGTTGATTCAAAAACTGAAAAGAGAAAGAAGAAGAGAAAAAGAAGAAAAGGAAAATCAAATTTCTTGATAAAGGAAGAAAGATCTTAGGTAAAGTTGGACACTGTTTCTTGAATGAGCCTTATGTTGTCAGAGGCGGTGAATAAAATAAAGAGAAATTAGAGTGGCGACTGAAGAAATCACGATCAAATCCGAGTGCAAAACGGTGAAGCTAATGACCTTTAAATTAGCGCTTTCTTGGGAGGCAACCCAAGCACTCTTTCTTTCCTTTTATTTTTGTTTTTTGCTTTTGTTTTAGTTTTTTTGTGTAGTAACTTTTTCTTTTTCTCTTTGTAGGTGATTCCAGATTGATTTTTTTGTAATAAACGGTGATCTCTGAATTTTTTGATAAATTGCGGTACTGCTATAACGGTTTTTACGGTACCGTAATACCTATACGGTACGACCGTAATATATTTTATCGCCCATAATTTTGATCCATTTTCATCCAGAAGGTTTTACCTATTTTACGGCACCACTGTAATGTTTTCATGGTACTATATTTTGAAGCCATTTTCTTCCATAAAGTTTTGAGGTTTTTGAACAAATTACAACAATACCATAATTATTTTATGGTACCGTATTTTCGGTCTGTTTTCCACCCGAGAATTCTGGAATATTTGAGTAAATTACGGTAATACCGTAATAATCATTACGGTACTATAGTTTTGGGGCATTTTTCTACCGAAAGTCTACTCGCATTTTACGGCACCACCATAATATCATTACAGTACCGTAATTATGCTGGTCCCACGTGATTTTAATGCCATATTTAGGGTTTTGCCACTCGAGATCATGCCGACTTGTGATTTTCTTCAAATCTTTGCTTCCAAACCCTCAGGCGACCTTTCCTAACTGATCTCCAACCGATTTCCAATCGATTTCCACCTGTGATTTGGAGTTTTCGAGCTCGAACGAGCTCAGCAGCTGTTCATCTGCCGATTTTCCACCCTTATCGATTTCTCTTCGTCTGAGCTTCGATTCGATTGATTTGTGCTTCAAGGAGCTTCGAAGGAGGTAGAAGATTGTTCCTGAAGGAGATTTAAAGCTCGAATTTAGCTCAAAAGCTCATATTTGAGGGTTTCAACCAGACCTGTTCAGCCTCATTCTTCCTTGTTCGTTAACTCTTCTGCCTTCAGTTTGTCCTCAAAAGTTCTTTGCATCTTTTGCTTGCATATCACCATGTCACCAGTAAAGAGAGCTGTCTCAAAGAAGAGGGGTAAAGCCCCAGCCGAATCTTCAGCCCCACCTCCACCACCAAACCCATATGGCATTGTCTTCAGAGATGAAGTGCAAGAATAGAGGTACAACCATTTGGTTATTAGACGCATTGTCAAGACTAAATACGTTGATACTAGTGCTTTGGAGCTCTTGGGGCTGAAAGAGGATGTACTGTGGATGTTTAACCAAATTGCTATGAAGAAATTCTTTGAGATGACTCCCAGACCTATTTACCTCTAGTGTTAGAGGTTCTCAGTAGCTTGGAGATGGACTATGACGAGTACACTGCTGGACAAGCCAAGGGAGAGATTAGATTCAGAATGGCCAATCAAGAAAATAAGCTTACACTTAGGGAGATTAGGCACATTTTTCATCTACCGAATGAAGGGCGCACCGAGCCACCTATTGGGTTCATCGAGAATGTCTTTTGGAACCAAATCACTGCGGAAACCAAATTCTCTCCCTCATCAGCCAGAGCAACAAGTATCTCCAACCCATGTATCAAGTATGTGCACCGAGTCCTGGCTCATACCGTCTTCGTGTGAAGGGACAGTGATGGTATAGTTCGACATACGGAGTTATTCTTTCTTTGGTGCATGTTGCATAGTTATTTTATGGGTGTTGCTTTCTTCTTCATGAGACACTTGGACAAGGTTGCTAGGGCCAAGAAAGGCACGATTGTGATAGGAGGATTCCTCACTGCTATTGCACTTTTTCTGGGAATTGAGCCCTACGGGATTGAGGTTGTAAGGGGCAATGCTAGGATAGACATTGAGTCCTGCGTTGCCATGAAAATGATTGTCAAATAGTGAGATACTTATTGCTTGGTTCTACAGCCCGGTCTTCCTACTTCACCATTGCCTAATCCAGGAAGAACCACTGTTCAAAACCTAGAGAATTGGAAGCTTTCCCTTGATGCTGCTTCTTATGCTACTCCAGCACCTGTGGACTCTGTACCACCACCACCGGCTGCCTGGGGTGAAGACCCATTTGGGATGGGTATAGATTCTTCACCCTCCAGAGCTGCCAATCCACCACTGCATAGAGCTACTGGATCCTCCTCACGTCGTGCTGGCCCTAATCAGAGCGGGTGGCAAAGTCATCTAGATCCTGGCTTCTAGGCTCTTTCTACCGATGTGCACCGATTGACATCTACCGTGGGGAGGATATCTGATTATGTAGTGCATATACATGATGACGTTGAAGAAATCAAGGACTACCTTCGTCTCAAGTGCAGAGGTGATGGAGAAGGAAGTTCTCAAGCAAATCCAATGGATGCCGCTTGTTGTGTCCGCAAGTGCATAGATACTCGAAGTAATAATTAAGATATCGAATCACAGAAACCTCGTTTGCCAAGTACCGAATAATCAATTTCTTACTAGCTAGGCAACCGAAAATATGAAAATAAACTATCGAAAGCTACACGAAAATGTCAGAGAGAGAAACTGGGACTAGGGTATCATCCACTTTAATTTCCATGACTAGATATGAATAGATGTTCGTCAATCAAATTTTATTGTGATAAAGATATAATTTACTTAGTAAAGAAATAATCTCACTTTCGTGCAGATAATTTACGAAGAACCAATCGTCACTTTCATGCAGGATTTATTCAATGCTAAAGATAAGTAAATCATTGATAAAGAACTCAAGGATCACTTTCATGCATCCGAATTCTAAATCAATCATCTCAAGTGAAAATTACATACTTTCATACTATAATTTTCACAAGTTCTACTTAAGGTTTTCCAACAATCCAATACTTGATTTCTCACAGTATCATTATGTTTATCACAATAACTCAATCCTAGATTCCGATTATTAACATGACATTAAACTTCTAAAATCGAGAAATAAGAATAAATCTAATTTCTTACGACGAATTCCTAACATTCAATTTTAGGGTTCCAAGTTCTTAGCAAATCACTTTTCGGTCCATATTGGAAACACTCTAAAACTTGCTAACAAAATGAATCTATGGAGAACTAAAGGCAATCATCACATAAGTAGAATTATCATAGTAAAATCATCATGACGAAAGTAAAAATAATCTAGTTATTAAGAAATTGAGGGGAATTACTCCCCCATGTCCCAAAAAGAGTTTAAGATAGCATAGTCGAAGAATTAAAATAATCCATAGTATTAGAGGATCAGAAATCGAAGAGAAAGGGGAAAACAACTTTACAGCACGGCTATAATGGAAATTACAGCCGTAATTTTGGCGACGAGTCTTCTGTTGATTTCTCTTCCGATCGATCTCCTTTCATTCTGAAACTTCTGGGGAATCTTCTCCTCCTCTATGCGTAGCTTCTCCTCAAATTTTACTACCGGAGATGCACTGTATGCTTCCCGGCGGTGAAACATAGGTCGACGATGAAGAACTCAATTTCTCTCTGAATAGTCGATAAAAATTAGGGCTTTTCATGTGTGTCTCTTCTCTTTGATCTGACCAGAATTTCCCATTTTTCGGATCTCCAATTGATGGTCTGGATCGATCGCAATCATCCGCGCAAGAATCAAGCTTCAAACAGTCCGTAAAAATCGCGTGTTTGGGTCATAATTACGGCCGTGAAAATCATTACGGCAGTGCCGTAATTTCAGTAGAAATTCTCGGTACAGAAATCATTTGGAATTATGGTACCGTGAAAAGCATTACGGTAGTGCCGTATTTACATCAAATATCTCGGGTGAAAAATCGACTCGAAATACGGCCCGTAATATTGGTTGCGACAGCACCGCAAAATCCGTCAAACTTTCTGTACGAAATTGAGCCTAGATTACGGCCCGTGAAATCCATTACGGCAGGGCCGTAATTTACGCAAAACTTTCTGTACAAAATCGTCCCAAAATACGGTAGTGCTTAGAAATTATAGCAGTGCCGTGGTTTGTTCTGTAAGTGCAGTGAAACCACGGTACCGTAATTTTGATTACCGCCCTACCTTATTTTGGTGTGAAGCTCCAATTTGCATGAAATTTGACATGTAATCTTTTCTTGATGGTGGGAATTCATCCATGCATCTGAATTTGCTCGAAAATGCCTAAAAATAGTCCCTTTTTAACCTGAAAATCATCAAAAACTAGAAAAGGTGTAGATTCCGCAATAATTGATAAAAAAGGCATAAAAATAAGCAAAAGAGCATGAATATGACACGAAAATACTCATGAAATGGTACAAAATTTACTATAAATTTTGGTGTCATCAAACACATAAGGCTCAAACTTTGCTTGTCCTCAAGCAAAATAAAAAATTGATCAAAGAAAAAGACTTTCTTGTGAAGAATAAATTTCTAAAATACAATCACTAATGAAAAATTTTCACGAATTGTTTCATAAAATTTCAAATAGACATATCATCCTTTGAATTCAATTCTCAAGATCTACAACTTAATCAAATAAAACTTCGCAACTTGTACAATAAATAGAATTTCAATCTCAAGATTTCATCTAGTCTCAGTTCAAAACTAACATGCTTTTGTTTACAGGAATAGGGTTTCTAAGATCTTTTTCCACTCATAATTTTTTTGTTCATCCCTTTTATGAATCGTTCACATTCTCTAATTCGATTGCCACCTTTTTTTTTCTGGTGATGAAGCTAGAGTACACTGATCACATAACAAATGTAATAGAACTCATATCTTTTTAGTAGGAAGAATTTTACCAAAGATAACGGAGTTAATGTGAAATGATCTCTCTCCAAGGTATGTACCCACATAGATACATGCATTTTCTTTTCAGACTTCAACTCTTAACTTAGGTACCACCGCAAGTCAACACGGTGCCAAGACGAGGAGTCATTCTCTTGATTTTTTTTTCTTTTTCTCTCATTTTGACTTCAACCCATGTCTTTGGTACCACTGCCAATTTTGCGTAGTGCCAAGTAAGAGAGTCATCACTCTCTTTATTTGGATCATGGAATCTTTCTTCCCAACAAATAGCAAATAGTATGAACATCAACTAAATTAATCAATCAATATCAATTCAAAAATCATACTCATATGCTAATTTTTATTTAAAGAAATAGCTTCACTTTTTAAATCAAATTCATTAAATAACATGTTTACCCAAAATTTTATTCATTAATCAATGAAAAACTTCATCAGGCAGATATATATTAGAGAAATAAATTCAACATAATTGATCTAGTCCTAATCACATTCATGAACAAATTCTCCATCAAGAAAATCATACTATCAATAAGAATTTCTTCAGAAATAGACTAGGCCACAAAATAATCACATCAAGAAAAATATACTCATTCATGATAAAAATCATACAAGTCATCATGTCATCAAGTATGCACCTCCACATGGTGCTCAAAATCAAAAATATCATCAAATGTTATACAACCCAATCGAAATCATCATCAATATCAAAATATGATACAACCATATCGAATAATTGAGCAGTCAAATGAGAGTAAGCAAGATAGTGATGGCGGACGCAAAAGTTTGGCGGAGTAATCTCTCCCGATAAAAGCATGAAACATCAATAAGATAAGGAAAATGAAATACAAAGAAGTAAGGGGAAAAGATACTCACAAAACTCTAGTCGTCATCATCTGATCTAATCCCCTCTGTGTCCTTAGGGGGTAGTGTAGTCGGCGTAGGGACAGGTGAAAACACAAGTGAGAAATCCCAAAAACAGTTAAGGAATCGTGCACTTAGGAAAAATATAGCACCGTAATTTGTATTACGGTAGTGCCGTAATTTACACTAAAAATTGATTTTACTTACAAAAAGAGAAGAAAAATCAGTTCTAATGGCAAAAAAAAAACCAAGTAAAATAAAAGAGAATGAACTAAAGAAAGAGTGCTTGGGTTGCCTCCCAAGAAGTGCTAATTTAAAGGTCATTAGCTTGACCGTTCTGCACTCGGATTTGATCGTGGTTCATCAAGATAATATTTCTCTTTTTCTTCAATCAATTCTTTTTGATAATAATGTTTCAATCTTTGACCATTAATCTTAAACTCTCCTATTTCCTCACTCCATATGTCCACAGCTCCGTAGGGGTAAGTCTTTACCTGAAAAGGCCCAGATCATCGAGACTTAAGTTTTCTAGGAAAAAATCTCAATCTAGAATTGAACAAAAGAACAAAGTCACCTGGTTGAAAATTCCTTCTAAAAATATGTCGATCATGCCATCTCTTAGTCATCTCCTTATAAATTCTTGCATTTTCGTAAGCGGAGAGTATGATCTCATCTAGCTCGTTCAATTGTAACTTCTGTTTTTCACCCGCGTTCTTTTAGTCAAAGTTTAGTGCTTTGATTGCCCAGAATGCCTTATGCTCAAGCTCTACAAGTACATGACAAGATTTACCATAAACCAATTGAAAGGGAGACATACCTATTGGTGTTTTAAAAGTAGTCTGGTAGGCCCATAGTGCATCATCAAGTTTGAATGCCCAATCTTTCCTTGTGCGTGACACTGTCTTTTCCTAAATTCCTTTTATTTCTCTGTTTGATAACTCAACTTGTCCACTTATTTGAGGGTGATAAGGTGTTGCAACTCTATGATTTACCCCATACATTTTAAGCATGGCTGAGAACTTATATTTTATGAAATGTGAGCCTCCATCACTAATCACTACTCGTGGTGTCCCAAGCCTTGGAAAGATAATCTTTTTGAATAGTTTAACAACTCTGGAATCATTAGTAGGCGAAGCAAGAGCTTCAACCTACTTTGAAACATAATCTACCGCCACAAGTATATATTTGTTACCTCCGGAAGATGGAAAGGGTCTCATGAAATCAATCCCTCAGACATCAGATATCTCAACCTCAAGAATGGTGGACAATGGCATCTCATGTCTTCTGTTAATGTTACTCGTCTTTTGACATCTATCCCAAGGTAAGATAAAGTTTCTAGCATCTTTAATGATTGAAGGCCAATAAAATCTTGATTGCAAAACTTTGAAAGCAGTTTTCTCAGTACTAGCGTGCCCACCATAAGAAGATCCATGACACTGAAATAATATATCTATGATTTCCTCTTTAGGTATACATCTTCTAAAAACACCATCTGCACATCTTCTAAAAACATAAGGCTCATCCCAAAAATAGTGCTTTACCTCAGCCAAGAATCTCTTCTTTCTTTGGTAATTTAATTCAGGAGGAAGAACATTAGCTACTAGGTAATTAACTATGTCAACATACCATGGGGCTCTGATTTGTTCCATGGCCAAGAGTTGTTCTTTAGGGAAGGAATCATTGATTATATCATTCTTTTCAGTATCCACTATTATCCTCGAAAGATGATCTGCAACAAAGTTTTCTGATCCCTTTTTGTCTATAATTTCCAAATCAAACTCCTGCAAGAGTAAAATCCATCTGAGCAAGCATGGTTTACTATCCTTTTTCTGCATTAAGTACTTCACAGCTGCATGATCAGTGTACACCACCACTTTGTAGTTAATCAGGTATGATCTAAATTTATCAAAGACAAATACTATAGCTAAAAGTTCTTTCTCAGTGGTAGTGTAATTCCTCTATGTCTCATCCAAAGTCCTACTAGCATAATGAATAACATAAGGCTTTTTCTCCTTTCTCTATCCCAAAACTGCTCCTATTGCATAATCACTGGCATCACACATAAGCTCGAAGGGCAAGTCCCAATCTGGGGGCTGAATGATAGGTGCTGAAACCAAAGCTTTCTTTAGTTCCTGAAAAGGAGATAAATAATCTTCATCAAAAGAAAATTTAACATCTTTACAAAGTAAATTTGTAAGAGGTCTAGCAAGTTTAGAGAAATCCTTGATGAATCACCGGTAGAATCCTGCATGTCCTAGAAAGCTTCGGACCTCCTTCACTGTGGTGGGTGGCTCTAATTTCTCTATCACCTCAACTTTGGCTCTATCAACTTCAATCCCTCTTTCTGAAATCAAGTGTCCCAAAACTATCCCTTGCCTAACCATGAAATGACATTTTTCCCAATTAAGCACATGGTTAGTTTCTTCACACCGTTGCAAAAATTGAGATAAATTAGCCAAACAATCATCAAAAGAAGAACTGTATACTGAGAAATTATCTATAAATACATCCATAAAGTCCTCAATAAAATCAGAAAAAATAGCCATCATGCATCTCTGAAAAGTAGCACGTGCATTACATAGACCAAAAGGCATTCTCCTATCTGCAAATGTACGATACGGGCAAGTGAAAGTGGTCTTATCTGGGTCATCAGTATGTATAGGAATTTGGAAAAATCCAGAGTATCCATCTAAGAAACAAAAGTGAAAATGGTTTGCAAGCCTTTCAACCATTTGATCAATAAAAGGTAAGGGAAAATGGTCTTTCCTAGTAGCAGAATTCAATTTTCTATAATCTATGCACATGCACCAACTAGTAACAGTTCTAACAGGAATTAATTCATTGTCGTTGTTTTTCATGACTGTTACCACTCCTTTCTTAGGAACACAATGTACAGAACTTACCCATTTACTATCAGATATAGGATAGATAATTCC
The DNA here is from genome assembly GCA_027563935.2 of Costus lasius. Lineage (NCBI taxonomy): Eukaryota > Viridiplantae > Streptophyta > Magnoliopsida > Zingiberales > Costaceae > Costus > Costus lasius. The sequence continues at coordinate 107,608,189 of CM050450.1, forward strand.
TGCATCAAGTAATTTCAAAACCTCCTTCTTCACAACTTCTTTCATAGAGGGGTTAAGTCTCCTTTGAAAATCTTAATGTGGCTTGTGTTCCTCTTCTATCAAGATCCTGTGCATACAGAAAGAAGGGTTAATTCCCTTTAAGTCATCAATTGTGTACCCAATTACCTTTCTATGAATCCTTAATTCTTTGAGAAGCAAATCTGTCTCCCTTTTTCCAAGCTGTGCATCAAAAATAACAGGGTAAGTAGAATGAGGACCAAGAAATTCATAACTAAGGTTATCAGGTAAAGCTTTAAGTTCTACTTTTGGAGCCTTCCTTTCTTCACTCTTTTCATTATCACAAGCACTGTAGTCTAATAATTCATCTATTTCAGAATTGGTCTCTACCTTAGAATCAAGAGCAGAATCTAAATCAGAATCATATTCAGAGGTTTCAATAAACGAATCATTAAGATCACAGATAGTGTCATCTACAGCATGTATACTACAATAAGATTCATAATTCGATGGGTTTTTCATGGCCTCATTCAAGTTATATTAAATTCTTTCATCCCCAATGTTAAGTGTAAGCTTACCGTTCTTTACATCAATAAGTGCTCCTGCTGTGGCTAAGAACGGTCGACCAAGTATGGTAGGGATTCTTGCATCTTCCTCAATCTCAAGGACTACAAAGTCTACTGGAATGAAATATTTACCTACTTGGATAGGCACATCTTTAAGAATTCCTACAGGATACTTAACTGAACGATCGGCGAGCTGCAAAGATATTGTAGTTGTTTTAAGCTCTCCCATGTCCAATTTTCCTGCAAATAGACAATGGCATTAGACTCACACTAGCACCCAAATCACATAAGGCTGGGTTAAAAGCCATGCTCCCAATAAAATAAGGTACAGAGAAACTACCTGGATCTTTTAATTTCGGTGGCAACTTGTTTTGGATAATAGCACTACATTCTTCAGTAAGAGTCACAGTACCATAGTCCTCTATCTTTCTTTTATTAGACAAAATTTCTTTCAAAAATTTAGCATATGTGGGCATTTGAGATAAAGCTTCTGTAAATGGAATGTTAATGTAAAGCTTTTTTAAATCATCAAGAAATTTCCCAAATTGCTTGTCTAATTTTGCTTGCACTAACCTTTTGGGAAAGGGTATAGGTGGCCTATATGGTGAGGGAGAATTAGGTTTAGAAATATCATTCGAACATGGCACATCACCTTTAGGTTCATCACCTTGGTGAGATAACAAACTAGTTTGAGACTGCTCATGCTCAGAAGATTTTTCTAAGTCTAATTAATGATCATGTTCATTACTAGGCTCTTTTTCTTTATCTTCAACTCTCCCTTTTGGCTCATATAATTGTCTTCCACTCCTAGTAATGATAGCATTACAGTGTTCCCTAGGGTCTAATTCAGGTATTTGATCTTCTAGAGTTTTATTATAAGTAGCTAAGAATCCTACTTGAGAGGTAAGATGACTAACCAATCCCTTAAGATCTTCAATCTCTTTATTTTGATTTGTCATTAATTGATTTTAACTTGCCATAAACTTCTCAAGCATGGACTCTACACTAAAAGAATTTACCTCTTCAGTCAAGGTTCACCATCCCTCATTCTCATTCTTACCATGTTGATGACAATATAGCATTCCTTCTTCAGGAGCCCATTGGTTATGGTTCAGGGACATCTCTTCAAATAAGGTGAAAGCATCTTCAATGGTTCTACTCATGAGGGCTCCTCCTGCAGCAGCATCAACAATCAGACGGGTATTATAGAGTAGGCCATTATAAAATGTATAAATTAAAACCTAATTTTCAAGGTTGTGGTGAGGACACTTCCGTTGTAAATCGTTGAAATGCTCCCATGCCTCGCTAAATGATTCGCCATCCTTCTGTGTAAAGCTTGTAATTTGGTTTCTCAACTGGATGGTTTTGCCGGGTGGAAAGTACTTCATCAAGAAAGCATTTGATAGTTGTTCCCATGTGGTTGAGGTACCGGTAGGTCGAGAATGTAGCCAATAACGCGCTCGGTCCCTGAGAGAAAAAGGAAATAATCTTAGTTTTAATGCATAATCAAAAACTCCATTAATTTTAATGGTGTCACAATATTCAAGAAAAAGATATAAATGTTGATAAGGATCTTCAATTGGTGATCCTCCAAACTGATTCTGCTGGATCATAGACAAGAAAGCAGGATTTATCTTGAAATTATTAGCCTTAATAGCTGGTCTGGCAATGCTAAAGTGTCCCTAAGTGATATCCGGTTCGCCATCAGATCTAAATTTCCTGTGCAGTCTAAAGCAAATAGATCAAATAACTCAAGTAAATGGAAAAGAACAGAAAGATAGAACATAAATAGGAAATAAACAAAACCTAGTCTAGCAATAATTTCAATATCTTCATTATTGACAAAAACTAAGGTCTCCGGCAACGGCGCCAAAAACTTGTTGTGTCCGCAAGTGCATGGATACTCGAAGTAATAATTAAGATATCGAACCACAGAGACCTCATTTGCCAAGTACCGAATAATCAATTTCTTACTAGCTAGACAACCAAAAATATGAAAGTAAACTCTTAAAGCTACACGAAAATATCAGAGAGAGAAACTAGGACTAGGGTTTCATCCACCTTAATTTCCATGACTAGATATGAATAGATGTTCGTCAATCAAATTTTATTATGATAAACATATAATTTACTTAATAAAGAAATAATCTCACTTTCATGCAGATAATTTACAAAGAACCAATCCTCAATTTCATGTAGGATTGTTGTATTCCGCAAGTGCACGGATACTTCGAAGTAATAAAAAGATATCGAACCACAGAGACCTTATTGTTAAGTACCGAATAGTTATTTTCTCACTAGCTAAGCAAATCAAATATGATGTAAGTAAATGATCAGAAAGTATGCTAAAAGATAATCAGAGAGAGATTGGGTCTAGGGTTTCATCCACCTTAACTTCAGTGACTAGATATGAATAAGTGTTCGTCAGTCAAATCTTATTATGATAAAGATATAGTTTACTTCATATAGAAATCATCTCACTTTCATGCAGATAATTACACAAAGAACCAATCCTCACTTTCATGCAGGATTTATTCAATGCTGAAGATAAGTAAACCATCAACAAAGAACTCAAGGATCACTTTCGTGCATCCGAATTCTAAGTCAATTATCTCAAGTGGAAACTCAAGGATCACTTTCGTGCATCCGAATCTCAACACAGGTTCTACTTAAGGTTCTGCAATGTTTCGGTACTCAATTTCTTGCAATACCTCCTACGTTTATCACCGTAACTCAATCCTAGATTCAGATTATCAACATGACAATTATATTTCTAAAATCAAGAAATAAGAACAAACCTAATTTCTTACGGTAAGTTCCTAGCATTCAATTTTAGGGTTCCAAGTTCTCAAGCAAATCACCTTTCAGTCCATATTGTGAAAACTCTAAAACATGATGATAATATGAAACTATGGAGAATTAAAGACAATCATCACAAAAATAGAATTATCATAGTAAAGTTATCATGACGAAATAAAAATTATCTAGTTATATAAAATCAAGGAGATTACAACCCATGTCCCAAAAGATGTCTAAGATAGCATGGAAGAAGAATTACAATAATCCATAGTTTAGAACGATTAGAAATTGAAGAGAAAGGGAAAATAACTTTACAGCATGACTATAATGGAAATTACAGCCGTAATCTTGCGAGTGAATAGTGCTGGCGCCCGCTCTATTATTGATTTCTCTTCCGATCGATCTCCTTTTGCTCTGAAACTTTTGGGGTATCCTCTACTCCTCTAGGTGAAGCTTCCTGGTAAAAATCGCGGCCTGAGATGGCCTCTACACCTCTCAGCATTAGGCCAAACCCTAAGGATGCCTTCCTTGATTTCTCTCAGCACAGTGGATAAAAATTAGGGCTTTCACTCCCCTCGTCTTCTCCTCGTTTAGATGAGTTTATAGCTTCTTTCAAATCTCAATTTGGTGGTCTATAGCTCCAGAAATCGTCTGCGCAATAATCGGCTTCAAAAAGTCCGGAAGAATCGCGCATCTAGGTTGTAATTACGGTCGAGAAAATAGTGACGGCAGGGCCATAATTTGCATCTGTGAATTTTGGGTCGAAAATACGGTACCGTGAAAAATATTACGACACTGCTATAATTTTGACTGTGTAATTTTGGGCAAAAATACGGTACCGTAATTTTCATTACGGCAGGGGTGTAAACTAGTCAGAAAATTACAGCCCGTAAAAATATTACACCCGGGGTGTAATTTTTGAACTTGCTTTGATTTGCATGAAAATTGATGGCGGCTTCGTCTCGACGTATGGAATCCATTAGTGTGTTCAAATCTTTCAAAATCCATCAAAATGTGGCACTTTTTACCTAAAAATTATAAAAAACATGAAATGGTGTAGATTCTGCAATATTTGACAATTAGGATTTAAAAACAAGCAAAAGAGTATGAATATGACACAAAAAGACCATTAAAATGACACAAAATACACTATGAATTTTTATGTCAGCAAACACATAAGGCTCAAACTTTGCTCGTCCTCAAGAAAATAAATAAAATAAAGAACAATGCTAAGTATGGAAAATATGCTCTTTTATGAAAAATAAATTTCTAAAATATAATCAGTCATGAATTAGTCCACCAATTGTTACATAAAATTTCAAATAAATACATCGTCCTCTGAGATTAATCTTGATTGATTAAATAAAATTTCGCAACTCTGATAATAAAAAGAATCTCAGTCTCATGAATTCACCCAAGTTTCGGTTTAAATCTATCATACCTTTGTTTATAAGAATAGGATATCCTAAATCTTTTTCCATTCAAAATCTTTCTCTTCATTTTTTTTGATGGCATGCACCCACATAGATACACACTTTTTGTTTGGACTTCAACTCTTATCTTCGGTACCACTGTCAATTTTACACAGTGCTAAGTAGAGGAGTCATTTTCTTTTTCTCTCTCTCTTTTTACAAACTTCAACCCATATCTTCGGTACCACTATCAATTTTATATAGTGTCAAGTAGGGGAGTCTCTCTTTCTTTATGGATCTTGGACTCTTTCTTCCCAACAAATAGTAAGATAAATTAAACATCAACTAGGTTATTCAATTGACATTAATTCAAAAATTACACTCATATGCTCATTTTATTCAAGAAAGATGTTTCACTCTTAGATTGTATTCATCAAACAACATACCTACCCAAAACTATATGCATCAATCAATGAAGGATTTTAACAAGTAGATATATATTGAAGAAATAAATTCAGCATAATAGGTATATCTCCATTCATAGGCATCGGCATGCATAAACATTCATCATAGAAAAATCCACCCTTCTTATCACATGGATTCAAGTCATAAAGAATTTAAACATCAAAAATGTCAATATCAATGCAAAAGGTGTGAAGCATTAAACTCATAGAATCATAGTCAAAAGTGTAAAATGATAGATTCAAGCAACCACATCGAATAGAAATCTCAGTAAGTGATACAATCATAGCAAATATCAAAAACAAATCAAGTAGCAATACCATACAACAATATCGAATAAGATTACTAGAAAGTGCAAACAATACCCACAAAACTATATAACAAGCTCAATCGTTGTTCAGGATGTAGCATCGGGGTAGGAGCGGTAGATCGTCCTCAAAGATGCACCTTCTAAAAAATTTCACCTGCACATATTTTTGGGCACATAAGGCTCAGACAGAAAATAGTATCCTACTTAAAATAAATTTTTGTTAAAGGGAAATCAGAGATATCGCTAGAGGTCCAAAGAGGGTGCTGGTGGAAAAAGCTAATGCAAAGTAGATGCTGGTGGAGGAGCTGCCAGCATTGAAGATGATGGTGCCGACAGTAGAGTGATGATGAGTAGTCTTCAGTGGCCAGCTGTAGACTACAATCCTAGAGGTGAAGTCGTCAGCTGGTAGGCACTGAGAGATGATGCTGCATAAATAAAAAAAAATCAGAGTCAATAATGAAGATTCTACTGCAAAAAATAAAATCAATGGAAACAGAGGCAGCAGAAGAAGTAAGAGGCTGCTCATGGTGCTAGGCAAAATTTTTGAGTGGATGACGATGTAGTAGATTGCCGGCTGGGAGATCTGAGATGATGAGCGCTGAAGAAGAAGACAGAATCAGTCAGGCTGGTAGTCAGAGGCACTGCGAATCTGGAGAAGAAGCTGCAGGTGTCCAAGGATAGCAGAGCAGCATATTGATTCATTTATGAAAAGTAGCTATACCCAAGAATAAGATTTAATGATCCATAAGGAAAATAGACAGAACCATGAAGTAGAATAAAACTTGTTCTTTCCGGGCATACAAAAATTATTTAGGGTATTAACAGAAAAAGGGCTACTCATATTTTTAAATGAAAAACTGCACATAAATTAATCATTTACCAAAAGTTGCCATGCTTTCTAGAATGATCAGAAAATATTTTCATGAAAACAACAAATCCAAGAGATAGAATGAAACATGTACTTCCAATTTCAAGTGAAAGATCAGGATTCCAACTCATCAAAGCATCTTAAAAATCTGCAGCAAAAACGCTAATCAGATCAGTCAAACAAAACTATTGTAGAAATTAATCAAGTACCAAAAGTGTTAGGGAATACCGGATGTAATTTAAAATTATTGCAGTCCCAGGACGCAGCGGAAGAACCATTACACCCAAAACATATTCCGGTCCCAAGGATCCATGCGAGAGAGAAGACACAAGGATGTGTTAGAGATGTACCTCTTTTGCTTGTCTAGTTGCCGAAGCCATGTTGAAGGCGCCCAAGTGTTCACCCTCTACAAGTATCCACGCGTCGACTCCTTGATCGTTGCTCCCTTCCACGCTTGGTGCTAGCCTCGGGAAGAGAATCAAGCCTTAGGGTTCCTTCACCTTTTTCTTGCGCCACCTCCAAGATGAAAACGCCAAGAAGATACGAGGAAGAAGATGATGCTGCCAAGTTAATTCCTTCTTCTTATTTGCTTGCGCCACCTTCAAGCAAGGTGCGCTTATGGCCAAGGAAGGGAGAGAGCTTATGGCAAGGAGATGCCACCAAGCACTAAGAGTCCTTGCGCCAAGAAGAGAGGGAGAGGAAGAACTTGCGGCTCCAAGGAAGAAGATTGCGCCAAGCCTATGTTGCTCTCGCCCCTTGCACTCCAAGTCTCTCCAAGAGATATGTCACTCCTTCAAGATGTTGTTCACACGAATTAACCTTTTTGATGGGGCGGCAAGGGTCCTATTAATAGGACAAGGGGCGGCTAGGTGAATGGCTAGGATCATGTCAAGTGGGCGGCTAGGATAAAGGAGACTTGAGGTAAGGAAAGTCTCCAAGACTTTACCATAAACCTTATTCAACCTATCCTAATTTGCCCAATGGCCATATCCGCCCAAGACATGCCTTAGAGGCATGCATTCCATCCAAGGAGGAAGGGCTAGGCGCAACAAGCAAGAGGTATTCGGCTAGGGTAAGGGTTTGGGTGCATGTAGGGTTTATGAGGTAAGGAAAGTCTCCAAGTCTTTACCATAAATCTCACCCTACTTGTCATATGCGCCTAAGCTCTTTCCAAAAGAGTTTTCAAGCCATATCAGCCCCAACCCTTACCATAGAGGCAAGGTTTCCTTCCAAGGATCAAAGGGGGAGGCGCCTAATGCTTCCTTATGAAGCAACATGCGCCCTCTTCACCCCATTATGCCCTTGGCGCCAATGGGGTGAAATTCTTCCCCATTATACCCTTATTTGCTTATAGCTCTTCTTGACAATTAGTTATTGGGCCTCATTGGATAATGAGCTAGCCCAAACTTCATGGCATGGGTTGATTAAGCCTTTGGATCCAACCCAATGTAACCCTAATTCAAATGTAACTAATCTAGGTCAATTTGGGGTCAACCTGCCAAAAATGAAGTTTGGCTCCAATAACTTTCTTCCAACTCATCAGGCCCATTAGCGCTAATGAAATCTTCCAAATTGATCCAAGTTATCCAATAACTTGATCATAAGGCTTCTGATTAAAGCAACGTCAAGAGTCTATTGCGTGTGACCCCGTAGGATCCATATGACGATGGCAATGATGTAAACATCATAAGTAGTGAGGGGTATCTAGCAACACATCACTACTACCCATGTCATAGGACTTAAGTCATTATGGCAACAACTCCTAACAAGCAACGAGGATTCCCATTGCATTATAGATCCCTTTGTCTAAACTGATATCCTGCCATTGGATTAGTCTCAAGTTTATCAATCCAATGCTTTGGTCACGACTCAACAAGTGTGGCCACACTTTCCTGTCATGCACCAATAAGGTGGGGCGCCCCAAGTGGATATCATGCTTCCAATAAGGAAGGGGCAAATCCTACTATTGGTCATCCATGTCTCTACGTGACTTATGACATGCCCAATGACAGTCGTTTTGGTCCCCAAATTACGGAGAGACGTAAGACTGTATCAAAGCATACCCATCATCAAATCTAGACATGAATACCTCAAGTCTAAGGATCAATGCAAACCTCTTGCATGTGAGATTGACTTGTTGACTAGACAAGTCAATCCTCACGGTGGATCACTCCAGTGCATCCAATGCACCTGTATGTCTGCGTTACTGTGCCCCGCACTTAACCAGCCCATACACCAGTCTAACATGTACCAAAGCTGTCCCATATCTGCTAAGGTACCTTGTCCGGGGATTTCTTATGAGAATGGATCCAATCCAAATTCTTGGGACATTATACATGCAACTCAATACATCAACGCAGGTAGAGAAGTCTGCATAATAACGACCATGCCTATACAAAGAGTAATAGTTCTATCAAAGTACATTGAAACAATGCCTTTCCATGTCCATACATTGGTCTTTAGGGCATATACACCAACAAAAAGATGCTATGTGTTATAGGATGATTTATGGACTTTAAAATTCAATAAAAATATCCAAATAATAGAAAAAGATGAGTACTTCATGTTCGTGCCAAAGATCAAAAATTTTACCACCCCAGTTTCTTAAAATCACTATGAGAAAACACCTAATTAGATAAGCAGAATGCAGGAAGAAGAATGCAGATTATGCAGGAATTACGGTACCGAAAAAATGGTTACGGTACTGCCATAATTTTCACAAAAATCTCAAAACTCTCAGGTTGAAAATCACACAAAAATACAGCACATGAAAATGATTCCAGCCCTGTCGTAAAAGTCAAAGTACTTTCGGGTCAAAAATCGACCGAATTTACGGCACCGTGGAAAAGATTACGGCACCGCCGTATTTTTCACAAAATTTCAGAAAACTCTCGGGTAAGAAAACACTCAAAATTACGGTACCGTAAAAATGATTACTGAACCATCGTAAAACTCTCAAAAGTTTATGGTCAAAAAAAGATCGAAATTACGGTACTGTGATCTTTATTACGACAGTGCTGTATTTTGCGCAAAGTTCAATTTTCCCTCCAAAAAGAGAAGAAAAATTAATTCTAAAAATAAACTAAAATAAAAGAAACTAAGCTAAGTAAGAATGCTTGGGTTGCCTCCCAAGAAGCATTAATTTTTAGGTCCATAGCTTGACCAAAACTCAGATATCATGGTGAAGCAGGTGGATCATTACCATAGTAAATAGCATGTAATTTTCTACATTTCCGTTGTCTAAAAAGTTTAGCCACTAATCCAAACATCCAAAATTTCATGTAAATCAAGATCGACGTGGCTTTCATAAATATGCAAAAATCAAAATTATCAATTCCACTCAAAGGGTATTCAATGATCTTTCTATATTTATCAAAAAGCAAAATCATTAGTCCTTTCTTCAAAATTATATCTTCAATTGCAATAGGACTTTGATCAAAAGATTCAAGTATTGGATCATCAAAATAATTTTTTTGTCTCACATTAGATTCTTCAACAAAGCATAATTTTTCAAATAAATCAAAAGACTGAATAGTATATATGGGCAAAACATCATGGTGAGATTCATCAGTATTTGTAATTTTCAAATCATTTTCAATTTCCTCATGTCTTTCCACAAATAATTCATCTTCAGAAGAATAAAAAGAATCAATCTCAGAATTGCAAGAATCAGATTTAACCATAAATAATCTATCATCAAAAGAATCAATTTCATCACTATCACTAGAATCAAGAGGGCATTTTTCAAAATCAATTTCCTCAAACTTTTCCATAAATAAATTATCAAATGAATCAATTTTATAATCATCAAAATCAGAGTGAGATTCATTAATGTTCACAAAAGAATCAATTTAAAAACAATCAAAATTAGAAGGGGCCTTTTCTAAATCAATTTATTCAGTTTCCAAATCAAATGAACAAGCTTGTTGTGCTATCTGGGTTTCCAAAATTTTCTTATGAGCTGTTAAAGATCCTACTGGAGAAGCAAGCTGACTAATTATCCCTTTAAGATCTTCAATTTCTTTAGTTCGATTTGTCATGAATTTTTTAAGCATGAGTTTTAACCTAGATTTCTCAGTATCCTCAAAGTATGGTTCAGAAACATGATTTGGAGGAGTTAAAAATTAGCAATCAAAAGTATAATGATCAAAACATCCACAAATATCACATCTAATAAAAAAATAAGATGTCATAGAAGGATGCATACAAGAGTGTAATTTCAATTTATCTACAAGAGTGCACAATGAATCATCTTCATACTTACCTTGTGGCATGTATACCTCACCTCTTTTAGTTGCCCACGAGTAGTGATTAAGAGACATATCTTCAAATCTACAAGAACAGAAAGATTATCCAACACCAATCAATCAAAATATTTTTTTAAAAATTTTCTTAGAATATAAAAAAATAGAAAATATAAAACACAAGCAAATTCACAAATTTCATAAATCATAGTTCTGTCACAACTTGTGAAAATCCAAAACTTGCAAAAATAGAAAACAAAATTAAAATTAAAAATAAATAAAACTTAGTCTAGCAATACTAACAACTATTTTGATATTAACAAAACTAAGGTCCCGGCAACGACGCTAAAACTTGTTGTATTCCACAAGTGCACGAATACTTCGAAGTAGTAAAAAGATATCGAACCACAGAGACCTTATTATTAAATACCGAATAGTTATTTTCTCACTAGCTAAGCAAATCGAATATGATGTAAGTAAATGATCGGAAAGTATGCTAAAAGATAATCAGAGAGAGATTGGTACTAGGGTTTCATCCACCTTAACTTCAATGACTAGATATGAATAAGTGTTCATCAGTCAAATCTTATTATGATAAAGATATAGTTTACTTCGTAAAGAAATCATCTCACTTTCATGCAGATAATTATACAAAGAACCAATCCTCACTTTCATGTAGGATTTATTCAATGCTGAAGATAAGTAAACCATCAACAAAGAACTCAAGGATCACTTTCGTGCATCTGATAGGTATCCGCAAGTGCACGGATTTATTGAAGTAATATAAAGATTATCATTCCCAACGAGGACTACATAGTTAAATACTGACTTCTTGACTTATTTGAATCTAGGCAAATTAAACTAATGGTTGTTCTAAACTTCTAAGTGCAACACAAACTTGAAAACAGCTTTTAAGAGGTTCAAATTCTAAAGGATTGAGAATTCATGGGTTCACCACACTGACAATCATGAATCGTGTGAAAAATAACTAATTCCACATAATTTATCTATCATGAAAGGAACTTTTCCTATGGTACATATTACCTCCTCTCGGAACGTAATATGGTATTTAGTTAGATTAACTCCCTACTCTCGTGACAGTTAACGTAACTAAACTCATTAAGTGCTGTGAAAAGTTGGTTAAGACCTTCAGACGAATCCAAACTACTCTCGTGATTGGATTCAAAGGTTTAGTTGGAATAGGTCGGACGTTGTGATTCACCTCTCGGTCCTTCTCGCAACGTCTAAGACGTAAAATTACTTGGTCATGGTAAATTAGGAGATATATGCCATTTCAACCAAATCACGATAATAAATTCATAGAAAAGAGTGTAAACATAGATTGATTCATGAAAGTAGTGGGCTACACCCAATAATCCCGAATAAGTATCTACTCGCTCATATTGTTAAGGAAATACATGATGTTTATGATGAACAGGTGAAAACTCCTAAAAGTCATAGAGAAATCACAGAAAGAACAACGAAACCGCCTTCTCCTTGATTTGGAGATGAAGAAGAGTTGATCGATCGTCGCCTTCATGAGGAATCTCGCCAGAATATGCCCCTGGAATCGTGTTTTCTCCCTTGTCACTGCCGCCGTCTATGTTCGTCCGAAAAGCCCCCCTTCTTTGAAAAAAATCTTGTCTTTTATAGCTAGACCAGTTTAGAACTCATCCAAGAATGGTTATGCGGAGTTTGGCTCAAATCTGGTTTGAAACGGTGGAGAAAGGAGTGAAAAACTCGTCGAGCGGCATTTTTTATGGCCTGTGATGCATTTACGGCCTCAGCCGTAAATGTTTCTGTGTATATATGCCTTCAGTTACAGAAAGTTTCACGGACCGTGATGGATTTACGGCCTCACCCGTGAAAGTTTCTATTCATTCCGACACTTAGCCGATTTTTACCTTCCGTTCATCGTCGCTTTTACGGCTGCATTCGTAATTACGGCCAAGGTCATAATTGTCTCATTCTTCATCATTTTCACCCCAAATTTGACATGTAGGCTCATGATCTCCTCGGAAATCATGCTTTGGCTTCAAAACTCTCGAAATCCTTCATTTTTATGCCATTTTACCAATATTTTCATAAAAACCAAGAGAAGTAAAGATTCTGTGCAATGTGAAGTAAAAATACCGAAATAAGCACAAAATCATGCAAATAAGCTCAAAATATGATCTAAAATATAGGCAAAAATGTGGTGTAAATACAACTCATCAGCATCCGAATTCTAAGTCAATTATCTCAAGTGGAAACTCAAGGATCACTTTCGTGGATTCGAATCTCAACACAGGTTCTACTTAAGGTTCTCCAACGTTTCGGTACTCAATTTCTTGCAATACCTCCTACATTTATCATAGTAACTCAATCTTAGATTCAGATTATCAAAATGGCAATTATATTTCTAAAATTAAGAAATAAGTACATACCTAATTTCTTACGGTAATTTCATAGCATTCAATTTTAGGGTTCCAAGTTCTCAAGCAAATCACCTTTCAGTCCATATTGCGAAAACTCTAAAACATGATGATAATATGAAACTATGGAGAATTAAAGACAATCGTCACAAAAGCATAATTATCATAGTGAAGCTATCATGACGAAATAAAAATTATCTAGTCATATAAAATTAAGGGGATTTCACTCCCATGTCCCAAAATATGTCTAAGCTAGCATGGTAGAAGGATTACAATAAATCATAGTTTCAAAGGAACAGAAATCGAAGAAAAAAGGGAAAAACAACTAACAGCATGGCTGTAATGAAAATTACAGTCGTAATTTTGGTCGTGAACAGTGCAGGCGCCTCTTCTTTTGTTGATTTCTTCTCCGATCAATCTCCATTTACTCTGAAACTTCTAGGGTATCGTCTCCTCCTCTAGGCGAAGCTTCCTTGTGAAAATCGTGACCTGAGGTGGCCTCTATGCCTCTCGGCGTGAGGCCGATCCTAGGGACACCTCTCTTAATTTCTCTCTGGATAGTGGATAAAAATTAGGGCTTTTGCTCTCCGCGTCCAGGTTGTAATTATGGCCTTGAAAAGAGTTACGGCAGTGTCGTAATCTCAGTAGAAGTTCTTGGTACAAAAATCATCCAAAATTACGGTACCGTGAAATCCATTACGGCAGTGACGTATTTTCTTCTGTAGATTTCTGGACTGAAATTACGGCCCGTAAAATTGGTTACAGTGGTGTCGTAATTCTTGCGAAACTTTCTGTTCAAAATATGGCAGTGCTCAGAAATTACAGCAGTGCCGTATTTTGTTCTATAGGTGTAGTGAAAATAAGGTACCGTAATTTAGATTACGGCCCTACCGTATTTTGGTCTGAAGCTCTATTTTTCGTGAAATTTGACGGATAGCTTCGTCTCGACGTCTGGGATTTATTGGTGTGCTCAAATCTTTCAAAATCCATCAAAATATGGCACTTTTTACTAGAAAAATCATCAAAAATAAGAAATGGTGTAGATTTTGCAATATTTGATAAATAAGGCTTAAAAACAAGCAAAAGACCATGAATATGACACAAAAAGGTCTATCAAATGGCACAAAATTTACTATATATTTTGGTGTCATTAAGGATTTATTCAATGCTAAAGATAAGTAAATCATTGATAAAGAACTCAAGGGATCACTTTCATGCATCCAAATTAATCAATCATCTCAAGTGAAAATTACATACTTTCATACTATAATTTCACAAGTTCTACTTAAGGTTCTCCAACAATCCAATACTTGATTTTTTTACAGTATCGTTATGTTTATCACAATAACTCAATCCTAGATTCAGATTATTAACATAACATTAAACTTCTAAAATCGAGAAATAAGAACAAACGTAATTTCTTACGATGAGTTCCTAACATTCAATTTTAGGGTTGCAAGTTCTTAGCAAATCACTTTTCAGTCCATATTGAAAAAACTCTAAAACACAAAATGAATCTATGGAGAATTAAAGTCAATCATCACATAAGTATAATTATCATAGTAAAATCATCATGACGAAAGTAAAAATAATCTAGTTATTAAGAAATTGAGGGGAATTACTCCCCCATGTCCCAAAAAGAATTTAAGCTAGTATAGTTGAAGAATTACAATAATCCATAGTATCAGAGGATCAGAAATCGAAGAGAATGGCGAAAACAACTTTACAGCACGGCTGTAATGGAAATTACAGACGTAATTTCGGCGATGAACAATGTCGGCGACGAGTCTTATGTTGATTTCTCTTTTGATCGATCTCCTTTCATTCTGAAACTTCTAGGGAATCTTCTCCTCCTCTATGTGCAGCTTCTCCTCAAATTTACGACCGGAGATGCATTATACACTTCCCGTTAGCGAAACCTAAGGCGACGGTGAAGAACTCGATTTCTCTCTGAATAGTCGATAAAAATTAGGGCTTTTCATGTGTGTCTCTTCTCTTTGATCTGACCAGAATTTTCCTTTTTTGGATCTCCAATTGATGGCCTGGATCGTTCGCAATCTTCCGCGCCAGAATCGGGCTTTAAACAGTCCATAAAAATCGTGTGTCTAGGTGATAATTACGGCCGTGAAAATCATTACGGCAGTGCCGTAATTTCAGCATTAATTCTCGGTACAGAAATCATCCGGAATTACGGTACCGTGAAAAGCATTATGGCAGTGCCGTATTTACATCAAATCTCTCGGGTGAAAAATTGACTCGAAATACGGCCCGTAATATTGGTTACGACAACACCATAAAATCCGTCAAACTTTCTATACGAAATTGAGCCTAGATTATGGCCCGTGAAATCCATTACGGCAGGGCCGTAATTTACGCAAAACTTTCTGTACAAAATCGTCCCAAAATACGGCAGTGCTCAAAAATTACAGCAGTGGCATGATTTGTTCTGTAAGTGAAGTGAAACCACGGTACCGTAATTTTGATTATAGCCCTACCGTATTTTGGTGTGAAGCTCCAATTTGCATGAAATTTGATATGTAATCTTTTCTTGATGGTGGTAATTCATCCATGCATCTGAATTTGCTTGAAAATGCCTAAAAATAGTGCCTTTTTACCTGAAAATCATCAAAAACTAGAAAAGGTGTAGATTTCTCAATAATTGATAAAAAAAAATGTATAAAAATAAGCAAAAGAGCATGAATATGACACGAAAATACTCATGAAATGGTATGAAATTTACTATAAATTTTGGTGTCATCACTGCCCCAATTGATAGAGACGAGGAGAGGACTGACTCTAATTGAGTAAAGTTTTGTGAGTATCTTCTCCTTTTCTTTACTTTACTGCACTTTTATAGATTTTTGATGATTTTCATATTCTTGTAGGGGAGGATGACCTTGTCATTGCTTCCCTTGTGTCCGCTGGCTACAGATCTTCGATTTTTGAGATATCACTACTAAAATTTATTCGATTTGGTTGTATAAGATGATATGATGATCATTTGATTTGGTTATATGTGATGTTCTGATATTTGAGATTGATACTCTGTGATTGGTATGGTGCATGACTTAGTTAACGCAATGATGATTTTAGTTCTGATTTAGTAATGATGTGATACATGCCTATGTGGTTTGTTCTAATCATGAAAATACTGCTGTTATCATGCCAAAATTTTTCTTGATGATAAATTACTATACATGGCAATACTTGAGAATTGGAAATACACCTAATATGCTGAATTTATTGCTTTGATATAATTTATCTGTTGGAATTTTCCATTGATTAATACATGAAGTTTTGGGTAAAATATTGTTTAATGAATAAAATTTGAAAGAGAGATAACTCCTTTAAATAAAACAAGCATATGCTGTATGATTTTTGGATTGATATCGATTGATTAAACCTAGTAGATCCTTAAAGTCCATCTTGTTATTTGTTGGGAAGAAAGAATCCGAAATCCAAAAAGGAAAGTGACTCCCCTATTTGGCATTGCGTAAAATTGGCAGTGGGACCTAAAGACATGGGTTGAAGTCTGAAAAGAATCACTCCTCTTCTTGGCATTGTATTGGCAATGGTACCGAAGATAAGAGTTAAAGTTCAATTAAAAAGTATGTATCTATGTGGGTGCATGCCATGAGAGAGATTCTTTGACATTAACTTCGCTATCTTAAAAAGAAATTTTCCTACTTAAAGAGATATGAGTTCTATTATGTTGGTTATGTGACCAATATATTCTAAATTTGTCAACAGAAGAAAGGTGGTATTCATTTTTAAAAAAATGTCAAAGATACATAAAAGGAAGAGAGAAAATTTGTGTGGAAAAAGATTTTGAGGTTACTATTCCTACAAACAAAGACATCATGGACTCAAAACTAAAACTAGGTGAACTCATGAGATTGAAGATCTATTTATGCACATTGCGAAATTTTATTTGATTGAGTCATGAATCTTAAGGATTGAATTCGGAGGACGATATATTTAATTGAAATTTTAATTTGTTATTTGATGTGAATTTTTCATAAGTAATTGTATCTTAGAAATTTATTCATCATCTGAAAGTTTATTTTCCATAATCAGTATTGATTTCTTTATTTGCTTGAGGACAAGCAAAGTTTGAGCCTTATGTATTTTGATGACTCTAAATTTCTTAGTAATTTTCATACTTATTAACTGTTCTTTTGGGGTCATAATCATGCTCTTTTGCTTATTTTTATGCCATATTTGTCAAATACTTCAGAATCTACACCTTTCTTGGTTTTTGATTAATTTCATGTTAAAAAGGCATTATTCTGATGGGTTTTTAAGCAATTTCAATACGTACAAGGATTCTAATCATCAAAAGGAGTTTACACATCAAATTTCAAGTCAAACAAAGTTTTCTAGCGAAATTACGGCAGTGCCATAATGAATTTTACGGCCGTAATCTGCAAATATGGCACTACCGTAATGATTTTCATGGCCGCTTCCCACAAAATATTTTTGGAAAATGACGGTACTACCGTAATAATTTCACGGTGTCATAATTCAGGTCCAAATTCATACAGTAACTTTTGAAGAGAATATGGAACTATCGTGAGACTTTTTATGGTACCGCAATTTCAAGACAATTTCATACCGAGACTTCAGAAGACATTACGGCACCGTCGTAATCAATTTCACGGTTCCGTAATTACGGCCCAGTTGCCCGATTCTTCCGCTGGAAACTTAAAAAGATGATTTCTCGAGCTTTAGGGCACCAATTGAAGATTCGTAAAAAGGGGAACGATCAGGATAAAGAGGAGAACGAGCCAAAAGTGAAAGGATGAATTTTTTTATGGATTCACGAAGAATTTCTAAAAATCACCGCCGCCCTAGGGTTTGTCACCGTTAAGCGTATAGACCACCTCGGGTCATGTAATTTAAGAGTAAGCTTCGCCTAAAGAAGGAGAACAGACCACAGAAGTTTCAGAGTGAAAGGTGATTGATCAAGGGAGAAATCAACAAAAATAAGGGCGCTGCCACTGTTCATCGCGTCCTGGAGCAAAATTACGGGCTGTAATTTTCATTACAGCCCTATTTTGTAACTTTTACTCTTCTCTTTCAATTTCTAATCACTCTAAATGATGTTTTATTATAATTCTTCGATCATGCTAGCTTAAACCTCTTTGGGACATGGGGCGTAGTCCTCTTGATTCCTAAATGACTGAATGACTTATATTTCATCAGAATGTTTTTTTTATATGATAATTTTACTTAAGTGATTAATATCTTTAATGTTTCCTAGTTTTATATTGTCAGCATGTGTTAGAATTTTATGATATGGACTGAGAAGTGATTTATAAAACTTGAAGCACCAAAATCAAGTATAGGAACTTTTCGTAAGAGATTAGGTTTGTTCTTAATTCTAAATTTTGGAAGTTTATTGATATATTGATATTTTGTTCTAGGATGCACTAATGATATAGACATGAAAATATGCTAGAGATAGATGTTTGATTGTTAGAAAACCTTAAGTAAAACTTGTGAAACGAAGGTATGAGAATACTTAGTTTCATTCGAGATATTGATATCGAGATAGAATGCACGAGAGTGATTCTTAATCTCTTTGTCAAGGTTTGCTTTTCTTAAACATAGAATAAATCTGTGCGAGAGCGAGAATTATTTTATGTTAATCATCTACATGAGAGCGAGATGATTTCTTATTAATGCAAATTATATCTTTATCATATTAAGAATAAACTGATGAACATTTATTTATATCCAGTCATAGAAATCAGGATGGATGAACCCCTAGTCCCCATTCTTTCTCTCTGATAGTTCGTGAACTTTTCGATCGTTTGCTTTCCTCATAATTGGTTTGCCTAGCTAGTGAGAAATCGATTATTCGGTACTTAACAAACAAGGTCTCTGTGGTTCGATATCTTAATTATTACTTTGAGTATTTGTGTACTTGCGGACACAGCAAGTTTTTGGCGCCATTGCTGGGACCTTATTTTTTGTCAATACTGAAGATATTGAAAGTATTGCTAGACTAGGTGTAGTTTTATTTTCTGTTTTTCTATTCTTTACTGTTCTTTTGAGTTTATTTGATCTATCTACTTTGCATGTGCAGGAATCTTAGATCAGGACCTCTAGTTCCTTTTGATCATGTGATTAACAAAACTCTTAGACTGCGTATGAAACTTAGATTTGAAAAGAGACAAGAAGAAGTAGTTATGGCAGAAAGAAGATCACTTAGGGACCACTCACCCCTAATTCACAGGAGATACATTCTAGCATTGCTAGACCAGCGATAGAGGCTAATAACTTTGAAATCAAGCCTGCTTTCTTGTTTATGATCCAGCAAAATCAGTTTGGAGGATCTCCACTCGAAGATCCTAATCAACACCTTGCTCTGTTTCTTGAACTATGTGATACAATTAAGATTAATGGTGTTTTTAATGATGCACTGAAACTCAGATTGTTTCCTTTTTCTCTTAGGGACCGAGCACACTCTTGGCTTCACTCTCAACCAGCCGGTACCTTCACTACATGGGATCAATTGTCTAATGCTTTCTTGATGAAGTACTTTCCTCCTAGTAAGACAATCCAGTTAAGGAACCAGCTTACAAGCTTTGCACAGCGGGATGGCGAGTCTTTTAGCGAGGCATGGGAGCATTTCAACAAGTTGCAGCAGAAGTGTCCTCACTATGGCCTTGAAAAATGGGTTTTAATTCATACATTCTATAATGGTTTACTTTATAATACTCGCCTGACTGTTGATACTACTGCAGGAGGAGCCCTCATGAACAAGACTATTGATAATGCTTTCAACTTGCTTGAAGAGATGGCTCTAAACCATAATCAGTGGACTACAAAGAGAGGAGTGATATATCGACCTCCTCATGGTAAGAATGAAAGTGATAACTGGCGCACCTTAGCTGAAAAGGTAGATTCTTTGTGCAACATATTTGATTCTTTTCAGATGAAAAATGTTGTAGTTTCTTCTATTACTTGTGAAGTATGTGGGAATCATGGGCACTATGCTGAAGAGTGTAAGGTTATTGTTGATCAGGGTGGTGAGCAAGTTAATGCAGTAGGGGGTTACAATCAAAGCAGAAATAATGACCATTATTCTAATACCTACAACCCAGATTGGAGAAACCATCCTAACTTATCTTGGAAAAGTAACAATCATGCTGGTGGACAGAATGATAATAGAGGGTACCAGTAGAGACAACAAAATCAGAGTCAACCCAATAAATCTTGAAAAAGTAACAATCATGCTGTAGCTCTAGAAAATCTTTCTGTAGTTTATCTCGGAAAGTCTGAAGAAAGTACTCTTCACGGAAGGCCCCCTCGAAGGTCTCCCAAATGAATTGCGATGACCCAAGTATAGGAGCAAGAGACTCCCACCAATCCATCGCCAAGGCATATGTATAGCATCACGGGCCCATCCGAGACCCACGTCTATTCTGACGGCCCGAAGGTCCACCATAAGGCCTCGGTTGCATCCTGAGACAGAAAGAAAAAACTTTCGCATATATAATCATTAGGTGCAAAACAGAGTTAGATGCTCAATATTTAAATTCTAATAATGCAACTACGCGTCCTACGCCTAATGCTCACTCTAAGTGTGTAGGGTCAGTTTGACTCCCAAGTTAAACCTACACCTCTAATACCACTAATTGTCACATCCCGACGGCTACTAGGCCCCAACTGACAGCCCACCAACGAGACCTAATAATTTGGGCCTACTAATCCAGCCCAGCCCAACATTGTTAGAGAATACCGGGTGTAATTTAAAATTTTTTGCAGTCCCAGGACGCAGCGGAAGCATTACACCCGAAACATATTCCTTTTGCCCAAGGATCCATGCGAGGGAGAACACAAGGATGTGACTGTTGGGGTATGCCCTTAAGGCTAATGTTTGAGGCCTTTGGGATGATTTCAGTATCATGTATAAACTATGTATAAGTTTATAAAGGCAATGGTTGTTATTCAGGTTGTTACATTATCTGCTGCTGTTATGTATACTTCTGAATAATGTCTCAATGGTGTTCAGCTTGGCTGACATTAGCATTGTCCTTAGTCGAGATATCTTGGTGAACATGAGACAGCCTTGATATGATTGAGACTAATATGTGTTCCAATCTTATAGGGTGTTTCGAGCATGGAATAAGATGTAGACACATAGGTGCATTGGATGTACTGGACAGACCCTACTTAGGATATTCAATTGTTTGTCACAATGTGAATAATCCTTATATGCAAGCAAGTGGCATATTTCCTCTGACTTGAGATCGCTTGTGTTTCTAAATGATGATTGGCATTGTCTTGAGGTAATTCAATATCATTTGAAACATAATGGTTATAGATTATCTTGGATAATGAGCATGAGTCATGTTAGGACACTAGTGATAGATATAGGATTGCCTCTCCTTGTTGGAGTGTGATGTTCTAAAGGGGCCCCCTGGATGAGATGATTGAGAAAGTGTATGGCCATACCCAGATGACTATGTTCATCTGATCTAATCATTTTCATCATATTGGAATTACAGGCTTGACACGCTTGTCCAATGAGAACATCCAGTGGCAAAGGAAACATGTATGTCAAGTGAATTGGATTCACACTTGTGCTATGGTTTGGGTGTAGTCTTGGAAGACTCTTTCCTTCATATCAGGAGACAGTGATGTGTTGCTAGATACCCCTCTCTGATCGTGATAACGTAAGTTATCGTTACCGACATTGAAGGAAACCCTTAGAGTCGCACAATTTGATGATATGGCTTACTTATGTCAGATCGTGTGGACTGAATGGTTTTGGTTCAGTTTAAAGGAGTTTAAACTCTGATTGGAAGTGAGATCTGGTCTGATCATGTTTGATTGATTAGGGCTTGAGATCGGTAAGCTTCGATCGGGAGAATTGATGCTTGATCGATGAGATCAAGAGCATCAAGAGATGTGTGGTTAGATCTTGAGCCATCTGGTTCATATGAGATCTAGACCATGGCTTGGTTTGATTTGGTCTTTGAACCAAATGCAATAGAACCGGTTCACATAAGTGAACGCATGGTTCAAAGTGAGAAGACGTTTTGGTTGGTTCGAAAACATGGGCGCATGGCTTGATGACTTTCTATTTTTGGAAGCCATAAGCGTTCCCACGTTGGATAACGCCTCAACGCCTCCCTCTCTCTCGAATGAATGCTTCTCCTCTCGTGTGTGTATCGAGGCTCCACGAAAGAGAAGAGGTAGAGAGTTTTCGCTTAGCCAAGAAGAAGAAGATCTCATCTTCTCCTACACGTTGAAGGACACCTTGGAACTTTGCTAGCACAAAGAAGAAAAGGGAGTAGCCATCGTCACCTTGTGTGCGACTGCTTTGGAGGAGAGCCGCTCGCCCTCTATATTCTTCCAAGTCGCCATCCAAATAATGGCCATGGTAACATCCTATCTTCTCATTGCAAGAACTAATAGTTGATCATATGTTCATGCCATGCGATCTTCATGAAACCCTTGTTTTCGCCCATGAAAAATTTTATATGCGCCTGAATTAGGGTTCCCCCCCCCCTTTCAATTGGTATCAGAGCTAGTGTTTTGGCTTGATCCATATGATTGCTTATGTTGTGATCCATGCGGTTTAAAAGTAGATCTAAACATGACTTGCGCATGTTATAAATCATCATGCCAACATACATGCTAGACATTAGATGTGTTTTGGTTTTTACTTAAGTTGCGCATGATATTTGTTTTACGCATGTTGAAGAGTTTTTATCAAACACTTATGATCTTGTGCGCCCCTCACCTAGATCTCTAAAGCGCCTACTTGATATACTTAGACGGGTTACTAGGGTTGAAGTCGTCAGTCTAGTCTGGACCCAACAGCCTGATCAGACCATCTGACAGCCTAGATGGGTCGGCCAGATAGTACCTATGCGCACGCATACAGGTGGCTATAGGCCGACTGCAGAAGGGCGTGTAACGATGTCTGATTGAGGCGCCTAGTGAACGATCATGATTAAGGCCCGGGGTCACACCCGCCTGCCAGAAATCATGTGGGACGTTTGTTGGTGTATATGCCCTACAGACCAATGTATGGACATGGTCAGGCATTGCTTGAATGTACTTTGATAGAATTAATGAAATTAATATAATCAATAAAGGCATGGTCTTTATTATGCAGATTGCTTTACCTGCGTTGATGTATTGAATTGCATATATAATGTCCCAGGAGTTTGGATTGGATCCATTCTCACAAGCTATCCCCAGTCAAGGTACCTTAGCAGATATGGGACAGCTTTGGTACATGTGAGACTGGTGTATGGGCTGGTTAGGTGCAGGGCACAGTAACGCAGACATACAGGTGCATTGGATGCACTGGAGTGATCCACCGTGAGGATTGACTTGTCTAGTCAACGAGTCAATCTCACATGCAAGAGGTTTGCATTGATCCTTAGACTTGAGGTATTCATGTCTAGACTTGATGAAGGGTATGCTTTAATACAGTCTTACGTCTCTCCGTAATTGGGAGATCAAAACGACTGTCATTGGGCATGTCATAAGTCACGTAGAGACATGGATGACCAATAGTAGGATTTGCCCCTTCCTTCCGAGGAAGCATGATATCCACCACGGGGCGCCCCACCTTATTGGTGCATGACAGGAAAGTGTGGCCACACTTGTTGAGTCATGACCAATGCATTGGATAATAAACTTGAGACTAATCCAATGGCAGGATATCAGCTTAGGCAAAGGGATCTGTAATGCAATGGGAATCCTCGTTGCTTGTTAGGAGTTGTTGCCATAATGACTTAAGTCCTATGACATGGGTAGTAGTGATGTGTTGCTAGATACCCCTCACTACTTATGATGTTTACATCATTGCCATCGTCATATGGATCCTACGGGGTCACACGCAATAGACTCTTGACGTTGCTTTAATCAGAAGCCTTTGGATCAAGTTATTGGATAACTTGGATCCATTTGGAAGATTTCATCAGCGCCAATGGGCCTGATGAGTTGGAAGAAAGTTATTGGAGCCAAACTTCATTTTTGGCAGGTTGACCCGAAATTGACCTTAATTGGTCACATTTGGATTAGGGTTGCATTGGATTGGATCCAATGGCTTAATCAACCCATGCCATGAAGTTTGGGCTAGCTCATTATCCAATGAGGCCCAATAATAAGTTGTCATGAAGAGGGAATTGGCTTAAAAGGGTATAATGGGGAGAAACCCAACCCCATTGGCGCCTAGGGGCATAATGGGGTATGGGTGGCATAAGTTGCTTCCTTTGGAAGGAAGTGGCGCCTCCCCCTTCATCCCTTCATGGTATCTTGTCTCTATGGTAAGTATTGGGGCTGATATGGCTTGAGGACTCTTTTGGAAAGAGCTTGAGCGCATATGAGAAGTAGGGAGATGTTTATGGTAAAGTCTTGGAGACTTTCCTTATCTCATAAACCCTACATGCACTCAAACCCTTACCCTAGCCAAATACCTCTTGCATGTTGCGCCTAGCCCTTCTCCTTGGATGGAAAGAATGCCTCTAAGGCATGTCTTGGGCTGATATGGCTATTGGGCAAATAAGGATAGGTTGAATAAGGTTTATGGCAAAGTCTTGGAGACTTTCCTTACCACAAACCCCTCTCATCCTAGCCGCCCACTTGGCATGATCCTAGCCATTGCCCTAGCCGCCCCTTGTCCTATTAATAGGACCCTTGCCACCCTCTCTTGTTGTTGTTGGTTCGATTCCTTGGAGGTGTGAACAAACATAGAGAGGTGTGAGCTAGGGCAAAGGGCGACAACATCAAGGTGGCGCAACCTTCCTCCTCTTTGTAGCCGCAAGCCTTCTTCTCCTTCTTCTCCTCTTGGCGCAACTTGGAGAAGGGCTTGGTGGCGACATCTCTTGGAGAGAATTGGAAGTTTAGGGTGGCGACAACTTGAGGGCTTGGAGCTCTCCTTCTTCCATCAAAGGCGCAAGCAAGTTCTTCTTGTTCTTCTTCTCATCTTCTTGGCACAAGGATTCTTTGAGCTTGGTGGCATCTTATTGCCACAAGCCCTCATCGTCCCTTGGCCATAGGCGCACCTTGGAGGTGGCGCAAGCAAAGAAGAAGAAGGAAGTACTTGGCGCATCATCTTCCTCCTCATCTCTTCTTGGCGCTTCTACCTTGGAGGTGGCGCAAGTTTTGAAGAGAGTGATAAGGCTTGATTCTCTTCCCGAGGCTAGCACCAAGCGTGGAAGGGAGCAACGATCAAGGAGTCGACGCGTGGATACTTGTAGAGGACGAACACTTGGGCGTCTTCAACTTGGCACCTTCATCCTAACAAGAAATAAAGGTACTAACCCTAACACATCCTTGTGTCCTCTCCCTCGCATGGATCCTTGGGACCGGAATGTGTTTCGGGTGTAATGCTTCTTCCGCTGCGTCCTGGGACTGCAAAAATTTTAAATTACACCCGGCATTCCCTAACAGTGGTATCAGAGCTACTTGCGAGAAACACAAGGTGTATGTTTGCTTGTATGAAAAATTTTTTGAAAATTTTTCTTCTATCCATGCGCGTTTCACGTAGAAAGCGTTTTCATCCAAGCCTCTCTTCTAAATTTTGTGGCCGAAATTTGGATCTTGTTTATGGTCGATTTAAGGCCAAAGGCGCACGTGGTTTTGTCAAGTAGGACGGGCATTGTGTCTTCGGACTGGCCGGGTCTCTTGATCTGACAAAACTGCCAGCCGATAGGGTCTATGAAATCATCCTAAAACTTGATCTAAATTTTAGCACAAAATTGTTTAAGATAGTGTTTGGATGGAGTTGGCGCATAAGGGACTAAAAATTTGATTTTCACGGATTTTCAAATTTAATATGCGCCACTTGTCTCTTCCTTGGGTTAATATGGTCATAGCGGGTGCCCTCCTGTGTTGTGATGTGGAAGCATGTTTCCACCTGTGATGAATGCTTGTAAAATCTTTCTGCCACCTGCGTGTGGTTCTCCCCCTTCTTGATGTAAAATTTTCATCTTTCCTTAGAATAGATGTAGAACTGTTTACATAAGATAGGTTAAGGTTCATCAAAGACAACAAGGTGTCTTCTTCAACCGATATCAGAGTGGCGCCAGCTTTGGAAGCTTGGTGATGGACTTGCGGCTGAAGGAAGGACACTAGCTTTCGGCTTCTGGCATGGGCTGATTTGCTTCAGGGACTCGCAACCCTTGGATGCACGATAACATGTCACATGGCTCGTGACAAGTTATATGTATGAAAAGGGCTATGACCATATCGACCAAACTAGCATGCCTGTGATGGTTTATTATTTTGTCCATAGCATGCCTGTGATGTTTTTCCTTTGCTGCCATAACCATAGGAAAACTGCATGCTAGAAAAGAATAAAAACATGCAAAAACTCTCAATACAATATCAAGTCGATAGCCTTCTAACACGTAGCCCTCATCAAACTATCGATCGGTGGTGTTGTGAACTGTTTCCCACCCTCGTGGGACACACCCACTTATCTTTAGAAGGTGTGTGGTGACAATGATTTCCCTAGTCCAGTTTTAACCTGGGCGTGCCTTCGCAAGGAAATTCATTGGCCCTGGGCATAACGGTTAGGACCAGACTTGACTAGTTTTTCATATGTCACTGACATGATGAATCACTAGAGGCAGCTGTTGAGAGGATAGGGTTCTGTGTTGTATCCAGCCCTTGCTGGACACAGGGCGCCTAGTCTGTCTTAACTAAGAGGAATTGTGCGCGGCACAATTGGCTGGCATGCCTACCTAAGGAAGCATGGGACTCTCTGTGCATCTCAACTCACCCTCGTGAGTCGCGGAGACCTCGCGTGAAATTAGGATCCTACTCATGTATTTCCAAGTTGAGTTTTGAGAGTTATCAACTTGTTAAGGAAATAGTGGGAGTATAGCATTTAATTTTAAAGTCCTTATTAAATGCTTTATCATAGTACTGATTTTGCTTGTTTGCTTATTGTAGATGATTCCATCTCCTGAACCTAGATTGAAACTTCTTAAAAATAAACTGGATGGAACAAATTGGACAAGATGGTTCAGACTTTTGTCCAAACTTCTAGAACATGAGAATATGGTATATCTTCTTGAAAGACCTCCAACCCAACCCTGTATATATTTTTGTACAGAGTGGGAGTGGAACATCTATCTTGAACATTGTGTGGATAGTGAACATTACACTGCTCTTATTTTGAGGTGCTTGACTCCTGAGGTCCAGGTTGAGTGTGATGAGATGGGGATCTATGATATGATCATACATCTTCGACGTCTCTTCACACCAGGCACTTCAAATAGTGATCTAGAGAGTGTTGTTGGATCTTCTGGGTGTTTGCCTGAATCTAGGAATGACTATGGTTCCGTATCTTCGAAGATAAAACTTCGGAAGACTGGGAATGCATGGAAATTTCAGGATGGATTAAGGCCCAGGAAGAGCATGGCACAAAAGAAGGGATGTTATCCATCTGCTTCAGGTATTGTGTTACTGAGGTCTTTATGTCTACTTCTTATTCATGGGTACTGGGTACTGCATGAGGAGCTTACATATGTTTTTCATATGCAGGGGCTCAAAAGAAGTAGGACAATAAGGCTTAGTGGATCGACATTCGAGTCAAGGACGGAGCATTGGATGCTACTGTTGATGTCATCTCACTACCTTCAAAGACTTCAACTAGAACTTTGCTATTATGTACTAGCTTTTGTATTAGAACATTATGTCCATTATTTTGAATGGATTTTCAGTTTGAAATAAATTGGTATTTCTTTATATCTGGAATGTTCTATAGTAGTGGTACAATTGATAATAGCTTGTAGTTCTGTGTATAACACTGAATAGATCAAATCCAATGATTCAATCAATACCATCTCTTTGCATTGTCTCTTGGGCCATAAGACAAAAGTCACATCCAAAAAGTCCATGGACTATTGGGATCATTATCCTTTCAGGGTTATGATGTATGTGAGCCTTGTCTAATGGACAAGATGACAGATGCTACCTTCATTTAGGAAGGAGAGAGAGGTTAGATGCTTGTTGGATCTAGTACACAGCAATGTGTGTAGACCCATGGAGACAAGCACCAAGTGGTATACTTCATTAAGTTGGGATATGTTATATCCAACATGTAAC
This sequence comes from Costus lasius, assembly GCA_027563935.2. Lineage (NCBI taxonomy): Eukaryota > Viridiplantae > Streptophyta > Magnoliopsida > Zingiberales > Costaceae > Costus > Costus lasius. The sequence goes on from CM050450.1 coordinate 107,636,351, forward strand.
TTTGGAGAAATCCAAGAAGTTAAGAAATGAAGTATAGAATCGAATTGGAGAATCTATTAAAACCCTTTGATTGGATCAAAGTAGGAAGTGAAGAATTTGATGACTATCTTGAGGAGTGTGGGGTTGTCTCACAGCTTACTTGGAACACCACAACTGTGTGGTGAAATTCAAAGAAAGAAAAGGGAACACATTGGATGTGGTTCCACCTTTGAATAGTCATGCAAATTTACTTCCTTTAGAGGCCATGCAAGCAACTGTTCTGACACTCCATAGTGTATACTTGTGGGGCACTGAAAGTGCTGCTTCTATCCCGATGAGAACAAAAAATATTTGTTGCTCAAACTGCTGTCTTTCTTGAGGAGATATTTTTTTTTGAAAGAAGCTGGTGGGAGTAGATTTGATTAGGACAAGGTCCAAAAATCAACCACAATACAGTTAGACACAAATGGAGAGTAGATTCACACATGCAGGTTGAAAAGTCAACCTGAGGTTCAAGTAACACAGGAATAACATGAGTCTGAATGGATTCGAAATACTCTCACAGGTTGTGGGCATGACGAATTTTTCATCTAGGATGAACCTAAAGACTTATGAGGAAATGGAAGCGGTCAGTGGACCAGATTCCAAGAAATGGCTGAGCGCCATAAGAACCATAATGGACTCCATGTCTGCTAATCAAGTGTGGGACTTGATTGAGCCGCCAAAGGGGTAACACCCAGAGGCTGTATGTGGATCTTCTTGGAAGATAGACATGAAAGGTAACATTGTTACCTATGATGACAAGCTAGTGAATGAAATTTCGGATAAGTCCACTGGGTGGATATTGATGAAAATTTTCACCAATAGCTTTGTTTGAGTCCATTAGGTATCTACTTGTCTTAATTGCATGTTCTGTTATAGCGTGTTGTTATGAAAATTGCTTTTCTTAATGGACGTCTGGAAGAGGATGTCTAGATGGAAATAGCCAAAATATTTTCATACAGTCGCCATAAAGATATGTATGGTATTATACAAGTATCCTGTGTTTACAAGAAGATCAGTGGGAGCATCATAATGTTTCTTGTTCTAATTGATTGACGATATTCTCCTCACTTGAAATGACATCCCAGCTCTTCACGCGGTGAAGTACAGGCTTGGAATGTATTTCGAGAAGAATGACCTAGGGAATGCAGCCTACATCCTAGGCATGTGGATCAACTGGGATCCAAGAAAGTCATTGCCCTTTAGTCAATCTACGTTCATCCAAGAGATTCTGGAGAGGTTCATGTTGGATCATTCCAAAGGATGATACCTTCCAGAGAGACATGGTCTGATTCTCTGCATGATGCAATGTCTTTTGACACAGCAGGAGAGAGACAACATGATTCTATAGTCCTAATACATTGGGTATAGGATAGATCATGTTTTGTGCAACTAGCACAAGACTATGTGTGGCGAATGCTTGGAGCATGGCCAGTAAGTTTCAATCAGATCCTAGTGTTCAAACACTGGATAGCTGTGAAAGCAATCCTTCGTACTTGGGAAGTATAAAGGATTGAATTTTAGTCTGTGATAGACAGGAAGAACTTTGTGTACTGGGTACACTGACACTTCGTTCCGGTCTAATGACTATCGATCACAGTCAGGATTTGCTTTTTGCCTTGATGTGGTGTTGTTGGCTAAAAGAGCTTTATGCAAACTGCAGTGGCAAATTCTACAATAAGGCTGAGTACATTGCAGCTTCTTGTGGCAGCCAAGGAAGCAGCTTCATTCATTTGAACTTGATTTAGTCCCTGATGCTTGATGGTCCAGTATAGTTCTTACTGGGGCCGTAAGCATGTGTAAAGGAACTTAGCACTCAAGTATGTACTGCAGCGATATCATCTGATCTTAGAGATCATGGATCAAGATGATGATTCAAACTAGTTAAAATAAACACAGATAGCAATCTGGAAAAACCCACTGATGTAGCCTCTGGCGCAGCGGAAGCTAAATAAGTCATACTAGAGACATAGAGACTGATTAAACATCAGTTGCCCTTGGTCTTAGTGCAAGTGGGAGATTGTTGGTGTATATGCCCTACAGACCAATGTATGGACATGGTCAGGCATTGCTTGAATGTACTTTGATAGAATTAATGAAATTAATATAATCAATAAAGGCATGGTCGTTATTATGCAGATTGCTTTACCTGCGTTGATGTATTGAATTGCATAAATAATGTCCCAGGAGTTTGGATTGGATCCATTCTCACAAGCTATCCCCAGTCAAGGTACCTTAGCAGATATGGGACAGCTTTGGTACATGTGAGACTGGTGTATGGGCTGGTTAGGTGCAGGGCACAGTAACGCAGACATACAGGTGCATTGGATGCACTGGAGTGATCCACCGTGAGGATTGACTTGTCTAGTCAACGAGTCAATCTCACATGCAAGAGGTTTGCATTGATCCTTAGACTTGAGGTATTCATGTCTAGACTTGATGAAGGGTATGCTTTAATATAGTCTTACGTCTCTCCGTAATTGGGAGATCAAAACGACTGTCATTGGGCATGTCATAAGTCACGTAGAGACATGGATGACCAATAGTAGGATTTGCCCCTTCCTTCCGAGGAAGCATGATATCCACCACGGGGCGCCCCACCTTATTGGTGCATGACAGGAAAGTGTGGCCACACTTGTTGAGTCATAACCAATGCATTGGATAATAAACTTGAGACTAATCCAATGGCAGGATATCAGCTTAGGCAAAGGGATCTGTAATGCAATGGGAATCCTCGTTGCTTGTTAGGAGTTGTTGCCATAATGACTTAAGTCCTATGACATGGGTAGTAGTGATGTGTTGCTAGATACCCCTCACTACTTATGATGTTTACATCATTGCCATCGTCATATGGATCCTACGGGGTCACACGCAATAGACTCTTGACGTTGCTTTAATCAGAAGCCTTTGGATCAAGTTATTGGATAACTTGGATCCATTTGGAAGATTTCATCAGCGCCAATGGGCCTGATGAGTTGGAAGAAAGTTATTGGAGCCAAACTTCATTTTTGGCAGGTTGACCCGAAATTGACCTTAATTGGTCACATTTGGATTAGGGTTGCATTGGATTGGATCCAATGGCTTAATCAACCCATGCCATGAAGTTTGGGCTAGCTCATTATCCAATGAGGCCCAATAATAAGTTGTCATGAAGAGGGAATTGGCTTAAAAGGGTATAATGGGGAGAAACCCAACCCCATTGGCGCCTAGGGGCATAATGGGGTGTGGGTGGCATAAGTTGCTTCCTTTGGAAGGAAGTGGCGCCTCCCCCTTCATCCCTTCATGGTATCTTGTCTCTATGGTAAGTATTGGGGCTGATATGGCTTGAAGACTCTTTTGGAAAGAGCTTGAGCGCATATGAGAAGTAGGGAGATGTTTATGGTAAAGTCTTGGAGACTTTCCTTATCTCATAAACCCTACATGCACTCAAACCCTTACCCTAGCCAAATACCTCTTGCATGTTGCGCCTAGCCCTTCTCCTTGGATGGAAAGAATGCCTCTAAGGCATGTCTTGGGCTGATATGGCTATTGGGCAAATAAGGATAGGTTGAATAAGGTTTATGGCAAAGTCTTGGAGACTTTCCTTACCACAAACCCCTCTCATCCTAGCCGCCCACTTGGCATGATCCTAGCCATTGCCCTAGCCGCCCCTTGTCCTATTAATAGGACCCTTGCCGCCCTCTCTTGTTGTTGTTGGTTCGATTCCTTGGAGGTGTGAACAAACATAGAGAGGTGTGAGCTAGGGCAAAGGGCGACAACATCAAGGTGGCGCAACCTTCCTCCTCTTTGTAGCCGCAAGCCTTCTTCTCCTTCTTCTCCTCTTGGCGCAACTTGGAGAAGGGCTTGGTGGCGACATCTCTTGGAGAGAATTGGAAGTTTAGGGTGGCGACAACTTGAGGGCTTGGAGCTCTCCTTCTTCCATCAAAGGCGCAAGCAAGTTCTTCTTGTTCTTCTTCTCATCTTCTTGGCACAAGGATTCTTTGAGCTTGGTGGCATCTTATTGCCACAAGCCCTCATCGTCCCTTGGCCATAGGCGCACCTTGGAGGTGGCGCAAGCAAAGAAGAAGAAGGAAGTACTTGGCGCATCATCTTCCTCCTCATCTCTTCTTGGCGCTTCTACCTTGGAGGTGGCGCAAGTTTTGAAGAGAGTGATAAGGCTTGATTCTCTTCCCGAGGCTAGCACCAAGCGTGGAAGGGAGCAACGATCAAGGAGTCGACGCGTGGATACTTGTAGAGGACGAACACTTGGGCGTCTTCAACTTGGCACCTTCATCCTAACAAGCAATAAAGGTACTAACCCTAACACATCCTTGTGTCCTCTCCCTCGCATGGATCCTTGGGACCGGAATGTGTTTCGGGTGTAATGCTTCTTCTGCTGCGTCCTGGGACTGCAAAAATTTTAAATTACACCCGGCATTCCCTAACAACGTTCAGCCCTTAAGGCATGCATAGTTGACCACTAGGTCAACACAAGTTAGTTATGACTGGGTGCATGCAAGGGCAGTGGGTCTGACTTGGTCTGATGAGTGGATCCCTATTAATGGACCGTTGTAAGGTAGTAGGGCACACAAGGAAATAAAATTGATGCCATGGGGTTTTTCAAAAATTTTATTTTCTGATTGGATCATATGTATGCTTATTTAACCTGATTGGGTGTCTATTTAATCTTATGTGGGCTGCCCTAATTTGTGTGCTGTGCTGGGGCCTGCGTGCCTGGAATTAATTGTAAATTTTTATTGTGATCTGTGTATCACACTTTAATTTATAATAATGTACAATTGACCTGCGTGTCAATTCATGTCTAGATAGATTAAAATGTAATTTGATCAGACATGAGCACAGAGCACACATGACAGAAGCTCTTGCAGTCAGTGGCTTCACCAGGTGGGAGGTCTAGAGTTCGACTCTAGCACAGGCGCATGCTACCTGATGGGCGCATTTGAGCTGCAGAGAGGGCACTTGGGCCCGGGCTGGGCCAGATAAAGTGCAAGAGACCCATAAAGAGCTCAAGTGAAGACTTGTGTAAAACTAGGGTTTTTACTTAGGCTTTTATGGGCATTTACCACATAAGATCATTGTGCTTTCTATTTACTATTTAAGAAATATTAGCACATGCTTGATTTAGTCTTTTGCTATCACCATACATATTGCATGATAGTAAGAAGATAAAATGGACCGTTAAAATCCAACGTCAAATATCAAGCACAAAAGCCTTTTGACACGAAACCTCACTGTTCTGACTATCGTTGGGGCCGTGTTGTACCCACTTAGTGGGCACGCCCATCTATCTTCAGACGGTGTGTGATTACACCTGCGTGTTACAGAGAAGGGATTTATCGCTTCTCGTTGCTCAGCATAGCACGTGGTGGTCCAGGGAGTAGGTCAGGTCAGCTTGACCATGTAGGCTACATATTGAGCATATGTTAGCTATATGGAGGCAGCCATCTGTGGAATCAGAGACTGTGTTGTACCAACTCAGTTGGCACAGTCTGCTGGATTGCCCAGATGAAGGGGAATCGCACGGGTTGGCGATTGGCATGGATAGCCTACCAGTGATTAGTGCTTGAACTCTCTGTGCATCTTATCTCGCCTGAGCGGGACGCGGAGACCAAGTATGAAATCTGGATCCCATCTCACTAAAAAGAGTTTTACTCTTTCGGACTGTTTTATTGGATTTTTCAGTTAGATAAAATAGTGAGAAAAGAATCATTCTTAAGTCCTGGATTGATTCTAACATGGATACTGACCTTGTTGTTCTTGCAATGTTGTAGATTCCTGCAGCAACGAACACCACAGGGCTCAATCTGCGATCCATACTGGAAAAGGAGAAGTTTGCTGGGCCAAACTTCTTAGACTAGTACAGACAGCTTAAGATTGTTCTTAAGGCTGAGAGGAAACTGTATGTCCTTGAGACGGCAATACCGGCTCAACCCGCAGCGAACGCCGCAAGGGCGGTTCGGGATGCTTATGAGAAGCACGTCAGTGATAGTACTGATGTCGCTTGCCTTATGCTTGCGTCAATGACGCCAGAGCTCCAGCCTCAGCATGAGGATTTATCTGCTATTGATATTATAGCAAATCTCAAGATGCTGTATGCTGCACGGGCAAGGACTGAACGCTATAACTTGACGAAACTTTTCTTTCAAAGCAAACTGACTGAAGGGAGTCCAGTGGGAGCTCACGTACTCAAGATGATTGGGTACAAGGAGGCTCTAGAGAAACTGGGACACACCATCAATCAGGAACTTGTTGTAGACATTATCCTGCAGTCTCTCCCGGCCTCTTTTGATCCGTTCATTATTAATTTTAATATGAACAAGATCGATTGTACTCCGGCAGAGTTACTGAACATGCTCTGTACCACAGAGCAGACTCTTGAGAAGGGAAAGCCTTCCTCCTCTGTCTTGCTGGTTCCTTCAAGGAACAAGAAGAAGGGGAAGAAGGGCAAAGCCCCTATCAAGAGCTACAACAAGGCTCTGAAACAAAAGATAAAGCGGTCAAAGGACAACAGATGTTTCCATTGTGGCCAGCTCGGTCACTGGAAGAAGGATTGTAAAGCGCTCCAAGGAGAGAAGAAGGGAAGCAAGCCTTTCACTTCTGGCTCAGGTATTTATGTGACTGAAGTCATGGTAGCTTCTTCTATTTCATGGGTGTTGGACACTGCATGTGGAGTTCACATTTGTTCAAATGTACAGGAACTCAAGAGAAGAAGACAGGTGGGACAGCATGAGGTGGACCTACGAGTTGGAAACGGGGCACGGGTTGCTGCTGTTGCTGTAGGACAATATAACATCTCTTTACCATCTGGTTTTGTATTAGAACTTGACAGTTGTTATTTTGTACCGAGCATAACTAAGAATATTATCTCTATTCCTGCTCTTGTCAGGAAAGGATTTTCTTTTGAATGCAAAACTTTAAAGTGTTGTATTTCATTTGATAATATTGTTTATGCTACTGGCTCAATTAACAATGGGTTATACATGTTGGACATGGAATGTTCTGTACAACAAATTGATAATAAGAAAGCCAAGTATGCTGATGACAGCACCTTGCTATGGCATAGTCGTTTAGGCCATATTAACAAGAAGCGCATTAAGCGGTTGCATGACCATGGACTGCTGGGATCATTCTCCTATGAGGAGCTTGATACATGCAAAGCTTGTTTAATGGGCAAAATGACGAAGACTCCTTTTTCTAATAAAGGTCAAAGGGCTTCAGGTTTACTTGACCTTATTCACAGTGATGTGTGTGGGCCATTTAGTAAACATGCCAGAGGTGGCTATTCATACTTCATTACTTTTACTGATGATTTCAGTAGATATGGTTATGTCTATCTAATGAGACATAAGAGTGAATTTTTTGACAAGTTCAAAGAGTTCAAAAATGAAGTACAGAATCAGCTAGGCCGGAATATCAAGGCACTTCGATCCGATCGAGGTGGAGAATACTTGAGTCGAGAGTTTACTGACTATCTGAAGGAGTGTGGGATTATCTCACAGCTCACTCCGCCAGGAACACCGCAATGGAATGGTGTGTCCGAGAGGAGAAATAGAACCTTATTGGATATGGTTCGTTCGATGATGAGTCAGGCTACTCTACCTTACTCCTTTTGGGGATTTGCACTGGAAACAGCTGCAAAGGTACTAAACCGAGTGCCATCCAAAGCCGTTTCAAAGACTCCATATGAGTTATGGTATGGGAAACAGCCAAGCTTGACATTTATCAAAATCTGGGGTTGCGAGGCTTATGTCAAAAAGCTCGCCACTGGGAAACTAGAGAGCAGATCTTATAAATGTATCTTTGTCGGTTACCCTAAAGAAACTAAGGGTTATTATTTCTACGATCCCAAAGAGAACAAAATATTTGTTGCTCGAACGGCTATTTTTCTTGAGTAGGAATTTCTTCTGCAAGAAGCCAGTGGGAGAGAAATAAAACTGGATGAAAGTCTAGAAGAGGGACAAAGTAGTCAAGCTCAGTTGGATGAGCCTGAGCAAATAGAATAGGTTGATGTTCAACCTGAGGCTCAGATATCACGGGAACCGCGTAGATCGGGAAGGATTCGTCGACAGCCTGAGCGCTATGACGGAGTCTACATCATTAATGATGAACCCCTCACCTATGCGGATGCGGTCAGTGGACCGGAATCAGTAAGATGGCTTGAAGCTATGCGAGCCGAGATGGACTCCATGTTAGATAACCAAGTCTGGGATTTGGTTGATCCGCCTCCGGGAGTAATCCCTATAGGCTGTAAATGGATCTTCAAGAAGAAGATTGATATGGATGGTAACGTAGTTACCTATAAGGGCAGGCTAGTTACGAAAGGTTTCAAACAAATCTACGGGATAGATTATGATGAAACATTCTCTCCTGTAGCCATGTTTAAGTCCATTCGGATTATTCTCGCGATAGCTGCATATTATGATTATGAGATCTGGCAAATGGATGTGAAGACCGCTTTCCTTAATGGAAAACTGGAAGAGGATGTGTATATGGCACAACCTGAAGGTTTCATCAATCCATCAGATCGTCATAAAATATGCAAATTAAAGAAGTCTATTTATGGACTAAAACAAGCATCGAGAAGCTGGAATATTCGTTTTGATGAATCAGTTTGTGAATTTGGTTTCATCAAAAATGAAGATGACCCGTGTGTATATAAGAGGTTTAGTGGGAGCGTGATTACTTTCCTAGTCCTCTACGTCGATGATATCTTGATCATTGGAAACGATATTCCTGAACTGCATGCGGTCAAAGCATGGTTAAGAAAATGTTTCCAGATGAAAGATTTAGGAGAAGCAGCCTATGTATTAGGTGTGCAGATCTATAGAGATAGATCTAATAGGCTTCTCGGGCTGTGCCAGAGTACTTACATCGATAAAGTCCTGGAGAGATTCCATTTAGAAAATTCTAAAAGAGGATATCTTCCAGTCAGACATGGTCTGAATCTTTCTAAGAGCCAGTGTCCTCAAACACAGTCTGAGAAAGATGAAATGGACAATACGCCTTATGCTTCGGCTATTGGATCCATTATGTATGCGATGTTGTGTACTCGCCCAGACGTTGCTTACGGGTTAAGCGTGACCAGTCGATTCCAAAGTAATCCAGGGAAGGCACACTGGATTGCAGTCAAGAACATTTTGAAATATCTTCGGAGGACCAAAGATATGTTCTTGATTTATGGAGGTCAGGAAGAACTCAGTATTGAAGGATATACTGACGCTTCGTTCCAATCTGACCAAGATGATTTCCGATCGCAATCAGGCTATGTTTTTAGCTTGAATGGAGGAGCAGTGGTGTGGAAGAGTTTCAAACAATCAATTGTTGCTGATTCCACAACAGAAGCCGAGTATGTTGCAGCCTCGGAAGCATCCAAGGAGGCAGTGTGGATTCGTAAGTTCGTTCAGGAACTTGGTGTTGTTCCTTCGAGTGCTGATCCATTGGTTATCTTCTGTGATAACACTGAAGCAATAGCACAAGCAAAGGAACCACGGTCACACCAGAAGTCCAAGCACATACAGAGAAGGTTTCATTTGATCCGTGAGATCATAGATCGTGGAGAGATCAAGATCTGCAAGGTTCATACAGATGACAATCTAGCTGACCCGCTTACTAAGCCTCTGGCGCAGCAGAAGCATGAGAAGCACTGTAATAATATGGGTTTGAGATTTCTCAACCATTAGATTAAGTGCAAGTGGGAGATTGTTGGGGTATGCCCTTAAGGCTAATGTTTGAGGCCTTTGGGATGATTTCAGTATCATGTATAAACTATGTATAAGTTTATAAAGGCAATGGTTGTTATTCAGGTTGTTACATTATCTGCTGCTGTTATGTATACTTCTGAATAATGTCTCAATGGTGTTCAGCTTGGCTGACATTAGCATTGTCCTTAGTCGAGATATCTTGGTGAACATGAGACAGCCTTGATATGATTGAGACTAATATGTGTTCCAATCTTATAGGGTGCTTCGAGCATGGAATAAGATGTAGACACATAGGTGCATTGGATGTACTGGATAGACCCTACTTAGGATATTCAATTGTTTGTCACAATGTGAATAATCCTTATATGCAAGCAAGTGGCATATTTCCTCTGACTTGAGATCGCTTGTGTTTCTAAATGATGATTGGCATTGTCTTGAGGTAATTCAATATCATTTGAAACATAATGGTTATAGATTATCTTGGATAATGAGCATGAGTCATGTTAGGACACTAGTGATAGATATAGGATTGCCTCTCCTTGTTGGAGTGTGATGTTCTAAAGGGGCCCCCTGGATGAGATGATTGAGAAAGTGTATGGCCATACCCAGATGACTATGTTCATCTGATCTAATCATTTTCATCATATTGGAATTACAGGCTTGACACGCTTGTCCAATGAGAACATCCAGTGGCAAAGGAAACATGTATGTCAAGTGAATTGGATTCACACTTGTGCTATGGTTTGGGTGTAGTCTTGGAAGACTCTTTCCTTCATATCAGGAGACAGTGATGTGTTGCTAGATACCCCTCTCTGATCGTGATAACGTAAGTTATCGTTACCGACATTGAAGGAAACCCTTAGGGTCGCACAATTTGATGATATGGCTTACTTATGTCAGATCGTGTGGACTGAATGGTTTTGGTTCAGTTTAAAGGAGTTTAAACTCTGATTGGAAGTGAGATCTGGTCTGATCATGTTTGATTGATTAGGGCTTGAGATCGGTAAGCTTCGATCGGGAGAATTGATGCTTGATCGATGAGATCAAGAGCATCAAGAGATGTGTGGTTAGATCTTGAGCCATCTGGTTCATATGAGATCTAGACCATGGCTTGGTTTGATTTGGTCTTTGAACCAAATGCAATAGAACCGGTTCACATAAGTGAACGCATGGTTCAAAGTGAGAAGACGTTTTGGTTGGTTCGAAAACATGGGCGCATGGCTTGATGACTTTCTATTTTTGGAAGCCATAAGCGTTCCCACGTTGGATAACGCCTCAACACCTCCCTCTCTCTCGAATGAATGCTTCTCCTCTCGTGTGTGTATCGAGGCTCCACGAAAGAGAAGAGGTAGAGAGTTTTCGCTTAGCCAAGAAGAAGAACATCTCATCTTCTCCTACACGTTGAAGGACACCTTGGAACTTTGCTAGCACAAAGAAGAAAAGGGAGTAGCCATCGTCACCTTGTGTGCGACTGCTTTGGAGGAGAGCCGCTCGCCCTCTATATTCTTCCAAGTCGCCATCCAAATAATGGCCATGGTAACATCCTATCTTCTCATTGCAAGAACTAATAGTTGATTATATGTTCATGCCATGCGATCTTCATGAAACCCTTGTTTTCGCCCATGAAAAATTTTATATGCCCCTGAATTAGGGTTTCGCCCCCCTTTCAGTGACAAGGATAATACCTCTATTGCTTGCTCGGTACTTGAAGCCATGTTCGAAGACGATCACGTGCTCGCCCTCTACAAGTATCCACGCGTTGACTCCTTGATCGTTGCTCCCTTCCATGCTTGGTGCTAGCCTCGGAAAGAGAATCAAGCCTTAGGGTTCCTTCACTTCTCTTGCGCCACCTCCAAGATGAAAGCGCCAAGAAGAGATGAGGAGGAAGATGATGCGCCAAGTGCTTCCTTCTTCTTCTTTGTATGCGCCACCTTCAAGCAAGGTGCGCCTATGGCCAAGGAATGGAGCGGGCTTGTGGCAAGGAGATGCCACCAAACACTAACAGTCCTTGCGCCAAGAAGAGAGGGAGAAGAAGTAGAACTTGCAGCTATGGAAGAAGATTGCGCTCCTTGATGAAGAAGGAGAGCTCCAAGCTCTCAAGTTGTCGCCACCTTAAGCCTCCACGCCTCCTTGTGTATGAGACATCACGTCTTCAAGGAAGGGAACCCAAGAGGGGGCGACAAGGGGTCTTATAAATAGGACTAGAGGCAGTTTGGGCAAGGGCTAGGATCATGCCAAGTGTATGGCTAGGATGAGGTGTCTTGAGGCAAGGAAAGTCTCCAAGACTTTACCATAAACCTCATTCAACCTATCCATAAATGTCCAAGCACTATATCAGCCCAAGACATGCCTCAAATACATTCTTACCATCAAAGGAGAAGTGGCTAGGCGCAACATGCAAGAGGAATTTGGCTAGGGTGGTGTCTTCGGAGAAACTAGGGTTTGAGGTAAGGTAAGTCTCCAAGACATTACCATATACCTCTTCCCTATATCCATATGCGCCTAGGAACTTCCCATAAAAGTTCTCAAGCCATATCAGCCCCAAGACTTGCCTTAGAGGCAAGTATTCCATCCAAGGAAGAGGGGCTAGGCGCCCTTTACTTCCATAATGAAGCAAAGGCGCCTCGCTCACCCCATTATGCCCCTAGGCGCCAATGGGGTGAGATTTCTCCCCATTATACCCTTTTAAGTCAATTCCCTCTTCATGACAACTAATCATTGGGCCTCATTGGATAATGAGCTAGCCCAAACTTCATGGCATGGGTTGATTAAGCCATTGGATCTAATCCAATGCAACTCTAATCCAAATGTGACCAATTAAGGTCAATTTCGGGTTAACCTGCCAAAAATGAAGTTTGGCTCCAATAACTTTCTTCCAACTCATCAGGCCCATTGGCGCTGATGAAATCTTCCAAATTGATCCAAGTTATCCAATAACTTGATCATAAGGTTTCTGATTAAAGCAACGTCAAGAGTCTATTGCGTGTGACCCTGTAGGATCCATATGACGATGGCAATGATGTAAACATCATAAGTAGTGAGGGGTATCTAGCAACACATCACTACTACTCATGTCATAGGACTTAAGTCATTATGGCAACAACTCCTAACAAGCAACGAGGATTCCCATTGCATTATAGATCCCTTTGCCTAAACTGATATCCTGCCATTGGATTAGTCTCAAGTTTATCAATCCAATGCATTGATCATGACTCAACAAGTGTGGCCACACATTCCTATTATGCACCAATAAGGTGGGGCGCCCCCGAGTGGATATCATGCTTCCAATAAGGAAGGGGCAAATCCTACTATTGGTCATCCATGTCTCTACATGACTTATGACATGCCCAATGTCAGTCGTTTTGGTCTCCCAATTACGGAGAGATGTAAGACTGTATCAAAGCATACCCATCATCAAATCTAGACATGAATACATCAAGTCTAAGGATCAATGCAAACCACTTGCATGTGAGATTGACTTGTTGACTAGACAAGTCAATCCTCACGGTGGATCACTCCAGTGCATCCAATGCACCTGTATGCCTGTGTTACTGTACCCCGCACTTAACCAACCCATACACCAGTCTCACATATACCAAAGTTGTCCCTTATCTGCTTAGGTACCTTGACTAGGGATAGCTTATGAGAATGGATCCAATCCAAACTCCTGGGACATTATTTATGCAACTCAATACATCAACGCAGGTAGAGAAGTCTGCATAATAACGACCATGCCTTTATAGAGAAGAATAATTATATCAAAGTACATTTAAACAATGTCCGACCATGTCCAAACATTGGTCTGCAGGGCATAAACACCAACAATCTCCCACTTTCACTAAGACCAAGGGCAACTGATGTTTAGTCAGTTCCAATGTCTCTACTATGACCCATTTAGCTTCCGCTGCGCCAGAGGCTATGTCAGTGGGTTTTTCCAGATTGCTATCTGTGTTTATTTTAGCAAATTTGATCATCATCCTTATCCATGATCTCTAAGATCAGATGATATGCTGCAGTACATACTTGAGCACTAAGTTCCTTTACTTATGCTATGGCCCCAGTAAGAACTATACTGGACCGTCAAGCACCATGAACTAAATCAAGTTCAAATGAATGAAGCTGCTTCCTTGGCTGCCACAAGAAGCTGCAATGTACTCAGCCTTATTTGTAGAATTTTGCCACTATGGTTTGCATAATGCTCTTTCAGCACACAACACCACAACAAGGCAAAGCGCAAATCCTAGCTGTAGTCATAAGACTGGAACGAAGTATCAGTGTACCCTTATACACAAAATTCTTCTTGTCTATCATAGACTAGACTTCAATCCTTTATACTTCCCAAGTATATATAAGGATTGCTTTCACAGCTATCAAGTGTCAAACACTAGGATCTGATTGAAACTTACTGGCTATGCTCCAAGCATTTGCCACAAATGGTCTTGTGTATATTACTCAAAACATGATCCATCCTATACACCGTGTATCAGGATTTTAGACCCATGTTATTACTCTCCAGCTATGTCATAGGACACAACATCCTCATGAGAGTCAGACCATATTTCTCTAGAAGGTATCAATATTTGGAATCATCCAATATAAACCTTTCCAGAAACTCTTGGATGAACATAGATTGACTAAAGGGCAATGACTTTCTTGGATCTCTATCTATAGATCCTCATGCCTAGGATGTAGGCATCATTCCCTAGATCATTCTTCTCGAAATACATCTCAAGCCTTTTCTTCACCATGTGAAGAGCTGAGATGTCATTCCATGTGAGGAGAATATCATCAATCTTCTAGAACAAGAAATACTATTAAGGTGCTCTCACTGATCTTCTTGTAAACACAGGCTCTTTTAAACATGCTTACATAACACCATGCATATCTTTATGGCCTTGATATGAAAACCTTCTGGCTATTTCCTTATAGATATCTTTTCAGACGTCCATGCAAGAAAGGCAGTTTTCATAACAACACACCATAACTGATCATGCAATTATAACATGCAGATTCCTAATGGACTTAAAACTCAGCTATTGGTGAAAAATTTCATCATTATCCACCCAATGGATTTGCCTGAAATTTCTGTTCACTAGCTTGCCTTTCAAGGTAACAATGTTACCTTCCATGTCTATCTTCCTAGAAGATTTATTTACAGCCTGTGGGAATTACCCCTTTGGCAGCTCATCCAAGTCCCAGACTTGATTAGCAGACATGGAGTCCATTATGGTTCTCATGGCCCTTAGCCATTTCATGGAATCTGGTCCACCGACCACTTCCATTTCCTCATAAGTCTTAGGTTCATCCTTGATGAAAAATTCGTCATGCCCAGCATATCGAATCGATCCAGACTTATGTGGTTCCTGTGTTACTTGAACCTCAGGTTGACTTTCAACCTGTATATGAGATTTTGCTCTCCATCTGTGTCTAATTATATTGTGGTTGATTCTGGACCTTGTCCCAATCAAATCTACTCCCACTAGCTTCTTTTAAAAGAAATACTTTCTCAAGAGAGACAGCAGTTTGAGCAACAAATATTTTGTTCTCTTTGGGATAGAATTAGCACTCTATAGTGCACCACAAACACATACTTTTGAATCACTACACATTACATTCCCAATTCCATTGAAGAAATGGGATATTTGCAGTTCGCAACTCAAAAGCTAACTTAGACACTTTCTTATGGAGTGGCAGTGCATCTGTTTGCATGGCATCATAGTAGTTTATTTGCATGACTATTCAAAGATGGAACCACATCCAATGTGTTCCTTTTTCTTTCTTTGAAATTCACCACACAGTGGTGTACTAAGTAAGCTGTGAGATAACTCCACACTTCTTAGGACAGTCATCAAATTCTCCACTAATCACCTTGATCCAATCAAAGTGCTTTAATAGATCCTCCAATTTGACTCAATACTTCATTTGTGAACTTCTTGGATTTCTCCAAAGTTCTTAGGTTGGATAAGGCATACCCACACCTGATGAAGCATATAACACCTCTTAGTGCTTGTTTACATGGGTCCACATACATTGCTGTGTAATAGATCCAACAAGCCAATAGTCCTTCCACCCTTTATGGTGAAGGCAGCATCTGTCACATTGTTCCTTTGAACTAGGCTCACATGTATCATAATCCTGAAAGGATAATGATCCCAATAGTCCATGGACCTTTGGATGTGACCATTGTTCTATGGTTCAAGAGACAATGCTATAACAGGGTGTTTATTGAATCATTGGATCTGATCTTGTGTTACATATAGAACCACAAACTATTATCAACTGTATCACTTCAATAGAACATCTCAGATTTAAAGAAAATATCATTTATTATTTCAAACTGAAATCCTTTCCAAAAAGGAATGATGTTCTAATACATAAGCTGATACATAATAGCAAAGTTCTAGATAAAGTCTTCAAGGCAGTGAGATGATATCAACAGCAGCATCCAATGCTCCGTCCCTGACCCGAGAGTCGATCCCACCAACCCTCATGGTCCTACTTCTTTTGAGCTCCTGCATATGAAAAACATATGTAAGCTTCACATGCGGTACTCAGTACCCATGAATAAGAAGTAGACAAAAGACCTCAGTAACACAATACCTGAAGCGGATGGATTACATCCCTTCTTCTTTGCCATGCTCTTCTTGGCCATCAATCCTCTTCGAAATACCCATGCATTCCCAGTCTTCCGAAATATTAGCTTCGAAGATACAAAACCATGGTCATTCTCAGATTTAGGCATACACTCTGAAGATCCAACAGAACTCTCCTGATCTTTGTCTATAGAGCATGGTGTGAAGAGACCTTTGAGATGTATGATAAGATCATAAATTCCCATCTCATCACACTCAACTTTGACCTCTGGGGTCATGCACTCTAAGACAAGAGCAGTGTATTGTTCGTTATCTTCACAATGTTCAAGATAGACATTCCACTCCCACTCAGTAGTGAAATACACACTGGGCTGGGATGGAGGTCTTTCAAGAAGATGCACCTTATTTTCATGTTCGAGTATCTTGGACAAAATCTTGAACCACTTTGTCCAATTTGTCCCATCCAATTTGTTTTTATAGAGTTTCAATCTTAGATCAGGAGATGCCTTCTACAATAAGCAAATAAGTAAAATAAGTACTATGATAAAGCATTTAACAAGGATTTTAAATTAAATGCTATGCTCCGACTACTTCCAAAACAAGTTGAGAACTCTCAAACTCAACATGGAAAGAGGTGAGTAGGATCCTAATTTCACATGAGGTCTCCGCGACTCACAAGGGTGAGTTGGGATGCACAGAGTGATCTCATGCTTCTTCAGGTAGGCATGCCAGCCAATTGTGTCGTGCACAATTCCTCTTAGTTAAGACAGACTAGGCGCCCTGTGTCCAGCGAGGGCTGGATACAGCACAGAACTGTATCCTCTCAACAGTTGCCTCTAGTGATTCATCATGTCAGTGACATATGAAAAACTAGTCAAGTCAGACCCTAACCGTTATGCCCAGGGTCAACGAGTTTCCTTGCGAACGCGCGCCCGATTAAAACGGACTGGGGAAACCATTGGCACCACACACCTCCTAAAGATAAGTGGGTGTGTCCCACGAGGGTGTGAAACAGTTCACAACACCACCGATCGATAGTTTGATGAGGGCTACGCGTTAGAAGGCTATTGACTTGATATTTCAATGAGAGTTTTTTCATGTTTATTTTATTCTTTTCTAGCATGCAGTTTTCCTATGGTTATTGCAGCAAAGGAAAAACATCACAGGCATGCTATGGACAAAATAATAAACCATCACAGGCATGCTAGTTTGGTCGATATGGTCATAGCCCTTTTCATACACATAACTTGTCACGAGCCATGTGACATGTTATCATGCATCCAAGGGTTGCAAGTCCCTAAAGCAGATCAGCCCATGCCAGAAGCCGAAAGCATGTGTCCTTCCTTCAGCCGCAAGTCCATCACCACGCTTCCAAAGCTGGCGCCACTTCTGACTCCGATTGAAGAAAACTCCTTGTTGTCAAGATGAAGCCTTAACCTATCATATAATTCTACATCTATTCTAAACAAGATGGAAAATTCTTTACAACAAGATAGGGAGAGAACCACACGCAGGTGGAAAGAAATTTTACAAGCATTCATCACAAGTGGAAACATGCTTCCACATCACAACACAGGAGGGCACTCGCTATGACCATATCAACCCAATCAAGTGGCGCATGTAAAATTTAAAAATCCGGAAAAATCAAATTTTAGCACCTTATGCGCCAACATCATCCAAAGCACTCTCTTAACCAAATTTATGCCAAAATTTAGATCAAGTTCCATGATGATTTCATAGACCCTATCGGCTGGCAGTTTTGTTAGATCAAGAGACCCGGCCAGTCCGAAGACACAATGCCCGTCCTACTTGACAAAACTACGTGCGCCTTCGGTCTTAAATCAAACATAAAACAAAATCAAATTTCAGCCATAAATTGAAAAGAGAGGTTTAGACAAAAAAACGCTTTCTACGTGAAACGCGCATGGATAGAAGAAAATTTTCTAAAAATTTTTTCATACAAGCAAACATACACCTTGTGTTTCTCGCAAGTAGCTCTGATACCACTGTTAGGGAATACCGGGTGTAATTTAAAATTTTTTGCAGTCCCAGGACGCAGCGGAAGCATTACACCCGAAACATATTCCTTTTGCCCAAGGATCCATGCGACGGAGAACACAAGGATATGACAAGGATAATACCTCTATTGCTTGCTCGGTTCTTGAAGCCATGTTTGAAGACGATCAAGTGCTCGCCCTCTAGAAGTATCCACGCGTCGACTCCTTGATCGTTGCTCCCTTCCACGCTTGGTGCTAGCCTTGGGAAGAGAATCAAGCCTTAGGGTTCCTTCACTTCTCTTGCGCCACCTCCAAGATGAAAGCGCCAAGAAGAGATGAGGAGGAAGATGATGCGCCAAGTGTTTCCTTCTTCTTCTTTGTATGCGCCACCTTCAAGCAAGGTGCGCCTATGGCCAAGGAACGGAGAGGGCTTGTGGCAAGGAGCTGCCACCAAACACTAACAGTCCTTGCGCCAAGAAGAGAGGGAGAAGAAGTAGAACTTGCGGCTATGGAAGAAGATTGCGCTCCTTGATGAAGAAGGAGAGCTCCAAGCTCTCAAGTTGTCGCCACCTTAAGCCTCCACGCCTCCTTGTGTATGACACATCACATCTTCAAGGAAGGGAACCCAAGAGGGGGCGACAAGGGGTCCTATAAATAGGACTAGAGGCGGTTTGGGCAAGGGCTAGGATCATGCCAAGTGTATGGCTAGGATGAGGTGTCTTGAGGCAAGGAAAGTCTCCAAGACTTTACCATAAACCTCATTCAACCTATCCATAAATGTCCAGGCACTATATCAGCCCAAGACATGCCTCAAATGCATTCTTACCATCAAAGGAGAAGTGGCTAGGCGCAACATGCAAGAGGAATTCGGCTAGGGTGGTGTCTTGGGAGAAACTAGGGTTTGAGGTAAGGTAAGTCTCCAAGACATTACCATATACCTCTTCCCTATATCCATATGTGTCTAGGAACTTCCCATAAAAGTTCTCAAGCCATATCAGCCCCAAGACTTTCCTTAGAGGCAAGTATTCCATCCAAGGAAGAGGGGCTAGGTGCCCTTTACTTCCATAATGAAGCAAAGGCGCCTCCTTCACCCCATTATGCCCCTAGGCGCCAATGGGGTGAGATTTCTCCCCATTATACACTTTTAAGCCAATTCCCTCTTCATGACAACTAATCATTGGGCCTCATTGGATAATGAGTTAGCCCAAACTTCATGGCATGGGTTGATTAAGCCATTGGATCTAATCCAATGCAACTCTAATCCAAATGTGACCAATTAAGGTCAATTTCGGGTCAACCTGCCAAAAATGAAGTTTGGCTCCAATAACTTTCTTCCAACTCATCAGGCCCATTGGCGCTGATGAAATCTTCCAAATTGATCTAAGTTATCTAATAACTTGATCATAAGGCTTCTGATTAAAGCAACGTCATGAGTCTATTGCGTGTGACCCCGTAGGATCCATATGACGATGGCAATGATGTAAACATCATAAGTAGTGAGGGGTATCTAGCAACACATCACTACTACCCATGTCATAGGACTTAAGTCATTATGGCAACAACTCCTAACAAGCAACGAGGATTCCCATTGCATTATAGATCCCTTTGCCTAAACTGATATCCTGCCATAGGATTAGTCTCAAGTTTATCAATCTAATGCATTGGTCATGACTCAACAAGTGTGGCCACACATTCCTGTCATGCACCAATAAGGTGGGGCGCCCCCGAGTGGATATCATGCTTCCAATAAAGAAGGGGCAAATCCTACTATTGGTCATTCATGTCTCTACATGACTTATGACATGCCCAATGTCAGTCGTTTTGGTCTCCCAATTACGGAGAGACGTAAGACTGTATCAAAGCATACCCATTATCAAATCTAGACATGAATACCTCAAATCTAAGGATCAATGCAAACCTCTTGCATGTGAGATTGACTTGTTGACTAGACAAGTCAATCCTCACGGTGGATCACTCCAGTGCATCCAATGCACCTGTATGCCTGCATTACTGTACCCCGCACTTAACCAACCCATACACCAGTCTCACATGTACCAAAGCTGTCCCTTATCTACTAAGGTACCTTGACTAGGGATAGCTTATGAGAATGGATCTAATCCAAACTCCTGGGACATTATTTATGCAACTCAATACATCAACGCAGGTAGAGAAGTCTGCATAATAATGACCATGCCTTTATAGAGAATAATAATTATATCAAAGTACATTTAAACAATGCCTGACCATGTCCAAACATTGGTCTGCAGGGCATAAACACCAACAAACATTGTATACAACAATCCATAATCAAATAGTAAATTCCAACACATGGATAACAACAGTGATACATCAATAACAAGAATATAATAGTCTCCATCCAAACCGATGGTTACAACATACGGACCACATGGCCAAGTATTAACAAATCCGAGGAGTCCACTACCACTATCTATCTAGGCATAATCTGTCTGCGACGGACCCGCATCAGAACCTAAAACCAAATCAACATAAGTAGGGGTTGTTAGCCTGAAGGACTAAGTGGGGATTAAGTACATGGTGCATTAATTCTAATGGAAATCGTGCCAAACATACATATAACATAGCCTATCAATGTGCACCAAACATGCACTTGTAAACCATGATCAATATCATAAAGGTACAACAACACACCAAATAGTATTGAGCTAAGGGTCAAGTCGTCCCTTATGGACACGCACTCATATCTGAGTGCTCTCTAGTGTCAGCTCGCACACTAGAAACGACTGCTCGTCAACAGTCCGTTAGTACTGTGTTCAGTACCCGATCATACCCCGTGCATAATAGAACAACTATATGCAAATAACAATATAGTCTACGAGATCATCCTCCATAGCACTATATGGATTTGGCCTCAAAACATGTCCGACTAGCACTCCAGCGCCACTAGTATGGCCCGAATAATATTGTATTGTGCTATAGAGTACGCATGATAATGATGTCCTAAGCTAGAGAGCACACATGCAATGTGAATAACGTAAATCCTAGTAACCCGGTATAAGAACATATTATGCAACTAAATCTAAATAAGCATTCATAACCATGCACAATGGAATAAAATCCAATGAAAAGGATAGCAAGAGAGTAAATCAGCAAGGTGTGTTAGTGTTTATGCCCTGCAGACCAATAAATTAACATGGTCCGACATTATTTAAATGTACTTTGACAAAATTGATATAATCAATAAAGACATGGTCATTATTATACAAATTTCTTTACCTATGTTAATGTATTGAATTGCATAAATATTGTCCCATGAGTTTGGTTGGATCCATTCTCATAGTAATCCCCAGTCAAGGTACCTTAGTAGACAAGGGACAACTTTAGTACATGTGAGACTAGTATATGGGCTAGTTAGTGCGAGGCACAATAACGCAGACATACAGGTGCTTCAACATTAGTTGCATTGGAGTGACCCACCGTGAGGATTGACTTGTCTAGTCAACAGGTCAATCTCGCATGCAAGAGGTTTGCATTGATCCTTAGACTCGAGGTATTCATGTCTAGATATGATGACGGGTATGCTTTGATACAGTCTTATGTCTCTCCGTAAATGGGTGATCAAAACGGCTGTCATTGGACATATCATAAGTCATATAGAGATATGGATGACTAATAGTAGGAATTGCCCCTTCCTTAATTGGAAGCATCATATCCACATGGGGAGCCCCACCTCATTGGTGCATGACAGGAATGTATGGCCATACAGGTTGAGGCATGACCAATAAATTGGATTAATAAATATGAGACTAATCCAATGGCAGGATATCAGTTCAGGCAAAGGGATCTAGAGTGCATGGGAATCCTCGTTGCTTGTTAGGGAGTTGTTGCCAGATAACTTTAGTCCTATGACCTGGGTAGTAGTGATGTGTTGCTAGATACCTCTCACTACTTATAATGTTTTATCATCATTGTCATCGTCATATGGATCCTACGGGGTCACACACAATAGACTCTTGACGTTGTATATTGATCAGGACATCTTGGAATGTATTTGAGTTCACTATGATGCTGAGTCCAAGACAGATTCATGGTCGAATCTAAGTCCAATTAGGATTCATGGTTTTGTAAATAAGTCCGAGTCAAATTTGTACTCTATATCTGAGTTAAGTTTGGACTTGGAATTATAAACTATGTT
This sequence comes from Costus lasius, assembly GCA_027563935.2. Lineage (NCBI taxonomy): Eukaryota > Viridiplantae > Streptophyta > Magnoliopsida > Zingiberales > Costaceae > Costus > Costus lasius. Next base: position 107,658,837 of record CM050450.1, read on the forward strand.
GGATTCAAATCCTAATCCAATTAGGAGTTGGAATCCTAATCCAACTAGGATTCAAATCCTAAGCCAATTAGGAGTTGGAATCCTAATCCAACTAGGATTCAAATCCTAATGTGAATTAGATTTGGCTTAGGCCCATAATGGTGGGCATGCAAATCTTAATTCAATTAGGAGTTAGAATCCTAATCCAACTTGGATTCAAATCCTAATAAGAATTGGATTTGAATTAGGCCCATTGTGGTGGGCACAAATCCTAATCCAATAAGGATTTAAATCCAAGGCCTAATTAGAGTTAAAATCCAAATCCAATAAGGAGTTGTGGATTAAATTTAATTGAGGCAAGTTGGAATCTTAATGGAAGTTGGATTTACTCTTGGCTCATGGCATGATTCCATGTATGGAATTTGCGCCATTGAAGTGTATGAATCCTAATGAAATTTGGTTTTCATAATTGGAAATAATCTTGGACGCATGGGGCTGATATGTTGGCAAGTAAGGCTTGATTAATTCAAGCAAGAATTGAGCCTATAATATATGGTAAGTCCTAATAAGAATAGAACTCAAACTCCCTCTCTTGATAAGGCAAGATGCATGATTGTTTCCAAGCTTCTTCTTGCGCCAATTCAAGAGAGAAGGTGGCAGAACTCTTATGGCAATTCCACATATGGAAGGAAAGGGGCGGCGGTGGCTGCATGGCTATAAAACAAAGGGGTATGCGCCCCTCTAATTGATGCAGAATTTCTTATCAAGGGAAGGTAACTTCAACCAATAAGTTGCGCAAGTCTTGAAGCCCTAGCTGCCCTCTTCTTCTAGTGTTGCGTCACTTCCCTCATCTTCTTCCTTGTGGGCCGAGAGTCTCCAAGCAGGGAGACTTGTTGGCGTGAAGAACAAAGGAGGAAGAAGAAGGAGAATCCAAGAGGTGATCTTCTCTTCCCAAGGCTTGCACCAAGAGAGGAAGGGAGCAACGTTGAAAAGTTCAAAGCATGGATACTTGTAGAGGACAAGCGCTTGATCGTCTTCAACTTGGTTTCATCAACTAGACAAGCAATAGAGGTACATTCTCTAACACATCCTTGTGTTATTCTCTCGTATGGATCCTTGGACAAAGGAATATGTTTCAGGTATAATGTGTCTTCTGCTGTGTCCTTAGACTACAAAAATTTAAAATTACACCTGGTATTCCCTAATAGGGTTATCATAGCTACTTGTGAGAAACACAAGGTGTACTTGTGCTTGTATGAAATTTTTTTCAAAAATTTTCTTTATCCATGCGTGTTTCATCTAGAAAGCGTTTTCATCCTAGCTTCTTCTTATCTAACTTATGGTTGATTTTTGGATTATCTTTATGATGGATTTAAGATCATTGGTGCACACAGCTTTGTCAAGTAAGACGGGCATTGTGTCCTTTGGACTGGCCGGGTCTCTTGATCTGACAAAACTGCTAGCTGATTTGGTCTATGAAATCATCATGAAACCTAATCTCAATTTTTAACATAAGATTGATGGAGAGAATGTTGTGGATGTAACTGGCGCACAAGGGGATTAAAATTTGATTATTCCGGTTTTCAAATTTTTCTATGCGCCACTTGTCTCTTCCATGAGTTGATATGGTCATAGCGAGTGCCCTCATATGTTGTGATGTGGATGAATGCATCCACCTGTGATGAATGCTTGTAAAATTTTAAGCCACCTACGTGTGGTACCTCTCCCCTATCTCGATGTAAAATTTTCATGTATTCTTTCATCATGTTTTTAGAATAGATGTAGAATATTTTTCATAAGATAGGTTAAGGTTTCATCAAGACAACAAGGTGACTTCTTCAACCAAAATTAGAGTGGCACCAGCTTTTCGAAGCGTGGTGTTAGATTTGCAATTGGAGGAAGGAAACAAGCTTTCGACTTTTATGGCATGGGCTGATCTGCTTCAGGGACTCGCAACCCTTGGATGCATGATAACATGTCACATGGCTCGTGACATGTTATGTGTATGAAAAGGGCAATGATCATATCGACCAAAATTGCTTGCCTATGATGGTTTATTATTCTATCCATAGCATGCCTATGATGTTTTTCCTTATTGCTGCCACCATAGGAAAATTTGCATGCTATAAAAGAATAATAATAAGATGATTATGATTTAACTCACCATGAAATATCAAGTCGATAGCCTTCTGAGGTGTAGCCCTCGTCAAGCCATCGATCGATGGACTATGAACTATTTCTGACCCTCGTGAGACACATCCATCTATCTTTGGAAGGCGTGTAGTGACAATATGCATCTTAGTCTGCCACAGGTGTAGACGTGCCCTCGCGAGGTGCAGGTTGGCCCTGGGCATAACAATCAGGTTAGACTTGACTATGTTTTCATATGTCACTGACATGATGAAACACTAGAGGTAGCTGTTGAGATGATAGGGTTCTGTGTTGTATCCAGCCCTCGCAGGACACAGGGCGCCTAGTCTGTCTCGACTAAGAGGAGTTGTGCATGGCACAATTGGCTGACATGCCTACCTAAGGAAGTATGGGATCACTCTGTGTAGCCCAACTCACCCTCGTGAGTTGCGGAGACCTCATGTGAAATTAGGATCCTACTCACTTATTTCCAAGTTGATTTAGAGAGTTATCAAGTTGATAGGAAATAGTGGGAACATAGCATTTGATACAAGTCCTTGTTAAATGCTTTATCATAGTACTTATTTTTGCTTATTTGCTTATTGTAAATAATGGCATCTCCTTACCTTAGAATGGAACTTTATGTGAATAAACTGGATGGGACAAATTGGACAAAATGGTTCCGAATTTTGTCCAAAATACTAGAACAAGAGAATAAGGTGCATCTTCTTGAAAGACCTCCATCCCAGCCTAGTATTTATTTTACTACAGGGTGGGAGAGGAATGTCTATCTTGAACATTATGAAGATAACAAACAATACAATACTCTTGTTTAGAGTGCATGACCCCTGAGGTCAAGGTTGAGTGTGATGAGATGGGGATTTATGATATCATCATACATCTCTAAGGTCTCTTCACACCATGCTCTCTAAACAGTGATCAAGAGTGTACTGTTGGATCTTCAGGGTGTTTGCCTAAATCCAGGAATGACCATAGTTCTGTTTCTTCGAAGCTAAAACTTTTGAAGACTAGGAATGCATGGAAAATTTAGGACAGATTGAGGCCCAAGAAGAGCATCGCACAGAAGAAGGGATATAATCCATCTGCTTCAGGTATCTTGTTACTGAGGTCATTATGTCTACTTCTTATTCATGGGTACTTGTTACAACATGATGAGCTTACATATGTTTTCATATGCAGGGGCTCAAAAGAAGTAGGACAATGAGGCTTGGTGAGATCGACTTTCGAGTCCGGAATAGGGCACAAGTTGCTGCTGTTGATTTTATCTCACTGCCTTATAGACTTTAATTAGAACCTTGCTATTATGTACCAGCTATTGTAAAAGAACATCTTATCCATTCTTTTGGAAAGGATTTCAGTTTGAAATAATGAATGATATTTTTTTTCTAAATTTGGGATGTTCTATGGTAGTGGTACAATCAGTAATGGCTTGTGGTTCTGTATGTAACATTAATACTAAGAATATCCAATGATTCAAATCAACACCTTTTACATAATGTTGTTGCATGGACCACATAAACAAGCGTCACATCCAAGAAGTCCATGGACTATTGGGGTCATTATCCTTTCAGGATCATGATACATGTGAGTCTTGTTTATTGCGCAAGATGGCAGATGCTCCCTTAACCAAGAAGGTTGAGAGGGTAAGTGGCATGTAGGATCTACTACACTACAATGTGTGGACCTATGGAAGCAAGCACAAGGAGGTGTTGTATACTTCATTAGGTGTGGATATGTCTTATCCAACATATAACTTTGAAGAAATCCAAGAAGTTCAGAAATGAAGTACAGAATCAAATTGGAGGATCTATTAAAGCACTTTGATTGGATCAAGGTGGTTAATGAGGAATTTGATGACTATCCTAAGGAGTGTGGGATTATCTCACAGCTTACTCCTCCTGGAACACCACAATTGAATGGTGTATTCAAAGGAAGAAAGAGGAACATATTAGATATGGTTAGGGCTGTACGTTCGGATCGGTAAAAGGTCATGGAAATTTACTTCCCTCCTTTTTGGGCCATGCAAGCAACTGTTCTGACACTCTATATTATTCCATCAGACAGTGTGTCTGAAACACCTTTTGAGTTTTGGACTGCAAAACATCCCAGCTTATCTTATTTTAGGATATGGGGATGTGATATCCTGTGATCTCAAAAGTGTGTTTGTGGGGTACTGAAGAGTACTACTTCTATCCTAATGAGAACAAAGTATTTGTTGCTCAAACTACCATCTTTCTTGAGAAGTAATTTATTTTAAAAGAAGCTAGTGGGAGTAGATTTGATTAGGACGAGGTCCAAAATCAACCACAAAACAATTAGTCACAGATGGAAAGGGAATCTCACATATAGGTTGAAAGCCAACCTGAGGTTCAAGTAACACAGGAACCACACAAGTCTGGATGGATTCGAAATGCTCCTACAAGTTATGGGCATGATGAATTTTTCATCAAGGATGAACCTAAGACTTATTAGGAAGCGGTCAGCGGACTAGATTTTGAGAAATGCCTAAGCGCCATGAGAACCAAAATGGACTCCATGTCTGCTAATCAAGTCTGGGACTTGGTTGAGCCGCCGAAGGGGTGACACCGATAGGCTATAAATGGATCTTCAAGTAGGCTAGTGGATAAAATTTCTAACAAGTCGACAGGGTGGATTGTGATGAAATCTTTCTCCAATAGCGATGTTTAACTTCATTAGGTTTTTGCTTGCGATAGTTGCATATCCTGTTATGGCACATGGATGTGAAAACAGCTTAATTTAATGGATGTCTGGAAGAGAATGTCTATATGGGATTAGCTGAAAGGTTTTCATACAGGGGCCATAAAGATATGCATGGGCTTATGCAAGCATCTTGAAAAGGTGCCTGTGTTCACAAGAAGATCAGTGGGAGCATCATATTATTTCTTGTTCTATATGTTGACGATATTCTCCTCATATGAAATGACATCCCAGCACTTCACGCTGTGAAGTCAAGGCTTGGGAAGTATTTCGAGAAGAATCATCTAGGGAATGCAGCCTATATCCTAGGTGTGAGGATCCTTAGTTAGAGATCCAAGAAAGACATTGCCCTTAGTCAATCTGCTTACATCCAGGTTTATACGGAAAAGATCATATTTGGTAATACCAAGAGATGATACCTTCCGGGGGAAACATGGTTTGACTCTCTCGAAGAAGCAGTGTCCTTTAACACATGAGGAGAGAGATAACATGAGTCAATATTCCTAATACATTGGGTATAGGATTGATCATGTATTGTGCAATATACACAAGACCAAATGTGGCGTATGCTTGGAGCATAGCCAGTAGATTCCATTCAGATCCAGGTGATTAACACTTGATAACTGTGAAAGCAATCCTTAAATACTTGAGAAGTACGAAGGATTAGTTGTTAGACAGGAAGAACTATGTGTACAAGGGTACACTGATACTTCGTTCCAGTCGAATCCTGATAACTATCGTTCACAGTGAGGATTTGCGTTTGCGGTGGTGTTGTATGCTGGAAGAAGCTTTATGCAAACCACAGTAGCAAACTCTACAATTAAGGCTGAGAACAACTTCTTAGGCAGCCAAGGAAGCATCTTGGTTCACTTTTGAACTTGACTTAGTTCCTAGTGCTCAAAAGGTCCAATACGATTTTTGTTGTATTATTGGGACCTTAGCACATGCATAGAAACTAAGATCTCAAGCATGTACTACAGCAATATCACCTGATCAAAGAGATCATGGATAAGGGTGATGTTCAAATTTGTGAAATAAACACAAATAGCAATCTGGGAGGCCCACTAACAAAGCCTCTGGCGCAGCAGAAGCTAATAGGTCATACTAGAGACATCAGACTGAAAGAAATCTGTTGCCCTTGGTCTTAGTGCAAGTGGGAGATTGTTAGTGTTTATGCCCTGCAGACCAATGAATTAACATGGTCCGGCATTATTTAAATGTATTTTGATAAAATTGATATAATCAATAAATATATTGAATTGCATAAATAATGTCCCATGAGTTTGGTTGGATCTATTCTTATAGTAATCCCCAGCGAGGTACCTTAGCAGACAAGGGACAATTTTAGTACATACATGTGAGACTGGTGTATGGGCTAGTTAGTGCGAGGCACAGTAACGCAAACATATAGGTGCTTCAGCATTAGTTGCACTAGAGTGACCCACCGTGAGGATTGACTTGTTTAGTCAATAGGTCAATCTCGCATGCAAGAAGTTTGCATTGATCTTTAGACTTCAGGTATTCATGTCTAGATATAATGATGGGTATGCTTTGATACAGTCTTACGTCTCTCCGTAAATGGGTGATCAAAACGGCTATCATTGGAAATATCATAAGTCATATAGAGATATGGATGACTAATAGTAGGATTTGCCCTTCCTTAATTGGAAGCATGATATCCACATGGGGCACCCCACCTCATTGGTGCATGATAAGAATGTATGGCCATACTATTTGAGTCATGATCAATAAATTGGATTAATAAATATGAGACTAATCCAATGGCAGGATATTAGTTCAGGCAAAGGGATCAAGAGTGTATGGGAATCTTCGTTGCTTATTAGGGAGTTGTTGCCATATGACTTTAGTCCTATGACTTGGGTAGTAGTGATGTGTTGCTAGATACCTCTCACTACTTATGATGTTTTATCATCATTGTCATTGTCATATGGATCCTACGGGATCACACACAATAGACTCTTGACATTGTATATTGATCAGGATATCTTGGAATGTATTTGAGTTCAATCTGATTCCGAGTCCAAGATAGATTCATGGTCGAATTTGAATCTAATTAGGATTCATAGTTTTATAAATAAATCTGAGTCAAATTTGTACTCTGTATCTGAGTTAAGTTTAGAATTGGAATTATAAACCATGTTGGATTCAAATCCTAATCCAATTAGGAGTTGGAATCCTAATCCAACTAGGGTTCAAATCCTAATCCAATTTGGAGTTGGAATCCTAATCCAACTAGGATTCAAATCCTAATGTGAATAGGATTTGGCTTCGGCCCATAATGGTGGGCGTGCAAATCTTAATTCAATTAGGAGTTAGAATCCTAATCGAACTAGGATTCAAATCCTAATAAGAATTGGATTTGGATTAGGCCCATAGTGGTGGGCGCAAATTCTAATCTAATAAGGATTTAAATCCAAGGCCTAATTAGAGTTGAAATCCAAATCCAATAAGGAGTTGTGGATTAAATCTAATTGAGGCAAGTTGGAATTCTAATGGAAGTTGGATTTACTCTTGGCGCATGACATGATTCCATGTATGGAATTTGCGCCATTGATGTGTATCAATCCTAATGAAATTTGGTTTTCATAATTGGAAGTAATCTTGGATGCATGGTGCTGATATGTTGGCGAGTAAGGCTTGATTAATTCAAGCAAGAATTGAGCCAATAATATATGGTAAGTCCTAATAAGAATAGAACTCAAACTCCCTCTCTTGATAAGGCAAGATGCATGATTGTTTCCAAGCTTCTTCTTGCGCCAATTCAAGAGAGGAGGTGGCAGAACTCTTATGGCAATTCCTTGTAGGAATTGCGCCTAGAGAACATATGGAAGGAAAGGGGTAGCGGTGGCTGCATGGCTATAAAACAAAGGGGTATGCGCCCCTCTAATTGATGCATAATTTCTTCTCAAGGCAAGGTAACTTCAACCAATAAGTTGCGTAAGTCTTGAAGCCCTAGCCGCCCTCTTCTTCTAGTGTTGCGCCACTTCCCTCATCTTCTTCCTTGTTGGCCGAGAGTCTCTAAGCAGGGAGACTTGTTGGCATGAAGAACAAAGGAGGAAGAAGAAGGAGAATCCAAGAGGTGATCTTCTCTTCCCGATGCTAGCACCATGTGAGGAAGGGAGCAACGTTGAGAAGGTCAACACGTGGATACTTGTAGAGGACGAGCACTTAATCGTCTTCAACCTGGCTTCATCAACTAGACAAGCAATAGCGGTACATTCTCTAACACACATCCTTGTGTTATTCTCTCGCATGGATCCTTGGACAAAGGAAAATGTTTCGGGTGTAATGTGTCTTCCGCTGCATCCTTGGACTGCAAAAATTTAAAATTACACCTAGTATTCCCTAACAACGCGTCCCTAACTAAGCGATAACGCCCAAACGTATGATGCCTCTTAACCAAGTGGTAGGCACCTTTATCAATGTACAAGGTAATAGATCCCTACCTGCCAATGTAGGTTTGACTATTCCCGCTCCATCACAAGAAATATATCCCGTACGTCCGAATCTACAGTCTCTATGCTGGGATATAGTGTGATACTTATCAGTTGTCCATTTTAGTCCTTTAATTTACATATGCAATTATTCATCTATTTTAATTTATTTCCTTACTTTTCTTTAATTACTTTTATGGGTCCATTATGATTGTCCCTTTGTCGACGACGTATAAGCAATTTTTATCATATCCTAAGCATGCATTTGTCTAACCAATTCTGTTATGCATGTAGGGTTCATTGCAGAATTGCGTACAAAGTGGGTTAGATACTATCCTAGCCCCTAGCATGTGTGGATGCACCACCGATCGAGTCGAACGAAAGTTTGCCAGAAAGTTCACAGGAAGTTCATCGGAACAGTGCTTCGTTCCCGGCACCGGCAACCACTTGTTCCAACAAAAACTTGCCGCATCACTCAGTTCGTTGGAAGCATGGAAAGAGAGTTGGCGGACCTCATTGGAGCTTCGCCGGAAACTCGCTAGAATGCGCCAAAACTTCTTCAGAATCGGCTAGAAATAGCATGAAGCACCCAGTAGCACATCGCCGACCTTTCCAAAGCAACCGGGTGAGCGTTGAAGAACTAGCAGATCAAGCGTCGCAATTCACCTTTCGGTCCTTCTTATGGTGCCCGAGAAAAGAAATTACATGATCAAGATAATTCTAGCAGTAAAATGGCATAGAACGAATAAACACAAAGTAAAATTTGCATTTGCTTTGAAATAACAAGTTTGAGAACGAGATAGAAATAACGAAACCACAAGAAGAAGAAAACAGAAGAAAGAATTGAAGAAAGAATAGAACAAACTCTTCAAGAAGGGTTGAAATCTTCTTCCTCCAAGCTTTCTGGAGTGGATGCACAAGAAAACTTTTTCTCCCAAAGTTTTCACCAAAGACTTCACACCTAGCCAAGACTCCTCCTCTTGCAACCCAAATTTCTCCCCATAAATGGAGTCCAAACTCATTTCTGAACGCATATGTTGATGGAGAATTGAATTAGCTACGTTTTGATACCAAGAACATTAAAATCGGAGCCATAATGAGGGAGTTATGGCCCATTCAATGCAGGCGGCTCCATAAATACGGGTGTAATGGGCCATTATAGTTGCAACCGTAATGTAACTATTATGCATTAATTGTAGCCTTATTAATTCTTGTAACTCCCAGATAATTAATGCTCATTTAATTCTCTTCGTTTCGACTCTAAGAATGTTCAAATCGGAGTTAAAATGAGAGAGTTATGAGCATTTGAAGCTTGACGGTTGGTAATAAATTCAGGCGGTTGCTAATAAATTTTGGCGGCTACGAGATTACGATCCCATAATGAGGCAAATTATGGCCATGAGGTAGATCATGTCCATGCCCATAATCTTAGTGTAGAAGTACAATTTGTCTTGAAATTTGCAGGTGGGCAGTATGGCCTTGGCTTGATTTGTGGCCTGAGTTATAGCGTCAGAAATCGCTGATTAGAAGATTGTGACTTTGATGAATTATGGCTCTGCCCGTAATCTCCTTGTCGAGGTCGTCTTCAACCGAAAGGTTATCGTTGAGGAAGTTAGAGGCATGTCTTTGAATTATGACTATGCTTGCATCAAAACGGGTCCATCGAGAAGCCAATCAGAGAATTACGGTCATGGAGGTGGCGCAAGGCTTGAAGAAGGTGGACAAAAGGCTTGGCTCTTCTTCCCGAGGCTAGCACCGGGTGTGGAAGAAGAGGACTCAAGGGATCCGTGTGTGTGAGACTGCAAAGGGCGCACGCTTGGGCGCCTATCACGACATCGGCATCGTCTTGCTTTGAGGTATCTTCTATCTCATCGTGTCGACTCCCTCGCTTGCGATCTTCACTGGGTTTTTGGGACTGGCCTATTTCGGAGATATTAGTTCCGCTGCGCAATGTATTTGTGTAATTTGTATCTCTGAAAATTGTAAAATATCCCCGGGGTTTCCCAACAAAGAAAAGGTACATAATAGCAATTATTTAACTCTAACTGAAGTCTAGAAGGCAAGGAGAGAGTCAAAATTCCTACAGCAACAGTAGTAACTTGGGCTCCATTTCCATCCTGTAGGTCAAATTCTCCAGGCTGCACCGATCTACTTTTCTTGAGCCCCTGTATATTTGTACAAATATGAGCTCCGCATGCAGTATCCAATACCCATGACATAGTAGTAGAAAGGTTGACTTCGGTAACATAAATACCTGAGCTTGAAGACGAAGCTCTGCCTCTCTTCTTCTCATTCTGAAGTCGCATCATGTCCTTTATCATGTGAGGTGGTCCTCCACATGAGTAGCACTTGTTATTCCTGATCCTTTTCATCTTTAGTTTCAGTCCCTTGGTCAAACCTTTCGGCTCACCACACTGAATATCTACTTTAGGAGGATTGAGCCTAACCAATTCATCGAAGAGCTGCCTTAGATTAGAAATAATCTCAGAAGCACTCTTAGATTCATAGTGCCCTCGAAACTCAGGCGACATGTTGGTTAGCATTAAATTAGCAACCTTCAAAGTATCAGCCTGATGCTTATTATAAGCATCCTTCTCAGCCGCTGAGGCCGAGCATGGAAGTGGCTCAGGAATAGGCTGCTCAAGGACATAAAGCTTCCTCTCGAGCTTGAGCACGATTCTCAAGTTCACATACCAATCCATCAAGTTGGATCCAACCAACTTGTCCTTCTCAAGGATTGATCGCAGTGACCATCCGCTATTGTTTGTCGCCATTGTTCTACAACAGTCAAGAAACAGCAGATTAGTACTACTTCCAATCATTTAACTTGGACTTGTGTTAAATGATTATGGCTCCCACTATTTTAATCAAATTGATAACCCCCAAAGTCAATCGGGAAATCTAAGATTTCCTAGTGAGATGGGATCCTTATTCCACATGAGGCTTTGCATCCCACAAGGGTGGGATGAGATACACAAAGTGACCCATGCTTCTTAAGGTGGGCACGTCGACCGATTGCACTTGGCAATTCCCCATATTGAGACAGTCTAGGCATTTCATGTCTAGCGAGGGCTGGATACAGCATAAAACCCTAACCTCTCAACGATGCCTCTAGAGTTCTATTATGTGCCCAGCACATGTGAAAATCTAGTCAAGTCCATTCCTAACCGTTATGCCCAGGGCCAACGAGTTTCCTTGCGAAGGCACGCCCAGGGTAAAACTGGACTGGGGAAACCATTGTCACCACACACCTTCTAAAGATAAGTGGGTGTGTCCCACGAGGGTGGAAAATAGTGCACAACACCACTGATCGATAGTTTGATGAGGGCTACGCGTTAGAAGGCTACTATACTTGATATATTTGATTAAGGATTTTTGAGGTCTCATCCTCTTAGGCATGCAATCCTACAGTGAGAACATAAAGATAAAACATTGCAGGCATGCTTTAGTAGATAAGGAAAACAGTAAATGGATGATGTGATCATGGCCCATTCAAGACATTGAACAAGCCCATGTCAAAAGGGGTTCAATTCTTGACCTAGGACTCAAGCCCCTAAAAACTAGACCTAGCCTAGCTGACCTCTAGCTTGATCTTCAAGGTTACCTCCAAAGTCCACCATGGTTTAGCTCTCAAACCCTAGAGGTAGTTCTAGGGAAACCCAAGAAACACACCCCATGGTTTGGCCAATGCCATGGGTCCTCCTCCAAGGAAGATGCACCACCTTTGTTGAAGCTTGTTGTGCTATCAATTATGTAGGATGCGCCCCCTTAATCTTCATCTTGAATTTTACAAAATAAAAGAAAAAGAATGGTGGCACGCAGGCCTCACAAGAAAACATCGCAGGCATGCAATTGGGGCTTGACTAGTGATCACAACATCATGCACAAACAAAGTACTTACTCATGCAATTCTATATGCACATGAAAAACCTAAAATCTGAAATTTTAGTTTTGTATAAAACATGTCTTTCTTCCTCTTCTTCTTATCACAGATCTTTTGATTATCTGAGATTATGTTTCATCATGATTTTATAGATCCTTTCAACTGGCAATTTTGTCAGATCAAGAGACCCGGCTAGTCCGAAAACACAATGCCCATCCTACTTGACAAAATTGTGTGCACCTTCGATCTTAAATCAATCAGAAAAATAATCATCCAATAATCAAAAAGAAATTGAATAGAGGATAGGAAGTAAAGACCTACAATTTTTCCTACTTAGAAAAATCGTGAGCATGGCATATGCAATTTGCGAAAATTAAATATGGCATGTGAGCATAGAAAAGCATAAAAAACATCGTTCGAGGCTTGCAAGTCGCTCTGATACCACTGTTGGGAAACCCCGGGGATATTTTAAAAAAATTTTCATATACTGCATAGCGGAAGAATAACCCCGAAACAGGCCAGTCCCAAAAACCCAGTGAAGATCGTCATGCGAGGGAGTCGACACAATGAGCTGAGAAGGTACCTTGAAGCAATTTGAGACGATGTCGATGTAGGCGCCCAAGTGTGCGCCCTCTGCAGTCTCACACACATAGGTGCTTTGAGTCTTCTTCTTCCACGTCCGGTGCTAGCCTCGGGAAGAAGATCCACGCCAAGGGAGTTCCTCTTGAACACTTGCGCCAATCACCAAGGTGGAGAAGCGCCAAGGGAAGAAGAGGAAGAAGATCTCTTTTATCTTGATGGAAGAAGAGGAGAAAATCTTTAAGAACCCCAAGCTTTCGGCCCTCCACTTGTCTCCATGCCTCCAAGAGGAATTAATGTCATGAGAGGGGTGGGCTAGGGTCTCTTTTATAGAGATCATGTGTGGCTTGGAGAAGAATTAGGAGAGCATGATTTTAGGAATTAATTAATTAAATCCTAAACCAATTAGGACTCTAATTAATAATTAATTTAAATAAAATTAGCTCTATTAAATCTCCACAAAAATAGGACTCTAATTAATTAATTAATTAGCCCCTATTTTATCTCAAATGATTAATTCAAAATCAACTTTAATTAATCACATGATATTAATTAAGGCATAGGCGCTAACCCTAGTCAAACTAGGGTTAAATATGCGCTTACCTTTTCTTCTCCTTAAGCCCAATTAACTTATCAGTAGGCCCAACTATATAATGGGCCTAGCCCAAGGTCAATTATGCATGTTAATCAACCGATTGGATCCAATCCAATTTAACCCAAGGTCAACCGAGGTTAACCATGGTTAATTTGGTCAATATGCCAAAAATGGAAGTTGGCCTTAATAAGTTTCTTCCAAATAGATCTGAATTAGCCAATAACTCGATCCAAAGGCTACCCAATCAATACGAAAACTCGAGCATCAAACTGTGCGACCCTGCAGGTTCCTTTGACGTTGGCAGTGCTGACCTAAGGTCACCACAAGCAGTGAGTGGCACCTAGCAGTGCATCGCTGCTACCCACGTCATTGGAATGGATATTGACATCGACATCCCCATCATCGCAACTAGGCACTGATGTATTATAGTCCCTTTACCAAACAGATATCCGATTGGACAAGTGTGTCACCACTTGTTTTAACCCAATCACATGGTTATGACTAAATCAGGTTCTCACCTAGGTATGGCCATACACTTTCAGTCATAGAACCATAAAGGGCCCTGTGGATATCAAGCTTCCCTCAGGAAGGGGCAAATCCTCTATCTGTCAATTGGTCTTCTCATATGGGTCATGACATACTCAATGACAACCGTTATGACCTCCCAACTACGGCGAGATGTTAGGTTGTATCAAAGCATGTCCCTAACCACATAGAAGAGTCAATGGCCTCAAGTCTAGGGATCAACACATCTCCTTTCACTTGTGAGGATAACTCATGACACCAAGTCATTGCCTCATAGCGGGTCGATCCAGTATATCTACCACTGATATACCCATATGTCTGTGTTAGCATTTTGTGCCTAACCAGCCCATATACCAGTCTCTCATGCACCATAGCTGTCCCATATCTACTAAGGTACTTGACTAGGGACAGAAAGTTTGAGCACAGATCCAATCTATCTCCAAGGACATCATCACATAAGCACACATTCGCAGATAGAAACAAATGATGATAACGACAATGCCAGAATGATATATAAATATCAATGTTAAGTAGTACAATAATGGACCAATATTAGGTCCTAGGGCATATACACCAATAATACTCATGAAATGGCACAAAACATGCATCTGTCCATATTCTTGGAGTTTTGCGACACGACAAAGATGAACAGAGTTTCAAGCGATGCACTACGACTGCGACTCTTCTCATTCTCTCTTCGGGATAGAGCTCGAAGTTGGCTATATTCTCTCCAACCTGAATCGCTTACAATATGGGAACAACTTTCCTAGGCATTTCTCTCAAAGTACTTTCCCCCCCAAGCAAAACTGTCCAACTGCGAAACCAGATCACTGGTTTCACCCATCAAGATAGGGAATCTTTGTATGAAGCTTGGGAGCGATTCAAGGAGCTTCAACGTCTATGCCCACACCATGGCTTAGAAAAATGGGTAATTGTTCATACATTTTACTATGGTCTTAACTATAATACACATCTTACTGTAGATGCAGCCGTTGGTGGAGCAATCATAAACAAAAACGTCGATGATGCAATGAATCTGTTGGAGGATATGGTGTTGAATCACAACCACTAGGCTGGAGACCAACGAGGTACATCATCTAGGGCTGTCGCGCCAGGTAAGTATGAATTAGATGCCTTGAGTTCTTTAGCTGCCAAGGTTGACTCATTATCTTGTAAACTAGATTCAATGCATGTCAATTCTATTGATTCAAGTTCTAATTCTGCTGTATGTGAGATTTGTGGTATTTTTTGCCACAACCATGCTAATTGCCATTTAGTTGTTTCCCAACCCTCTGAACAACACCGAGAATATGTTAATGATGTAGGGAACCAAACTCCTAGACCTCAACTTGATCCCTACTCAAAAACATATAATCCTGGTTGGAGAAACCATCCTAACTTCTCTTACAGGACAACCCCAACCCTACTCCACAATTAAATTACAGACCACCACCTGGATTTCAACCTCGACCATATGCACCACAACCTCAAAGGACCTCACTTGAAACAATCATGGAAAATTTTATGTCCTCTCAAACCAAAACCAATGAGAGTGTAAATGATATACTACATCATGTGACGACTAGACTGGATGCCATTGAAGCCCATAACAAACAAGTAGATTTACAATTGGAAGACTTAGCCACCAGTCTAGCAAGACCCTCAGGTAGGTTACCTTCCCAACCCGAACAAAACCCACGAGAGAATTGCAGTGCAATTACTACTCGTAGTGGTAAGCAATTGGAGGAGCCGAGAGTACCTGATTCAAACCTGAGTCTTGATGCATCTACTAGTCATGTACTCGAACCCGAGATACCAAGTGAGGAGAAAGATGATCAAGAGAGTGAACCAGCTTATGTTCCACCACCGCCTTATAAGTCACCAATTCCATTCCCACAAAGACTGGCTAGAGCAAAGCTGGATAAACAATTTGAAAAATTTTAAAAAATTTTGAAAAAATTGTATATTAACATCCCCTTCACTGAAGCTTTAACGTAGATGCCCACGTATGCGAAATTTTTAAAGGAAATTCCTTCAAACCAATGGAAGCTAGAGGAACCAAGCACAGTTGCGCTCACTGAAGAGTGCAGCGCCGTCATTTAAAACAAGCTTCCAGAGAAATTAAAAGATCCGGGCAGTTTTTCGATACCATGCAAAATAGGGGATTTATCTTTTGATCATGCATTATGTGATTTAGGTGCCAGTGTCAGTTTAATGCCTTTTTCTATATGTAGGAAACTGGACATTGGCAATGTGAAACCAACACCGATCTCATTACAACTTGCTGACCGCTCAGTATGCAAGCCGATAGGAATTCTGGAAGATGTTCCAATTAAGGTCGGTAACTTCTTCATTCCAGTCGACTTTGTCGTGCTAGAGATGGAAGAAGACATGAAGTTGCCGATAATTTTGGGAAGACCATTTCTTGCAACTGCCGGTGCAGTTATCGACGTTAAGAGTGGAAAATTAGCCTTAAACATCGGTGAAGAGGCTATTGAATTTGATTTAGCAAGAAGTATGAAACACCCTTCTGTCACAGATTCATGTTGGAGCCTAGATATTATTGATGATACAGTCAAAGATGAAAATACCATAGATGATGGGATGAACATGGACTCACTAGAGGCCTATCAATTGGAGAGTCCAAATGCTGAAGAGAATGAAGAAGACCAAGTTTATGTGAAACTGATGGACTCAGCTGAATTCCTTGGTGCTGACACCTACATTGCAAACTCTGAATAATACTGTGGTCGAGCTAATGACCCTAAACAAGCGCTTCTTGGGAGGCAACCCAAGTGTTTCGTTTGGTCTTTTCTTTAATGCTTTATTTAGTTTTAGTTAAATGCTTATCTTATCTAATGATTACTATCCATTTCAGTAACGCTTGCAAGTTAGCTCAACGACAAGGATGATCCTTAGGAGGAAGGTGCTGAGATGAGCACCGACAACGACTCTGATGATGATTCTGACTGGTCTTGTGAGTATCGCAACTCATTTCTCCAAATTTTGTGCTCTTTACATGCTATGCATAGAGACTATGTATAATCTAAGTCTGGGAGATTGTGGGTTCTTCTTTAAAACTTATTAGGTAGAAACTTTAAACTTGTTTTGATGTTGGTATATTTTGATGACACTTTTTTGGTTTCTTATTCTAATGTTTGTTACACCCCTGGTTCCGATATTGGACTACATTATCTGATGTTTATTCTAATCTGATGATGGGTGGATAAGTGGTGATATTATTTCTAATGGAAATCATGATAGCTTAATAATTTATTGAATCTCTGGGATACTATCATTAGGTTCTGAATCTTAGTTCAAACAAGTAATTCATTTAATTATCTTTTAATGGAAAAAAGGTTGTTTGTATCTCGTTCTCAAACTTGTTATTTCAAAGCAAATGCAAATTTTACTTTGTGTTTATTCGTTCTATGCCATTTTACCGCTAGAATTACCTTGATCACGTAATTTCTTTTCTTGGGAGCCGCAAGAAGGACCGAAAGCTGAATTGCAACACTAGATTTGCTAGTTCGAACATACTCTGACCTGTTAAGAAATAGAGCAGGATTTGAATAAGGAATTTTATAGTATCTCTGAACCTATTGGATCAATCTAGGTACAGTGAGCCACGAAAGTAGGATGCCGATCTAGATTGATACCGGATTATGCCATCGAAAGAGTGTAATCTGTACCTTTTGATACTTCCTTAAGCACTTTTAAAATTATCTTGCTATGATTTTAACTCGTATGAATTTAAAATCCATCAACGAGATGAACGTGAAGTTCTGATATCTCTAACCTCTGTTTTCTCCCCAAAAGCATTCTCTTGCTAGACTCGATTTATTTTAAGTTGTATTGCTTTACTTTTCATAATCTCGAACCACTTAATCGATCGTCTAGCTATTAATTTATAATCTCTTGATACTTGATCACTATCCTTGTGGGATCGACATCTAAAGTACTACTACGACAAAACCGTCACGCTTTCGGTTAGTTGTGCGTTAGTGTAGCATACATCAGGCTTTGCATACTTATTTATCATAAAGTACCAAATCGCCGCATAATCTGTATAAACAATAACACACGAATCAATAAGATAGGATCAAAACTTATCAAATGCGAACACTACGGCTAAAAGCTCCTTTTCGGTTGTGGCGTAATTACTTTGCACTCTATCTAGAGTTCGGCTGGCGTAATAAATGACATGTGTCCGGTTATTCTTCCATTGCCCCAAAACAGCTCCCACCGCATAGTCATTGGCATCGCACATAACTTCGAAATGTAGTGACCAGAAAAGTAGATCGGTGCGGCCTGGAGATATTGGCCTACGAGTTGGAAACGGGGCACAGCTTGCTGCTGTTGCTGTAAGAGTTTTGACTCTCTCCCTGCCTTCTGGACTTCAGTTAGAGTTAGATAATTGCTATTATGTATCTTCGCTTACTAAGAACATTGTGTCCATTCCTTGCTTGGCAAAGAAAGGATTTAAATTTGAAATAAATAAGAACTCTTGTTCTTTTTCATTTGCAAATATGTTCTATGGAAAGGGTACTTTGTGCAACGGTTTATATGTTTTGGACATGGATAGCTCTATTTGTAACATAAATAATAAAAGGACCAAACTGAGTGGTTCAGTTGGTGCTTTCTTATGGCATTGTTGATTAGCCCATATAAACAAGAATTGCATTCAACAACTCTATGCAAATGGGTTGCTAGGTTCAAGTTCCTTGAAGGAATTTGATACATGCGAACCTTGCTTGTTAGGAAAATGACAAAGGCACCTTTCACCAAGACAGGTGAAAGGGCAAAAGGTTTGTTGGATCTCGTACATAGCGATGTGTGTGGGCCATTCAATAAGCAAGTCAGAGGAGGCCACAACTACTTCATCACATTTACTAATGATTTCAGTAGATATGGTTATGTCTACCTAATGAGACATAAGTCTGAATCGTTTGAGAAATTCAAAGAGTTCAGACATGAAGTAGAGAACCAACTTGGTAGATCCATTAAGGCTCTTCGATCATATCATGGTGGAGAGTACCTGAGTGGTGAGTTTCTTGACTATCTGAGAGAGTGTGGGATTTTATCCCAACTCACTCCTCCTGGAACACCCCAATGGAATGGTGTGTCTGAAAGGAGAAATCGAACTTTGTTGGACATGGTTCAATGTATGATGAGTCATGCAACTCTACCTCCCTCATTCTGGGGACATGCGCTTAATACAGCTTCTCTAATACTGAATAACGTTCCATCTAAAAGTGTCTCCAAAATACCATATGAGGTATGGAGTGGGAGATGCCCTAATTTATCTTTTATCAAGATCTGGGGATGTGAGGCTTATGTCAAGCGTCAGGATTCTAGCAACCTAGAACCTAGATCTGATAAATGTATATTTGTGGGGTACCCTAAGGAAACTAAGGGTTACTACTTCTATAATCCCACTGAGAACAAAGTATTTGTTGCTCGAAATGTTGTCTTTCTAGAGAAAGAGTTTCTCATGAAAGAAGTTAGTGGGAGGAAGTTTGACTTGGACGAGGTCCAAGAGCAACCACAAAATGTAGAGATGGAACCTGAGCCACCTACACCGGTTGATAGGCAACCTGAGGCTTAGACACAGGCCCCACGTAGGTCTGGGAGGATTCGTCGTGTACCTAAGAGGTATAGGTCGCTGCCAACCCAACACGACGGGATATTCATCATTGAGGATGAACCCAAGACTTATGATGAGGCGGTCAGTGGACCGGACTCCGAGAAATGGTTTGACACCATGAGATCCGAAATGGATTCCATGTCAGCTAACCAAGTCTGGGATTTGGTTGAGTTACCTGATGGGGTAAAACCCATAGGGTGTAAATGGGTCTTCAAGAAGAAGACAGACATGGATGGCAACGTGGTTACCTATAAAGGTAGACTAGTGGCTAAGGGATTCAAACAAGTCCACGGGGTGGACTATGATGAAACCTTTTCGCCAGTTGCTATGTTCAAATTCATTAGGATTCTGCTTCCTATAGTTGCATATCATGATTATGAGATATGGCAGATGGATGTAAAGATAGCTTTCCTTAATGGGAAACTAACTGAGAATGTGTATATGACACAACCTGATGGCTTCATCCATCCTGCAAAGGCCAATAAGGTCTGCAGGCTAAAGAGATCCATCTATGGATTAAAGCAAGCATCTCGAAGTTGGAATCTTCGATTTGATGAAGCTATGAGAGATTATGGCTTTATCAAAAGCGAAGATGACACTTGTGTATACAGAAAATTCAGTGGGAGCCTGGTGACTTTTCTGGTCTTGTATGTCGATGACATACTACTCATCGGGAACGACATCCCTAGTCTTCAAGCTGTGAAGACATGGTTAGGGAAGTATTTTGAGATGAAGGACTTAGGGGAGGTCGCCTATATCCTAGGCGTGAGGATCTACAAGGATAGATCCAGGAGGCTCCTAGCCCTTAGTCAAAGTACTTACATTGATAAGGTCCTGGAGAGGTTTATCTTGGAGCAATCCAAGAAAGGGTACCTTCCAGTAAGACATGGCCTTACTCTCTCAAAGAGCCAGTGTCCCACCACACAGGCTGAGAGGGATGACATGAGTCGAGTGCCTTATGCTTCGGCAGTGGGATCGATCATGTATGCATTTTTGTGTGCTAGACCAGATGCGGCTTATGCTGTGAGCATAACCAGCCGATACCAATCCAATCCTAGTTTACAGCACTAGGTGGCTATAAAGAACATCCTGAAGTATCTGAGAAGAACTAAAGATTTGTTCCTAGTCTATGGGGGACAGGAAGAGCTCAGTATGTAGGGCTACACTGATGCATCTTTCCAGTCTGACCCTGACGACTTTAGATCGCAAGCTGGCTATGTGTTTAAAATGAATGGAGGCGCTGTTTGCTGGAAGAGCTTCAAGCAATCCAGTATTTCCGATTCTACAACCGAAGCTGAGTATGTGGCCGCTTCTGAGGCAGCCAAAGAAGCTATTTGGATAAGGAAGTTCATTTTTGAACTTCAGGTGGTTCCCAGTGTAGTGGATCCCATTGAAATCTACTGTCATAACAATAGAGCAATTGCACAAGCCAAAGAACCACGGTCTCATCAAAGATCCAAACATATACTCAGGAGATTTCACCTTATCAGAGAGATCATTGACAGAGGTGATGTAAAGATTAGCAGAGTTGACACAGAGAACAATCTGGCAGACCCATTGACCAAGGCTTTGACACAGCAAAAGCATGACTGTCACGCTAGAGATATGGGGTTGAGATTCCTCAACCTCTAGGTCTTAGTGCAAGTGGGAGATTGTTGGTGTATATGCCCTAGGACCTAATTTTGGTCCATCTGTGTACTACTTAACTTTGATATTTATATCATTTTGGCGTTGTCATTATCTATGTTTGTCTACATCTGCGAATATGTACTTACATGATAATGTCCCTGGAGACAGATTGGATCTATGCTTAAATCATCGTCCCCAGTCGATGTACCTAAGTGGATATGGGATAACTCTGGTACTTGTGAGACTGGTATATGGGCTGGTTAGGCACGAGGTGCTAACGCAAACATATGGGTATATCAGTGGTGGATATACTGGACCGACCTACTGTGAGGCAATGACTTGGTGTCACGAGTTATCCTCACAAGTGATAGGAGATGCATTGATCCCTTGACTTGAGGTCATTGGTCATTCTATATGGTTAGGGACATGCTTTGATACAACCTAACACCTCGCCGTAGTTGGGGAGTAATAACGGTTGTCATTGAGCATGTCACGACCCATAGGAGAAGGTCAATAGACAGACATAGGATTTGCCCCTACCTAAGGGAAGCATGATATCCATGGAGCTCCTCTATGGTTCTATGACTGAAAGTGTATGGCCATACCCAGGTGAGACCTGATTTAATCATAATCATGAGATTGGATGAAAACAAGTGGTGACACACTTGTCCAATCGGATATCAGTTCGGCAAAGAGACTGTAATGCATCTGTACCTGATTGCGATGATGGGGATGTCGATGTCGATATCCATTCCGATGACTTGGGTAGCAGCGATGCACTGCTAGGTGCCACTCACTGCTTGTGGTGACCTTTGATCAGCACTGCCAGCGTCAGAGGAACCTATAGGGTCGCACACCTTGATACTCGAGTTCTCGTATTGATCGAGAAGCCTTATGATCGAGTTATTGAATGACTCGGATCTATTTGGGAGATTTCATCAGCGCCGATGGGCCTGATGAGATGGAAGAAACTTATTAGGGTCAACTTCCATTTTTGGCATATTGACCAAATTAACCATGGTTAACCTAGTTTGACCTTGGGTTAAATTGGATTAGATCCAATGGGTTGATAGACATGCATAATGGACCTTGGGCTAGGCCAATTCTATAATTGGGCTTATTAATAAGTTAAATGGGCTTAAGGAGAAGAATGTGTAGGCGCATGTTTAACCCTAGTTAGACTAGGGTTGGCGCCTATGACACATATGGTTAATCTAAGTTGATTTAATCATTTGTGGGCTAATTAATTAATTATTTAAATAATTAATTAGAGTCCTATTTAATATGGCTGATTATTTAAATAATTAATTAGAGTCCTAATTGGATTAGGACTTGATTATTTAAATAATTAATTAGACTCCTAATTGGATTAGGACTTGATTAATTCTTAAAATAATTCTATTTCCTACTTCTTCTCCAAGCCGCCCACTTGGCTTGATCATAGCCACCCCTAATCGCCTGTCCTTGCTATAAATATAACCCCTAGTCACCCCTTTTGGATATATGAATTACTTGAAGGCGTGAACAATAGAAGGGGCGAGAGCAAGGAGAACTTGGACGAACATCTTCCATACCCTAGCCGCAAGCAACCTTCCTCTTTTCCTCTTGGCGTTTGGAGCATTAGAGCTTGGCGGCTTGTCTTCTTCCCTCCTCCTCCTTGACGCAACTTCTCTAGAAGGTGGCGCAAGTGAAGTGGAGGTCTCCCTAAGGCTTGGATCTTCTTCCCGAGGCTAGCACCAGGCGTGGAAGAAGAGGACTCGAGGCATCCGTGTGTGTGAGACTGCAGAGGGCGCACGCTTGGGCGCCTACCTCGACATCGGCCTCATCTTGCTTTAAGGTATTTTCTATCTCATCGTGTCGACTCTCTCACATGCGATCTTCATTGGGTTTTTGGGACTGGCCTATTTCGGGGATATTATTCCGCTGCCCATTGTAATTGTCTCTGAAAAATTTGTAAAATATCCCCGGGGTTTCCCAACAGAAAAGGGATTGGAGGAACGTACGCAAGCGGACCTATATATTTTTCCTCCCCTTTTTCCTCACAACTATCTAATGCAAGAGTGTCGTCCTCATGTTTGACTATAGGACCCTCGATAGAGTCTCTAGGTGCATCATTGTTTTTGCCGCTCACAATAGTTACCGCATTACAATGCTCCCTGGGATTCATCTCAGTTTGTCCCGGAAGTTTCCCTGTGGGTCTACTAGTGGAACTTGCTTGCTGAGCAATCTGATTCTCTAACATCTTGTTGTGGGTAGCCAAAGCATCCATATGAGATGTCAGCTGCTTGACCGCATCAGCGAGGTCATCAGTGCTCTTCTGCTATTTCATAAGAAATCTGATACGCACCGCAAGTGCACGGTGTTATCGAAGTAATACAAAAGATATCGATCCCACAGGGAACAAGGTGAGTACTAGAAAGTCTAATTCTTTGGAATCTAAACAGGTCAAGTTGTGGTTTTTGGTACTGATGTGAACTAAGTTTAAGCAAAATCATAAATAAGAAAGCAAGTAATTACAGCAGAGAGAATCCATGAGAGAAAGAATCAGGGCTCGGGTCTCCACCACTCTGACGATTTCAATAGCTCTAAGGAACGAATACTAATTACAAGGATCTACAAATATGCATAAGGAATCTACCCTATTGTACAAAGGTGCCCTCTTTCGAGTGTACACCCCGGTGCTTGCCTAGAACGTCTCCTACTTTCGTGGTGGACCGTTTTCGACAAACCCAATGGGTTCCGTGATAGATTATGAACCCCCGAGCAAAGAACAAGCACTTTCGCGCCAAGTCTTCACAAGATTCACAATGAGGTTCGGTCATTACAGCTCTACTCTCGTTATGAACTGTAATAACTATGACATGATAATACTTGGCTAGAGTACAAATCAAGAAATAAGTGCATCAAGTGAAATATGCTAAAGATATGATCCAAATAACAAGATTAAAACAAGAATAGCATACAGAAATCGTTAGAGGGCTTTAACCTAGCCCTGAAAACTAGTTTACACTACAACCATTGCTAAATCGCTCAAAATACTCTCTTTATACATAAGAACATCACAGGAAAAGTTTTCTAAGATGGAGAAGACAATAAATCGAAAGAAGTAAATAAGAATCACTAAGGTCTAACGATCAAATCTCCAGAAATCGCCTGTTCGGTGTGTCAGTCTGCCCTAGCTATTTCGTCGTCGATTTCCTCTCTTTAGCCCTTACGAAAGTTAGGGCTTTTGTACTCTCCTCGTTCTCCTTCAAGTCAGCTTTCCGAAAAATCCTCACTTGTTAAATTTGGCGTTGAATCCGGTTCAAAATCGCCAGAAAATCGAGCAGGTATCGGGTTGATCCGTCAACTTCATGGGTGAACCCTGCCGGGTTCACCAGGTGGTGAAGTGCACGGTGTAGCTTTGCTGCAAAATAATCATGGGTGAATCCCGTGGGGTTCACCTACCAGTGAAATCTTCGGCGTATTTCTGTGCGGGACTTCATCATGCCTGATCATGGGTGAACCCCATGGGGGTTCACCTGCCAGTGAAGTGAGCGGCAGATTTCAAAAAAAAAAAAACCTTCGACATCATCGGTGAACCAGGGTTCACCAGGCAGTGACGCGCGCGCTGAATTACGTCCTTTGGTAAGATCACGGGTGAACCTCATGGGGTTCACCTGGCCGTGAAATCCAGAAAGGGCTCCGATTGAGCCCAAATTTTACATGCAGTTTCATCTTCTCATAAGGAATCACCCCCATGCTCTTAGATTCTTCAAAAAGGCTTCAAAATTGGGTGTTTTTACCTGAAATTCAATAAGATAGATGAAAAAGTGAAGATTCTGAAGTTTTGAAGTAAATAAGCCTGAAAGGAGTGTAAAATCGTCAAAATAGGCCAAGACTATAAAAATGCATGGCATCAAAATCCCTCTAGCATGGTCTACAAGTTTGACTTCTGGGGCTGTCCATATTGTCTTAATTGAAAGCCCAGTGGTGGCCTGTTATTCTGCTGTAGATACTGAGGAGGAGCTTGCCCTTGATTGTTCTTGTAGGACAAGTTGGGGTGGTTCCTCCATCCTAGATTGTAGGTTACAGAATACGGGTCATTCACTGCTCTCTGATTGAAATTCCCCAAGGCATTAACTTGTTCCTGACCGAACTCTTCTTGAGATGAAGCAATAAACTAACAGTCAGATGAATTGTGCCCTGTTACACCACACACTTCATAGGAAACTGCATTAACGGCAACTGAGCGAAAGGAAAAAGAATCTAACTTCTGTGACAATGAATCTACCTTTGCCGTAAGAGATGTCAAGGAATCGTTATGGTACTTACCAAGTCCCGTAGAAGTAGTACCTCACTCACTTGACCAGTGGTTATGGTTCATGGTCATATCCTTGATGACACCAAAATATGTAGTATATTTTGTATCATTTTAGATACCTTTTCATGCTAAATTGAAGATCTTTTGCTTGTTTTTATGCTGAATTCATCAAATATTGCAAAGTCTACTCCTATTTTGGTTTTTCATGATTTTCAGGCAAAAAGGCACTATTTTGGGCGTTTTTAAGCAAAATCAAAGACATGGAAGAATTACCATCATCAAGAGAAGGTCACACAAGAATTTTCACGCAAATCGAGGCAAAGAACTAAAATACGGCAGTGCCGTAAGCCATTTTACGGTACCGTATTTCTGCGGCTACCGTATTATCAAGAACACGGCCGTATTTTGGTGATTTTTCGAATAGAAAGATTTTCAGATTTTACGGCACTGCCGTAAGAATTTACACGGCCGTATTTTCTAGCGCTTCAGACTAGAGAGTTCACCAGATTTTACGGCACTACCGTAAGGGATTTCACGGGCCGTATTTTCCACTCGTTTACGAACAGAGAGTTTAGCCGATTTTACGGCACTAGCTGTAAACCATATTACGGTGCCGTAATTTCCAGATGACATCAAATCAGAAGCTTCAACCGATTTTAAGGCACCGCCGTAACATATTACACCGCCGTAATTTCCAGTCAAAACGCGAGTTTTTCAGCCCGAAACTTGCGAAGGCCATAACATTTGATCCAGAGCTCCAAATTTAGATCCGAAAGTTGCTGCGGATTTGCCTTTAAGAGGAGAAGGCGTACGAAGTGGAAAAGAGAACTTTTATCACGTATCTAGGGAGAAATTTCCAGAGAGGCGGCTAGGGTTTATTCTCACGCCGAGAGGCGTAGAGGGCACCTCAGGCCTTGATTTTCACGCAGAAGCTTCGCCTGGAGGAGAAGACAACAGCCCAGAAGTTGCAGAGGAAAAGAAGTTCAATTGGAGGAGGAATCGATGAAATCGGTGGTGATAGCACTGTTCATCGAGTTCTGCTTGCAAAATATGGCTGTGAAATATTTCACAGCCGTGCTGTATTTTTTAAAACCTCTTTTCTAGTTGATTTTTGATCTTCTGAATTTATGGATTATTGTATTTTCTTCTCCATGCAAGCTTAATACTGTTTTGGGACATAGGGTTTAATCCCTTTGATTTTTAATGATTAGATAACTCTTTTCTTTCATCATGATAATCTTTGTTGTGATAATTTTACTCTTGTGATAAATTGTGCTTAGATTCTCTATAATTGCATGTTATTAATTATGTTCTTAGAGTTTTTGCAATGAGACTGAAAGGTGATTTGCTTGAGAGCTTGGAACCCTAGAATTGCATGGTAGGAACCCTTCTTTAGGTAGATCCTATTTAATCTATTCTAGTA
This sequence comes from Costus lasius, assembly GCA_027563935.2. NCBI lineage: Eukaryota > Viridiplantae > Streptophyta > Magnoliopsida > Zingiberales > Costaceae > Costus > Costus lasius. The sequence continues at coordinate 107,685,724 of CM050450.1, forward strand.
GAATTATTGCCATGATTATAACATGTATCTATAGATCGAGTCTATTTGTCAAACGTGGAGATCTTGCACGAAAGTGAGGATCGGAATGTTGGAGTTCCATGAGTAAAACTAGTGTAGAATCCGGATGCACAAAAGTGATCCTTGAGACTCTACTAGAGATTATCAACCTAGAATCCGGATGCACGAAAGTGATCCCTGTAATCTTTGATTGATGATTTACTTACCTTCAGCATTGAAAATAGATCTTGCACGAAAGTGATGATCGGTTATCTGCATGATTGTCTGCACGAAAGTGAGACAATTCCTTTATCAAGTAAATTAGGTATTTATCATAACAAGATTTGATTGACTACCCTTTTTATTTATATCTTATCATTAGAATCAAGGAGGATGAAACCCTAGTCCCATGTTTATCTCTCTGATTATCTCTTTAGCATATTCTCTACATAGTTACTTCTGTCAAATTCGGTTTACTTAGCTAGCGAGAAAATGATTATTTGGTAATTAACAATAAGGTCCCTGTGAATTCGATACTTTTCTTTATTACTTCAATAGTTCCATGCACTTGCGGAAGCCTATCAACAAGTTTTTGGTGCTGTTACCAAGGATTAGTCCAAGGTACACGCGTGCCAGACTTGTAGTGTTCCCTTTCGGGCTATCAAGTTTTTGGCGCCGTTGCCGGGGACCTTAGTTTTGTTAATATCATAATAGTTGTTAGTATTGCTAGACTAAGTATTTTTGTTTTAGATTTAACTTTGTTTTTTCTTTTTGCAGGTTTTGGATTTTCACAGTTGTGACAGAACTGTGATATCTGAAGATTTGTGAATCTACTTGTGTTTTGTGTTTTTTTATTTATTTTGAAAAAAAAAAATATTCTCTAATTGATTGGTGTTGGATTATCTTTTTGATAGATTTGAAGATATGTCTTTTTATCAAAATTCATGGGCTTCTGAAAGAAGTAAGGAAAACATGCAACAAGGTAAGTATAAAGATTATTCACAGATGACTCTTGGAGAAATATGGGAATTAAACTCTCATATTGTTTTATGTAATATTTGTAAGTCTTCTGATCATTATACTTCTGATTGCAAATTTAATTCTGCAAATCCTAATTCTTCCTGGTATCAAGATGATCAATATGATTCTAGTTGGAAAAATCAAACTTCTTCTTATGATGATTACTCAAATCATGTTTCTGTACCATACTATGAGGATACTAATGATGACTTGAATGAGACCATTAAACAACTCAATTCTAGGTTGGATGACATGATTGCACATGTTGAATTGCTAAAAACCCAGAAAGCACAACAAGCATATTTATTTGAATTTGAAACTGAAAAGCTAAATTCTTCTTATTCTCCCATTAGATGTGATATTTGTGGATATTTAGATCATTGTACCTCTGATTGTCCATTTTTAAATACCAATTTGTCATATAAAGAATCTTATGAAATGTATGATAGATGGAAAAATTGTCAATCCTTGACTGTTAATACTGAACTGCTAGAAACCCAGATTGCACAGCATGATTCCTTATTTGAGTTTGATACTGAAAAAATTAATTTAGAAAATTCCCCCTGTGATCATGATTGTTTTGAGATTGAGCCTTATGTGGATGTTCATGAATCTCACTCTGTTGTTGATAATTTTGATATTGATTCATCTGATAATTTATTTGAGGAAAAAGTTGAGAAAATTGAAATTGAAAACCCTTCTTTTGATGATAACTCTGATTTTGATGTAAATTTATTTATGGTTGAATCTGATGAGTTTGATAAAGGGTTGAAAATTACAGACATTAACGAGCCCCACTGTGATTTTGGTGATTTTTTTGAAATTAATGATAAATCTCTTATGGTCAACTCTGATTCTAATAATTCTTTTTCATATGATTCTGATTTTGACTCTTCTGATGATGAATTATTTGTGGGGAAACATGAGGAAATTAATTTTGAAGAGTCTCATCTTGATTTTGTTGATAATTTTGATATTGAAAAATTGTTTGATGATGAACATGAGGAAGTTGAAAAAGATTTGAATGTTACAAACACTGATGAATCTCACTCTGATGTTTTGCCCTTATCTTTTGTTGAATCTTTTGATGAATTTAAAAAATTGATTTTTAATGAGGAGCCTAATGAAAGACATAAACATTATTATGATGATCCAATACTTGACTATTTTGATCAAAGTCCTTTTCTCATTGCCATTGAAAATATTAATTTGAAGAAAGGACTTATGATTTTACTTTTTGACAAACATAGGAAAATCATAAAGATTACCATGAGAGAATTTGAAAATTTTGATTTTGATTTCTACATATTTGAGAAAACCACTTTGATTTTGATTTATTTGCAATTCTGTATTTTTGAATTAGTGGCTAAAATTTTTGGACAACGGAAGAGGAAGAAATTGCATGCTTTATACTTTGGAACTAATTCACCTGTTTCACCATGATATTGATTTTTGGTCAAGCTATGGACCTAAAATTAGCGCTTCTTGGGAGGCAACCCAAGCACTTTTATCTTAGTTTAGTTTCTTTTATTTTAGTTTATTTTTAGAATTAATTTTTCTTTTATTTTTGTAGGGAAAATCAAATTTTGTGCACAATACGGCACTGCCGTAATCTATTTTACGCCCGTAATTTGCCTCTGAATTTCTCCCAAGAGTTTTCTAGATTTTACGGTGGTACCATAAACAATTCCACGGTACCATATTTCCTGATTATTTCTTAACCGAGAGTTCTTTGCAAATTACGGTACTGCCGTAAGAAAGTTTACGGTACCGTATTTTAACACTGCAGTCTGCTTATTGAGTAGGTGTTTTCTCGCTGTGATTTTAAGAAACTGGGTTGCGAAAATTTTTGATCTTTGGCACGACATGGAAGTACTCATCTTTGTCTATCATCTGGATATTTTTTCTGAATTTTAATGTCCATGGATCTCTCTAAAACATATAGCAACTTTTTGATTATGATTAATTTCTACAGCAGTTTTTTTTTCTGACTGTTCTGACTAGCACTTTTGCTGCCACTTTTAAAGATGTTTTGGTGACTTAAAACCCAGATTTTTCACTTGGAATATGAAGTTCGTGTGTGTCGTTCTATCTCGTGGAATAGTTATTTTCATGAATATATTTTCCGATCATTCTAGGACACATAGCAACTTTTCGAATTTGATTAACTTTTTTTTGTGCAGGTTTTTGCAGTTTTGTAATCTGAGTAGCCTTCTTTCTACTGATGCCCTAAATTCCTGACAGATTTTGATCCTTTGATTTTTATACTTCTGAAAAGAACATATCTTATTCTATTTCATGGTTCTGTCCATTTTCTATTTGGATTATTAAATCTTATTTTTGGGTAGGGCTACTTTTCATAAAAAAATTCAAAAACTGCACAGTTTGCTTTCTACCAGTTATTGCTCATTTTGCCTCCAGATTCAGAAATCTTCAAGAGCAACTGTCGTTCACCTCTAGCCACCACTGCATCTGCCTCTGACATCATTGTTTCCAGCTGTCGACACTAGATCATACCATATGCAGACTCTTACTTCTTCTACTGCCTCTTATTCCATTTTATTTATTTATGCAGTAGACTCTTCATTAGTGATTGCTTTTGTTTATTTTTGCAGTGCTATCTCTCACACCCACCGGCCGACGATCTCACCTCCAGGACTGTGATCTCTAGCAGGCCACTAGAGATTACTCACTCTACTGTCGGCACCATCACCATCATTACCAGCAGCTTTTCAGCTAGCTTCTGTTCACCTCTGCTTCTTGCCTGCTCGACTCTTTCCACCGGCATCCTCTTCAGACCTCCGGCGACAACACTAAAACTAAAGAAAAGTGCCTAGTCTCCAAACTTATCTAATAAGTCAATATTAACTAGCCGTAATCCTCGGCAACGGCACCAAAAACTTGATAGTGTTCTGCAAGTGCACGGAATTATCGAAGTAATAAAAAGATATCATTCCCAATGAGGATTACGTAGTTAAGTACCGACTTTTCGACTTGCTTAAATCTAGGCAAAACAAATGAGTGGTTATGATGAACTTCTAAGTACAAACAATTCAAAAGCAGCTTTTTAGAGGATTCAAGTTCTAAGAGAATCGGGATTTTTAGGTTTCACCACACTGACTATTATGAATCTTATAAAGATAACTCAATCAATAGAAAATATCTATCATGAAAGGAGCTTTTCCTAATGTACATATCACCTCCTCTCGGAGTGTAGTATGGCATTTAATTAAGTTAACTCCCTACTCTCGTGATAGTTAACCTAACTAAACCCATTAAGCTCTATGAAAAGTTGTTTAGATCCTTCAACCAAATCCAACCTACTCTCGTGATTAGATTTGAAGGTTCAATTGAAATAGATCAAACGTTGCGATTCACCTCTCATCCTTCTCGCAACGTCTAATGCGCAATTATACGTGGCCAAGGTAAATTATAAAATGAACACAACTTCAATCAAATCATGATAATAAATTCGTATAAAAAGAGTATGAATAAAGATTAATTCATAAAAGTCAGCGGGCTAAGCCCTAAATCCCGAAACAAGGATCTACTCACTCATGTTCTTAAGGAAATACATGTTTGTACGATGAACAAGTATAGATCTAGTAAAAATCGCAAAGAATTCATTAAGACAACAATAAAACCGGTTTCCCCTCGATCTGGAGATGAAGAGTAGAAGATCAATCGTTGCTTTTGCGTGAAATCTCGTCGAAATTCTACTGGAAAATCAACTTTCGCCTCTTTCGCCGCCGCCCGTTGTGTTCATCCGAAAAGCCTTCTCTAAACCCACGAAAAATCTGATCTTTTATAGTTAGACAGGTCTGGAAAATCAATCGTTGCAAAGTCTGGTTCAAATCCGGTTCGAATCGGTGAAGAATCAAGTGAAAAACTCATCGGGCGGACGTTTTCACGATCCGTAACATGTTCATGGCCACGGCCGTGATTCTTTCTGTGTACAGGCCTTATATCACAAAAATATTCACAGCCCGGAATAGATTTACAACTTCACCCATTGCTCGAGCTCAAAATTACGGCCAATCCAGAATTACGGCCAAGGCCGTAATTCTCGCGTTCTTCACTATTTCGACTCCAAATTCGACGTGTAAGCTCGTGATCTCCTCAGGAATCATGCTTTGGCTTCAAAACTCGTGAAATCCTTCATTTTTGGGTGATTTTACCTACATTTTTATAAAAACCAAGAAAAGTGAAGATTTTGTGCCATGTGAAGTAAAAGCACTGAAATAAGCACAAAATCATGCAAATAAGCCCAAAATATGATCTAAAATATAGGCAAAAATGTGGTGTAAATACAACGCATCAAGTGCCCTCTAGCTTCCCCTTTGGTTAAGTTGAAGAAACTTGGGCTAAAATCACGGTTTCGAAACAGGCGGGTTTGCGATCATGGGCGTGATTCTGATCGTGACCCAGTTGTGATTTGTCAGTTGCAGCTTCAAGTGCAAAGATGAGTCACGGGCATGATTCTAATCGTGACCCGGTCATGATTTCTAGCAGAAGCTCCAATAGATCCAAAAATTTCCAGTTATAATCTTCTTGAATTAGGAGGGATTCCTCTGGCCTCAAAAGTCTTAAAATTCGCCCTTCTTGTGGTCGTTTTGACCTGAAAATGTGAAAATACCAAAAAATGGTGTAGATTCCATGGATGTATAGTAATTAAGGTAATAAAGGGACGAAAACCCAGAAATAGAGATGATTCTGTAAGTGAAATCACACGTAAAATGCTATATAAATATGTGTCAACAGCTGCTAGCTAAAATGTTTCCCTTACGCATGGTATTTCCTCCTTGGAGGTTAGCTGAGCTGCGGGCTAGTCTTGTGTTGTTTGTCTTGTGCTGAAGCTAGGCAGATTGTTGACCATATGTTGTTTGATTTGTATTGAAGTTGGACAGCATGTACATAAGGCTCAAACTTTGCTTGTCCTCAAACAAAAATCAAAAGTTGATTAAAAGATAAACCTTTTCATGCTCAATAAATTTCTAAAATACAACCATCAATGAAAAGTCTCATTAATTGTTTCGCAAAAGTTCAAATAAACATATCATTCTTAGAACTCAACTCTCTAGATTCACAATCACAACTCAATCAAATAAAACTTTGCAACTTGTATAATAAATAGAATTTTCAATCTCATGATTTCACTCAATTTCAATTCAAATCTATCATGCTTTTATTTACAGGAATTAGGTTTCCAAGATCTTTTTCCACACATAATTTTTTTTCTTTTTTTTATGTATTTTATTTGTTTTTGTAAAGACGGCATGTACCCACTTAGATACACACTTTTTATTTTTGGTTTCAACTCTTATCTTCGGTACCACTATCAATTTTGCATAGTGCCAAGTAGAGGAGTCTTATTCTTTTTATCTCTCATTATTTTTCATGCATAGACTTCAACCCATGTCTTAGGTACCACTATCAATTTTACATAGTGCCAAGTAGGGGAGTCTCTAACTATTTTTATGGATCTTGGATTCTTATTTCCCAACAAATAGCAAAAATAGAGTAAACATCTACTAGGTTGATCAATTGATCTCAATTCTCAAATCATACTCATATGCTCATTTTATTTAAAGGAGTAGTTTCACCTTTAGGTCTTATTCCTCAAATAACACATCTACCCAAAATTTCATGCATCAACCAATGTCAAATTTCAAAAATAGATATGCATTGAAGAAATAAATCTAACATGATAGGGTTTGTCTCTAATCATGAATTTGAATTTATTCATCATCAATCAATCAAGTCATCAACAATATAAATCAAGAGTATACTCATCATCATTATTAAAAAAAAAAATCCATTCACTTTTCATCATAAAATTTTTTAAACATCAAAATATGTCAAAATCAATGCAAAATGTGTGAAGCATCAAACTCATAAGATCATGGTCAAAAGAGTAAAATGATAGATTCAGGAAACCACATCGAGTAGAAATCTCAGTGAGTGATACAATCAGAGATGCAACTATATGAAATAATCATGAATAAAAGAGTGCAAACGATACTCACAAAACTATATAGCAAGCTCGGACCAAAAATACAGAAAGCTCAGTCTAAAAATAGTGTCGGGGCAGATGCTGCTAGGTCCAAAGATGTGCCTTTTGAAAAAAAATTTACCTGCACAATTTAAGGTACATAAGGCTCAGACCAAAAATAGTCTCTTACTAAAAAAATTTTTAAAGGAAAATCAGAGAAAGAGCCGATGCAGGTGAGTAGCAGAGGTGGAACAGATGCTAGCTGAAAAGCTACTAGCAATGATGATGATGCCGATAGTAGAGTGAGTAATCTTTAGTGGCCTGCTAGAGACTACAATCCTGGAGGTGAGATCGTCGGCCAGTGGGTGCCAGAAATAATGCTGCATAGATAAAAAAATTCAGTCACTAATGAAGAGTCTGCTACATAAATAAATCAAATAAATGGAAATAGAGGCAGTAGAAGAAGTAAGAGTCTGCAGATGGTATAATCCAGTGTCGACGGCTGGAAACAGTGATGTCAGAGGCAGATGCAGTGGTGGCTAGAGGTGGAAGATAGTTGCTCTTGAAGATTTCTGGATCTGGAGGCAAAAGAAGCTATAACAGGTAGAAAGCAAACAAAGTAGCCACTAAAATTTTTTAAGAAAAGTAGCAATACCCAAGAATAAGATTTAATGATCCAAAAAGAAAAAGGACATAACCATGTAATAGAATGAAACTCGTTCTCTTCAGGTGTATAAAAATTGAAGGATCAAAATCTATCAGGAATTTAGGGTATCAACAGAAAGAAGGCTACTCAGATTACAAAACTGCAAAAACTGCACAAAAGTTAATCAGATTCAAAAAGTTATCATGTGTCCTAGAATGATCAGAAAATAAAATCATGAAAATAATTAATCCACAAGATAGAATGACACATGTTCTTCATATTCCATGCGAAAAATCTGGGTTTCAAGTTATTTAAGCATCTTAAGAACTTGCAGCAAAAGTGCTAATCAGAATAATCAAAAGAAAACTGCTGTAGAAATTAATCAGAATTGAAAAAATGCTATGTGTTTTAGAATGATCCATGGACTTTAAAATTCAGAAAAAAAAAATATCCAGATGATAGACAAAGTGTTGGGGTATGCCCTTAAGGCTAATGTTTGAGGCCTTGGGCTATTATCAGTATCATGTATAAACTATGTATATGTTTATAAAGGCAATTGTTGTTATTCAGATTGTTGCATTATCTGCTGCTGTATGTATACCTCTGAGTAATGTCTCAATGATGTTCAGCTTTGCTGACATTCAGAGTTGTCCTTAGTCGAGATATCTTGGTGAACATGAGACAGCCTTGATATGATTGAGACTAATATGTGTTCTGATCTTATAGGATGCTTCGAGCATGGAATAAGATTTAGACACATAGGTGCATTGGATGTACTGGACTGACCCTACTTAGGATATTCAATTGTTTGTCACAATGTGAATAAATCCTTATAAGCAAGCAAGTGGTATATTCCCTTTGACTTGAGATCACTTGTGTTTCTAAGTGATGATTGGCATTGTCTTGAGGTAGTTCAATATCATTTGAAAGATAATGGTTAAGGATTATCTTGGATAGTGGGCATGAATCATGTTAGGACACTAGTGATAGATATAGGATTGCCTCTCCTAGTTGGAGTGTGATGTTCTAAAGGGGCCCCCTGGATGAGATGGTTGAGAAAGTGTATGGCCATACCCAGATGACTATGTTCATCTGATCTAACCATTCTCATCGTGTTGAAATTACAGGCTTGACATGCTTGTCCAACGAGAACATCCAGTGGCAAAGGGAACATATATACTGAGTGAATTGGATTCACACTTGTGCTGTGGTTTGGGAGTAGTCTTGGAAGACTCTTTCCTTCATATCGGGAGACAGTGATGTGTTGCTAGATACCCCTCTCTGATCGTGATAACGTAAGTTGTCATTACCGACATTGAAGGAAACCCTCAGGGTCGCACAATTTGATGATATTGCTTACTTATGTCAGATCGTGTGGACTGGAATTATTCTAGTTCAGTTTAAAGCAATTTAAACTCTGATCGGAAGTAAGATCTAGTCTGATCATGTTTGATTGATTAGGACATATGATCAGTAAGCTTCGATCGGGAAAATTGATGCTTAATCGTAGAGATCAAGAGGTTCATTGAGATGTGTGGTTAGATCTTGAACCATGAGGTTCAAAGAGATCAAGACCATGGCTGGTTCGATTTGGTCCTTGAACCAAATGGAATTGAACCGGTTCACTTAAGTGAACGCATGGTTCAAAGGGGAGAGGAGTTTCGATGGCTTCATGGGGAGTTAAACACTTACTATATTTGGAAGCCGATTTTTCTCTTGAGAAACGTCCCACGTTTTCGAACATATGAACGCCCCTCTCGCCCCTTGCTCCTCTCGGGTTTTTGGTTCGTCTTCACGCCAAGAGAGGGAGTAGTGCGGCCAGCAAGAAGAGGACATCTCCTCACACGATCATAGACTCTTTGGATCTTTGCTAGCACAAGGATTACAAGGAAGAAGCGAAAATCCATTTTGTGTGTGATTCCTTTGGAGAAGAGCCGCTCGCCCTTTTTCTTCCAAGCCGCCTCTCATGGCCATGGTAACATCCTCACTTGTTCTATACAAGTCTTCATATGTTGATCATATGTTTAAGTCATTCGATTTTGGACCTAGTCATGCGAAAAATTTTATTATATGCGTATGTGACCTAGGGTTACTTTCAATTGGTATCAGAGCGTGGTTTTGGCTTGATACATATGATTGCTTTCTTGTGATCCATGTTTGTTTTATGATTTGGTAGATTTACTAGATGCGCATGCTTTAGTTATCATGCGCAAATTCATTTCATGTGTGAGATCTACATGTGTTTTGTTTTCAACTAAGCTTGCGCATGTGTGATGTTTGTTTGCGCTTATAATAAAAGTTTTCAATCAAAACTTATTATCATGCGCGACCCTCACTAGATCTATCTAAGCGCCTGCTTCAAATACTTAGATGGGTTAATAGGGTTGAAGTCGTTAGTCAAGTCTGGACCCAATAGCCTAATCAGACCATCTGACAGCCTAGATGGGTCGGCCGGATAGCACCTGTGCGCAAACTATACAGGTGGCTATAGGTCGACTGCAGAAGGGCGTGTAGCGATGTCTGATTGAGGCGCCTAGTGAACGATCATGATTTAGGCCCGGGGTCACACCCGCTTGCCAGAAATCATGTGGGACGTTCAGCCCTTAAGGCATGCATAGTTGACCATCAGTCGACGCAAGTCAGTTATGACTGGGTGCATGCAAGGGCAGTGGGTCTGACTTGGTCTGATGAGTGGATGCCTGTTAATGGACCGTTGTAAGGTAGTAGGGCACATAAGGAAATAAAATTGATGCCATGGGTATTTCAAAAATTTTATTTTCTGTTTGGATCACATGTATGCATGTTTGACATGTTCATTGGGTGTTTATTTAATCTTATGTGGGCTGCCCTTATTTTTGGTGTGCTGTGCTGGGGCCTGTGTGCCTGGAATTTAATATAAATTTTGCTGTGATCTGCGAATCACACTTTAATTTATGAAAATGTATATTTGACCTGCGAGTCAAACCATGTCTAGATAGATTAAAATGTAATTTGATCAGACATGAGCTCATGAGCACACATGGCAGAGGCGCTTGCAGTCAGTGGCTTCACCAGGTGGGAGGTCTAGAGTTCGACTCTAGAGCAGGTGCATACTGCTTGGAGGGCATTTGGGCCCGGGTTGGGCCAGATGAAGTACAAGAGTCCCATAAAGAGCTCAAGTGAAGACTTTTGTAAAACTAGGGTTTTACTTAGGCTTTTATGGGCGTTTACCACATAAGATAATTGTGCTTTCTACTTATTGTTTTAAGTAATATTAGCACAAGCATATTTATTCTTCTGCTATCACCATAGATATTGCATGATAGTAAGAAGATAAAAGGACCGTTAAAATCCAACGACCATATCAAGCTTGATTGCCTTCTGACGCGAAACCTCACTGTTCTGACTATCGTTGGGGCCGTGTTGTACCCACTCAGTGGGCACGCCCAGCTATCTTCAGACGGTGCAGGATTACACCTACATGCTACAGAGAAGGGATTTATCGCTTCTCGTTGCTCAGCATAGCACGTGGTGGTCCAGGAAGTAGGTCAGGTCAGCTTGACCATATAGGCTACATATTGAGCATATCATAGCTATATGGAGGCAGCCATCTAAGGAATCAGAAACTGTGTTGTACCAACTCAGTTGGCACGGTCTTCTGGATTGCCTAGATGAAGGGGAATCGCACGGGTTGGCGATTGGCATGGAAAGCCTACCAGTGACTAGTGCTTGAACTCTCTGTGCATCTTATCTCGCCTGAGCGGGACGCGGAGATCAAGTGTGAAATCTGGATCCCATCTCACTAAAAGAGTTTCACTCTTTCGGGCTGTTTTATTGGATTTTTCAGTCAGACAAAATAGTGAGAAAAGAATCACTCTTAAGTCCTGGAATGATTCTAACATGGATACTGACCTTGTTGTTCTTGCCATGTTGTAGATTCCTGCAGCAACGAACACCACAGGGCTCAATTTGCGATCCATATTGGAAAAGGAGAAGTTTGCTGGGCCAAACTTCTCAGACTGGTACAGACAGCTTAAGATTGTGCTTAAAGCTGAGAGGAAGCTGTATGTCCTTGAGTCGGCAATACCGGCTCAACCCGCTGCGAACGCCGCAAGGGCGGTTCGGGATGCTTATGAGAAGCACGTCAGTGATAGTACTGATGTCGCTTGCCTTATGCTTGCGTCAATGACGCCCGAGCTCCAGCGTCAGCATGAGGATTTGTCTGCTATTGATATTATAGCAAATCTCAAAATGCTGTATGCTGCACAGGCAAGGACAGAACGCTATAACTTGACAAAACTTTTCTTTCATAGTAAACTGACTGAAGGGAGTCCAGTGGGAGCTCATGTGCTCAAGATGATTGGGTACAAAGAGGCCCTAGAGAAACTGGGACATACCATCAATTCAGAACTTGTTGTTGATATTATCTTGCAGTCTCTCCCGGCTTCTTTCGATTCGTTCATTATTAATTTTAATATGAACAAAATCGACTGTACTCCGGCAGAGTTACTGAACATGCTCTGCACCACAGAGCAGACTCTTGAGAAGGGAAAGCCTTCATCCTCTGTCTTAATGGTTCCTTCTAGGAATAAGAAGAAGGAGAAGAAGGGCAAAACCCCTATCAAGAGCTACAACAAGGCTTTGAAACAAAAGATGAAGCGGTCAAAGGACAACAGATGCTTCCATTGTGGCCAGCTGGGTCATTGGAAGAAGGACTGTAGAGCGCTCCAAGGAGAGAAGAAGGGAAGCAAGCCTTTCACTTCTGGCTCAGGTATTTACGTGACTGAAGTCATGCTAGCTTCTTCTATTTCATGGGTGTTGGACACTGCATGTGGAGTTCACATTTGTTCAAATGTGCAGGAACTCAAGAGAAGAAGACAGGTGGGACAGCATGAGGTGGACCTACGAGTTGGAAACGGGGCACGGGTTGCTGCTATTGCTGTAGGAGAATATAACATCTCTTTACCATCTGGTTTTGTATTAGAACTTGACAATTGTTATTTCGTACCAAGCATAACTAAGAATATTATCTCTATTCCTGCTCTTGTCAGGAAAGGTTTTTCTTTTGAATGCAAAACTTCACAGTGTTGTATTTCATATGATAATATTGTTTATGCAACTGGGTCGATTAACAATGGGTTATACATGTTGGACATGGAATGTTCTGTACAACAAATTGATAACAAGAAAGCCAAGTATGCTGATGACAGCACCTTGTTATGGCATAGTCGTTTATGCCATATTAACAAGAAGCGCATTAAGCGGTTGCATGATCATGGACTGCTAGGATCATTCTCCTATGAGGAGCTTGATACATGCAAAGCTTGTTTAATGGGTAAAATGACGAAGACTCCTTTTTCTAATAAAGGTGAAAGGGCTTCAGGTTTACTTGACCTTATTCACAGTGATGTGTGTGGGCCTTTTAGTAAACATGCCAGAGGTGGCTATTCATACTTCATTACTTTTACTGATGATTTCAGTAGGTATGGTTATGTCTATCTAATGAGACATAAGAGTGAATCTTTTGACAAGTTCAAAGAATTCAAAAATGAAGTACAAAATCAGTTAGGCCGAAATATCAAGGCACTTCATTCAGATCGAGGTGGCGAATACTTGAGTCATGAGTTTACTGACTATCTGAAGGAGTGTGGGATCATCTCACAGCTCACTCTGCCAGGAACACCACAATGGAATGGTGTGTCTGAGAGGAGAAATAGAACCTTATTGGATATGGTTCGTTCTATGATGAGTCAGGCTACTCTACCTTACTCCTTTTGGGGATTTGCACTAGAAACAGCTGCAAAGGTGCTAAACCGAGTGCCATCCAAGGCAGTTTCAAAGACACCATATGAGTTATGGTATGGGAAACAGCCGAGCTTGACATTTATCAAAATTTGGGGTTGCGAGGCTTATGTCAAAAAGCTCGCCTCTGGGAAACTGGAGAGCAGATCAGATAAATGTATCTTTGTCGGTTACCCTAAAGAAACTAAAGGTTATTATTTCTACTATCCCAAAGAGAACAAAATATTTGTTGCTCGAACGGCTATTTTTCTTGAGAAGGAATTTCTTCTGCAAAAGGCCAGTGGGAGAGAAATAATGCTGGATGAAATTCCAGAAGAAGGACAAAGTAGTCAAGCACAGTTGGATGAGCCTGAGCCAATAGATCAGGTTAATGTTCAACCTGAGGCTCAGATATCACGGGAACCGCGTAAATCGGGAAGGATTCGTCGTCAGCCTGAGCGCTATGACGGAATCTACATCATTAATGATGAACCCCTCACTTATGCAGATGCGGTCAGTGGACCGGAATCAGCAAGATGGCTTGAAGCTATGCGAGCCGAGATGGACTCCATGTCCGACAACCAAGTCTGGGATTTGGTTGATCCGCCTTCGGGAGTAATCCCTATAGGCTGTATGTGGATCTTCAAGAAGAAGAAAGACATGGATGGTAACGTGGTTACCTATAAGGGCAGGCTAGTTGCGAAAGGTTTTAAACAAATCTACGGGATAGATTATGATGAAACTTTCTCTCCTGTAGCCATGTTCAAGTCCATTCGGATTATTCTCGCGATAGCAGCATATTATGATTATGAGATCTGGCAAATGGATGTGAAGACCGCTTTTCTTAATGGAAAACTAGAAGAGGATGTGTATATGACACAGCCTGAAGGTTTCATCAATCCATCAGAACGTCATAAAATATGCAAATTAAAGAAGTCCATTTATGGACTAAAACAAGCATCAAGGAGCTGGAATATTCGTTTTGATGAATCAGTTTGTGAATTTGGTTTCATCAAAAATGAAGATGACCTATGTGTATATAAGAGGTTTAGTGGGAGCGTGATTACTTTCCTAGTCCTCTACGTCGATGATATCTTAATCATTGGAAACGATATTCCTGAACTGCATGCAGTCAAAGCATGGTTAAGAAAATGTTTCCAGATGAAAGATTTGGGAGAAGCAGCCTATGTATTAGGTGTGAAGATCTATAGAGATAGATCTAATAGGCTTCTCGGGCTATGCCAGAGTACTTACATCGATAAGGTCCTGGAGAGATTCCATTTAGAAAATTCTAAAAGAGGATATCTTCCAGTCAGACATGGTCTGAATCTTTCAAAGAGCCAGTGTCCTCAAACACAGTCTGAGAAAGATGAGATGGACAATACGCCTTATGCTTCGGCTATTGGGTCTATCATGTATGCAATGTTATGTACTCGCCCAGACGTCGCTTACGGGTTAAGCGTGACCAGTCGATTCCAAAGTAATCCAGGGAAGGCACACTGGATTGCAGTCAAGAACATTTTGAAATATCTTCGGAGAACCAAAGATATGTTCTTGATTTATGGAGGTCAGGAAGAACTCAGTATTGAAGGATATACTGACGCTTCGTTCCAATCTGACCAAGACGATTTCCGATGGCAATCAGGCTATGTTTTTAGCTTGAATGGAGGAGCAGTGGTGTGGAAGAGTTTCAAACAATCAATTGTTGCTGATTCCACAACAGAAGCCGAGTATGTTGCAGCCTCAGAAGCATCAAAGGAGGCAGTGTGGATTCGTAAGTTCATTCAAGAACTTGGTGTTGTTCCTTCGAGTGCAGATCCATTGGTTATCTTTTGTGATAACACTGGAGCGATTGCACAAGCAAAGGAACCACGGTCACACCAGAAGTCCAAGCACATACAGAGAAGGTTTCATTTGATCCGTGAGATCATAGATCGAGGAGAGATCAAGATCTGCAAGGTACATACAGATGACAATCTAGCTGACCCGCTTACAAAGCCTCTGGCGCAGCAGAAGCATGAGAAGCACTGTAATAATATGGGTTTGAGATTTCTCAACCATTAGTTTAAGTGCAAGTGGGAGATTGTTGGGGTATGCCCTTAAGGCTAATGTTTGAGGCCTTGGGCTATTATCAGTATCATGTATAAACTATGTATATGTTTATAAAGGCAATTGTTGTTATTCAGATTGTTGCATTATCTGCTGCTGTATGTATACCTCTGAGTAATGTCTCAATGATGTTCAGCTTTGCTGACATTCAGAGTTGTCCTTAGTCGAGATATCTTGGTGAACATGAGACAGCCTTGATATGATTGAGACTAATATGTGTTCTGATCTTATAGGATGCTTCGAGCATGGAATAAGATTTAGACACATAGGTGCATTGGATGTACTGGACTGACCCTACTTAGGATATTCAATTGTTTGTCACAATGTGAATAAATCCTTATAAGCAAGCAAGTGGTATATTCCCTTTGACTTGAGATCACTTGTGTTTCTAAGTGATGATTGGCATTGTCTTGAGGTAGTTCAATATCATTTGAAAGATAATGGTTAAGGATTATCTTGGATAGTGGGCATGAATCATGTTAGGACACTAGTGATAGATATAGGATTGCCTCTCCTAGTTGGAGTGTGATGTTCTAAAGGGGCCCCCTGGATGAGATGGTTGAGAAAGTGTATGGCCATACCCAGATGACTATGTTCATCTGATCTAACCATTCTCATCGTGTTGGAATTACAGGCTTGACATGCTTGTCCAACGAGAACTTCCAGTGGCAAAGGGAACATATATACTGAGTGAATTGGATTCACACTTATGCTGTGGTTTGGGAGTAGTCTTGGAAGACTCTTTCCTTCATATCGGGAGACAGTGATGTGTTGCTAGATACCCCTCTCTGATCGTGATAACGTAAGTTGTCGTTACCGACATTGAAGGAAACCCTCAGGGTCGCACAATTTGATGATATTGCTTACTTATGTCAGATCGTGTGGACTGGAATTATTCTAGTTCAGTTTAAAGAAATTTAAACTCTGATCGGAAGTAAGATCTAGTCTGATCATGTTTGATTGATTAGGACATATGATCAGTAAGCTTCGATCGGGAAAATTGATGCTTGATCGTAGAGATCAAGAGGTTCATTGAGATGTGTGGTTAGATCTTGAGCCATGAGGTTCAAAGAGATCAAGACCATGGCTGGTTCGATTTGGTCCTTGAACCAAATGGAATTGAACCGGTTCACTTAAGTGAACGCATGGTTCAAAGGGGAGAGGAGTTCCGATGGCTTCATGGGGAGTTAAACACTTACTATATTTGGAAGCCGATTTTTCTCTTGAGAAACGTCCCACGTTTTCGAACGTATGAATGCCCCTCTCACCCCTTGCTCCTCTCGGGTTTTTGGTTCGTCTTCACGCCAAGAGAGGGAGTAGTGCGGCCAGCAAGAAGAGGACATCTCCTCACACGATCATAGACTCTTTGGATCTTTGCTAGCACAAGGATTACAAGGAAGAAGCGAAAATCCATCTTGTGTGTGATTCCTTTGGAGAAGAGCCGCTCGCCCTTTTTCTTCCAAGCCGCCTCTCATGGCCATGGCAACATCCTCACTTGTTCTATACAAGTCTTCATATGTTGATCATATGTTTAAGTCATTCGATTTTGGACCTAGTCATGCGAAAAATTTTATATGCGTATGTGACCTAGGGTTACTTTCACAAAGATGAGTACTTCGTGATGGTGCCAAAGATCAAAAATTTTTTCCAACCCAGTTTCTTAAAATCGCAGCGAGAAAACACCCAGTCAAGAAAGCAGAATGCAGAAAGTAGGTCTCATATTACGGCACCGTAAAACACATTACGGTACTACCGTATTTTTCAAAAAAACTCTCGAGAAAGAAATCACTCAAAATTACGGCACGTGAAAGACGTTACGGCCCTGCTGTAAAAATCACAAAACTTTCTGTCAAAAACGGACCGAAAATACGGTACCGTAAAACTAATTACGGCGGTGCCGTAATTTGCGCCAAAACTTGTTTTTCCCTGCAAAAGGCGAAGAAAAATTAATTCTAAAAATAAACAAAAATAAAAGAAGCTAAGCTAAGTAAGAGTGCTTGGGTTGCCTCTCAAGAAGCGCTAATTTTAGGTCCATAGCTTGACCAAAAATCAAGTCTCATGGTGAAGCAGGTGAATCAGTTCCAAAGTAAAAAAGCAAACAATTTTCTGCATTTCCTTTGTCCAAAAATTTTAGCCACTAATCCAAAAATCTAGAATTGCATATAAATCACAATCAAAGTGGCTTTCTTAAATATGCAGAAATCAAGATATTCAAAATTTTCAACTCTACTAAAAGGATATTCAATAATCTTCCTAAATTTATCAGTAAGCAAAATCATAAGTCCTTTCTTCAAATTTATGTCTTCAATTACAATAGGACTTTGATCTAAAAATTCAAGCATTAGATCATCAATATGAGTTTTATGTCTTTCATTAGATTCCTCAATAAAGCATAATTTTTTAAATAAATCAAAAGATTCAATAATAAATATGGGCAAAATATCACCATGGTGAGATTCAACAATATTTGTAATTTTCAAATCACTTTCAAGTTCATCATGTTCATCATCAAATAATTTATCAATTTCAAAATTGTCAACAAAATCATAGTAAGATCTTTCTAAATTAATTCCCTCATATCCTTCATCAGATTTAACCAAAATCAATATATTATCAAAAGAATCAATTTCATCAAAAGAGGGTTTTTCAATTTCAATTTCTTCAAACTTTTTCACAAATAAATTATCAAAAGAATCAATTTCACAATTATCAAAATCAGAGTGAGATTCATTAATGTTCACATAAGGCTCAATCTCAAAACAATCATGATCAGAGGGGCATTTTTCTAAATCAAGTTCTTCTGTTTCAAACTCAAATAAACATGCTTGTTGTGCTAACTGGGTTTCCAAAAATTCAAAATTAGCAGTTAAAGATTCTACATTAGAAGCAAGCTGACCAATTATTCTCTTAAGATCTTCAATTTCCTTATTGTGATTTATCATGAATTGGTTTTGATTTGACATGAATTTTTCAAGCATAAATTCTAACCTAGATGCTTCAGTATCCTCAAAGTATGGTTCAAAAACATGATTTGAGCAATCCTTATAAAAAAAAAGTTTGATTTTCCCATCCAGAATTATATTGATCATCTTCATAACATGATAAATTGGAATTTGGAGAAATTAAAATTTGGCAATTAGAACTATAATGACCAAAACATTCACAAATATCACAACTAATGGAAGAACAAGATGTCTTAACAGGATGCATATTTAAAGTGTCTATTTGATGAGAGATAAAATCTAACTTATCTTGAAGAGTGCATGATGAATCATCTTCATATGGAATATATACCTCATCTTTTTCAGTTGCCCACGAGTTGAAATTAAAAGACATATCTTCAAATATATCAAGAACAGAAAGATAATCCAACACCAATCAATCAAATAAAACCCTTTTTTTCAGAATATATAAAACAAAGAAAATATAAAACACAAGCAAATTCATAAATTTTAGAAAATCTCAGTTCTGTCACAACTTCTGAAAATCCAAAACCTGCAAAAACAAAAAAAAACAAAGTTAAATCTAAAACAAATAAAACCTAATCTAGCAATAATAACAACTATTTTGATATTAACAAAACTAAGGTCCCCGGCAACGACGAAAAACTTGTTGTGATCCGAAAGGACACACTTATAAATACAAGTAGGTAGACTTATTTCAGGTGTCGCAGCCAAAACCTAAGTGTTGGCGTACAGGGCTATTGTCACTCCCTGACACGGCTCCAAAACTTGTTGTCCCTAAACTTGTAATATCCGCAAGTGCACGGATACTCGAAGTAATAAAGAAAAGTATCGATCCCATAGAGACCTTATTGTTAAGTACCAAATAGTTGTATTCTTACTAGCTAAGCAACCGAATAATAGCAAAGCAATGATGGAAAACATACGAAAAAGATAATCAGCGAGAAACTAGGACTAGGGTTTCATCCATCTTAATTCTAATGACTAGATTTAAATAAAAGGTCGTCAGTCTAATTTCATCATGATAAAGACTTAATTTACTTCATAAAGGGATTGTCTCACTTTCGTGCAGACAATCATGTAGGGATCAATCCTCGCTTTCGCGCAAGATCTATCCCAACACTAAAGATAAGTAAATCATCAATCAAAAAACTCAAAGATCACTTTTGTGCATATGAATTCTAAGTTGATTGTCTCGAGTGGAATCTCAATGATCACTTTCGTGCATCCGAGACTCAACACAAGTTCTACTTATGGTTCTCCAACGTTCCGATCCTCACTTTCGTGCAAGATCTCCACGTTTGATACAATAATTCAATCCTAGATTCAAATTATCTATCATGGCAATAAGATCACTAAAATCGAATAATTAAGAACTAACCTAATTTCTTACGGAAAGTTCCTAACATGCAATTCTAGGGTTCCAAGTTCTCAAGCAAGTCACCTTTCGGTCCTTTTTGCGAGAACTCTAAAACATGAATAATAAAATCAATCTAAGGAGAATCAAAGTGCAATTATTCACATAAGTAAAATTATCACAATGAAGATATCATGACGAAAATAATAGTCATCTAGTCATTAAAAATCAAGGGGATTACACCTCATGTCCCAAAATATAATTAAGCTAGCATGGAAGAGAAAATACAATAAATCATAGTATAAAAGTGTCAAAAATCTAAGAATAAGGGAGAAACAACGTTACAATACGGCTGTAATGGAAATTACAGCCGTAATTTGCATGTGAATAGTGCCGACGAGCACTCTTTTGCTGATTTCTCCTCCGTCTGAGATCCTTTGGATCTAAAACTTCTGGGATGTCGTCCTCCCTTCCAGGCGAAGCTTCTGTAAAAAAATCACGGCCTGAGGTGGCCTCCACGCCTCTTGGCGTGAAGCCAAACCCTAAGCGCCTCTCTCTCTCTCTCTATTGCTCCCTCGATTCTAGATAAAAATTATGGCTTTCACTTCGTGTGTGTTCTCTTCTTAAAGACGAGTCTGCAGCAACTTTCGGATCTCAATTTGGAGCTCTGGATCAAAAGTTATGGTCCACGCAAGATTCGGCCCGAAAAAGTCGCGCATCCAGGAAGAAAATACGGTCGTGTTTTATTTTACGGCAATGCCGTATTTTGGTTCTATGAAACCTGTGTCAAAATTACGGCCCGTAAAAGTTATTATGGCAGTGCCGTAGAATCAGACGAGTTCTCTGGTCTGAAATCTCTGAGGAATACGACACCGTAAAATGGTTTATGGTAGTGCCGTAATTCCAATGAATCTCTCTGTTCTGAAGCGCTCCAAAATACGGCCCGTGTAATTCTTTACAGCGGTGCTGTAAAATCAAGGAAACTTTCTGATCTGAAAATCCACCAAATTACGGCTGGTGCTCCGATATTATGGTATCGTACGGAAATACGGTACCGTAATATAAAATACGATACTACCGTATTTTGGTTAGTTGCCCCGATTTACATGAAATTTATCGGGTGATCTCCTCTTGATGATGGTAACTCTTCTATGTCTTTGATTTTGCTTGAAAACGCCTAAAAATAGTGTCTTTTTATCTGAAAATCATGAAAAACCAAAATAGAAGTAGATTTTGCAATATTTGATAATTTTGGCATAAAAATAAGCAAAAGATCTTCAATTGAGCATGAAAAGATATATAAAATGATACAAAATATACTATATTTTTTGGTGTCATCACATATTGATTGGTCTTGTGCTGCTTGATTGGCATTAACGCTGGCAGATTATTGCACTGACTTGGAGGCTACCATTGGATGCTAGCTGGTTGTTGATTGGGTTGTGCTACGCTGCTTGTGTTGAAGCTGGTTGTTGATTAGGCTTGTGCGTGTTGAAGCTGGACCGATTTGTTGAATGCTGACCAGTCTTGACTTTGGTTGATTGGTTGAGTGGATGAGTTGAGGATTGGTGTTGAGAGTTCAAGGTTCCTTGTAGAATTACATGGACAAAAACCTACGCTAGTGCACCCTATTGCATCATCTAGAAAAGTAAATAACTTAAAAGAAAATAAACTCATAGGCTACTATAACTTGAAGCATTACAGGATAAGATAAAGCATAATGCTGGAAATAAACATGCTTAAAATGTTCCAAAATGCCCTACAAATCAATATGCAGGTAAAATTAAAATTGGCATGGGCTTGAGTCATCCGGGTCAAATAGCCCAGGTTTGCCAAATTAAGCCCATGTTCCTACATCAGAATTAGTGGAATGTCACTGGTCTGCTCAGCCTTAGCAAGCTGTAAATCAGTGGATATATCAAATGTCTACATCTCCAATGCAGCAGACAATGGAATCTCAGAAAGTGGGTCAGAGGGTGGAATAGCTGGTGACGTCTCATCGAGCTCCATCAGTGTATCTAGAGGTGGCCATGGGCCGTGCCCGGGCCGGCCCGGGCCCGGGCCCGCCTCGGCCCGCCAGAAATCGGGCCGTGCCAGGCACGGCCCGATTGTAATCGTGTCGTGCCGGGCACGGCACGGCTGAAATTTCGCCCGGCCCGGCACGGCACGCGGCACGATTAGGCGTGCCGTCGCCGGCACGGCTCCGCCAGGCCGTGGGCACGAATCCGGCCCGCGGGCCAGATCCGGCACGCGGGCCTGGCACGGCCCGCGGGCTAACGTCGGCACGTGGGTCAAATACGGCCCAACGGGCCCAATTAGGCACGCGGGCCGTGTTGGGCCCGGCCCGGTTTTGGCCCGTGGGCCGAATTTAAAAAAAATATTTTAATAAGTAAATTACTTAATTAAAATATATAAAAAGTGAAAAATAAAAAAAAAATTAAGAATGTATATTACACAAATTTTTGAAAAAATGTTAAACTTTTATATATTTTAGACCGGACCCATTACAGGCTGCCTACGTATCCCACTCAAAGGAGGAATCAGGTCTACGTAGTTCTCTTTTTACAACTCTTTTTACAACTCTTTTTACAACTCTTTCTACAACTCTTTCTACAACTTTTTTACAACTTTTTTTATAATTATTTATTACAACGTTTATCCATTGGTGCTTCCGCTTGCACTTCCAAGACTTTGTTCATCATTATCCGATGAAGTTGAATGACCACCTTTATCTTGAAGACGATCTTCAGCATCTAGCCAATCTTTAAGACAAATACACATTTCCACGCTTTCTTCGTTCATTCGGCTTCGCTTCTCGTCCAGCACCCTGCCGCCTACACTAAAACAAGACTCCGATGCTACAGTAGACACCGGAGGAGTTAGTAGATCACGTGCCATGGCAGAAACCACAGGATATGATTTTCCTTGTGATCTCCACCATGATAAAATATCAAAATTATCTATTTGTTCTTCTGTGAGTAAAGATGTATGATTATTTTCTAAAAAAATGTTAATTCATTAAAATTACTAGATCTACTTGTTGATGTTCCTTTTCTATTTAAAATTGAGCGTATTCTTCCTGTAATATTTTTACTACTAGTAGATACATTAGTTTGAGAGGATGTTGGATTCATTGTATGTCCAAATTTTAAATTATAAACATTATACATTTCATCTAATAAGGTAGAAATTTCATTTTTTTTCTCATCTACTCCTTCAAGTTCCATATTTCTATAATATTCATCTAATAAAATATGAACACCTTCTAATTTTAATCTAGGATCCATAATTGAAGCTAAACAATATAAAGGAGATATATTTTTCCAATATTTTTTAAATTTTGTTTCCATTTTAAAAATTACTTGAAAAACATTTTCATCATGTCTATATTGAGAAAACATTTCACTAATTAAAACTAAATGTTCTAAAATTAAACATGATGTAGGATAATAAACACCAGATAAATGAGTGCTAGCATTATAAAAAATTTCTAAAATTTTATGTAATAATTTTGCTTTATCCCAATCATTTTCTTCAATGTTTCCATCAGGCATTCTTTCATTATAAAATAATGTAAGAGGATCCTTAAATGGAAAACATGTTGTTAGCATATCATAAGTAGAATTCCATCGTGTTTTAATATCAAGTTTAAATTTTTTATATGACAAACCATAAGATTTACATGTTTGTCTAAAATCTTGATTTCTAGAAGTAGAAGAAGTAACAAATCTAACAGCATTTCTTAATTTAGTTACATGTTCATCTACTTCTCTTATTCCATCTTGAACACATAAGTTTAGAATATGGCATGCACATCGTATATGAAAAAAAGCACCATTAAATATTGGATTTAACAATCTTTTTAATTTATCAATTGCACTATCATTATTACTTGCATTATCAAAACTAATTGAAAAAATTTTATTAATTATATTATATGAATGTAAAATGCTATGAAATTGTCTAACTATAGCATTTGCAGTATGAGGAAATTCAAAAATTTTAAATGCAATAATTCTTTTTTGTATAAAAAAATCACTATCTATCCAATGTGCCGTAATACACATGTATGACTGATCAGAATGATTACTGGTCCAAATATCAGATGTTAAAGAAAGACAAGAAGTTAATGTAATTAAAACTTGTAAAAGATTAGTTTTATATTCAGAAAAAATTTTTATAGCATCCCTACGCATGGTTTGTCTACTTATTTTTCTATATTTAGGTTGTAGTGATTTATGTATAAATTTTTCAAATTTATAATTTTCTGTTAAAGAAAATGGTTGTTCATCCCAAACAATAAATTTAGCTAATTCTTTTCTAAGAACTTCAGTAGAATAATTAAAAACTTCAAAAGAACTAGAGGAAAGGTTGAGAGTAGCCTGTGCACGATCGATTTGAGTTTGATGGCTTTTGATGTGGCGAGTCAAATGACCAGTTCCACCCGATGATTTGCAAGTCAGGACTTTTTTGCATTTCTTGCAGCTGGCTCTTTCTTCGCCGTTGATCATCACCACATCGAAGCTCTTCCAAACGTCGCTCGTGCGTTTTCTTGAGCCCGACGCAGTAAACTCGTGAGGGTTTGCACTGCATCCCTCCTCTCCCTGCATAGTGTTAGTAGGCTCAAATTCAACATGCTCTTGCTGTTGTTGATTTGGGTCGTAAAGCGGAGGGTTGGCATCTTGATCTTGATCGGGGGGCATAACGGGGTTAGTTGTCCCTATTAGCTCCTGCTCTAATGCCTCAATCTCCCATGGCAAATAATCTCATGTATTGTTCAATCCCGCCATTAATTCTACATATAATATTTAAAGTTAGTCAAAAAAATTTATAAAATAAGATTAAATACTTACTAATAATAAATTATACATTAAAAAATTACCTTATCACGTGTTTGAAGATCGCTTAATAAGAACTAAGAAGTTGATGTTTCAGCCTTCAACAACCTTAATTTAAACATAATTATGAAAAAAATTTATATTAGAATAATTTAAATTTAAGTACAATTACATTATAAAAGACTAAAAGTAAATTAATTTACTACTTACTTGATCTTCTCCACGTGACTAGACCGAGGGAGCTTTGAAATCTTGATGGCTAATTGAAACTCAAGACTTAGAAAAGAGATTAAGAGAGTATTAAGAGAGAATGAGAAAGTAATCCAAAGTTAATTGAAAACTTGTGTGAAGAAATGAGAGGGTTGGGGGGTCAATTTATAGGGATGAATTGGGTGTAAATTTACATATTTATCCCCTATTTTTAATTATTAAAAGGGGCTAAAATGGTAATTTTATAACATAAAGACAATTATATCCCTAACTTTTAAATTTTTTTAAACCGTTATAGGGCTATTTTGGTAAAAACGCATGCCCAAATCAAATTTTCGAACGTTGCCGCCCATTCCAGCCGTGCCGTGCCCGTGCCGGCCCGCGTGCCGTGCCGAGCACGGGCCCGTGCCGTGCTCGGCCCGGCCCGGCCCGCGGGCCGCGGACCCTCGGCCCAGCACGGCCCGAGCCGGGCCGCGGGCCGCCCGCGGCCCGTTGACTCCGTGCCCGGGCCGGCCCGTGTCGTGCCGGGCCGTGCGGGCCGCGGGCTGGCCCGGCCCGTTGGCCACCTCTAAGTGTATCGGTGGATTGCGGCTCAACTAGCTCTGTATCTAATATAACTAACGATGTCAGATGCTGGAGCAGCTGGTGATGTGGTAGTCTGTGAGTAGGCTAGAGGTGGAATGCTAGATGACGAATCTATAGAGTAGCAGCCTCCTAGATAGGAGATAATGGTGGAGCTGCTCTCGCGGACTCAGCTAATCTCATCCCTCACACAGTGGAAGAACGCCGAGTATGCTTCCTCGTGTACCTCCTCGTTGCGCACTCATCTGCACTAGACAACTGAACAGATTCTATCTCAATGTTGCCTGGTGAACTAGCTAGCATATCAGTTGGTTGTGATGAACTCGGAGCCACTGATGGTGATTCTGATGTTGGCATTGGGTTCGCTGGTTCCGGGATAATCTCAAGTGCTCTCTAAACTAGTTCAAACCTATGGGGAAGAACTCCATGTATCATCCTATATTTAGGATATAGGCGTGGGTAAGGTCCTGACACTCCAATCTTCTTAACTACCCTGAATTGTTTCCTTGGTGCCATCAATTCCTCGGAAAGCAACAAAAATTTGCAGAAACTCATGCAGGCGAACAGACGGAAGACCAATAGTGTGAGTGTTCTAGAAATCAGGTGTAAGTCGGCAAAAACCACTCTAATGTTGGTGAAATCTAAAGCAAATCGAGTGTCAAACTTCCCTAGACCAAGTAAAATGGCTCAGATGTCACCTTGAAAGGATTCCTTCTTTGATTTTCTTGATTCTGTTCGGCACAGGTATCGGCAACAAAGGTGAGTTCTTCAAAGAGATTCTGGCTCAGATTTTGCTCCTTCTCGATTAATCTGGATGGAACGACGCTTGTGCAAGATCGTTGGAGGCAAAGGAAGGCAGGAGGAAGGATCTGGTCGCCTAAGGTGAGGATTTCCCGCAGAGATTAGGGTTCACGAGTGAGGGCATGAACCCTAACTCGCGTCTGTGAAGTTTAAAACACCTCCGCTTCCTGCTCCGCTGAGCTACTCACAGTTTGTGAGCGTGTTCAAAGCTGCGCACGTGAATGCCTCGTCTACAACATGCTTCTTTAAGAATTCCCCAGATGCAGCATTCACGGTCGGGCATCAAAATTTATTTCCCCATATGTCCCTGGATGCAAAACAATTTATTTTGAAATTTTTTTAATATTAAAAATTAAGAAAATATGCTATAAAAACTTCTAAAACATAAAAAAAAATTAAAATCAAAAATCAAAACTATAAGAGTTAGAAACATGAGTTGCCTTCCAAAAAGCGCTTGTTTAAGGTTGTTAGCTGACCATAGCTATGTTCACGATTGTTCAAGTGGATCATAGGGGTAGTAAATAGCATGTAGTTTATTATCCTTATGCTACCCTAAAATTGCACGTATTGAAATGAGTATCCAGTATAATAGGTGAATGATAATAATTATCTTACACATGAAAAGAGAAAAATTAATGCAGTTAATATTATCAAAAGAACACCCTATAGATTTTCTGAACTTATCCATCATTGAACTCATTTAACTTTTAAATTCATCCGCACTATAAATTATAGGCAAAGTAGATATAGGACTTAGAAGTTCATACCTCAAATTCATCTGTATGATTGAACTTGTTTGATCATCATATTCATCCACATTGTAAATTATAGGCAAAGTAGAGATGGGACTTAGAAATTCATACTTCCAATTGCTTGGAAGGAATGTAAATTCTATTTATTTTCTCTCACTTACCTTGAGGTCAGTTCCATCGAGAATTTTAGATATTACCTTTTTCGAGTTGATAGATGGGCAAGAATCTAGCATTTGTAAGTGTGCCCGAGTGTCATCTTCTACATCCTCATTCTTATCATTCATAAAATAAATCTCTAAAGAATTCTTATCAAAATGAGTGATGTTGCTACCATTTACTGCACTATCTACAACCTCAATATTGTAGCAAGACTCTGCAAAAGAAGGTTTCTTTAAGCTAGCAGATAAATCAAATTATATTTTATTCTCACCAATATTTAATGTTAGCTTTTCGTTCTTAATATCAATGACAGCTCCCATAGTGGCTAGAAATGGCCTACCTAAGATGATAGGTAGCCTCGCATCTTCCTCTATATCCAAAACTATAAAGTTAGCTGGAATAAAGAAGTTATCAACTTTGATTCGAACATCCTCCAAAATTCCCACATAATGTCGAATTGAGCAATCAGCAAGTTGAAGCAAGATCGTTGTCAGCTTCATATCCTCAATGTCAATATTTTTTACAAATAGACAAGGGCATCAACCTCACACTCGCACCCAAGTCACATAAGGCATGCTCGAAAGACATCTCCCCGATCTAACAAGGGATAGAGAAGCTTTCGGGATCTTTCAACTTTTGAGGCATTTTATTCTGTATTATTGTGTTACATTCCTCGGCCAGTGCCACAGTGCCATGTTCTTCGATTTTGCACTTGTTGGATAGAATGTCTTTTAAGAACTTCGCGTAGGTCAGCATATGCGATAAAACATCAGTAAAAGGAATGTTCATATTTAATTTTTTCAATACCTCAAAAAATTTGTCGAACTGCTTGTCAAGCTTCGCCTTCACTAATCTTTGAAGAAAAGGAATGGGTGGTATGTACGCAGGAGGACCTACATATACCTGTTCTTCTTCTCTCTCTAGCGGTGTCTCTTTCTCAGGTGGCTCTTCACTAGCTACAGGGTTTCATCTTGCACCGTAGGCTCATTTAATTGTTTACCACTTATAGTGGTAATGGCATTACAGTATTCTCTGGGTTTCATCTCAAGTTGTCCCAGAAGTTTACCCATACGCCTAGTAGAAGTGTTTGCCTGCTGAGCTATCTGGCTCTCTAACATCTTGCTATGGGTTGCCAAGGCATCTATTTGAGATGTCGCATGCTTGATAGCACCAGAGACATTTTCATTTTGCTTTTTCTGACCAACAACGAAGTTTTCCAAAAGAGCCTCAAGGTTAGACTTCTGAGGCAGATTGGGTTGCCTAGATTGGAAACCTGGAAGTTGCCTATTGTTAGGTGGAGGATACCCTAGATTATTTTGTAGGAAAGATTATGGTGGTTTCTCTAGCCTAGGTTATAGGTAGAAAATAAGGGTCATTAACCTGTTCCTGGTTATAGCTACCGAAGGCATTAACTTGATATTGAAGTGGTTCATTTTTGTGGAGAAGCAAGGAATTGGCATTCGGCGAAAGCATGACCTATAATACCACAAACTTCACATGAAATAGCGTTAACTATAGCATGAGAAAAATTAAAAGAATCAAGTTTCTGAGCGAGTCAACCTTTGCTGCAAGAGATGTCAGCGGATCATTATCATACTTACCTACGCTTGCTGATAATGTACCTCACTCAGTAGACCTATGGTAGTGGTTCATCGCCATGCTTTTGAGTAGGGTCATGGCTTCATCAACTCTTTTATTCATAAATGCGCCTCCAACTACCGTGTCCACCATAAGCTTGGCATTGGCATTATAGTTTAGTCTATTGTAGAAAGTATGGACTAAAACCCATCGTTCAAGTCCGTGGTGTGGACACATGTGCTGAAATTCCTTAAAGCGATCCCAAGCATCGTAGATTTATTCCCCATTCTTTTTACAAAAATAAGTGATCATGTTTCTTAGCTGCACCATCTTACTATGATGGAAATATTTTGACAAGAATGCATGTGAGAGTTCCTCCCAAGTGGTGATCGATCCTGGTGGAAGAGATAAGAGCCATGCGTGCACACGATTCCTCGGAGAAAAAGAGAAAAAGCCTCAGTCTTATAGCATCAGGAGATACACTGTTTATTTTAACGGTGTCACAATATTCAAGAAAAATAGCTAATTGTAAATTCAGATCCTATGTCGGAGAGCCCCCAAATTGGTTCTGCTGAACCATAGTCATCAAAGTTGGCTTGATCTCGAAGTTGTTCGCCTCAACAGTCGGGTGAACAATGCTAGAATTAAACCTTTGAACATTTGGTACTGCAAAATTCCTAAGCAATTGATTAGCTACCATCGCAGCTTCCTTCGAGGTTCCTCGAGCTTGTAATTGTAGTATTCGTCAAAGGCAAAATATGTGTTCACTCTCTGGGTCTTCGGGAAAAATCATACCTGTCTTTAGATTCCCAGGCTTACAATATGTTAATCCAAAAAGAGAAAAATAGCATAAACTAACTATAAAGAAAAACTAAAGCAAAGTGAAAAACAAAAATGCTTAGTCTATAAATCTCATGATTAGGCAAGCCTGATCCCTGACAACAGCGCCAAAAACTTAATACAGCCGCAAGTGCATGGCTTTATCGAAGTAATAATAAAAGATTGTTCCCAATAAGTATCTAGCGGTCAATTACCGATTACATGGATAATCTATAGCTAGACGATTCTAAGTGTTTTTGGTCAAAAACATCAATGTACATGAGAGCAAAAAGCGAGCATTTTAAGTAGAAAACTTATGCGGAGCGAATCAGGACTGGGTTTCACCGCACTGACAATTCAAAAATTAATAAAATAAATTTAAGTAAATAAAATTAAGGCATTGAAAAGGATTCATCCACATGTACAGATTATCTCCTCTCGGAGCGTAATCTGGTACTTAATCACAATAATTCCCTACTCTCGTGACAATTATCATAATTAACCACCTTAAGGTCTATGACGAATCATAAAAGTTCCTTTGAGTTAATTCAACCTACTCTCGTGGTTGAAAATACAAGTTTGAAAAGAATAAATCCGACGTCACGATTCACCTCTCAGTTCTTCTCGTGACGTCTCAAATGCAATAATACTTGGCCAAAGTAATAAATGAAATAGAGCATAATTCTAATCAAATCAACTCAGTAAAATTCTTAAATGAAGATTAATACAAAAATTAATTCATCAAATAGTCAATGGGTTACACCCCTAATCCCGAATAGAGGTTTAAGCGATCATGTTCATAGAATACAACATATAAAATTGAGAATTTGATATGAAAGCTTAATCAAATCACAAGGAAACACTAGGAGAATAAGGATAACCCTTCTCTTCGATCAGGGGATGAAGATTTAGCAGCAAAATCCATCCTTTGCGTAATTCTCGCGTTAAAAATTCGCTCAGTACTCTGTTTTCACCCTAGCTGCCACCTCTTATCCAAAATCATCCAAAGAAGTTCCCCTAATCTGGCCCAAAATCTTCTTTTTATAGTTTAATCCATGTGGGACCCCTTTGGGAAGGTTCCTCTAAGATTTGGCTAAGTTTCGATCCGATTTGAAGCTAAATCGAAGGAAATTCCGAGTTGGGTGGACGTCTTCACAGGCCATGAATGGATTCACGGGTATAGTCATGAAAGCTTCTGTTCTCAATCCAGTTTTGGCATAAAGTTGTCTTCTTATTTAGAGACATACTCACGGCCCGTGAATGGACTCACGGTCGTGACCGTGAATATTTCCTCTAATTTCAGTTTTGCTCCAAATTTGACGTGTGGCTTCATCTTTTCATCAAGAATCTTTTTGTAGCATCAAAACTCGCTAAATCCATTGTTTTTGTTTGTATTTGCATGAAAACTAAGAAAAATAAAGATTCTATAGAATATGAGATAAAAATATTATAAATTGGTATGAAATCATACGATTGAGCATGGAATATCATATAGAATATAGAAAAAAAAATATATGATATTAATGCAATGCATCATGCACACACATCAACATGGATCATGCAAAAGACCAAGTTGCCACTTGGGGCACGGGCGTGTTGCAAACCCTAGACCCTAGGGATGTGCTAAAGACCTATATATAGAGGAGACTAACCCAACATGCGGACAATGCTGATATCAGAGGAGGGGCACATAGTGAACCTCCTTGCTCCTTGCATTGGCACATCATGAAACCAACCAAGTGGGGTAGGGGGTTTGCATGATGTGGCAGAAAATAGCAAGACAACAAAAGTGGAGTTTCAGACATGTGATGGGAGTTGCGTAAGTTCACATCACAACATTCTTCCACCTTTGTGACTTCTTGTGGAGGGCGACAACTTGGAGATCCTTCACCTTCATCATCTCTGGAGAGTGTGGAGGGCTTCTTTGGCGGTGAGTGGCGATAAGGAAGGGTGGCTACCTTGGTGGACTTGAGCAGCCGAGCTTTGAAGGAGTTTTGGAGGTCTCGGCTTGGTGTTGGGACTTTCCAGCGAACTTTTCAATTATCTTCTCTGGGCAATATTTTCTGGTGAGGTCCAAAGTTCGTGTTTCATTTTCAAGGGATTATTATGATCTCTTGAGGTACTCTTGTTTATATAGTTGTACTCTGGGCAATATAAGGTTGTGGTTATTTTTCTCTTTCATGGTGTTGCTGTGTTTTGTGTTCTCTCATTGTGTTTATGTGGCCAGCAAAAATGTTGTATGGTTACGTCCAGTTTGGTGATTGTTAGATTGTGGGTGCATATGTGTAGTGCACTCTTGCTCTAGGTTTTGGTGCGTAGGTAGTGTGCACCCACTATCCTTATTGAGTTTCTTGTGTATGTCTCGCATAAGTATAGTACAAAGGCTTGTTCTTACTTAGGGCGCTTGCCAACAAGTGTGCAAAGAGGTTGGGGCATGCACCAAGCTCAATCCGACACTCGAGAGTGTTTGCAACATAACGCATAAGTGGTTAGTGTGTTTTCTTAGCACCTGAGACTCAAGGAATGGGGGAGACACTAATCTATAGCAGGTTTGTGCAAGTGGACAGTGAAGGGCGCACATATACACTCGGGGTTATGCGGAGGACAGCAACTACACAAAGTACCTGGGGCGCTGAGACTTACACATTTGGTGCGCCAACCCTTGACGCCACGCAGAGAGGGAGACAAAGGGCGACAAGAGTGAGCCATGCTTTCTTTCCTCCTTTCTACCCAAATATGGTGGAATCAATTTCGAGGGAATGTTATACTGTGTTTCTCTTTTGCTTTCTTTCTCTCGAATGAAACAAAGGAAAAAAAAATTGATTTTTCTTTTTTCCCTTCTTTTTTCCCTTAAAGGAAATACAATGTTATAGTACTTGTGAGTCAAGCCGGCGATCTTATTCCTTTCCCCTCTTCTTTAATTATTAATTATTAGTAGAGGAATTTGGAGGAGTAACCTCCTCTCTAATATTTATCGTAAATTAAATGTGCATGTCCAAATTGTGTTTGGTAGTGTGTGTGTAACCGTAATCGCTGTGCACAAAGTCATTGGAACATTGAAGAACAGAAAAGTAGCCCTTTTCTATTTTAAAGTGTCGTCTGGAAGTGTTTATTTTCTAAAATTTATAGTTGTACTATAGTAATTTAAAATTCATTGATCTTGTGTGTTAGATCTTGGTTTTATTAATTAGAATTTATAAAATTATTTTCAAACACGTTGCTTCCCACTGTGTCATATGCCCTTGCTTTTGAACTAGTCTCACCCCTTTGGTTTAATCTCACATATCATCGAAATATGAAAGAAAAAAAAATAAAAACCAATTTGTGGTTCCATCCCATATTTCCGTGAAAGATGAAAAAAAATAAAATTAGTCATAGTTATAATAATTACAAATCATATTTGAATGAATTGAAAATACATATAAATTAATTTGTGATAAATTATTTGCTAGTAGGAGCTTCTCTATTAAAGTCACATAGTAGAAGATCCTAAGTACATCCAAAATGAATAGCAAATATATAGAATATGACTTATTGTACATGAGTTAGGTTGATTTCATACCTCTACAATGTCTAGATTGGGATTTTTTTAATGCAATACGTGGTATTTGTATGTTAAAGTCCATATGCTTATTAAAATAGTGTGGATGACTATCTTCTGTAGAATGGATACTATAGTTACTAGCACAAAGATAATCGAGTATGGATACATATAACATGCTTGTAAATTATATCATTTGTAGCTTTGCTAAGACCTTAACGGTCCACTCTCAAGCTTTGATGGTACTATGGTAGGGTGGATCTCATCTTTATATAGTCCTTTAAAGCTTTGATTCTTTACTTTGTAAGAGTTGAACCATTGTCTCTGTTGATACTAGCATGGCATGTTTCTTATAGATTTACTTATCAACCATCATGGTCTTTCTTCATCCTATGTGTCATGTGTATACTTGACTTGACAAGTTCATAGTTGTACCACATACACATGTCTTGCCACTAGCACTTTCATCTCCTTCACTCCATTACCTGTGCTTGCACAACTATCTATATTCCCCAAAATCATTTCATATCTCATGATGCAAACATATATTAAAGGGAGAAGATAGCTCAACACAATCTTGGTATTCTTTCTCTTCAATTGCAAATAAGGAGTCAAATGGAGCTTTTTCCTATCTTATGTCCTATCATAATGGAGGTGTATTCTTTGTTGCTAATATCTCCCCCCTTGTTCCTATAATTAGCAATATGAAATATTATGATTGGGAAGATTGGCATTGTAGTTGTGTTCACTTAATTCGAAGTAACATCTCTTATCTAATCTATCATTTGATTTCTCCTCCCATATAATAGAGTCAACTAGCCTAATTCTCCTACAATCCTCTCTTATTTAATTCAGCAATATACACATATTACCAATTGGCTGTTTCATTCAATTATCCAATAATGTTGATATAGGGAATTGCCTTATTACCAATTGCTTGACTAATTTGTGTTGTGCCTCATGGTTCGTGTAATATAATTCTCCCATTATTGGCTTCTAATCCATATTCACTTTTCAAAGTATCATATAGAGAGGCTCAACCTCAACACATATAGCATATTGCTCCAAAAGTGCATGTTGAGAATAATGCACTCCAGTTTTTCTCGCCCTCAAGATGAACACTAGACTTGTAGCATTCTTTGGTCATAAAAATTGTCTTGACCCACAATATTCTTCATACAATAAAGACTTTAAAGTAAAAAATTTGGCCTCATTTGCCCAGCTTATGTTTCTAGCTTCTATTAGCTGAAGAAATATTAGTTGAAAAGATGCTGAAAAAGTTTGAGAGTGTTTGGATCCATAGCTTATGATTAGGTATTCTATTTATAATAAATAATTTTTTTATTAAAAAATACTAAAATAAAAATTATATGACTAAATTTATAATTAACTATAATTAAAATATTTATTAAAAATCTATTTTCATATTATTTTTATTAAAATATTAAGCATTTTATGCATAACTTAGTTTAAAGTATTACTAATCAAGTTACATTACTTAAAATTTATAAAACTAATAAGTCAATTTTGATATTCACAAATAAGATTTTAATAATAAAAATATATTTTAAATTATTAAAAATATAAAATTATGATCATGGTGCATTATAAAAAAAAATATAAGAATTTAATTAAGAAAAATATATTTTTTATTTGTCATTAAGCTTAAAATTATAAGAATCGAGACAAAGAAGCAGCAGGGGCCAGAGAAGCAGCTTCACCCCTGCTTCTTAACTACAGTGCTAACTTGTGGGTTAGAATAGAGAAACTGAAGAATCAAATATCTTAGCTTCTTGATTTCTACTGGCCGCAAAACCATAAGCAAATTCAAAAACTGGGTCAAATAGAGCTTGATTTCTACTGGCCGCAAAACCATAAGCAAATTCAAAAACTGGGTCAAATAGAGCCAAAGTCTATTGCAAACCTTAAGTCTTAGGATCTCTTAAAACACCTGGTGCATTTGGATATGTCAAAATAGCTATCAACGTGTGTTGGTTAACCTAAGTGTTGTCTCCTGCTTTTAAAATAGTATTGCAAGGATTGCTTTTCAATGATAGTGATTCTTGAGTAAACTATATGTATCAATATTCTTGCTTTAAGTTCCATAGTATGATAATGATCATCACAAAAACAAATGTAAATGACTAGAATAGAATCTAATTGTTTACCCCTTTTCTAAACCGCCAACATCCAAGAATCTAGAAATTGGGATAACTATCAATTCGTATCATATGTCTATATTGATTCAATTTGTAATGGTGCAACATGGTACTGTTTAGTACCATAGTTTCAACACATTGACCCAGTTTGGGTCTATATGTTAGTCAATAGTTAGACTAGTTCTCACTCCCTAGTACAGGCAATACCTACTAGTTTAACCTATAATTATTATACGAAATAGGGTAAGTATTGTTTTAGTACCATATATGTATATAACTATCACTTTATAAGACACCAACCATTATTGTGTATAGTATATAACGAATAATACCAATTCAAGAAAGTACTAGTATATAGATATATACTAAGATTGAAAACCATGATCATAACATAATTTAGGTTAATATGGTGCCAGGTAGGTTCAAAATATTAACACATACTAGTGTCATTGTTTTAAAATTTGGTCCATACTACTAGGTATAGATAGTACATACCAGTTCAAGATCAGCTTAGTATAATATATATAGTATTAGCATGTTCGATACACGTGTCTTGTAATGTTAGTATATATATATAGTACATACTAGTTTAAGATAAGATTGATATACTAGTACAAATTAATATTTTAAACCTTGAGTGGCGTACCTATCCTATATGGTCCAATGTGTACCTATATGTTATTGACTCATCGTTGGGATGAATAAATAGTATATGTAAGTGTTTAAAATATAATTTGATTCACATTGGTGTGGTATTGACTGACATTGGCGTAGTATATGTCTGTGTACCACAATCAAGCTTTTTGTTGATCTTCTTCATATATATATATATATATATATATATATATATATATATATATATATATATATACATTTGTAAAGAGTTTTATGTTTTATGCAAATAACCATTAGTGTACTATATGTTTTCTGCAACATCCTTTCTCAATACAACTTTTTAAAACCAACTATTTATTACAATCTATCTAATCATAACAAATTCATCTTTACATAATGAGCTTGCGGCCACCTATTAATCTTGATTAGAAGGGGTTTTTGGGGTTCTATGGAGGACTAAGGACATTTACCTTCAACTATAAAAACAACTAGCACAGCATATTATTGGAGTTTCCTTAAGTGAAAACCCAAATTCTCTTAAAAGTCCCACGTACAGAGATTTGGAAGAAAAACTTGGTTTAAATTGAGTTGAGCTATCTTACCCCATTCGGGCTTTTCAAGGGCAGTCAACTGATTATATTTTTTTACGATGCAAGTATATAACTCACATATTATTTTATTATGACGTCTATTTTTAGTTCCTTTTATTTTGCCCAAATAAATATTTTACATACTATTAACAAATTATAATTAAAACTATTTTACGAGCTTTAATTTGCTGTTTGCCCCTTTATTTAGAAGTGGGTGATTGAGGCATATTTATTAATAGAATTTATTCTGATATTTTTAGATGATGTGCCTCCACTGTATGAGTAGAGGCGTAGGGTCTAGTAGGTATTTACATTCGAGTCTCTCTTCTTTGACTCTTTGTTGTTTTTGCATGTTCGATGTTGAAAGCGATTGTGGTAAGTTCCTCACTAACACATTTGTAAAAGAGCAACGATCAATTGTATTTTAAGATAGGAGATCCAAACAAAGCTTATTCAAGGGTCAGAAATTTTTGTTTTAAGACAGGCGAATACATCACCTCCGGTCATATCATTCTTTTCTCTACCTCATTTATTTATTTGATTGCATGCATTACTATAATTATCTGCATCTAACATATACATTGTGCTAAGTAAGCCTCACCAGGGAAAGGATAGTCCATTGAGAGGTTAGAAAAACCCAATATCCAATATGACAATATGATATTAAGATAATCCAACCATACATGCTATCAACACTATAGCAACTATACTAAAACATGATATGGGATCTAAGTAGGACAAATATAATGACAAGTGCTAGGAATATCAACTATAAGAAAACAATACTATATATGTACACAGTTTTGTTCTAATTATGTTGCTTTTAAATTCTAAAAATATCAAAAATGTTATTTCTCTAGTTTAATTAGAGAAGTAGTAATTTTCTAATTTTCTACAATTTTTCTAAATATATATATAAAGTAACATCTTATGAACATCTTCACAGACCATGACCATCTAAAAAGTTTTTTTCCTATATTAAAGTAAATTTGATTTGTGTAATTATTTCTTGGATATTATTTGAGCATAAATTAACTTGGTTTTTGTGCAAAACTCTACAAAAACTTGATTCAATTATGCCAATATGAATTATATCTTTTTTGATATTTATGGATGTTTGGATCACTATTACACTAAATGCCAGTTAGAGATCCCTTTATGCTTAAATTCATCTTTAGTGCATGCATACATAAGTGATAAATTAACCTATAGCCCTAGATTGACCATTACCCTAGTACCTATGAGCCAAACTAGGGGAACATTCCAATTTCTTTTATAAGGATAGCACAAGTTTTATCCCACAACCAAACTTTGGGGACCCCCTAAGAATCTAACATTGAAGCCTTATTTAAAAACCTCATGGCTGATCAAACCAAGCGAAATGAAGAGTTTAGTAAAGCTATTAGACAACTTACCTCAAAGTTAGACACATTAGCCATCCATAGTATGATGTTAGAAACCCAAATATCCTAGCAAGCTTTCACTTCAGTGAAACTTATGGGAGAACTAGAGGAGACTCAAGTAAATATTAATGAGTTAGGTGAGAATGAATGAGAGAGCAATTTAGATGAGAAAGAAATAAATACTATTATAGTAGGAGACTTTATTGAAAAATATGATGAATAAAGAACTTCATGGTTTGATCATGACAATAGTCACGCCCATGACCATCTTGGAGATTTTATAGAGGAATAGGAACTAGTATATATCCCACTATTCCCCTATAAACCACTGGTACCTTTAACCTAGAGGTTAATAAAAATATTACTTGAAATGTAATTTGAGACATGCTGTAATATGGATATCTTGACAAAATGGTTAAGGAAATAATGCCATTAAAACTAGGGAAGATCATTTTGAAAATTTGTATGGATGATGATAATAGTGGTGATGATGCAATGACCAAACATATGCTCTCAATTACTGACTCAAAACCAACTCTAGATACCAAAGCTAGAGATACTTGATCATGCTAGTGAAAAAAAACCAAGGTTTGAATTATATTTTAAGTAAAATTTATTTATTTGTATTTTTGCTTGCTATTTTTTCTTTAAAGCAGAGCCAATATGATAAAGGTTTAAATCTCATTTTGATTATTGATAATTTTTTAAAAATTTATTATAATTTTTTTTTCTTACTCATTTTTCTTAATGGAAACATAGCCTATTATCAATATTTTCTCTAAAATTCAAGCCTAGATCAAAATAAGAATAGGAATACGAAAAAAAAAAATATCTGATATTTAAATTTTTATGCTAAACTTGAACTATGGTAAATTATATAAATCAATGCCCTATTATATAAATTGAACCTAACCATAATATTTAATGGGTATATAAAAATACACAATTCAATTAAACTAGACTTTTTTTTATTTTTTTATCTAATTCTCATATAAATATAACTTCATAAATTAAATTTTTATGTATGTATATATAATTTTCAGGTAATTGATTAAGAAAATTTAAATTATAATTTTATTTTTTTAAAAAAATAAGTATCAACTTTTAGATTTTTGTAGCTTTAACTGACTAAAGTAAAAAAAAACAGACAAAAGAAAATTTTTAAAAAATATATCGTTGAACGTTCCTCTTCCTCGTCCGTACAAATCACGCGTCCCAGTTGAATCTCTGACCGTTGAAAAATGGGATCCAGATTTTTTTCAAGCGACTGTTTCGGATAATCACTCCTTTCACTGTCGTCGAACCCGCTTAACCTAACTTTCTCCGCGGGTATGGAATACCGGCCTGCGCCCAGCTTC
Source organism: Costus lasius (assembly GCA_027563935.2). Lineage (NCBI taxonomy): Eukaryota > Viridiplantae > Streptophyta > Magnoliopsida > Zingiberales > Costaceae > Costus > Costus lasius. The sequence continues at coordinate 107,724,973 of CM050450.1, forward strand.
AATCACTCAGTGTACGATAGGCGGAGCTTCGGCCTTCTTGTGCAACGCGTGGCCTCTTCCGGGCTCTCCATATAGCAGGACTGCATGTCTGGGCCCAGACACCGGATCCTGGCTTTCTTGAATTATTATTCTCTAATTCCATATATCTCCCGTCGCTCCGATCGGAGCCGGGCGCGCCGTCCCTCCCCTCGTTCCCCGGGCGGCTCCAGGAATTCGTGAGGTTCTCTGAGGGAGGAGGCGCTGCGATGCACGCGGTGAGTGCGATAGCCGTCGCGGCGAGGGCGACGAGGTTGGCGCTGGCCCCGGGGAGCTCCGGGGCGATGCTGCTGGAGAGCGATGTCCCGTTCGGATCGCTGCTGTGGTTCTCGTATGCAGGGATCTCGTGCTTCCTCGTGCTGTTCGCGGGCGTCATGTCTGGGCTTACTCTGGGCCTGATGTCGCTCGGTCTTGTTGACCTCGAGATCCTGCAGCGCAGTGGCACCCCCGACGAGAAGAAGCAAGCAGGTTGATCTTGATGCTTTCCTAATTATCGATCGGATCGATTTTTCTCCAAGGGATCAAAAGCACTTGATTTGCTAAGGAATGATGGTTAATGCTAGTAGCTCCGCTTTCTTGGGAAAGATGATGTTTGCTATTTGTTCGATTTGTTATACACTCAATATATTTATCTATTTTGAGCTAGCAATGTCAGATGGCATGCGAAAATGTGATGCGTGGAGGTTATTGTTGGACATTTCTATAGTCACGATGCTACCCTTCGCCATTTGAGTCCTATGCTTCGGAGACCCTGTTTAATCATTTAGAGTCAATGGCTTGTTAAATAATGTGGAATATGATAATGACATACGATCTACAATCTAAGCATGTCCGCCATTTTAGTATGAGGACCTTGACATTTACAAAAAAAAAAGGTTATGTTTAGAGGATTTCGAATGACTCTTAGTTATCCACGATATGCTCATTCCTGTATTGAAGCTAGAAAATCAGTTTTAACGTTTACGCCCACCTAGTATTCGTATCATTTTCATGGGAAGGATGAAGAGTTTGTTTGCTCATATAATATGTATTTTCATTAACATTTTATCTTTTGCTTGTAATGTTTATTTTTTGTTTCTTTCTTATAGCCAAAATTTTACCTGTTGTTCAAAAGCAACACCAGCTTCTTGTCACTTTACTTTTGTGCAATGCTGTTGCGATGGAGGTATGAATCTACCTATTTATCTGCCCAAACTATTTACTCTTCATTGTTCCCTTTACGATTTCTTCAAGCTTGTGCTTGAATAGCTGTTTTAGGATAATCAGTTCAAAAAATAAAAATAAATAAATAAATAAATCACTTGATGCACTGAAACAATTGCCGTATATGCCTTGCTTAATTATGACAAAAAGTTTAGTTTTTTTTCCCAGATTATGTATATAACTTCATGTTTTTGTGTTATATTGAATATATTATATGCTTTCCCTAAACGTTACAACCAGGTAATAGGAATAGTAGGGCTTGAATGAACAAGGAAAAGGTCATATTGGGATAGTTTATATTGACTTTAAAGATCTAAAGAAGCAAAAAAAACATTTTATGGCAATTTGAGTACGATTCTAAGGCTATACAATGAATAATTTTGTATTTTTGATTTGAACTATATGCTAGCATGTACCTACACATGGTATTGGTTACAATTGGTATTGACTAAAATATTATATATGTATAGTATTAACCCTGTACCTATATAGGTTACATTAGTATGGATTTGTATTTAAAATCTTGCTATGTTCCACCCATACAAGTTTTTTTAAATCATGGCAGTACCTAGTGTATGTTGATCTATATGCTTACAAGTTTTTTGTTGGTTTGGCATTGAGATTTTGATCCTTGGTTTTGGCTATTATAGCTTTTGCACTCTAGCAATGCAGCCAAAGACATTGCTAGTCAATAAGCCTGATTATTACTTATCACAGTTTTGTTATTTAGTGTAAATTCTTTCATTTAATGCTCATGAAAACTAAAAGTGTCCAATCCTACATGTCATATGTAAGTATCCAATATTCTACGTACATTTATGGTGTTCAAGTGGCTATTCGCAGATAAATATGGGTATTGGTCGCCTTATAGACCTGCAAATAGTCTTTCGAAATGGATAATGTATGATAATAGTTTGGCAGTTTGGAACTTCACTTGTTAAATTCTCTTTTTATTTCCTTGGAACAACCAACATTGAGGCTAAACTATTGTTTAATGCAGGCGCTTCCACTCTATCTTGATCGGATATTCAATCAATTTCTTGCTATTGTGCTATCAGTTACCTTTGTTTTGGCTTTTGGGGAGGTACTTCAGTCTTGATTGATTACAGATAAACATTGTCTTTATGTCCTGAATAATTTTCAGCAATAAGAAATGCTTCTCATATTGGCTTGTCTCCAGGTTATTCCTCAAGCAATATGCACCAGATACGGACTAGCAGTTGGTGCTAACTTGGTCTGGTTAGTTCGCGTTCTAATGATCATCTGCTACCCTATAGCTTACCCTGTCGGCAAGGTAACTACCAAAGCATGCTTAATTTGTTACGTTGTTAGAAGATTGATATACAACAAAAACAAACTTATGATTACATACCTACAAAATTACTTCTTATGAAAATTTTATGACTAATATTTGTATAATTGTATGAACAATTTGAGTTTACTACTTCCTTGTAACTTTATTTTCTTTTGTACGAGTAGTCTAACTAATATCTGTATTTATGGTAGCCTGTTTTCTTTGGAATATTCTGTATTTTGCTTTTTAAGGAGGGATGGTTGAATTGTTTTTAACTATGTGTATGAATTCAGCTTCTTGATTTTGCACTTGGACATAATCAGTCTGCGCTGTTTAGGCGTGCTCAATTAAAAGCTCTCGTCTCTATTCATAGCCTAGAGGTACAACTAAACATTCACATTACTGAATATACGTTCATAGTTATTTATGATTCTTTTCATTTCTTCCAAACAATTTTAGGCTGGCAAAGGTGGGGAGCTCACACATGATGAAACAACAATAATAAGTGGAGCACTTGATTTGACTGAAAAGGTATATTAAGTTTTACCCGTTTTCATTCTTTTCTATAAATCTACTATCATAAATAAAAAACTGGAAAGCTATTATCTACCCGTATTTAAGTGGTGACACTAGATATTTCAAAGCTTTGGGATAAATGCAATGCTCAAATATCTTTATTCTTTGCTAAATAGGATATTTTATATCGTGTATGTGCTGACACTATGCCACAGCGGACATACCAACATTGTGCTGCGGACCAGTACGTAGGTTTTCAAAACAATGGTTTAGATTATGGTAACTATCCCTACTTTGTTCTAGTGGCCCAATTGAGCACTCGTTAGGAGCCTTATGAAAATTAATTCATATCTTCCCCTTTTTTATTGTTCATGTACTAATTTATTTCTCTTTTTCAAGAATGATATTTTTTAATAATACTTATCCACCTTAAAGCTTGTCTTCTGATAAAACCAATATTGACAATGGTTGCAAAATTAATTTCACAAATCGATATTCAGTAAGCTAAGAAAGAATGGTTCGTCTATGGTTCTTTTCTTCTAATAATTTTCCTAGATTTGTTTGTTTGTTGTTCCTTTTTCTTTTACTGGGAAGGAGAATTAAGATAATTCATATATCTTCTATGCTCTCGAGCAATTTAGCAGGGCAATCTGACATATACTATGCATAGCTTCCTAATCAATTGTGTTTCCCACTTGTATCCATTGCTTGTCTAAAGCATTGTAAAATTAAGATTATAGCATTAACAATGCACACTTGTCTACAGACTGCAGAGGCAGCAATGACACCCATCGAATCAACCTTTTCATTGGATGTCAACTCGAAGTTAGATTGGTGAGAATCAGTACACCTTTAAATCTGTTTTGTATGAAGTCCTGTTTTACAATTTGCAAAGTAATAAGGATAGTTTTGTAAACTATCACCAACAATACCCCCTTTTAGTTATAATTGTTCAGTTATCTGTTAGCACATGTCAGTTTATATGAAAAAGTTCCCTTTTCTCAAGGGAAAGAGCGCAATGCAGTAAAGCTTTCTCAAGGCATAGAACACAATGCAGTAAAGATTATTTTGTTTCAGAATCTTAAATTGTAGACCATGGTTGGACATTGTCTCACTATAAGGCTAATTTGTTCTGTTGTTTTGCTCAAATACAGTTTGAAAACATAACATAGTGAAGCTTGTGTTGACTGAAGAGTTTTGCTGATTACCTATATATTTTGAACCCTGAGATGCTAAAGCCTCCATGACATTTTAAGTTTTAGGATTCTTGGTAAACCACTAGCTTATTTTGATTCCTGGCAATACAATAAATAAACTTGAAAAAAAAAAGTGTTTTATGTGATAATTTTCTTTAAATATCAAAAGGAAGTTAAAGTGATTCAAGCCTGAGTGGCTCATTTCTAAATATAAAGCTAATTTGGTCTAAATACCATAACCTGTTGTATTTCTTACATTAATGATTGTATCGTACCGGTATGTATTGAATTGTATGGATATGGATGGGACCGGTATCTACGGAACGAGTTTTCAAATGTTGGTCCGGATACTTTCATTTGTTTTCAATTGTTTTCAGATAATTTTGTTGTATAGTACTTGTTAAAGTTGCCTGTAATTAATTGAAACTTCTTAATTCTAGGGAAGCTATTGGCAAGATTCTTGCTCGTGGTCACAGCCGCCTCCCTGTTTATTCAGGGAATCCCAAAAACATTATTGGCCTTCTTTTGGTGGGTATCAATTATCTTATTGACTTTCATTTGTGCCATGAAGATTCTCCTACGATCATCCATTTGGCACTTTCTCATTTGTTGTCTTATCGTTGAATCAGGTGAAAAGTCTTCTTACAGTACGCCCGGAGACTGAAACGCCTGTTAGTGCTATCTCCATTAGACGGATCCCAAGGTACACCATGTAACTGCTGTGCTTACTTGTAATTGGACAGAGCACTCATATTTTGAAACATTTCAGGGTTCCAGCAGATATGCCTCTATATGACATACTAAATGAGTTTCAGAAAGGAAGCAGCCACATGGCTGCTGTTGTGAGAACTAAAGCGAAACCTGAGAATATCGAACCTAATGATGGTGATAAATCTGAAGAAAACAAGGAACCAAACGGAGAGTCCATAATCATAACTCCTTTGTTATCGAAAACAGAGGATGTTATCGTGGACATCGAGAAGTGCGAAAATAAGCCAATCAACGAAAAGCAACCTACATCTTTGCAACAGAATGATGCAGCGGTAAAAGCTGTCTCTCGTTTGTCAGAAGATACTGAAGATGGAGAAGTCATAGGAATCATCACGCTTGAGGATGTTTTCGAGGAACTATTACAAGTAAGCTTAAGATCCATTGTCCTTAACGTGTTCTTTATGGCTAGTTTAGTTTTACAATTTGAATTTTCAAATCATTATACGCCCATACACTGATTTTAGTCGTCGTTGCTTCTTAACTTGTAAGCCAATTTGACAGATAAGTGTTGATATAGTTTTAGCTGCTAGCGGGGGCATTGGATTTTATTACCGTAGAAAGTTAATTATGGAACACTATTTCCACATGCAGGAGGAGATAGTGGATGAAACAGACGAATATGTTGATGTTCATAATAGGTACTGAATGATGCAAATTCTTAATGATGATTTCTCCTTTCCCTATCCTGTCTAGCTTACAAAGATGATCATTGTTCAGGATACGCGTTGCTGCTGCAGCAGCTGCTTCTTCAGTCGCACGAGCTCCATCATACAGGAGGTTAACAAAACAAAAATCAGCGGTCAGTTTCTTTCTTAGCTTTATATTTAGTATCATGAGATCTCAGTTTTAAAAACTCAGAAAAATGTCAGCCTAATACCTGCTATAAAGTATATTCAAACATTTAGTCTCTCTATACTCATCTTTCTGATCACAGTATCAACTCATTTTTGTTCGCTATAATCAAGGAATGTGTCTTATCATCATTTTCATCTTCATCTAATCATGGTGGCTTCAGATTCTTCCACTGAAGCAAAATTATCTCTCTCTTTACTCCTTTCCAGGGTGCTCTTAATCGGCAGGGACAACCATCCGGGATCCTGAAAAAATCCACTGAGGTAGATCTACATGCTCCACGACATCAAGTGAGCCTTGTGGAACCGTTGCTAGGGACGCAGAGATAAAAGGCACGTAGCATTTTATCCAGAAGTTTATGCTTAATATTTATGTACCCAATGTATTTGTTCGCCGGCCACGGGGGATGTAACTAGCACATGCATTGTCCACAAGTTGTGAGGGAAGATTGCAGGACGACAGACGTACTTGGAAACAGATAATTTATGTATGGTTAATCTGTTTTTGCGCACTGCAGAGTGGAATTACAATTTTGCTAAATATGCCCGCTGGAAATTAGTTTTTGCTATTTATAAATGATTTTCAGCGTCCATAAAAATGGCGACCATGATAGCGTTCATTGAAGAAAAATATTTCACTGTTCATGAACGGTTTGAGTGACTTGTTTATCTACTTTTTAAGGCTTTGTTTTCTTAAAAGTAAGAATAAAGAAAAGAGAGGGAACATTTTCTCTCGTATCCTTCGTGGACAGAATTGAAGGAAAAAAAATGGAAAGATATCTAATATTTCTTTGATTCTTATTGTGCTACAATCAGGGTGGAAGTAGACCCGACAAAACTTAACCTGCCCCGTTGACTTGAACTGAAGTTAGGTAGGTTTGGGTTAGCTATAATTGTGTTCGGGTCATAAATAGGTCAATCCGTTTATGATTTAAAATTAATTAGATCGTGTTGGGTTATAAACGGGTGGACTCGCTTAATCCAATTATATTATATATTTGCATATATAAATTTTAAATATAGATCCACCCAACTCTTAATACTAACCCATAAGCCTAAATCCCTTCAAATCATCTTTTAATCCAAATTTTAGTCCACAACATAAGTCCAAATTTTTATAATTTTTTTATTAATTTATTATTTATGTATAAAATATGAATGATAAATTTATAATCGGATCGTCTCGGGTCAAGCAGATCAGATTAATATATGATCCATTTAATAAATGGGTTATTCGGGTCGTGTTGGATTGACCCGATTATATTCGGGTCGTGTTTGGGTCAGACAGTTTGACTCAATTAATTAAACAGATCATATTTCGGTTGGCTTAATCGAGTCATGAGTCATAGCTGACATGACTCATTTATAACCCTCTGGCCCGAATTGTCAAGTCCACTAGAAAGCATCTTATTTGAAAATAATAATAATAAAATAAATTTATCTTATTCTTTTTACCCTAATGTACCAAAGCTTTACTCACCATCATAGCACTCTTCTTCTTTAAGTTTGTTGCTACTCACCATCGTAGTTCGTAGCACTCTGCTAGTAGTTTTATAATATAAAATATAATATAAAACTATAAAAGAATATAAATAGGATACAGAAAATACAAAAAAAAAACTTTTCTTATAATGTAAAATATAATGTAAAACTATAAAAGAATATAGATGGGATACAAATATTAAATAAAATTTATCTTTTATTTTTCTTTCCCTATAAGAAAATACAAAAAGAGAGAAAATTTTAATACTCTTTGTCACCTTATTTTTCTATCCTTGTAAATTTACTTTCATTTTAATTTTCTTTCATCTCAATGATATATAGTCTAAATGCTAGTCATAAATAAAATATATCATTAACCATACACCTCGTGTTAGGCCCAACCCAAGAATTTAGCCCAACCCAATTGAGTCATTGACCAAGAGTTAAAATGGGCCCACAACATTGAAATCGATAAATCAATTTGGGGAAAAATCGACGCTCGACACACCAATTAGGGGCCATTTTGGGGTTGCTGGTCGCCCGCTTTTGCCGGTGCGGCCAGCAAGAATAGTTGCTACCAGCGATGTTTGGAGCTGATTTGTTGGGCGCACCAGCGGAAATCAGCTGCCCGGCAGAATCACCCCGTAGCCTGCTTCTGGCGCCCCGCAATCAGCTACTTCTCGTCACGCGAACGTCGCTACTAGAGGTGGCCAACGGGCCGGGCACGGCCCGGCCCGTTGACCAAGTCAACGGGCCGCGGGCGGCCCGTGGCCCGTCTCGGGCCGTGCTGGGCCGGAGGTTCACGGCCCGTAGGCTTGCCGTGCCTGGCACGGCACGGAACCGTGCCCGGCACGGCACGCGGGCCGGGCCAGCCATTGCACGGAACCGTGCCCGGCACGGCACGCGGGCCGGCACGGGCACGGCACGAGTAATTTGGGCGGCAACGTTCAAAAATTTGAATTTAGCATGCGTTTTTACCCAAATAGCCCTATAACGGTTTGAAAAAATTTAAAAGTTAGGGATATAATTGTCTTTATGTTATAAAATTACCATTTTAGCCCCTTTTAATAATTAAAAATAGGGGATAAATATGTAAATTTATACCCAATTCATCCCTATAAATTGACCCCCCAACCCTCTCATTTCTTCACACAAGTTTCCAATTAACTTTGGATTAATTTCTCATTCTCTCTTAATACTCTCTTAATCTTTTAGAAAAAAGATTAAGATTTCAAAGCTCCCTCGGTCTAGTCACGTGGAGAAGATCAAGTAAGTAGTAAATTAATTTACTTTTAGTCTTTTATAATGTAATTGTACTTAAATTTAAATTATTCTAATATAAATTTTTTTTCATAATTATGTTTAAGTTAAGGTTGTTGAAGGCTGAAACCTCAACTTCTTAGTTCTTACTAAGCGATCTTCAAACACGTGATAAGGTAATTTTTTAATGTATAATTTATTATTAGTAAGTATTTAATCTTATTTTATAAATTTTTTGGCTAACTTTTAATATTATATATAGAATTAATGGCGGGATTTAACAATACATGGGATTTTTTGCCATGGGAGCTTGAGGCAATACAGCAGGAGCTAATAGGGACTAGTATTACCCCCGTTATGCCACCCGATCAAGATGCCAACCCTCCGCCTTACGACCCAAATCAACAACAGCAAGATCATGTTGAATTTGAGCCTACTAACACTATGCAGGGAGAGGAGGGATGCAGTGCAAACCCTCATGAGTCTACTGTGTCGGGCTCAAGAAAACGCATGAGCGACGTTTGGAAGAGCTTCGATGTGGTGATGATTAACGGCGAAGAAAGAGCCAGCTGCAAAAAGTGCAAAAAAGTCTTGACTTGCAAATCATCGGGTGGAACTGGTCATTTGACTCGCCACATCAGAAGCCATCAAACTCAAATCGATCGTGCATAGGCTACTCTAAATCTTTCCTCTAGTTCTTTTGAAAATTTTAATTATTCTACTGAAGTTCTTAGAAAAGAATTAGCTAAATTTATTGTTTGGGATGAACAACCATTTTCTTTAGCAGAAAATTATAAATTTGAAAAATTTATACATAAATCACTACAACCTAAATATAAAAAAGTAAGTAGACAAACCATGCGTAGGGATGCTATAAAATTTTTTTCTGAATATAAAACTAATCTTTTACAAGTTTTAATTACATTAACTTCTTGTATTTCTTTAACATCTGATATTTGGACCAGTAATCATTCTGATCAGTCATACATGTGTATTACGGCACATTGGATAGATAGTGAATTTTTTATACAAAAAAGAATTATTGCATTTAAAATTTTTGAATATCCTCATACTGCAAATGCTATAGTTAGACAATTTCATAGCATTTTACATTCATATAATATAATTAATAAAATTTTTGCAATTAGTTTTGATAATGCAAGTAATAATGATAGTGCAATTGATAAATTAAAAAGATTGTTAAATCTAATATTTAATGGTGCTTTTTTTCATATACGATGTGCATGCCATATTCTAAACTTATGTGTTCAAGATGGAATAAGAGAAGTAGATGAACATGTAACTAAATTAAGAAATGCTATTAGATTTGTTACTTCTTCTACTTCTAGAAATCAAGATTTTAGACAAATATGTAAATCTTATGGTTTGTCATATAAAAAATTTAAACTTGATATTAAAACACGATGGAATTCTACTTATGATATGCTAACAACATGTTTTCCATTTAAGGATCCTCTTACATTATTTTATAATGAAAGAATGCCTGATGGAAATATTGAAGAAAATGATTGGGATAAAGCAAAGTTATTACATAATATTTTAGAAATTTTTTATAATGCTAGCACTCATTTATCTGGTGTTTATTATCCTACATCATGTTTAATTTTAGAACATTTAGTTTTAATTAGTGAAATGTTTTCTCAATATAGACATGATGAAAATATTTTTCAAGTAATTTTTAAAATGGAAACAAAATTTAAAAAATATTGGAAAAATATATCTCCTTTATATTGTTTAGCTTCAATTATGGATCCTAGATTAAAATTAGAAGGTGTTCATATTTTATTAGATGAATATTATAAAAATATGGAACTTGAAGGAGTAGATGAGAAAAAAAATTGAAGTTTCTACCTTATTAGATGAAATGTATAATATTTATAATTTAAAATTTGGAAATACAATGAATCCAACATCCTCTCAAACTAATGTATCTACTAGTAGTAAAAATATTACAGGAAGAATACGCACAATTTTAAATAGAAAAGGAACATCAACAAGTCGATCTAGTAATTTTAATGAATTAACATTTTTTTTAGAAAATAATCATACATCTTTACTCACAGAAGAACAAATAGATAATTTTGATATTTTATCATGGTGGAGATCACAAGGAAAATCATATCCTGTGGTTTCTGCCATGGCACGTGATCTACTAATTCCTCCGGTGTCTACTGTAGCATCGGAGTCTTGTTTTAGTGCAGGCGGCAGGGTGCTGGACGAGAAGCGAAGCCGAATGAACGAAGAAAGCGTGGAAATGTGTATTTGTCTTAAAGATTGGCTAGATGCTGAAGATCGTCTTCAAGATAAAGGTGGTCATTCAACTTCATCGGATGATGATGAACAAAGTCTTGGAAGTGCAAGCGGAAGCAACAATGGATAAACGTTGTAATAAATAATTATAAAAAAAGTTGTAAAAGAGTTGTAGAAAGAGTTGTAAAAAGAGTTGTAAAAAGAGAACTACGTAGACCTGATTCCTCCTTTGAGTGAGGTACGTAGGCAGCCTATAATGGGTCCGATCTAAAATATATAAAATTTTAACATTTTTTCAAAAATTTATGCAATATACATTCTCAATTTCTCAATTTTTTTTATTTATTCATATTTTATATATTTTAATTAAGTAATAATTTACTTATTAAATTATTTTAATTTTTTTTAAATTTGGCACGCGGGCCAAAGTCGGCCCATGGGCCACAATCGGGCCGGGCCAAACCCGGCCCGAGTCCCCTCATTTGGCCCGTTGGGCTGTATTCGGCCCGCGTGCCGGATCTGGCCCGCGTGCCGAATCCGTGCTCACGGTCCAACCGAACCGTGCCTGGACCGGCACGGTTAATCGGGCTGCGGGCCGTGCCGGGCCCAGCGGTTTTCCTGCCGTGCCGTGCCTGGCACGGCACGATTTGAAACGGGCCGTGCCAGGCACGGCACGGCTGGAACCGGGCCGAGGCGGGCCCGGGCACGGCCCATGGCCACCTCTAGTCGCTACCCACTCTCATCTTCTCCAGTGCGAACACGCTAACGCGTGCTCCGTCAAACCTCACCGATCCTACTCCTCGCCGTCAAACCTCACCGACCGCAGACCTTCGACCTTCGACCGCCGACCTCCGCCGCCTCGCCAGCCTCCTACTCCTCCCCAATGAGCAGTACCTGCGTCCAGATCTTCCAGAACTCGCCCACTTCCCGTGCCTCATCTTCTCCAATGACACGCCGACCTCCTCCTCCACCTCTACGACGAGATTCAGCTCCGCCGATCGCCGACCTTCGCCTCCTCCCAGTTCTAGCTCCCACTCCTACCTCCCTGCTCCAGATCCGCCGCCTCCCATCTCCAACTCCAGCTTTGCCTGATCGAGCCGACGCAGCTCCCTGCTCCCAACTTGCCGCCTACTCCTGCTCCCAGCTCCCCTACAACTCCTCTACCTCCCAGCTCCGGCGAGCCGAATCCCCTGCTACAAGTGTGCCTCGCTCCAAACCCAGCTGCAAACCCTCTCCGTCGAGCAGGGCAACACGATCAACCTCCTGCTCCTGAGAGACCTCTTCGCCAACTGCTTCAATTTTGGACGCGCAATTTATAACTTTCTCCCATCTTCATTTCTTTCATTGGATTATCCATTGATTAATTAGCTTTCTTCTAAAATTCATTTTACTTCTTCTTCTCAGCCATGGCTGTTTGCGCTGAGCTTGCTCAATTTGATCCCTCTTGATGAGCGTATCAGCTTCCTAACGGAGTAAGCTTACATCCCTCATCTCTTTCCTGATTAATCCATAACATGTCTATTGAATCTTTCTAATCGATTGTAGCATGATTAATCCATAACTTGTATTGTTGCCATGGCCTGATTTAAGGAAGCTCAGTTTGTATGTTATATTATCATAAGTTATATTGACTATTCATAATATTCTAATAATTTAATCACTACAAATTATTTTTTAAGATCCTTAATAATTTTACTTAATACAATGATCTTATTTTTTAAGATCCTTAATGACTTTACTTAATATAATATTTCTATTTTGCTTACCAACATTTTTAGTTTCCTAAACAGCTTCTGCTTCTCTCAGTTAGCTACCTTTCAACCAGTAATTCTCCGGACAGCAAAAGCTAGAAGTAGTATCAGCCCCAAACTAACCCTTGATTGCTCGCCGGCAGTGGACCGCAGTTGGCCAAACATCACAGCGGACTCGCTGCCAGGTGGTAGCTTCACCGTGCAGATGATAAGGCGGAGGATGGCGATTGAAAGGGGATTCAGGCGTGCGAAGCCTCATCCCATCCGACCGCAGCGACGTTGCTTCATCGCAGGCTTCTGATGGCGTCGTAACCCACGCGTAGCCACGTGGAGTTGACCCAGTGAACCAGATGAGGCCAATGCAGCCGCGTGGAGCAGAGGCAGCGAATGCGAACGATGAGCTCGGTGAAGAGCGAGGAGTAGGCGATTGATCCAGCGGGCTGAAGTGTAACTGGGGACAACGGCGCCGCGTGGCTGGAAGCGAGTCGGCAAGACACCTTCGAGGCGGCAAGCTCTGGCAAAGGAGATAGGCGGCAAGATCAAACTCGAGCAGAGCACCGCCAGGCTCTGGTCGATGTCGCGTGTGGCACGATCGCGTGTAGGCAGAGTGGACGCTGTCGACGCCAAGCTCTGGCTACAAATAGAGGAGAAGATGAGCTCGATGGGGAGGACGATGGCCGGAGGACTAATCGGCTGGAAGAGAACGGTGGTGGAACGGCTGAAACTGAGGGACAGAATCGCTGGACGAATAGTGGCGGACGGCGACTAAGCGGAGAACGAAACTCGCCTAAGAACAAATCCTCCGCCCCTCTCTCTGCTTTCACCCTTCTATAACTCTCCCTTTCAAACTTTTGACGAGGGCGAGTGGCCAACCCCCGTCTGACGCGTTCCGGTGGTGTGGGTGGCAAGGTTCAGAACGTTATGATCGCCGATCGCCTTCCAGAGACAGAGGCGATTCCCCTGTCTTCTTCCTCGGTGCCCCCTTTCTTCCTAGAAGTTTGCGGTGAACTCTGGTCGACGACTTCAACCAGACGGTGAGGCCAAGAGCCACAATGCACACTCGTCAACTGGAAGGAGGGTCGGGCGGATGTCGTCTGCCGAAAGTGTTAGCAGCTCAAATGGTTAGAAGGTCATGACCCGTGAGGGTCATGTCCAGAGGTCGAATCCCGCTGCACACGGAATATTTCGTGGGGCATGATGGCCCATGAACCGGAACGAGATTCGGGTTTGTAAACCTTGGGTTGGGGCCCAAACCTCTAGACCTAGCTTGTTACGGGTTTGTGACCTAAGAAAAAGGCGCATTGTTGGACCTAATCCTATAATTAACAAAAACAAAGAAATGATTAGAGTTAGAAAACCTGGAGGCGATCCGAAGATCTGTCTTTAGGCAAATATTTAATCCCTCGCGCGGAATCAAATCTGATCTTTCAGCTTGAAGATTCAACCAGGTGCTGCTACTGCCGGCGCGTCAGTGTAGCAGTTTAACACAAGGAGCTTTCGGCGATTACAGCAAAAGAGAAAGATACACGAGAGAAAAGAGAGCGTATCAGAATGTCGACCGATTATGCACAACTCTATATGTGTATATAGAGAAGTCACAACGGCTATTCTTAATAGTGTCATACGTGCATCTGCAGTCGCATAGGCATTAATTAAGACAATATCTTAATTACAACTAAGAATAGAAATTAAATAAATAAATGGGCAAATTTAATAATAAGTAAATTAATGCCCAAATAAAATTAAAATAAGAAATAATGAGTTTGGGCTTTTTGGGTTTTCCCTAACACAATGTTTACTTCGGACGATAGAAAGTCCGAAGGAAAGGAAAATTTTTAGATTTATCCGTCTGCGCCGACAGATATTGTTCACATGTGATTATCACGTGGGCGCCAACAGATTTATCCAGCGGCGTCTGACGAGCTCGCATCGACAGCGTTTGGAGCGTCGAGGCTGTGGCTTGTGAGGAAGAGGACAACGTCCACGGCTTGCTAGGAAGCCCTACTCTTCAGCTGCCATCTTCCACTGCCGGAAAACTAGCCGCCATCATCCTCCTCGTCCAGAAGTTCCACGCCGCCGACAAGCCCTAATGTCCTCAGCCGCCAGCCCTATTTTGACAGAAAGTCATCGCCGCCCCTTCATCAATCGTTGAGTCTGGCGCCTCCCATGTCCGCCATCTTCCCGATTCCCAGCCCCACCTCGCGATTCTTCTTCCTTGTCCTAAAATCCCAGCCGACTCCTGCACTCCACCGTCGCCTTCCTCATCCTCCTTCCACATCTAGATACCCAGCCGCTGCCACCTCCCACGAACTGTCATTCGCCTTCCTTCTGGACTCCGATTGACACCTCGCCTGGAAGCTCTGTCACCACATCCTCTTAGCTACGTTCACCGATCGGACGTCCTGATCTCCACCCACTAGTCGTCGAGTTCCCTTGGCTTCATCGACCTGCTCCCTGTCCTTGGATTGCCGACGCCAGAGCCCTTAGTCGACGACAGCTCCACCTCCATCCGGATATGACGACGTGCCCTGGATCAACGGCTGCTTCCTCCTTTCAACTCCGGCGCTCCTCTCTGATTGAACGAGCTCGCTTGCGTCCGCGTCCAACAAGCTCGCTTGGGCGATGAAGGAGGGGGGCGGAAGCGTGCGGAGAGGAAGGGGCAGCAAGCGGCCAGGCGACGAGCGATGGCATGACTTTTGTTTATCCGCCCGATTTGGGCGGATGAACAATCAGCGGAAAATGACTCAAATTCTCCTTCCTAGTTTCCTTTCTGAATATCTGTCCGCTGAAGTAAACAACGGAAAAAGCAATAAAAAATCCACCCCTTCCTATTTTCCGTCCAAGTATACATACCCTAAAAGTTCCAACAGAAAGGAGGTTATGGATAGACCTCCGCCAGGAAAAAGAAGCATTGGCATTCTTGCATCGCGACGGGTTGATTTCAGATGAAGCGAGTTCCGATTTCGGGTACGGCAACGAGATTTCGGGTTGGTGTGGACCCGAAATCGGAAACTGGGGTCTCCGATCCGGATTTTGGATCCAATAATGGCTGAGGTAATTTTTTTATTTTCTATTATTATTTTAATCTGATATGGCTTTTTCCCGTTTTCCTCTTTTCTGGACATGGACGAAGATCAGAACCCTTCGCTAAGCCTGAGGATTGCGCGCATGGGTGTGCTCTTGTCGGTCACATTCAACCTGTTAGAACGAAGAATTTATCCCGTGTGAGATTTTTATAAAAATGAGCCTTATGTGGCATTTTAAAGTTGTTTTAAAAATTCGTTGTATTAAAGTTTTATATTATGTTAAAAGGGAGCGTGATAGAAGGTGTCAGGTTAATCGGCAAAGAAAATAAAAAAAAAATTGCTAAAAAAAAGGAAAAAGAATAAATCGGTGCTGCCTATAAAAAAAAATTCCAAGCTCGAGGAAGCTCTTTGTGGGAAATGTAGCTACTCTCCCCAAAGCATTGATAGACCAACTGGCCTGGTCTGGTCAAATGGGCCTTTGACCAGGTTAAAATTGGCCCGGGCCAGAAATGCGATTGGGAAACAAATTAACGTGCGGGGCGTTGATCGTTCGGCACCAGCGGCTGAATGCCGCCGGCCGACCTTCGCGGACGCCGATGGGATAAGTCGCCGTCCAACCTCTAGCCACTAGGTGGTAACTCCACGATAGTCCAAACTCCGGCGGTGCATTGGCGATGAGGCGGCGGATACGATGCGACGAAAAGGGTAAAAACGGCGGATGCAAACGACGCGTGAGGCGTCGATTTGACGGACTCGATGACGTCTCGACTCCGGCAGTCGCCTGTGTCGCCAGCAGCTTGCACGTAGATGCGTAGAGCAGAGGCGACAGGCGCGAGCTCCAGCCGCACGTAACCTAGATGAGGAACGAGGCGAGAGTCGACGAGATCGGGAGAGATCTGGCTAGGGCAGAGCTGGGACCTCGGGCGGACAACGTCGCGTACCCTCGCAAGTGTCTAGACGTTCGGCCGACGAAGGATGAACTTGAGGGGAAGTGAGGCAAGGGCGGACTCCGGTTTTCGACGGAAGAAACTCATTCGCTGCGTGCTCGGGACGAACGGCGAACGCGGACGCCGCCTTCGCTTCATAAGCGTAGCAGCAGGCGCTGGCAAGTGTGGACTCGGACACGCAGCTTCCGCGTTACAGGCGTAGCGCACATGGAAGATGGGTTGGGGGATGTTGACCCGGACCCGCGATCGAATTCTCCGACGGATCTGGATTCAGAATTTGAGCTTGGGTTTTGGAGAAATCCAACCAAGTAAATAAATCTGGAAATGTTGTAATGTACTAACAAGAAGTCCAGTATTTTAGAAAAATAATATGGTATTTTGCAAACTTTACTGGAGAGAAAATAATTTAGTGATTACTCCACCAAACAAGTTATTTATTCACTTTTTCATTTATGAAAATTATTTCCCTTTTTATCATTTTATGTTGACATGATAAAAATTTATATAATTCTTGTGGAAAAGTTAGCAGACTTAAAAACTGCTATTTAGGATAAAATATGGATAAGTTAGTAGACTTTAAAACTGATATTCTGAGGATAAAATATAGAGAGTTAGCAGACTCTAAAATTACTATTCGTGGATTAATTGTGGAAGGTTAGCAAATCTTAAAAGTGTTATTTGTGGATAAAGCGTGGAGAATTAGCAGACTCCAAAACTGCTATTTAGGGATAAAAGAAGAGGAAGATGTCCAATTGAAATAAGATCTAGAAGGATAATAAGGAGTTTTTCTTGTACACCGTCTAAGCTAAGTTTCTCATCATAAGGAGACGCCTTTATGAAGGGAAGCCTTGGGGACGAAATCTTGGGATGAGCTAAGTTACTCTTTTGTGGAGGTGGTATGGGACACTTACGTAAAAGACGAGACTTAGACGCAACCAAATTGGATGAAACAAATTAAGAATAGCCTAAAGGGGATGATGAGATTAAAAGTCCTAGAGATATGAAAGGTCAAGAATTCGAGCAATCAAGAACGATCACGAATCTTGTGATTCAATCGGAATTTTCTAAGTAAGTTGGGATATTGGGTATCGCTAGAAATACAGGCCTTCGAGTTAAGTTCAAACAAGTGTGAACTCAAACCCCACCTTAAGTTTATTAAGGACGACAAACGACTCAGAAGGGGGAGAATGTTAGGCCCAGCCCATGAATTTACCCCAACCCAATTGGGCCATTGACCAAGAGTCAAAATGGGCCCACAACATTAAAATCGACAAATCAATTTGGGGAAAAATTGAGGCTCGACGGGCCGATTTGGGGGTAGTTTGGAGCTGATTCTGCTTCTAGCTTTTGCTGGATGAAGAATTGCTGGTTGAAAGATAGCTAGCTGAGAGAAGCAAAAGCTATTTAGGAAACTATAAGTGCTGGTCAATAGAATAAAAATGTTGTGCTGTTTAATTAAGCAAAAATTTTAACTAAATGAATTTAATAAAATCGTATTCTCTATTTCCAATGAACACTTCAAAGAGAAAATGAATTCAATCATTATAAAAAATTATTATCACTAAATGTAATAACAAAATAACATTAACGGATCCAAATCTCAAACACACAGTTCCTTACAATAACCACCAATAATCCAACTAAAATAAATTAGAAAAAGAACAAAGTGAATAACGAGGTTAGCCACAAATACAGCTAAATCAGTAACTGCAAACAAATTAGAATCAATAATTTAAATATCACTAAAGTTTATTATAACAACCATATCAATTTAGAATTCTTACTAATGTGACAATCTAATACTTTATACTAAGTAATATATGTAGCCTCAGCATCATCCTCTTCACTCTCCTCTCCAGCTCTTCGTTCACTCACTTAGCTTTTGCCGGAACCAAGCAAAGCTCACTGTGCACTGGAAAAATCCGTCTCCCTACAACGCTCTTCCATGCCAAGGCCAGCGCCGCCCTCGCTCCCTTCTTCTCATCGCCCCCATGGCCTTGCACGTGTGCGCCGCCATTTCCTCACCGAGAACAGCATGTCCATCGGCAGCAGGAAGTAGAGCCGCTGCCGCCGGGGCTAGAGCTGCACGTCCGCCGGTGATGACACTGAAATATGTAGTATATTTTGCATCATTTTAGATACCTTTTCATGCTAAATCGAGGATCTTTTTACTTGTTTTTATGCTGAATCCATCAAATATTGCAAAGTCTACTTCTATTTTGGTTTTTCAGGCAAAAAGACACTATTTTAAGCGTTTTCAAGCAAAATCAAATATATGGAAGAGTTCTCATCATCAAGAATAAGTCACCCAAGAAATTTCACGCAAATTGAGGCAAGGAACCCAAAATACGGCAGTGCCGTAAGGGATTTTACGGTACCGTATTTTTCACGGCTACCGTATTATCAAAATTACGGTCGTATTTTGGTGATTTTCCAAACAGAAGGTTTTCGCGAAATTACAGCACTGCCGCAAAAAATTACACGGGCCGTATTTCCCCGACGAATCTGACCAGAGAGTTCAGCCGATTTTACGGCACTGCCGTAAACAAAATTACGATGCCGTATTTTCCAGCAATTTCAGAACAGAACGATCGATGGATTTTACGGCAGTGTCGTAAGATATTACACTACCGTATTACGGTGTTTGAACGCGATTCCCAGGTCAATCTTCACGCCCGATCTTTGAGGAGATTCTTGCGGGCGATCCAGGGCTTTATATTCAAAGCCGTAAGAAGCAAAAAAAGAGCTTTGGAGGAGAGGATTAGCGAGACACCAAAAGCCCTAAACTTGGTTAACTGTCGAGGGAGAATTCGGAGTACACTCCACCGCCTAGGGTTTCGCCACCGCGCTCGATCTAGACGATCTCCGGCCGTGATTCTTCTACTGAAGCATCGCCTGGTGAAGGAGACGACGTGCCAGAAGTTTCAGATCGAAAGGAGACAAATTGGAGGAGAAATCAGAGGAAGAAGGATCGCCACCACTGTTCACGACTTCTTTTGCAAAATACGACTGTGAAATACTTCATAGCCGTGCCGTATTTTCTAAAAACTCTTTCTTTTATTGATTTTCAATTTTCTGAAATTATGGAATATTGTATTTCCTTCACCATGCTAGCTTAAATTACTCTTGGGACATGGGGAGTAATTCACTTAATTTCCAATGACTAGATAACTTATTGTTAATATTTCGTTGCTTTTAATCTTAACATGATGATTTTGCTCATGTAATAATTGTGCTAGACTCTCTTTAAATTCATGTTATTAATTATGTTCTTAGAATTTTCGCTTGAGACTGAAAGGTAATTGCTTGAGAATTTGGAACCCTAGAATTGCATGTTAGGAACCTTTCCTTAGGTTTGATCCAACTTGATCTGTTCTAGTAAAATTACTGCCATGATTATAACATGAATCTATAGATCGAGTCTATTTGTCAAACGTGGAGACCTTGCATGAAAGTGAGGATCGTAACGTTAAAAATCTATGAGTAAAACTAGTGTCGAGGCTTGGATGCACGAAAGTGATCCTTGAGTTTCCGCTAGAGATTGTCAACCTAGAATTCGGATGCACGAAAGTGATTCTTGAGTTCATATATTGATAATTTGTTTATCTTCAGCGTTGGGACAAATCTTGCGTGAAAGCGAAGATAAATCCCTGCGTGATTGTTTGCACGAGAGTGAAACAATCTTTTATTAGGTAAATTGTATCTTCATCATGATAAAATTAAGCCGACGAAATCCTTATTCATATTTAGTCATAAGAGTTAAGTGAACGAAACCCTAGTCCCAGCTTTCTCTCTGACAGTTTTCTTTTCTGTGTTTGCGATATTTGCTTAACTTTCATTTGATTGCCTAGATAGCGAAAAATCAATTATTTAGTACTTGACAACGTAAGTCCCTGTGGATTCGATACTTTCTTTATTACTTCGTGTACCCATGCACTTGCGGGATCACAACAAGTTTTTGGCGCCGTTACCGAGGATTAGTCCAAGGTTCACGCGTGTCATACTTGTAGTGTTACCTTACGGTACAACAAGTTTTTGGCGCCGTTACCGAGGATTAGTCCAAGGTACACGCGTGTCATACTTGTAGTGTTACCTTACGGTACAACAAGTTTTTGGCACCATTGCCGGGGATTAGTCCATGGTACACGCGTGTCATACTTGTAATGTTACCTTACGGTACAACAAGCAACCCCGAGACCCGGCAGCCCACGCTAAGGTGGCCGGCGTCGCACACGAACTGTCTCGGGTTCTCATCATAAGCTTGGCCGCGCGCAGGAGTTGGAGCGTTGGCGGAGCTAGAGATGGAGCGTCGGCGAAAGATCTCACTGGCGCAGGAGCTGGTGCATCGGCGGAGCTGGAGATGGAGCATTGGCGGAAGAGGAGCTGGAGCAAGTGGCAGTGGGGAGCTGACTGGAGGGGCAGCAGAGGAGCTGGAGTGACCGGCGGCAGGGTGGGGAGCTGGAACCGGCGGCAGAAGCTTACCTAGATGTAGATTTGGAGGTGGAGCAGGGATTTGGACGAAGCGGCAATGGAATCAGAACCGGGGTAGAACGCGAGCTTCGGCACTGATCTACCGGCTGGACGACGGTCGGCGGAAGATCTCGACGACGGAAGGCGGTGGCGCTCGTAGGCGGCGCTCGGCGTCAGTACTTGGACGGGGAAGGAGACGCATGTGAAGGAGAGTTCTGCGGAGAGGAGAGTCGCACATGAAGGAACGGCTCGAGGATTCTACGCTTCGCTACTGTTTACGCGTGAACTTCTGCCAGAAGCATAGAGGTGGCTGCTTCTGCTAGCCAGCAGTTTTTTCACCTTTGCATGCCGTGAAGCAGCCCGAAACTCCTATTAGATCTACTATTCCTACTGGCCGCACCCGCAAAAGCGGGTGGCCAGCAACCCCAAACTCGCCCTTGATTGCTTGCCGGCAGTTGACCGCAGTTGGCCGGACATCACAGCGACCGACAGAAGATGTCGCCATCCAGCAACTCTCCGCCAGATGGTAGCTTCACGGCTGTCGAGACGCCGACATTGGTGCAGACGACAAGGCGGAGGATGGCGACTGAAAGGGAATTCAGGCGTGCGAAGCCTCGTCCCATCCGATCGCGGCGACGTCGCTTCACTGCAGGCTTCTGGTGGCGTCGCAACCCATGTGTAGCCACGTGGAGTTGACGCAGTGAACCAGATGAGGCAAACGCAGCCGCGTGGAGCAGAGGCAGCGAACGCGAACGACGAGCTCGGTGAAGAGCGAGGAGTAGGCGATTGATCCAGCGGGCTGAAGTGTAACTGGGGACAACGGCGCCGCGTGGCTGGAAGCGAGTCAGCAAGACACCTCCAAGGCAGATCCGTGCGTATAGAGGGAGACCCGATCTGGCAAAGGAGATAGGCGGCGAGATCGAACTCGAGCAGAGGATTGCCAGGCTCCGATCGATGTCCCGTGTGGCACGACGCGTGCAGGCAGAGTGGACGCAGTCGACGCCAAGCTCTGGCTACAAATAGAGGAGGAGATGAGCTCGATGGGGAGGATGATGGCCGGAGGAGTAATCGGCTGGAAGAGAACGGTGGTGGAACGGCTAAAACTGAGGGACGGAACCGCTGGATGAACAGTGGCGGACGGTGACTAAGCGGCGAAAGAAACTCGCCAAGAACAAATACTCTGCCCCTCTCTCTGCTTTCCCTCTTCTATAACTCTCCCTTTCAAACTTCCGACGAGAGCGAGTGGCCGACCCCTCGCTTGCCAGAAGGAGGTTATGGATGGACGTCCGCTAGGAAGAAGAAAATTTTTCCTAGGCGACGATAGGAATCTTAGGCGGAAGCAAATCCCACCGTAGATGTTGCTTTAAATTACGTGTCATACTCACCCATCAAAGTGTTGTGAGGTTTGCACGAGTATTAAAGCAGCATCTACGGTACACACTTCTTCCGCTCGGCATTCCTAGGCGACGTCGCCTAGGAAATTTTCTTAAGAAGAAGCGTTGGCATTCTTGCATTGCGACGTGCTGATTTCGGACGAAGCGAGTTCCGATTTCGAGTACGGCGTCAAGATTTTGGGTGTGGACTAGTGTGGACCCGAAATCGGAAACTGGGGTCTCGGATAAGTAATTTTACTATTTGCTGTTATTATTTTAATTTGACATGGCTTTTTTCCTCTTTCCTCTTTTTTGGGATGATGAAGCTCGGAACTCTTTGTTAAGACTGAGGATTGCGTGCATGGGTGCGTTCTTGTCGGTCACGCTGAACCTATTAGAACGAAGAATTTATTCTCTGCATGGGATTTTTGTAAAAATGAGTCCTACGTGGCAGTTTAAAGTTGTTTTAAAATACGTTGTATTAAAGTTTTGTATTATGTTAAAACGGGGTGTGACACCTAGCTACTGACCCAAAACTTAATAATATCAACAATATTTTGCTATATTTATTTACTACTAATATAGTTATTGTTAGATTTCTAATTAGCACACTTAAATTAGTAAGCATTTTTGTTATGACATGGACAAAGCATCTGATTTTTTATATGTGCATAGAACCGGAATAAGAAAACAGCACCGGTCATAAGGAATTAAAAACAAGTCAAAATCACACTTGGATCAATTTCACATGAGGCTGCCCCCCAATACTATTTAACATATGGACATGAACTTGCTTAATGTGATCCTCCTAGAGGGGACACATGGGCTTAGAGTACTAAGTGTCACGCCCCGATCGGAACGGTCTAAAAACAACGCTTATCCGTTGTCTCAGAGCCATCCGGCGGAACACCGGAACGTGATCGCGCTAGGGTTTCCGGACCGAATCTCGTCCCCAAATTCGAAACCCTAGTTCCCGCTCAATTTTTCTTCCCAAATTACAAGTCTCTCAAAAGAAACCCTAACCCTAATTTGAGAAATCCGGAAAATCAAAATACCTTAAATTGATTTTGACCCGAGAGTCAAAATCACCGAAATAATCCGAATTCACTGTTGAAAATCGCCGCCGAATCGCCCTTGCTGACGTCACGCTGACGTCAGCCACCGATTAATTCCGTCGCCGCGAACTCGTTCTCCAGATGACGTCACGCTGACGTCGGCACGCGAAATCGATTTCGAATTCGCGCCGCCAATTTTGACTTCGCCCTCGCTGACGTCTGCTGGCGTCAGCCGCGCTTCGTCGTCTTCGTCCTCGCGAACGCTGCGTTCGCGTTCGTTTTCTGCCGAGCGTCGACTGCGTCGTCTCTGCCGCCGAGCGCCGTCGCGCTCGCGACCTCGCCGGAAAGGACGCCGCGCCACCTATGCGTCGCCCCAAGCTTCCGTCGCCGTCCGGAAGCCACCCGCCGCCGGAACCTGCTGGAAGTATCGCCGTGAACCAAGAACAGGGGACGGAACAGGGGAACACCGGTGGAGAGAAAGCAACCTTTATTCACCTTCAGAAGCT
This sequence comes from Costus lasius, assembly GCA_027563935.2. Taxonomy (NCBI): domain Eukaryota; kingdom Viridiplantae; phylum Streptophyta; class Magnoliopsida; order Zingiberales; family Costaceae; genus Costus; species Costus lasius. The sequence continues at coordinate 107,748,981 of CM050450.1, forward strand.
TACAAACTCTCGGCGCCGACGACCACCGTCGCCGGTGCCCCCGTCCCTCCCTCGCCGATCACTATCGGCTACAAGCTCTCATTCTGTAACTCTCGCCTCGACGTTCGTCGTCGCCGGCTCGCTCAACCTCACCGTTGGTAAAGGGGCTCTCGCCCTGGAGGGGCGTCCTCCCCGACCCGCCGGGAAGGAGCCGCTTTCCGTCGCGCGCTCCTCCTCTCGTGGTGTCGCCTCTGCTCACACTGAGCTCCGTCCATCTCGTCGGCCTTTATAGGGAAAGAACTCCCCTGCTTCCCTCGTTCGCGTGCCCCTGCATCGCCCGAAGAAGCCGCCTGCTTCTTTGCTCCATCCACACGCGCCCGGAAGATCCGAAGCCGCCTCGAAGCCTCTCGCATGGACGAAGTCACCTGTCGCCCGTGACGATGCCACTGCATCCGTACGACTCGGTCGCCGCCTCCACCGCGTCCGAGTCTTCCGCTGGAGGCTGCGCCCCGACCCGCTCCGAGCTCCGAGACCTTCGCGCGTCTGCATCGCCGCCTTGGCGTTGTCCGGCTCTCGCGGAGAGGATGGCTGCTGCCGACCTCGAGCCGCTTGCCAGCCACTTCCTCCGGAGTTGCGAAGAGGACGCCGTCCCCGCACGACGTCGACTCCGCGACACTCGGGAGAACGACGCGCTGCTCGCGAAGCTCGCTCCCATCGCCTGTTCGCTCGATGCCGCCCGAAGTCTCCGGCGCCGCACCCGTGAGCTGCCTCCTTCGCGTCCACGACGCTCTTCGAATAAGCTACGTCTGAAACAGGTCAAGGATTGCTCGTTGACCGGAGCAATCTTCCCTGCATGGGCTTGGATCGAGGCTTGGGTCAGCACGCTGGGTCTTGGGCCGAACCGGCCTGACCCAGGCCTGACACTAAGGACCCAAATTCGAGAGTTGCGACAATGTGATGCCGTTGTTGCCATCAGGGAAGACGAAGCGTGGACGCATGCATTCGTCTCAAAAAATGGCAAATTCACAAGGTCCAACGCCGGTGGCAATTTGGTGCGTGGACGCATGCAACTACCTCGCATGCCGGTGGGAATCTATTGTAGTGCAAGAAAACTAAAAAGAGACTTTCTAGCTGGTTAGTTGTCTCAACTCGGTTGGGAACTGGGATGGTGCAATCGGCGTCAACGATACAAGGGCAGAAATAAATTAGGCATAAATCTGATGAGGATTGCGATATCTGATAGAGATCACAAAGACACAGCAGGATTAGTCCCCGCTGGAAAAGGGTCTCACGCCTAAAAGCTAAAGTGTGGACAGACCAAATGTCAACACGAGGCTCGAGTGATATGACGCCACTTGGTGCGGCTACTAGAAGATGTTGGGGACTTTAAAGGAAGGAGTAGGGACCGAGTGAGAGGCAGCCTCGAGATGATCCATACTCATGGGTGAAAAGTGTTCCAACAATATTAGACGAGAGGGTCTTCAGTGGGACTGGTTCCATGTCAAAGTTTCGGTGGTGCAGGAGAGAGGTTCGGAACTTGATGGAAATCAGTTGGATTGATCAAACTTTTGGGCAGAATTGAAGAGTAGGAGCTCTTTGGTCATATAATATTTTTCCTTGCCTGCAGAATATTTGAGTCAATGGATTTGTAGCCTGATATTCCTTCATTTCTTGTTAAAAGTGGTAACACCCTCCCATGGTCATTTATTTGATCGATTTTAATGGGGAAATTGGGATTTGCCCTCGTTTGCCGCATTGAGCTATTTTTTTTCAGCCACTTATTGCATTCCTTAGTTTACTATCATTTCTGTTTGAAAGATTTATGAACTGAGTATTTTGGGTGTTGCTTAGAGATGAGGTGTCCTTGTATTGCTCCTTGTTTAGACGTTTTACCAAGTAAGATAGTTTCTAGCTATCCACGAACCACAATTTTGGTAAAATGGTATTTTCTATTGTTTCTCCATTGTTTGGTTTCTCCGGCTGCATCTATCATTCTCAGCTTCATCTTTTAATTTTAGGCCAAGCCTCTTTGGCTGATAATGGCCCGTTTGGCCCAGTTAGGAAGCTAGCTTTTAAAGATTGCGGGCAGCGGATTTGCACTGTAGATGAGAAGCTGCGTTGTTTGAATCTTCTATTGGTCGGTCGCCAACCTGAAAATTTCACTGTTAGAAGGAAGCGACTTTGGAGCTGCTTCTCCCAACCCTCACCCGGGAGAACCCTCACCCGCTTTCTTGGTTAGGGTATCCCGAGGAGCCGACCGTTCGAACGTCGCTCTCCCCTTCATCTCTTCCGCTCGCCCCTTCTCTTCGCTCGATCGCCCTTATCTCTTCCGCTCCATCCTTTCTCGCAGCTTCCATCACGTCCGGCGCCGTTCGAACGTCGCTCGCCCCTCATCTCTTCCGCTCGCCCCTTCTCTTCGCTCGATCGCCCTTGAATCTCTTCCGCTCGCCCCTTTCTGCTCGTCGTTCCCTTCACACGCATTGCTGCCATTTGCTCGTCGTCCCCTTCACCCGCAGCCACCAACGCCTGCATTCAGCCCCAGCAATTGTCCCCTTCACACGCAGCCACCGACGCCTGCATTCAGCCCCAGCAACTGCAGGTAATTTTTTTGAGTAATGTGATGTATAAGCTTCTTAGATCTGTTATCAAGACTGCATCAAGAATTTGCTGATAGTTATGATGCATACAAATTTTTTTACTGTTTGTTCACAAGCATTGAAACTCATGACTATTGTAAAGTTCATTAGTAGTTGAGTAGAGATTCTTGCACAAATGATACTACGTAGTACTCACTCAAGTTCACAAAAGGGGTGGTACATTAGGTTGACTTGATTGTTAAAATTTGCAAAACTTGTTGAGCTGACCCTACTTTAATAAAAGAACCAAGCAATTCAAAGTTTAGAGATTACATGCACTGCCGAGTTTAAGGATTGGATGAATGAACATCTACACATTCATAAGGTTAATACTCTTTTGCAAATAGTGGTAATGCAGATTGGCATAATTGCCAAGCATTTTAACAATTGAGGATGTGATAAGTCTAATAATTTAGTAGAACTAATATCTCGATCACATGCCAAATAAGGGCAATCAATGATCAATCCAACACTCAACAGTAGGTCAAGGGTCTCAAACATCTTGAGTATTAGAGATACCTCACTTGGGAGTTTTCTCAATTGGTATCAGAATTGCTATAACTTATTTACACTGCTATAAGAATTGCTATTTTTTCCCTGGTAACTATAACTTGCTTGAGGCTGGAGATTTATTATTCAGAAACATTTATTTATTATAGTTTTTTGAGTCTACAAGCTTGCATCTTATTTCTTTAGGTGAAAGATCATATTGCACTAATACTTGCGCTCTTATGTTCTTGTTTGCACTACAATGTCAGACGTTCATCAGTTGCATTATCAACACAATATATTATTAGAGTAGTTGTATGCTAATAATTTTTGGCTGTGTATATACACGAACACTTTGTTCTAAGGTTTAGATATACAAGGATTACATCAAGAAACTAACTACAATTAACTAACTCTAAGACTGTGTTTAGCAGGGCGGACGGAAACTGAGAAGGATAGGAAAATAGGAAAGAAAGGAAAATAAGAAAGAAAGAAAAAAATAAAAATATTTCTTCTTTATGTTTAGCAAGAGGGAAAGAAAATTAAAAGGATTGTTATAGTCACCCATTGTTTTTCTTTTTATACTCATACTATATAAATATTCTTAAATAACATATAAAATAACTATTTATTATAAAATTAGTAAAAAAAATTAAAAATATTAAATATTATAAAATGAGTTAAATAATATTTAAAAATATTAAATATTTTTAAAAAATATTAAAAAATATTATATATTGGCTACAAGTCACTCAACCCATATAAGTATCCTAACCAAAATACACATGTCCACACCATCAAGATATAGTTAACCAAAATACAATATACAAGTTAACCAAAATACACATTGCGAAAAGAGGACAATGTAGCATCCTGAAAATATAGTTAACCAAAATACACATGTCCACAATATCAAAATAACATTACAACATACAAATAACATAGTTCACAACAAAATGTCCATACCATTAAAACAGTACAACACACAAGTAACATCACAATGTAACCAAAATAAGAAGGGAAGGTCCACAACAGTACAAATAACATACTTCCATCCATTTAAGAGAAGGTCATTACTTGGTTCATGTTCCATGTATCCTACATTGCATTAGCACAGACGAAGCAACAGAAGTTGCCAGGTCCTCACATAAAAAGGCAGGACATTTCTCTTTTTTTCACTGGGTAAACATAAAAGCATGAATTTATCAAGCAAAAAAGGGTCCTTTCTTTTAAAATAAAAAAGATCGAAGATTCGGAAATGCAAACAAATCACACAAAAGATGAAGTAAATGAACTGAGAATTCATAATGAAATAGTGCTGTGTGAAACAACTAAATGATCCAGTAGAAGAAACTACAGCATAATACAAAAACCAGGGCCCAAAACTAAGAACATGAACAAAGAAAACAAAGAAGGGAGCAGCAACGACTTCACTCGAGTAAGGCGGGGGACGAAATACCCTTACCTGATGAAGGCAGAGGCAAAGAAGATCGGAGACGGCAACGAAGAAGACGGCGACATAGAATATCGGCGGGCGACGAAGAAGGGCGGCGGCAGCAACGAAGAATGGCGGCGGCGACGAAGCAGGCGGCAGCAACGAAGAATGGCGGCGACGGGAACAAAGAGGGGCGGCGGCGACGAAGAAGCCAGCAACAATGAAGGGCAGCGGTGACGAAGGTTCGGAACAGCGTAGGGTTTCTTCACCGGTTCGTGCGGCTGGGGTGAGAATATGAGTGCCGTAGCATTTTTTCGTGTATCCGTCCACAATAGGACGGATCTGATTTGGATGGAAAGAGGGATAAGTTTCCTTCTAATTTTCCTTTCATTAATTTCCGTCCGCCCTCTTAAACACAAAAAAGTTTTATTTTCCATCCATACTACTTTCCGTCCGCCCTACTAAGTCAAAGTGTATACTCTTTTGCATGTTCAAGCATCAATGACACAAAGTTCACAACCAACACATCCATTAACTAAGAGTGGTAAAGCTGTTTAGAATATGCTTACAACCCTAATATTTTGTGATTGTTGTATTACTGCAATCGAAAAAAATTATCGATCTGGATCTCATTTAACTGCACAAGGATGGAAATTTATCCTTGAGATTTCTAAGAACTTATTGCTTTGAAATAAGATAAGATACAATTAAAAAATAAATGGGATCAATTGAAGACTGAGTGGAAATTATGGAAGGAACTAAAAGGCAAAGCAACAGAGTTATGATGGGATTCAAGATTGGAAACTGTGGCTGCAACGCCAGAATGGTGGGCCACTAAGATTGCGGTAAGTTGTTCACTTTTATCTCAATTAATGTTATCTATGTTTACAATATAATTTACATTTTGTATGTAATTGTAGATTAATAAAGATTATGCGAAGTTTCGCAAGAAGGGCATTCATTCCGATATTGAGACAAAACTTGATATTATGTTTGGATGTACCGTGGCAACGGGTGAGTATTGTGTCACACCTGCTGTGGATGAAATTAATGCAGGCTTTGGTACACCAAATGAAAGTTCATTTCCAGATGATGATGATAATGTACAAGCCTCTCATCCATCCTCCCAACCAAGCGTGAGTAACAGGAGTGGTAAAAGAAAGTCTAGAAGTGCATCTATAGTGAGGGACAATATAGATAAATTGACAACATCTATTGAGCAAAAAGTTATATTGAGACTCATCTTGTAGATCCTACGGGTTGTAGTATTGAGGATGTGATGGAAGAGGTCTCATGTATTCTTGAGATCAAACATGATCGTAGGTTGTATTTTTTTGCTGCATCAATTTTTAGAACCAAAGCAAATAGGCAAATGTGGCATCATATGAAGACAACTGAAGACAAAATAGATTTCTTGAAGTACCTATTTGCAAAAAAAATGAAGACAACTTGGCTTTTGGTATTAGAGGACTTTTAAATATGTATTAACTTGTTTTATGGAACTAGTTTGTTGTATGTATGTTTTTCTAAACACTTACTTGTTATGTTGCGTTGATTAGTAGTTGTTTTTGTATGGTGACATTTGTGCTTACCTTTATAATATATATCGTTTTATTGTAGTGCTAAACTTTTGTTGTATGTATGTTGTATGTATGCATACTTGTTATGTTGTGTTGTAGTAGTTGTTTTTGTATGGTGACATTTGTGCTTAATCACTTACTCAAAAATATTGTATGTTTCTTAGATATGGAACATGATCATAGTGACAATGAAGATAGGGATGAAATTGATGGAATGAAGTATATTGAAGATGTTGGAAAACTCCGGGGATTTTAAAATTTTAGAAACAAGCACAGCGGAAGTAATCCCCGAAACAGGCCAGTCCCAAAAACCCAGAAGATCGAGACATGCGAAGGAATCGACACGGTGAGTAAGAGATGATACCTTGCAGCAAAGAAAAGGATGCGATGCAGGCGCCCAAATGTTCGCCCTCTGCAGTCTCGCACACAGCCAACACTCGAGTTCTCTTCTTCCATGCCCGGTGCTAGCCTCGGGAAGAAGATCCACGCCTCTGGGAGAAATCCTCAAGAGCTTGCGCTACCCACAAGGAAGAGGCGCCAAGAGGAGGATAGAGAGATGGAAAAACACTGCCAAGGTCTAACCTTGCAGCCACCCAGAGGAGAGGGAAGAAGAGAGGAAGATGTCGCCAAGGAGAAGGAATCCAGAAGTAGGCTCCAACTCTCAACCCCTCTCACTCTTTTATAGAGATTGTGGTGACCTTTGGAATTCCACAATAAATTCGTTATTAATCTCTGAATTAATTCACCATTAATTATAGAATTAAATTCAGAATTATTTATAGAATTAAACTCTGAATTAAAGTCTCATAATGACTCATTAAAACTATGAATTAAAGTTTCATAATGGTCAATGACTCTTCAAATTCAGAATTAAATTCGAAATTCAATTCAGAATTAAATTCATCATTAATCTTGGAATTAATTATAAAACTAAATACATAATTAATTACAACATTAAATACATAATTTAATTCACCATGATGTCTATTGGGCCAGACAACTTATTGTCATGACCCATTGGGCCTCAAGGCCCATTAGGCTTCACACCCCAACTGGGTTTCAGCCCATTGGGCTTGGAGGCCCATTGGTTCATGCTCCGTGCTAGACTTCATTTGGCCCATTTGGTCCAATTAGCCTATTGGGTCTATGTGACCCATTTGACCCATTTAGCATGTTGAGCCCATTTGGCCCAAAAATGAAGTTAGCTCCAATAAGTCCCTTCCATCTCATCAGGCACAGTGGCGCTGATGAATTCTCCCAAAGAGATCCGAGTTATCCAATAACTCGATCATTAGGCTGCTCGATCAATACGAGAACCTGAGTTTTAAGTTATGCGACCCTGTAGGTTCCTCTGACGTTGGCAGTGATGAACTCAAGTCATCACAAGCAGTGAGTGACACCTAGCAGTGCATCGCTACTACCTAAGTCTTCGAAATAGATATCAACATCGACATCCCCATCATTGCAACAAGATACTGATGCATTATAGTCTCTTTGTCAAACTGATATCCGATTGGACAAAGTGTGTCACTGATAGCCTCCGCAAGTGCACGGATTTTATCGAAGTAATAAAAGTTATCGATACCACGAGGACTACGTAGCTAAGTACTAACTTTTTGATTCGTTTGAATTTAGGCAAACTAATTCAATGGATTTTTATAGACTTCTACGGACTAACAAACTCGGAGGTAGTTTTAAAGAGGTCTTGATTTCTAAAGAATCGGGATTTCATGGGTTTGCCACAAAGACAGTTATGAGTAGTTAAAAGAATAACTATTTCATAGAAATTATCTATCATGCAAGGAACTCTTCCTATGGTACATACTACCTCCTCCCGGAGCGTAGTACGGTATTTAACTAAATTAACTCCCTACTCTCGTGACAGTTAATCTAATTAAACTCCTTAAGCTCTGTGAAGAGTTGGTTAAACCCTTCAGACAAATTCAAACTACTCCCGTGATTGAATTCGTAGGTCTAATTGAAATAGATCGGGCGTTGCGATTCACCTCCCGGTCCTTCTCGCAACGCCTAAAACGTAAACTTACTTGGCCAGGGTAAATCACGAATTAAGTACAAATTCAACTAAATCATGAAGCTAGATCTATGAAAATAGTAAAAATATAATTAACTCATAAAAGTCAATGGGCTACACCCAATCATCCCGACAAAAGTATCTACTCACTCATGATAATGAAGAAATACATGATGTTTGTGATGAACGAGTAAGAATTCATGTAAAAACACAATAAATCACTAAAGAAACTATAGAACCGCCTTCTCCTTGATCTGTAGATGAGGATTAGTCGATCAATCGTCACTTTTGGAGAAAATCTTGCCGGAATCTCGTCGGAAATCAAGTTGTCGCCCTATTCGCCGCCGCCGCTTGTCTTCGTTCGTCCAAGCTCTCTAAACCTGATCAAAATTCGATCTTTTATACTTGGACCAGTTTAGAACTCATCCAGGAACGGTTCTGCGAAGTTTGGTTCAAATCCGGTTTGAATCGAGTGAGAAACTAGCGAAAGACTCGCCGGATGGAAGTTTTTACGGCCCGTGATGCATTCACGGCTGAGGCCGTGAATGTTTCTGTGCTCAATGCCCTTCGGTTACAGAGAGTTTCACGGTCTGTGATGGAATTACGGCTTCACCCGTAAAAGTCTCTGTTTATTCCAACACTTAGCCGTTTTCTTCTCCGCTCGTCGTTGCGTTCACGGTCGACTCGGAATTATGGCCAAGGCCTATTTTTGTCCCAAATCTGACTTGTAAGCACGTGATTTCCTCGGGAATTGTGTCACGGCTTCAAAACTCGCAAAATCTACCATTTTTGTGCCTTTTTACCTATATTTTCATGAAAACCTAGAAAAGTGAAGATTCTGTGCAAAGTAAGATAAAAACACTAAAAGTAGCACAAAATCATGCAAATAAGCTCAAAATATGATCTAAAACGTAGGCAAAAATACTATATAAATGCAATACATCAGTCACCACTTTGTTTTCATCCAATCTCTTGATCATGACTAAATCAGGCTTTCACCTGGGTATGGCCATACACTTTCAGTCATGCAACCATAGGGGGCCCCGTGGATATCAAGCTTCCCACAGGAAGGGGCAAATCCTATGTCTGTCTATTGATCTTCTCATATGGGTCGTGATATACCCAATGACAACCGTTATGACCCCCAAACTACGGCGAGGTGTTAGGTTGTATCAAAGCATGTCCCTAACCACATAGAAGAGTCAATGACCTCAAGTCAAGAGATCAATGCATCTCCTGTCACTTGTGAGCTTAACTCATGACACCAAGTTAGAGCCTCACAGCGGGTTGGTCCAGTATATCCACCACTGATATACTCATATGCCTGCGTTAGCACCTCATGCATAACCAGCTCATATGCCAGTCTCACATGTACCAGAGTTGTCCCTTATCCACTTAGGTACTCGACTGGGGACACACCGTTTGAGCACAGATAAAATCTGTCTCCAGGGACATTATTATCCATGTACATAATCGCAGATGTAAATACAGCATAATAACGACAATGCCAGAATGATATATTAATTATCAATGTCAAGTAGTACAAGATGGACCAACAACGGGTCCAAGGGCATATACACCAACAGAAGATACAAGAGATGATTTTTGGAAAACAGCTCAATGTACAATTAATTTGATCGACGAGTATTATTCAAAATATATAGATAAATCACCTTGTATGATATCTAATCATACATGCACAATATGGATGAGGGAAATTTTAGAAGGGCATCTTGAAAGGTGCAGAAGAATGATGAGGATGGAACAAACTGATTTTAAAGCTCTATGTCATGCCTTATAGAACACATATGAACTAAAGCCTTCAAGAAATATATCAATTTTTGAAAAGGTTGGAATTTTTGTTTTTATAATAGCACAAGGTTCGTCAAATAGGCAAACACAAGAAAGATTTCAGCATTCAGGAGAAACTATAAGTAAGATCTTTAACGAGGTATTGAAATCAATATATAAGTTTGCCAAAGTTTTGATAGAGCCAACCGATAGAGAATTTCGAGAGATTCCATAACAAATATTATATGATGATCGTTATATGCCTCATTTTAAAGTATGTTATGGTTATTTATCAAATATTATAATTAAATTAATTATATTATTCTAATTCAATTATGGTGGATACATCTTTATATTACTATAGGATTGCATTGGGGCTATTGATGGTACACATGTGGATGCAATTGTTCCCCTTCATAATCAATTACGGTTTATAGGTAGAAAGGGTCATCCAACCCAAAACATCTTAGCTGTTTGTTCATTTGATATGAAGTTTACATATGTACTAGTTGGATATGAGGGTTCTGCACATGATGCTTGTGTTCTATCAAAAGCCCTCAGTTAAACTTTCCAACACCTCCTCTAGGTATGTTATTCTATTATAGAATTTACAATCAAATTATTCTAATTCTTACTTAAAATTCTATGTGAAAATTACAGGAAAATATTATTTAGTTGATGCTGGATACTCACAAATGAGTGGGTATCTTGGCCCATATAGAGGAGTGAGGTATCATCTCCAAGAGTATCAACAAGGTCATCCACTACAAGGCCTTAAAGAAGTATTCAATAAAGCACATTCATCTCTTAGAAGTTGCATTGAAAGAAGTTTTGGAGTGTGGAAGAAAAGATGGAATATATTACGGGATATGCCATCGTTTCCATATGAAACACAAGTGAAGCTTGTAGTTACGTCAATGACACTACATAATTATATTAGGTAAACAATAAGATCTGTTGTGATTTTTCAAGAAGTTGATGCTAATATTGATTTCACTTCAGAAGATGATTTAGAAGAAAATGAGGAACTTGCTGAAGTTGAAGTACCGACTACTTCAATAGATATGCAACGTAATCAAATTGCTTTGAGTTTAATGGCATCAAATATGTAGTCAAAATACTTTTTAATATGTATGACAGTAGTGACAATATGAAACTATTTTGTATGTGATTTTTATTATAATGTTTATTTATATGAACTAGATGGGACAATTATAATGGTGACTTTGGTATACTTTTTTATAATATTATTTACAGGATCCTCGTGTAGAAAATATAAGAGAAATTTTTGTAATTTTTTTAAAAAATATTTCTGCTTAGCCTCACAGCACAGCACAAACAGGACTAAAATCAAAAGCTGTGTATCCAAATAGCCTTTAACTTTTCCTAGTAGAACTTTCTGCATCAGAACTTTTTGAACCAGGAAAAACTAAAAGTTCCAACTGGGCCAAACAGAGCCAATATGCTTGGGCTGAAGGGAGCCCTGTTGGTCATGCTAGTGTGAGGCCCAACTGTAGTTTTCTAGGTTGGTTCGAGGTTGACTCAATCTACTGTAGCTTTTAGCATTTTTTTTTTATAAAAAGGAACGTGTACATTGTTTTAATCATGGGCGTGACAACTATCAACACATAATATAACTAAATCCTATAAATTTGTATTGCATCAATCTTCATTGAAAAAAAATAACTATACCTCAAACTATGTAAGTTGATATCAAATTGATGTCTTCATAGCAGACCTACATAAGAAAATGTTTTTTATGAAAAAATAAATTTTATTTTTATAGTTTTTTACTTTAACCTACATTACTCAACATGAAATAATTTTTTTCTCCCATTTTTCCTCTATCTTATGAGGGTTGTGTGTTCACAACTTGGCAGTTATTAACGACTAAGCATGTATGTTTAAGTTCAAATAGATGAGAACCATAAAGCCAATTAAGTCAATATTTATTTAAATCAAAATTTATCTCTACTCAATATTTATTTAATGTTTTTTTAATTAAAAATAAAAGGATTTTATAGAGCCAATTAAGTCACACCAAGCCATTCATTTGATAGATTTTTTAAAGCAAAAGTCGCTACAGTTAGCAGCTTGGTTGTATTTTTTAATGTTTTAAGATGCAGATCTAAGCAATAAAATAAAATAAAATAAAATGCAGATCTCAGCGATGACGGATGCGAGGAGACTATTAGCTCAGTTGGTAGCAATTGGGTCAATTCCAGGTCCAATAGAAGCAAGCCTATTAAGACTAACCGCGAGGCCCGCGACCATGCATTGCACGGAATCTAGTCTTGCACTTTAAGATGTGTGCTTCTCCCTCAGCCGTCGAGTATCGAGTGTCCAGTGTCCAGTGTCCAGTGTCCACCCACCAATGAAGCCAGAGCTTGTGAAATCTACGGTCGATTCAAGAAGAGAATAATTTAGTCTCCACGTGGGCGTTGGAGAGAATCCCTGCACCTCCCCGGGCTATTAATTGGGCGACAGTACCCGACACAGCACGCCGCCCGCAGCAGCGACTTTTCGTTCCAAGAGGCGATTGATGGCCGGCGCTCAGTGCTGCGAGAATCCCCCGACCTTGAGCTCTTCGTGCGGCGTAGGGCGCGTGGAGATCTTCGGCGGCCTCAAGGCCTATTCCACCGGCTCGCCGGACTGCAAGGCTGCCGTCGTACTGGTCTCCGATGTCTTCGGTATTAATCTCCTTTGATCTCTTGTTCCTCGCTTTAGCTTGTTCTTTTCTCTGTCGTATCAAACTGTGATCCATATAGGGTCTATCTTAGTAAATCTATTCTTCTTTTGTCACTATTTGGTGTTAGGATTCCTGATACGGGTGTGATGAGATTAATGTTAATATTAGTTGTGTTAATATTAGTTTTTATTAAATATAGACTAGAATAGTTCTCTATATAAATGTACTTAAGCATTGTATTGATAAGTTAAAAAAGATAGAATTCTGTACCTTAACATGGTATAAGATAGGTTTTCATAGCCGCTCCTATACAATTTTTCAGAAGTCATCGTCATCCCATGATTACACTTCGCTACCCATCTTCTCAATCACCGAAGCCGGTGAATCAAATCTCTGGCGAATTCTCCGTCACCAAAATCTTCGGCGGACGTCGCTTCATTGCAACTAGGCGATTAAATCACGTCGATCAAATCTCGGCTCTCATCGCGCCGATCATCGAAGGAGATATTTTTTTTAGAGGCTAAGCTTCACTCAACACCCACGCTTGTCGTTCGCGTGGAAGGAAGAAGACCTCGCTAGATTCGCCCTGTGTCTCGGCAGATTCACCGACGCTCAGTCGTCTGCCCTGTGTCGACCAAGCACTGTCGACATCGCCCGCTGTCATGCCCCAAGACTCTCCCAGACTTAGGACGCGGCAAACAATAGACCTGCAAAGCCATACAGATCCAGGATACAATACAAGACGACAAAAATATCATAAAACGATGAGATCCACATAGATAGAATACACATTAGACCGACGCGGCGGTCAAAGTCAGCAATACACACAAGGCCAAATAGTCTAGGCCCACAATCCACACTGGTCCATGACCAGATAAATAAATCCACCGGATACGGTCCTCGAAATACGACAATAACCAAAATACATGTGACACATAAGTAAATACAACACATGATAGGGAAAATCATCTACCTATCTATCTACTGCGCACCAGAGGGAGCCGAGCCTGAACCTGGAGGCAAGGCAAGGGGGGTTATCCGGGAGGCTAAGTAGGGTTTAATAAGTAAATGGTGCATATAAGAGTAAGGAGAATCCAACAATAATTAATAAACAAAAGTACACTGTAAGTAAATATAACCCGACTAAGTAAGTACAGAAAGTACAGCATGCAAGTGGAAATCCAGCTGTGCCAAATGTCCCGTAGGACGCGCACTCAAAGAGTGGTTCCTACCGCCAGCTAACGGTAGAAACGACTGTCCGTCGACAGTCCGCCGGTGTAGCGTCCTACATCCAGATCACCCCGGAATGCCGAGTCCCACGACATCCGACTGTGACCCATCCGGAGGCCTGTAGTCCATGGGCTCACACAAACTGCATCCATGACTACTACCAATGGCCAAAATCACAAGGATCTCGGAAGGTGGACTATCCCAGTCAGACCTATCCGTCTATCCCAAATATCAACACAAGCTGGCTGTAGAGACAGCCAAAATATATATGTACTGCATATAAATCTACCATCAACAATATCATGCACCGAAACATAAAAATCAGATAACATGCAAGCATCCATGTGACTCAATGGCAAGATACAGATTTCAATGGACATACGAAGGTAATAATCAGATTCAGTCAGCAAGAAGGTGGTGCCGCTATCTACGCATGCAGTTTGGCACCGAACAAGGATAGTGAGGTAAGAACCCTATTTGGTTTCTGTAGGTCTGAGCAAGATCCAACCAGTTATATGCGTCCAGAATAACCCCGCGCGCGCAGCCTGAAGTCGCAGTCGCGGTCGTCGGAGTTCGCCGGAAAACCTCGCCGGCGGCGATCGCCGGAACAGTAAATCCGGCGGCGGAACAGAGCTTCCCGGTAACCAACGTGAAGCTGATGACGAGAGGATCACGTTCGTACAGTCGGTTTCACGAAAGGGCGCCGGGATCGCCGGAGATCGGAGTTCGAAGCGTCGGCGGCGCCGTATATTGATGTCGCCGGAGCCGGAGAAGACGATGCCGGAAATGCGTCGGAACAGGGAGGAAAGCTTCACCGAAGGTGGGGAAGCTCGCCGGTGCCGCCGGAGACGAAGGACGCACCGGATCTAGGGGTTCGATCGTGTCTCCGTCGCCGCACATGCGTGGAAGTCAGAAAAAGCTTCCGCTCGCCGGTTCTGGTCGTCGGAGCTGCGGTCGGAGGCGGAAGAGGATGCTGGAAGGAAATGTGTGAGAGGAAGAGGGAGGAGAAAGTCCGATCGGTGAGGTGAAGCAATGAGGGGAGGGGAAGAAATAAGGGGAAAAAGGAAGGCGGGGGTCGGGCGATTCACGGGGAGAATAGGGGAGAAAAGGAGAATGAGGGAGCAGTGTGGGGAGCAGATGGGATGGGACGTGGCTGTCCTGTCCCATCAGCTCCAATAAAATAATTTTTTTTGTAAAAATTTCGAAACGTTACAATACTCACAACTTATAAGAATTTGGTCCCCAAATTCAAAAGATAGAGATAGGTTATCATTAACAAGGTAACATTTGTATTAAATACAGTCACTCAATACATGCCATACATGAATTCATAGCACTCGGGTCGCTCAGGAAATAGGTGCGGCCAACGACGCAAGGTTTCGTCCTCGCGTTCCCACGTGGCTTCACTTTCAGAATGATTGTTCCAACGGACCTTAATGAGTCGTATCACTTTATTGCGAAGCTGATGCTCTTTGCGGTCTAAGATCTCAACAGGCGACTCTTGATACGTGGCATCAGGCGTGATCGCTAGGAACTGATCTTGCAAGATGTGCGATGGATCTCGCATATACTTTCGCAGCATAGACACGTGGAATACGTTATGTACTTGCGACAAGTTTGGAGGTAGGGCTAGCCGATATGCAACGACTCCAATGCGCTCCAAGATTTCGAAGGGACCCATAAACCATGGAGCCAATTTACCTGAGTAACCAAACCGAGCTTTTCCTTTTACTGGTGTAACCTTGAGAAACACATGGTCGCCAACTTCAAACTCGAGTTCACGTCGCCTCCTATCGGCGTAACTCTTCTGCCGACTCTGGGTAGTCAAGAGTCTCTTCCGGATCAGCTGAACCCTTTCGGCCTCAAACTCTAACATGTCTGGCCTAAACACACGGCTTTCACCAACTTGGTCTCATAGGACTGGCGATCTGCACCATCTACCGTACAATGCCTCGGATGGCGCCATCTGGATCGCCGAGTGATAGCTGTTATTATAGGCGAATTCAGCTAAATGCAAGTGAACTTCCCAGTTAATACCGAAATCTAGGGCACAAGCCTGAAGCATATCTTTTAGGGTCTGGATTGTCCTTTCGGACTGACCATCCGTCTGGGGATGAAAGGCAGTGCTGAAATGTAATTGAGTGCCAAACGACTTCTGCAGACTTCCCCAAAACCGAGAGGTGAATTTTGAATCCCTGTCAGAGATAATGCTAGAAGGGACCCCATGTAACCCTATGATTTCTCGGCAATACAGAACAGCCAGTTTATCCACAGAAAACACTTTCTTCACAGGCAAGAAGTGTGCAGACTTCGTCAATCGATCAACTATCACCCAAATAGAATCATGACCCCTTTGTGACCTAGGAAGACTCGTCACAAAATCCATTGTGATATGTTCCCACTTCCACTCTGGAAGGGGAATATTCTGCAACATCCCTGGTGGCTTGCGGTGTTCTGCTTTTACTTGCTGGCAAGTTAAACAGCGCAAGACATATTCGGCGATGTCTTGTTTCATATTCTCCCACCAGTATGTCTTCTTCAAATCTTGGTACATCTTGGTACCGCCAGGATGCATAGCAAATCTTGATTTATGTGCTTCATCCATCACCTCCTACTTCACAGATTTAGGCACACAAATGCGATGCTCATACCGTATCACACCCTCAGAATCCTGTGTGAACTCAGACCTCTTCCCTCTAGCAAGAATCGCCTGAAGGTACTCATCATCTGATTGATTTTCAATTACCTTCTGTATAAGCTGGGATCTAGCCACCATCACTGCTAAGCATCCACGCTCTGTGTGACATATAATATCTAGATCTCGAGCGCAGATCTGGCCAATTCTGTAGGCGTCACCCTCAAGTTTGCTATCATCCCTGTGGACTTCTTGCTAAGAGCGTCGGCAACTACATTAGTCTTTCCTGGATGATAATTTATTGTGCAGTCGTAATCCTTCAGAAATTCCATCCACCGACGTTGTCTCATATTAAGATCCTTTTGAGAGAATAGGTACTTCAGACTCTTATGGTTGGTGAAGATTTCAAACGTGACACCATAGAGGTAGTGTCGCCACATCTTCAAAGCAAATATGACTGTGGCCAATTCCAGATCATGAACAGGGTAATTCTTCTCGTGCTCCTTAAGCTGCCGAGAAGCATACGCGATAACCTTACCCTCTTGCATAAGCACAGCACCCAGACCTTGGTGTGAAGCATCAGTGTATACCACGAAATCACCATCACCGTCTGGAAGCACTAGGATTGGCGCACTAATCAACCTTCGCTTTAGCTCCTGAAAGCTGTTCTCACCGTTATCATCCCATTCAAATGTTACGCCTTTCTTCGTCAAACGAGTCAACAGGGGTGATATTCTGGAGAAATTTTCCACAAACCTTCTGTAGTAGCTAGCCAGCCCAAGGAAACTTCTAACCTCCTGGACCGTGGTTGGAGTTTCCCATTCAGCAACAGTACGAATCTTTTCAGGGTCAACAGAAATACCGCTGTCTGAGATAACGTGACCGAGGTATGCCACTTCGCCAAGCCAAAATGCACACTTACTGTACTTGGCATATAACTTCTCTTCCCGTAAGTACGCAGCACCATATGCAAATGACGTGACCGTGCTCACCATAATTTTGGGAATAGATCAAGATATCATCAATAAATACTACTACAAATTTATCTAAGTATTCACTGAACACCCGGTTCATAAGATCCATGAAAGCGGCCGGTGCATTGGTTAGTCCGAACGGCATCACCATGAATTCGTAGTGTCCATACCTCGTTCGGAACGCTGACTTTGGAATATCTTCATCTCGAATCCTCAGTTGATAATAACCCGACCTTAGATCAATCTTTGAGAATACAGTGGAACTTCTAAGCTGGTCAAATAGGTCATCGATGCGAGGTAGAGGATACTTATTCTTGATAGTGACGGCGTTGAGCTGCCGATAGTCAATGCATAACCTGAAGGATCCGTCTTTCTTCTTAACAAAGAGTACAGGGGCACCCCAGGGAGAGGTGCTAGGTCTGATGAACCCCTTTTCCAACAGATCCTGGAGTTGCCCTTTTAATTCCTCCAATTCCCTTGGCGCCATTCTGTATGGTGCTTTGGAAATGGGTCCCGTGCCGGGTTGAAGCTCAATAGCGAACTCGACTTGTCGTTGTGGAGGCAAGCCGGGTAATTCGTCAGGGAAAACGTCCGTATATCTCCTGACTACGGGCACACGTTCGATCGGAGGCAAGGACTGTTCCTTGATTTCTGTAATGGACATCAAGTATGCTTCGCATCCATCCCGTAGCATCCTCTTGGCTTGTATAACGTTAATAACAGGAGCAACTTGTCCAGAAACCCCTGTGAAGGTATAGGTAGTAGACTCTGACATACGGAAGGTTACCTTGCTTTCATAACAGTCTACAATAGCTCGATTAGCTTTGAGCTAGTTCCAGCCGAGGATAACGTCGAAATCAGATAAGTCCAACAATATCAGATCAGTGTGAACAACGATGTCCCCAAAATCTAGTGGGCACCGTTTTAACTCCAGGTGTGATCGCAGCACACCACCGCCAGGTACGTGCACGGTCATATCATACCGTGCCAATACAGGTTTATGATCAATTTTCTTAACGAACTAGTAAAAAATAAATGAATAGGAACTACCCGTATCAATAAGTAGGCAAGCAGGAACGCCATAAATAGAGATAATACCTCGCATCACGGAGTCTGATGCACGCTGAGCGTCCTCTTCAGATATAGTATATGCGCGTCCAGATGCTTGGGTCTGCCCACGCCCACCACGTGGGGGATTCTGCCGTCGATATGGTCATCCGGGATTCTGCCGCGGCGCTGGTGCTGATCCCTGTGAGCTCTGGGCTTGTTTACCCTTCTGGGGGCAATTGTTTGCATAATGTCCCATTTCATTACAGTGATAACATCGGACGGAATTGAGCGGGCACGACCTTGCCATGTGACCTGATTCTCCACACTGAAAACAGGCTCTGGAAGGAGTAGCTGGGGGCGAGCTAAAACCAGGGGATGATGTCGGTACTGGACCCCGATACCTGCTACCCGGAGCCCAAGATTTACGCCCTAGTTGGATGTCTTGCGTCTAGATCCAGAAGCTGAAGCTGGTGGATTTCCTAGAGCGAAAGACCCCCAAAAGTCCGTCTGCGCTGGAGCTTTCCCCCGTCTCTGGGCATAACGCTCATGTGCCTCACGAATGACATCCTGCCCATGTAGACTCATCCGCCGAGCAGTATCTACCACCTCAGCAAAGTTATCAGGTGGGACAATGCTCACCAGAATCCTGAGCTGTGCATCAAGGCCCTCTATAAAATGCTCCGAACGCTCTCTCTCTGTGGCCACCAGTCCGGGAAACATCTCAGACAGCTTCTGGAATTCGGCGATATACTCCTCAATTGGATGCCCATTTTGCTTGATGTGAATAAAATCCCGTCTCGCTACGGACCTTTGTTCCTGTGGGAAATATTGCTGCGTGAATACGCTCTGAAAAACATCCCAAGACGTGCTTGCCGATCCCAAAATGGCTACAGTAGACTGCCACCACTTTCGTGCCTGGCCACCAAGATAGAAAACTGCCAACTTCACTCGTTTCCTCTCTGGACATTCCATTGCGTCCAGAGTATATGTCACGCTAGCTAGCCACTCCTAGGCTTTCCATGGGTCGCCGTTCCCCTCGAACACGTCCAGACGACCTCGTGCTAACTCAGTGAAACGGGATAGCCAGTCGCCTCGGGTCGGGGGCGGAGTGGCTTCCCGGCCGGGCTCTACAGCTACTGGCACTGTTTACGAAGCTGGTGGTGTGTCATGATATGCAGTGGGTTGTTGCTCCACCACTTGAGGTACTTCAACAGGCACTTCCCTTTGTCTTCACCGTCGGCCAAGCTAATTCATAGGGATGTTCATCACATCCCGCGCAATATCCGCAATTCCCCTGGCTTGACCACCGCGAACCCTTGGAGGCATCCTGCAATCACAAGTACAGTTAACCCACAAGTACAGATTTCATTAGTTACACTTAAACACCGCAATTATACTTTATCGCATGTCCCAAATCCTAAGATTATCCTAAATCCTTAAGACTTCGCCCTAGGTTCATAACCTAGAAGCTCTGATACCAAAATTTGTCACGCCCCAAGACTCTCCCAGACTTAGGACGCGGCAAACAATGGACCTACAAAGCCATACAGATCTAGGATACAATACAAGACGACAAAAATATCATAAAACGACGAGATCCACATAGATAGAATACATGTCAGACCGATGCGGCGGTCAAAGTCAGCAATACACACAAGGCCAAACAGTCTAGGCCCACAATCCACACGGGTCCATGACCAGATAAATAAATCCACCGGATACAGTCCTCGAAATACGACAATAACCAAAATACATGTGACACATAAGTAAATACAACACATGATATGGAAAATCATCTACCTATCTATCTACTACGCACCAGAGGGAGCCGATCCTGAACCTGGAGGCAAGGCAAGGGGGGGTTAGCCGGGAGGCTAAGTAGGGTTTAATAAGTAAATGATGCATATAAGAGTAAGGAGAATCCAACAATAATTAATAAACAGAAGTGCACTGTAAGTAAATATAACCCGACTAAGCAAGTACAGAAAGTACAACATGCAAGTGGAAATCCAGCTGTGCCAAATGTCCCGTAGGACGCGCACTCAAAGAGTGGTTCCTACCGCCAGCTAACGGTAGAAACGATTGTCCGTCGACAGTCCGCCGGTGTAGCGTCCTACACCCAGATCACCCCGGAATGCCGAGTCCCACGACATCCGACTGTGACCCATCCGGAGGCCTGTAGTCCATGGGCTCACACAGACTGCATCCATGACTACTACCAATGGCCAAAATCACAAGGATCTCGGAAGGTGGACTATCCCAGTCAGACCTATCCGTCTATCCCAAATATCAACACAAGCTGGCTGTAGAGACAGCCAAAATATATATGTACTGCATATAAATCTACCATCAACAATAACATGCACCGAAACATAAAAATCAGATAACATGCAAGCATCCATGTGACTCAATGGCAAGATTCAGATTTCAATGGACATACGAAGGTAATAATCAGATTCAGTCAGCAAGAAGGTGGTGCCGCTATCTACGCATGTAGTTTGGCACCGAACAAGGATAGTGAGGTAAGAACCCTACCTGGTTCCTGTAGGTTTGAGCAAGATCCAACCAGTTATATACGTCCAGAATAACCCCGCGCGCGCAGCCTGAAGTCGCAATCGCGGTCGTCGGAGTTCGCCGGAAAACCTCACCGGCGGCGATCGCCGGAACAGTAAATCCGGCGGCGGAACAGAGCTTCCCGATAACCAACGTGAAGCCGACGACGAGAGGATCACGTTCGTACAGTCGGTTTAACGAAAGGGCGCCGGGATCGCCGGAGATCGGAGTTAGAAGCGTCGGCGGCGCCGCTCACATATGTCGCCGGAGCCGGAGAAGACGACGCCGGAAATGCGTCGGAACAGGGAGGAAAGCTTCACCGAAGGTAGGGAAGCTCGCCGGTGCCGCCGGAGACGAAGGAATCACCGGATCTAGGGCTTCGATCGTGTCTCCGTCGCCGCACACGCGTGGAAGTCAGAAAAAGCTTCCGCTAGCCGGTTCTGGTCGCCGGAGCTGCGGTCGGAGGCGGAAGAGGATGCTGGAAGGAATGTGTGAGAGGAAGAGGAAGGAGAAAGTCCGATCGGTGAGGTGAAGCAATGAGGGGAGGGGAAGAAATAAGGGAAAAAAGGGAGGCGGGGTCGGGCGATTTACGGGGAGAATAGGAGAGAAAAGGAGAATGAGGAAGCAGCGTGGGGAGCATATGAGATGGGACGTGACTGTCCTGTCCCATCAGCTCCAATAAAATAATTTTTTTTTTGTAAAAATTTCGAAACGTTACACCCGCCGCCCAACTTATCTGCCCTAAAGGTTCCACCGTCCGGCTGAAGACGTTGAGAAGGCGATCAAATTTCGTCCGCCCTGAAGAAATAAATTTCATCTACATCGCCGACAAGAGTAGCTTCTTTGTGAAGCCAACTCTGCATCTCGTCCTGAAGACATCTTCGGCGTCTCTGTTTTCGTCGCACCGCTACGTCTCTGTCCTGAAGACATCTTCGGAGCCGGAGTCGCTCCTTCTGCATCTGACGAACGCAGAAGCTCTGCATCCGTTGCCACAACGCCTTCGCCTCTGCCCTTGACCATCGCAATGTCTAGCCGTATCTCGTCGCCGCGACTCCGCTGCTCTCGTTGCCTGAGGGAGAATCCGAGCCGCTGCTCGATTTCTCTCGTTGTCTGTCTCTTCGCACCTCTTTCTCGGCGATTAGGGTTTTCCCTGTATTCAGATTTCGTCCGCCTCTCCTCTCGATTCAACGTCAACAGGCGAGCGCCCAATTTCGTCCGGCCTAATCGCTGCCTTCGAGAGGTCGTTGACTCTGGACAACGAAATCACTAATTTCGTATCTCCTTTGGAATTTCAGATCCACAGTGTTCGCTGTTGATCGTGACACAGCCGCCAACGTCGCCCTCATTCCAGCCGCCCTCGAATTCCAGAATCTCCTTTGGAATATCCTTTGTAATATCTGCTGCCGCCCTCAAATTCCAGCCGCCAACAAAGAAAAGCAAGAAGAGCAATTGCTACCTCTCAATTTGGTCAACTCCAATTTTGACCTAATCTCAAAATCTAGAATGGTGTATCTCAGCCTTTACAAAAGGATCGGCAGAATTCAATTTTGACTAGTCAAAATTGATTTCCAACCAAGTATATTTCTGGTGACGACATTGCCATCATCTTCAAATATAGTTTAATACTACATATTTAGATATTACTCTTTAAGGCTTGAGTGAATAACGCCCGTGGGCCTCTTACCACTTAAGTTAACCTATAAAGGAGTGATATAAAAATATATAGTATTATACATAATGGCAACAGTTACTGTTGAAGTTGTTCAAGAAATGATTAAACAAGCCCTTGCAATCGGTAATTCTCTTTCAACCCACTCAGGTAATGCATCTCAGACGACTTGGTTTTTTGATTATGGAGCATCAAATCATATGATTTTTAATTCTTCCGTATTTAAAAATTTATCTCACTTTCAATCACATCCTCAAATTCAAACTGCAAATGGTAGTGTAATTACTGCACCTAGCAGAGGTAACATAGATTCCACTAGTCCAGAAATACATATATCTGATGCTCTATTTGTTTCTAAAATTTTTATGAATCTAATTTCTGTTGGGCAACTTGTTGAAAAAGGGTTAACTATCACTTTCTCCTCTTCTGGATGTACTGTGTAGGACTGCTCAACAGGGAAGCTCATTGGGACAGGACGTAAGGTTGGACGACTATTTACTGTTGATAAACTAATTGAAGATCCCAAATCTCATCATGTTGCATCAGTAATTTGTGATAATTCTCCTTTTTTTTGTTGGCATAAACGTTTAGCACATGTTTCATTCTCTCAATTATCCTTCATGATCAATAAAGGTTCTTTAGGTGTTGTGTCTTCAATAAAAGATCCATGTTGTTTACACTGCAAACTTTCAAAACAAACAGCCTTACCATTTTCTTCAAGTAATACTACCTCATCAGCACCTTTTGATATAATATATTCTGATATATGGGATCCTGCACCAATACCTTCAATGGGTGGTGCAAAATACTATGTAGTTTTTGTTGATGATTTCACAAGATTTATTTGGATATATTTCCTTCATTCTCGATCAGATTTTCTTTCAACATATATTGAATTTTCCACCATGATCAAAACTCAGTTCAATTATACGATAAAAATTTTACGTACTGATTCTGGTGGTAAATATATTTCTAATGATCTACATAAGTATCTTGTTTCCCAAGGTACTTTATCTCAATTATCTTGTGTTGAAACTCCATAACAAAATGATGTCTCTGAGCGTAAACATAGGCATATTGTTGAAACTGCTCGAACTATTCTTAATTCTTCATCTGTTCCTAAGAAATTTTGGGGAGAAGCTATGAATACAGCAGTATACATTATCAATCGTCTTCCATCTTCTACTATTAATCAAATAACTCCTTTTGAACGGTTGTACCATTTTTCACCAAACTATCATCATTTATGTATTTTTGATTGCACTTGTTTTGTTCGTTTGAATAAAAGAGAACATGACAAGTTATCTCCAAAGAATGTTATTTGTGTCTTTTTAGGATATGGTACTAGTCAAAAAGGTTATCTTTGCTATGATCCTCAATCTCAAAAACTTCGTATCTCAAGACATGTTACCTTTTGGGAACACATACCATTTTTCACTCTCCCACGAAACCAACACCAAAATATATCTGGTCCTATAATTGATCCATTCCCTGACAATGAACCAAGTGCAACATCAGAGTCTCATATATCTGATATTTCCCCAAATATAATGTTAAACATTCCTACAGTTCCTGATCAGCCGGCAGACGTTCCTGAGTTCAATGAAGCATCCCCTCAAGGCAGTTCAGTGTATAACATCATTTCACCTTGTTATCCTATACGGTATACTAGAGGTAAACTTCCTGAATATCTTAATGATTTTCAATGTCATTTGTCTACTATTTTATCTTATCATGAACCACAATCATATCGAGAAGCTTCATCCAAACCTGAGTGGCAGCAAGCTATGACTGAAGAACTTGATTCTCTTCAAAAAAACTAATACATGGGATCTTGTACCTCTTCCTATTGGAAAAACTGCTATTGGCTCCAAATGGGTGTATAAAATTAAAACAAAAGCAAATGGAACTCTTGAAAGGTATAAAGCTTGTCTTGTGGCAAAAGGATTTACACAAGAATATGGTATTGATTATGAAGAAACATTTGCTCCTGTTGCTCGAATGACATCTATCAGAACTCTTATTGTTGTTGCTTGTTGCCTGTTGCCGACAATGGCCTCTTTATCAACTAGATGTGAAAAATGCTTTTCTTCATGGGGATCTTGAGGAAGAAGTTTATATGAAGCCACCTCCAGGAGTTATTCATAATTCAGATCAAGTCTGCAAATTAAATAAATCTCTATATGGTCTCAAACAAGCTCCAAGATCATGGTTTGCAAAATTCCACACTACCATATGTAAATTTGGATTTCACCCGAGCAATCATGATTCTGCTTTATTCATCAAGAATTCAGCACAGGGTATTGTTCTTCTTATTCTCTATGTCGATGATATGGTAATTACAGGAAGTGACCTTCAAGGAATTCAAGACACAAAAGATTATCTTCATACTTCATTTGAAATAAAAGATTTAGGTCAACTTCGGTATTTCCTTGGCATGGAAGTAAACTACTCATCAGATGGAATATTTTTATCTCAATCCAAATATGCTTCTGAGTTATTACTTCGAGCTGAACTAACTAATAATAAAGTTGCTGACACTCCATTAGAGTCTAATATAAAGCTTTTGCCAACTGAAGGAACTATTTTAACTGATCCTACTCGTTATAGACAGTTAGTTGGCAGTCTTAACTATCTGACGATTACTCGTCCAGATATAAGCTATGTTGTTTATCTCGTAAATCAATTTATGGACTCTCCAAGATCAATGCACTATTCTGCTGTCCTTAGAATATTGAGGTATATCAAAGGAACTTTACATCATGGTTTAAAATACACATCATCAACTCCAATCCTTCAAGCCTTTAGTGATACAGATTGAGCAGACAATGCTTTTGATCGAAAATCTACCACTGGATTTTGTATTTTCTTGGGTAATTCACTTATATCTTGGAAAAGTAAAAAACAACCTATTGTTTCAAGATCTAGTGCTGAAGCAGAATATCGAGCTCTTGCTCATACTACGACAGAAATAGTTTGGCTTCGTTGGTTGCTTGCTGATATGAGAATTAATATTTCTAGTCCTACATCTATATTTTGTGACAGTAAAAGTGTCATTCAAATTGCAAAGAATGATGTCTTTCATGAAAGAACTAAACACATTGAGATAAATTATCATTTTGCTCGACATCACTACAAGCAATAAAATATCTCTTTATCACACGTCTCTACAAAAGATCAAATAGCATATCTTCTTACAAAGTCACTTACTGTGGATTATTTTCAATATCTTCGTTCCAAACTGCATCTGCTTATAGCATCTCCAGTTTGAGGGGATGTTAATATTAGTCATGTTAATATTAGTTGTGTTAATATTAGCCTTTACTAAATATAGACTAGAATAGTTTTCTATATAAATGTACTATGTAAGCATTGCATTGATCTAAGTTAAAAAAGATAGAATTCTTTATGTTAACAATTAACATAGCTCCCGTTAGTCCATATATAGGTTCAGATGCTTTTGTTTGAAGGTTTCTTACTGATCATGATTTAATGCATAGTTTAGTTATATATGTCCACTTCTCTACTGCTTAGGGTCTTTTTTCCGCTGTTATTGGAGAGGCCTAATACTCATTTACCTCTAATTGAATACATATCATGTATTATGTAATTTGGCAATATAAAATCTTGAAACCTTTACTTTATTGGCCATACTAGCGTTTAAATATGAAGTATTGAAAACATATGCATTACTAACGAAGTAATTTCTCCAAAACAATAATAGATTAATATTAATAGTTGATAATATTTTAAATTGACTTTGCCTCATATCGTTGTAACTATTAATCTAGGATGCAACTCTTATGTAGTTCATATCTTTGCAGGCTTTGAAGCACCAAAGTTGAGGTATGTAGCAAAAAGCTACAGTGAATGTGAGGATGCTATCATTTCAATTATTTCAAAATTTTACCTTTTATTTAGCTTTTTTTTTCACTAAATACTTCAGTAAATTGTTGTTAGGCTCATGATTTTTTAATTTTGTTAAAAGGCACAACTCTATTAAGGAAACCATTTTGATTGGTCCACCGATTCAATTATGAACTACAATAATCTTAGAGCTGGTTTGGCCCTGCTTTTAAGCATAAAACAGTAAAAAAATTTTGTTAATGAAAAATAGAAGAAAAAAAAGCAAAAGTTCGAAAAGTTACAGTTTGATGATTTTGCTGCTTTTGCTTCTCCAAAAAAGTAATTCACATTATTTTGATTAAAATTTTAAGTATTATAATTTTAAATAATTCAAAATTTTAATAATAAAGAAAAATATAATATAAATAGTATTTTAAATAATTTAAAAATAATATATTTATTTATTATTTTAAATTTTGACAATAGTTAAAAAGTTATTTATTAAAAAATTTTGATAGTACAATATAGTGCAGTATAGTACAATTTAACACAATTATAAAGCAATTAATAATGAGGCCAAACATGCCCTTAGAGGGTCTTGTATAAATATAAAATCAGGATACCAGAGAATGATGACTTTTTTATTTGAGTACGACTAGCACTGGTATACAAGTCCATTGCATGCAAATGTTTCTAGCCAAATGAGTAGTTTGTGTGTTTGTATAGTGGAAATTTAGACTAAACAATATTATTGTAGGTTAGATGTTTGGTTCCCTTGATGGATTATGGTTGGATAAATTCAAAAAAAAAAAACCCTAGAAGACTTTGTGTAAATTTTACTTAAACCTAACCTGCTGCTACAGTTCATAATCATTAGTGTTGTGTGATGAAGTGAAAAACAACAAGGGGTAACCTAACTTGCTTCTACCGTTCATATTCATGTCAGAATTCAAAATGCATCCAATTTAACATGTCAATTGTCTAGTTTGATAAATTCTCATACTTCATTTAACATGCTATAAACAATGTCATATATAGTATTATTTATATTAAAAAAGAGAGGACAATCTAATGTCTTTAGTGAAGTAGAAAATATTATTGTACCCTTTTTAAAATCAAGTAAGGATAAGAAAATTTGATGGTGTATATAAATATATATTTCATTTGAAGTTATAGGTAGGAGTGTCCAATAAACGGTTCAAACCGAAAAACTGAACCGAACCGAACCAAACCGAACCGAACTAAAAATTTTAGTTTGGTTCAGTTTATAACTAAATCGGTTTACTTTAAAAAAATTTTTAAAATTTCGGTTCGATTTTCGGTTCAACCTCAAAATTTTGAGTTTAACCGAATAAACCAAATTTTTACTAATTATATATATATATCTATATATAATATTATAATATTATAATATTATTTTAGTTCAAAAATAATATTATTATTAGTAAAATTTAATAAAAATTTAATTTCGGTGTAAACCGAACCAAACCAAAATTTTTGATTCGGTTATAGTTCGGTTTTTTAAAAAATCAATTCGGTTTCGGTTTTAAAAAATATACAAAAATCGATTCGGGTTGAACTGTTTGAACACCCCTAGTTACAGGTACACCCTTATTTATTAAAGAATAGATATAATAATAACACAACTAATAGCTCATTTGAACGAGTTAAACAAGCTTATTAACCTACTTAGCTTTGTGTGTTGAATACACTATTGTTCATGAACCTAGAACCTTGGCTTCTTAATTTGTTGCAAAGTAGTCAATTGTGTCTTTTTATCAAACTTTCACCTAAAACAATATACTTGGGTGACATAAGAAAGTGATATGTCCATGCTAACATGCTATGTCAACGAATTAATTAAAAACAATAATATGCAATTAAATTTATGTATGTCAATGTTTTATGCTGAAAGTAAACATGAGCATATTATATATTATCATATGACCTAGGATGCTGGAGAGATTTTGTTCATGACAGAAACTTCATAATAGAAATGCTTGCTCAATTCTTTCATTAGCTAAAGCCTTACTTAAATTGGTTAAACGTTGAACTGGTTTTGTTTGAAGGAAACTTGCTGACAAAGTTGCAGCTGCTGGATTCTTTGTGGTAGTTCCTGATTTCTTTCATGGAGATCCATTTGTAGTAGATCCTCAAAGACCTGTAAAAGCATGGTTGGAAAATCATGCGGCAGTAAGTTGTTCTTTATTTTTATTGACAAGCATTGCTTTATCTTTTCTTTCCAAAATCTTGGAAAAAGTTCGTTGTATGAGTATTAAAAATTAAAATGGCATCTTATTTTCATATTTTGTATTCTTGGTTGCAAATCATAACATAATTGTGGTTTATGTAATTTATGATATGGTTGCTATATATTTTGATTCTGTTGGATATTTGTGTATGTTGATGTGGTAACATATTGTTTCTTTAATTTTCTTTATTAAATATTAATTTCATACATCTTTTTTGTCCTCCTTACCTCCTTACATTAGTAATGACATATAGGGGCGGTCTGACAGCTTTGCTGAATGCCTGATCACTATATATAACTTTTGATGCATAAAACTCAATTTTTTATACCTACAAAAATAGCTTAGCTTAAAGAACAAGTTTTTGTATAGCATTTTCATGGCTCACTGCTTGCAAATTATTGGTCTTTTTTCTTTTTACAGCTGAGGGTGAAACTGTAACCGTGTCAATGCATTTTGTAAAATTTTGTAGAACATTGAAAACACATATCTTTTCCATTAGATTTCAAATACTCATTTTCTTTATGGTGCTACTAAAAAGGAGGTTGGATTCATGCGAACTCCCTTTAATTCAGAGTTATGAGGTACTTACTAGCATGTATGACCATGAGCAAACAAATTAAAAATCTTGTATATTATAATTTACAAAACTGAAGCAAAACTAGAATATATAGTTCCTATACTTCAAATGGTCTCTTGTATTGTTTTTTCCCGGCCACAAAACACAGCTTGGGCAAGCCTCGTGTTTCTAACCTCTCCATTCTTCCAGAGATATACCCTATTCTAAACATAGAATAGTTATGTAATTGTACGATCTGTTACAAGTCTTTTTAAGTTGATTACAGGAGAACATATGGTTATTGAAAAACGGATTTCTTCCATTCAAGGCCCACATTGCATTCGCTGATCCACTATTCAGTCATATAATAGTGTGCGGGAGATGGCTCTATGAAATACAATAGGCATGTTAGTACTGTATCTTACAAGCTAATACATGAGATGTACTTAGACATAATATTTACATAAATTTAAATTTTGACCAATATTACTATTGTAAAGCACATTATTCAAATGAGGTTCATGGACCATTTAGGCTTATAAAGCAAGGTTGTCCATTGCCACGGGTAGTGGAAGATACTTAACTTTTGTACCTTGACCCTAAAATATTTCTAGTTATAGATTTGTCAATAATAGACATCCATAAATTAGACTGACAAACATTGTAATATGATTAAGCATTAGTGTGTTAGCATTAGTATGCATATGTGTGGTGCTCATCAACAAAATGAGTTCACTAAATTGACCCACTAAGTTTTCTTATATGAACTTTATAAAAAAATTTTCTAATTCCATATATGCAAACTAGTCCTTAGAACTGAGGAATCAAAGTGGCATAGCGCTGGGCTAACTACACTTTAACAATATTTCTAATTCTAGGAGAGTTGCAGGGGGGCACTCTTTTGTATAGTATTAAAGGCTTGTGAGTGCCAACAAGAGAGATTCATCACCCTCATGAGGTGAGAGGAGGAGTCGTATGTACATATTGATTGTGACATTTAAATCCTTAGTAAAGGCATGAGATTGATTGACTTTTTGTTCCAATGCATTAGAGGATAAGATACATATGAATAGAGCTTCTACCTATCACTGTGACCTAAAGCCCAATTGGAACATTGTGTAATAAATATTTTGTTATTTGATAACCATCATCAGAAAGGTTTACTTAATTTAATATAACGTATCACAAAATGATTTTAGACATCAACCATCATTATAGGATGGCAGATTCAATATGTTTAGATCATTTACGTCCACCAGATTGAATCACACTACACCTAGCATGGTGGTGAACCTACGAGGTCATATATACAATAGAGTTGAACTTTTGCCTATGAGATATTATCATCGTTTTAGTTAAGGTATTTACTATTTAAGAATATTATGAGTTAGACTCACATTACATTAAGATTAGACATTTTGGGTTTTTTCTGAATTTCAGTGGTATTCCCAAATTTACAGGTGCAATTAAGAAGTTTATATGAGAGATTGTGAGTTTGGTTCACCTCATATCAAGTGGGACTTGGTTTTAAATTATTTTTTTCATTTTTTGGAGGCAATCTGAATAAAAAATGAGACTATTGTTTGGAAAATATTTTTCAAATCAATAAAGACTATTATGAAAAATACTTTCATAATTGGTGTCATAATATGCGCACTAGAATTTAACATCATGAGGTAAAATTAAGGAAAAAATGTTGCATTGAATAAATTAATATAATTTGAAATTTTTTTATACTCATAAATGTTAATGATTAGTCCCAATTCTAGCCATGTCATTTTCATGTGGTCTCTAACTGCTAGGCACCATGATTTTGTTTTAACTTGGTCCAGATCACAGAATAAAAAACCAGAGTGAGTTCATTCTATTAGATAGTTGTGATTAATAAATAACTGACCAGAGCGAGTTCCCTCTCTGTAGGTTAACATATATGCTCCATTAAAAACCAGATATATGTATTCATTTCTTTACCCCAATTATAAACCTTATTTAAACAAATATAAGATCTGTACTTTTATCCTACTTTGGTGGCTGTACATTACATATTCCATTCTTTTGTCCAGCCATACTACTGTACAAGCAACTTCAGCTTTAATTGCTGAAGTTAGATATTCCAAAACTTCTTGACGTGTCCTCAGCCTTAGTGTGATCTTGACTTTGCTAGCAAAGCTATGTTCTTCAGGATATCCTTCTTCAAATCACTTTCTTAGAAGCAATGGTGTTTCCTCCACAAATTTTCTTTTATTCAATGGACTAGGTTGCTATTTTAGGTAGGGATTTAGTCTTAATGTACATCTACTCTCAATCTGTCTAGAGCCAAGGTTTTGAAGATGCAAAACCTGTGGTTGAAGAGTTGAAGAATAAAGGCGTATGTGCAGTTGGGGCTGCTGGATTTTGCTGGGGTGGTAGGTTCTTATGTGCACTTTTTCCATTTATAATTTCTGTACTCTGAAACTCCATTTTGTTCTTATTTCACTAGATTCTCATTCTGCTGGAACGAAAATTTGAGCTCTTCTTTATTGAACTTTTGTTTCTAATTATTGACAGCCAAGGTAGTTGTTGAATTAGCAAAGGCTGAATATATCAATGCTGCTGTACTGTTGCACCCGTCACTCGTAACAGTTGATGATATCAAAGGTACATATCATCCAAATACTGACTATTTTGTATCTTGCATCGAATTAATTAGTGAAACCATGTGAATTATCTAAATTTTAAAGTGGAATAAACAATTGAAAATTTTCCCAGAGGTGAACTGCCCCATTGCGATACTTGGAGCTGAGATTGACCAAACGTCTCCACCTGAACTAGTGAAGCAATTTGAAAAGATTATATCTGCAAAACCCCAAGTAAGTCTTTTTGGAATTATCCAGTGCCTGTCAGCTTTATGTGCCTGCAACTCTTCTATGCTTGAGGTGTTTATTGAATTTCCTACTGTTTAAAGGATGGATGTCTAATCATTATAGCGAATCTCTGAAATCCGAAAGACGTCTGCTGGAAACACTCGGCACTTTTTTTTACTAACACAAAATTGGACTAAGGAGCATTGAGTAGATAGGATCTCTCGGCTCTTTGCAAATTCACTATGAACTGATCCAGCATATGCTTCTTGGATTCATGTACCATTAAACAAGAACTGATACAAGTAACTCATGGATATGGTTTGCTCAGGTACCTAGTTTTGTGAAGATTTTTCCTGGAGTTGCCCATGGATGGACTGTAAGATACGACAACAACGACGAAGCAGCTATTGAGAAGGCTGAAGAAGCTCACGAGGATATGTTAGGTTGGTTTGTCAAGTATCTGAAGTAAAATTAGTATGAGGTTGAAATAGAAAGGCTTGTATCTTTAAGCAACTGTCCTGTTGAAACTCATGTGTCACCTTATTGTTACTCAAATAAATTGTGTGCCCAGCTTGTTGTCTAGTATCTCAACAAAACTTTATATGAGATTGAAAAAAAAAGGTATGTATCTCACGTTGAGCAAATGTTCTACTGAAATTCATGTGTCACATACTGTTACTGAAACAAATATGTGTCCATCCTGAACTTCTAGTAGTTGTTGCAACTTAGCTTACTTTAGCAGTTAGGTCATGTCAACATGACTTGCAATGTGTTTAAGCCTAACCCAAACTAATTCGTTTATTAATTGGGTTAGTCTAACCTCACCCAAACACACCCGTCTTACAAAATGGATCAATACCACGTTTTACAAAATGGATCAACACAACCCCACCTACATAGCCTATTTAATATATAAATAGATATAAAAATATATAAATAAGTAAATAGAGTAGATATACAATATATATTAGGTTATACTAAAATTAATATTAGATATTTAAAAATATTATTTAATATGCATTTAAGTATAAAATAAAATATAATATGTATATATATATAACATAATATAAACATATTTTTGCATATCAATCCATTTATGACCCTACCTAGCTCAATTAATTTTGTGTCATAATAGGTTGACCTGATATGACTCAAACATGATATCACCTAATCTAAACATATCTAACTTTGTGTTTGTTAAGTGGGTGAGCACTAGTTTGGTTTCTAGTTTAGCAGAAACCAAATTTACTGACAAAATCGATAAATTTGTATAAGTATCGACAATATTTTTTTTGTTTCCTGGTTATCAATTTTAGTGTTTTTTTGATTCGATAAAAATTGAATTTACTTATGTAAGGGGTAAACTAGTAAATTTAGTTCAATAAATTTGGTAATTTATTGATATAAATACAAATCAGTTCATTTTGTTCGATAAATACATTAAAAAGAGCAATGTTAGTATAATTATATAGATAAAATAATCTAAATGGTGAATTTACTAAATTTACCAAATGCTAAATGCTGATCCTTATTGTCAAGTTGGGGGAGATCAATTTTTAAAGAACATCATGTAGGAATGAATTGTTATTTTGGTATTTGTGTTCTAAAAACATGTAGTGCATAGCAAAATTGTTTTACTTGTGAGTTATTTTATTATTATATTCAACCTTTTTTACTTTAAGACATTGGCAAAATAAATTATAAACTAACATGTTGTCAGTCAAATATAATGTATATATAAAGGGCAAACAATTTATTTATGTAAAATGCTATATGAAAGAAATTCTTTATGTTGTCCAAGTTTTTTATTTTTTTTATCAATGCATTCTATTTTATAAATTTTGGAAAACAAACTATATATATATATATATATATATAGTTTAAGTGAGTTAAGGTCGAATGACACACAACTTAGTGCTCCTTCCAAGTACAAATATCTCTAAATCCTATGTTAAACATGTAGGCAATCCTACATGTGCATTTTTATTGTCACGCCTTGGCTTTACGGTAGTCCGACGAAGCACCAGACCAGGCGTGAGACCCTAAGGTTTTCGGCACAAAATCACCCCGAACAAAAAACCCTAATTCCCTGTATAATTTTTATCCCCCAAATTGAAAACACGAACGGAAAAGCCGGAAAACTCTAACCCTAATTTCAGAAATTCGAACTCTAAATTAAAATACCTCTCTGGTCAAAATTTTTGACCAGTCAATCATCAACGCCGCTCGAATTAACCCCTTTGCTGACATCATCATGACGTCAGCCCTTCAAATTTCCATCCGTTGCGCTCGATTTCGGCCGTCTTACGTCAGCGTTGCTTCGCTGACGTCAGCGTCCCGAAATCTTCTGCAGAATTTGAATTTTAGAACGCCGTATTCGCGTGAATTGATTTTGACAATTCATCTGCCTCGAACCGAACGCCCTCGCGGCGTCGTCTTGTTCATCACGCAAACGCGCACGCTCGCGTTCGCAGTCGCCGCCGGAGAAGAGGAGTGCGCTGCCTGCGCCTCGCCTCCGCCTTCTCGTCGCCGACCCGGAGACAGTCGCCTGTCAGCCGCCCGCCACTGGAGCCTGCCTTGAAGTTGCCGCCGCGGAGGAAGAATCCAACACTAGAGAAACAGAAGAGACGGGGATTGAATCGAAGAAATCTCCCAGCAACTACACAAATCTCTCCGTATTATCGTCGCCAACCCCTGCCGGCTACGCCCTCGTCCCCTCCCTCGCCGACGGCGCACCCTAGACGTCGGAAGACACGTTCGAGCTCTCCCTTAGCTCTCAGTCGGAGCATCAGTGATGGTCTGTTTACTCTCTTCCGGTGGTAGTGCCTCTTCCCTTCTCTGTCCGCGGCTTTTATCGAAGCAAGTCTCTGCCTCAACGCCTCCGCGCCGACCTCGTCTTCGCTCCAGGTTAGGGCGTCGAGCGCCTGCTGCCGGAGTCTTCTGCCCGAGGAGTCTACCATCCCGCGTCCGCTTCCATCGTGTTCGATGCCGTCGCCATTGCTGCGTCTGGTGCCGCGTCCAAGCCGCTTGGTGAAGGAGACGCGGATGCAGAGTCAAAATCGGAACTTCATTTAGGCGTTGATCGGGCGAATTGAGGAGGAATTTGGGCTCTGCGTTCCCACCTTGGGCTTGGGCTTGGGCCTAGTTTGGCCCACTGGTCCAAGGGCTAACACTTACGAAGCCATGTGCTTTGTGAGTTTTAATATTAATTTCCCCTTCTATGTGTAATCTAATTTGAGCTTCGAATGGATGATATCTTAACTACATTTATACCCTTCCTCTTGGAGCACCAAAAAAAAGAAGAAAATAGGGATGAAAATGAAGATGAGTTCTTGAGATGCAATCCATTTTGGTGAAAATAAGCAAAGCAATGATTGACGGCTTCCCATTGCAGAGGATCCAGAGGATTGATGATATTTCAAGGATCAATTTAAGATTTGTGCTTTTTCATCTTTGATGAATGGCCACCTGCCACTGACACTTAGAGGTGGCCATGGGCCGTGCTCGGGACGGCCCGAGCCCGGTTCCTGGCGGGCCGTGCCTGGCACGGCCTGTTTCCAATCATGTCGTGCCGGGCTTGGCGCGGCGAAAAAAAACTCTGGGCCCGGCACGGCCCGCAGCACGATTAGCCGTGCCGGCCCAGGCACGGGTCTTGTGTTCGCTTGGCCCGGATCCGGCCCTGGCCCGCGTGCCGATTATAAAAAGAATATAAAATTTTGATTAAAATAAATTTTAAAAATAGGTAAATTATTAATTAATTAAAAATATATAAAATAAGGAAAAATTAAAAAAATGAGAAATTGAAAATTATGTATGTTGCAAAATTTTTTGAAAATATATAATTTTAATTTTAATATATTTTATTAAGTTAAAATATTTATTTATTTATTAATAACACTAAGACTAAATAAAAAACCAACTCGATTAAATTTCATATTCATAAATTATACATTTAATCTTAAATCAATTACCGACATAATGGGCATAAACAACTGACAAGTAGCCAACGACGCAAGCAGCTATATGGAAGATATGCGAGTATTGTGTTACACATACTTGCTCTCCATGCTCCATCTTCTCTATGCATATTGCGCACTCCATGTTTTCAGCTCTACCTCCTTCTTCAATAATAAAAAACTCAAGTGCTCTTGTGCTTGACTTGTTTTGATATATTGCTTCGGCTCATCGTTGATATTATCACTGCCCTCCTCACTATCATTTATTTCAAAGTCTTCAACCTCTATCTCAATCTCAACACCAGAAGGGGAGGGAGAAGCCAAAATTCTTGTCTTGTATGATCAGATAAGTGGATAAAGTGTTCTTCGAACTTGAATACATCAATTCATATGATTTGACTAACACGTTCAATAATACTTAAAACAGTGATTCTCCATTGATCAGCGTTGAAGAAATTTAATGTAGATGTAAGGAAGATTAAATGTTGAGAATTTGGCAGAATGATAATTATCTTCACTCTTCTATTATCTGCCATTTTTCTCTATGCCTTGTGCTCACCTGCAAGACTACAAACACAATTAATAAAGTAATTGAAACTCACGTGATTAAGAGGAATGTAATAAAAAAATAATTCAAACTAAAATTTTGTGTGTGAAAATGTAAGGAAATATCTAGAATTTATAGAGATGAAATGAGTATAAATTTATAAATTTATCTTTTATTTTATATTATTAAAAGAGAATAAAATAATATTTTTATAGCTAAAAGACAATTATACCTATAAATTTAAATTTTTTAGATACTTTAAGGGGGTATAAATGTAAAATAATATAGGTAAAAATAATAAAAAAATATTAATTATGCGTGCCATGCTCGGCCCGGCCCGACCCGCGTGCCGTGCCGAGCACGGGTTTGTGCCGTGCCTGCCCGGCACGCTTGCGGGCCGTGCCGCGGCACCACGTGCCTGAATTCCTCGGCCCAGCACGGCCTAGGCCGGGCCACGTGCCACTTGTGGCCCGTTGACTTGTTCAACGTGCTAGGCTGGGCCGGGCCCAAGCCCGTGCGTTGCGTGGCCGGCCCGCTGGCGGGCCTCTGCTGCCACTGCCACCGAACGGTGAGCTCGTGAATCATACGGTTGATTCAAGAATCTAATAATTTAAAGTCTCCACATGGCCACTGGAGGGAATCCCTAAACCAAGAGCTGTTAAATTGGACGCTCCGCCCAAGCGGCAACATCTCGTTCGAAGAGGCGATGGCCGGCGCTCGGTGCTGCGAGAATACCCCGGCCTTGGGCTCTTCGTGCGGCTAAGGCAGAGTGGACGTTATCGGTGGCCTCAAGGCCTATTTCGTCGGCTCGACGGACTGCAAGGCTGCCAGGTCTCCGATGTATTCGGTATTATTCTCCCCATGTTGTTTCTTGCTGTCGCTTGCTCTTTGCTCTGGCACGTGTGATCCATATAGGCTTGATTATACGCATCTTTCAAATAAGCCCCGGTAATTGAACTTTCTGTGCCGTTCTGTTTTGCCAATAGACTAGCAGATGAGCACCTGACCATTCGAGATGTGCAAAGAAATTATAAGAACAATCGAGAGGCCTTTCGATCTTTGTATTGTCGTTCCGTACAGTTGGTATCCTGATTCTTTAGCTGTCATAGGTTTTTCCTCGTGTTCTTAATTGCTTTTGATTGCTTCCGTGAGTTTTGCATCTATTGTAGGAACAGAAACTTCGCAGTAGATTTTGGATCAAGAACAAAACAGTTTTTTTTTTTAAGAAGTGAAGAAAAAAGAATTAAGAATTGATTGTATTGGTATTGTTCAAATCCATGTCTGAGTAGCACATATTGAGTGGAGATCTTAAACCCTCTTGGAGGTTCATAAAAAGAGTCGATG
Source organism: Costus lasius (assembly GCA_027563935.2). Classification (NCBI taxonomy): domain Eukaryota; kingdom Viridiplantae; phylum Streptophyta; class Magnoliopsida; order Zingiberales; family Costaceae; genus Costus; species Costus lasius. The sequence goes on from CM050450.1 coordinate 107,787,067, forward strand.
ATGACTCTGTAGTCTGTACTAAAAAAAATCCAAATCTTTGGGGGAAACGCTTTTTTGAACTGTGGAAGAAGATTGTAACCTGTTTCCTGTTTCATGCACTTAATGTTGTACTTGAAGTCAAATTTTCATCAAATGCCTCAGGGCATTGACTCTGCAGAAAATTGAGTTTCAAAGTGACAGCTTGCTTGAACTCTACGACTTTTTCATGGTCAGGTTCTTAAGCATGTTATTGATTCTTAATTTAAGGGAAAAAACATTATTGATGCAATTAATCATGATAGCTTCATAAGAATGGTCCGATGAACAACTTTAAATCTAAAAATATGATTTGATGAGCAGCTTTATGACTAAAAATATGATTGGAGCTTAAAGCTTTGCTTGCAGGGCCATGACCAAACAAGAGAACGTTCAAATATGACACTAGTTCACTCTAATTCAAAAAGTACTATTAGTTGAGTTTTCAATATGTTTTTTGGTTAGTGTAGGGTTAGTCTAGGATTGTTCTTTCATTATTTATATTGCCTATAGATTTATATCTTTGTCTTAGGAAATCTGTTATTCTTTCTTCTTTAGTTGGTTAGGATCCCTAATATTGTTACATAACAAGTTGGGAACGAATTTACCTTTTAAGACTCATATTTGAATTTCTATGTCTTGTCGTGGTCGGATGCACTAGTTGAGATTAACTCCCCCATATAGGTACATATGCTTGGATTTGTCAAAGTTTGTTTGAAGATTTCTTACTGATCATCATTTAATATTAGTGATAATTAGGTTATATATGTCCACTTCTCTACTGCTTGGGAATTTTATTCTTCTAATATTGGAGAGACCTAATGTTCATTTCCCACATTGAATACATATCATGTAGTATGTAACTTGGCAATGTAAAATCTTGAAAGTTTGTCTTTATTGATCATGCTAGTATTAAAAGTTGAAGTATTGAAATCATACTTGTTACAAGCTGTGTAATAAATAAACTAACCAATCAACTTAGTGAGCTGAATAGCAATGTGACCAAGTTTAGGGACTATTATTGTATTCAATATTGGATTTGAACTAGGTCATAAATGTAGTTGGCCAAGTTTTGTAGCCCTACTTCACCCCAATTCAACCTTAACTTTTATACTCAATATGATCAGCCACAAAGCCAGCTAGAGTTGCTCACACAACTAGTAACCCCGTATGTATATCATGAACTTCTATAATTGCTGAATATTTTCATCAATAAAATATAGTTGGCCTTGCAACTGACTTATAGATTTTCCTTTTTTATCTTGGTGCAAGATACAATCATAAAGAACTTCAAACCTCTTTCTCTAATTTAACTAACCCACTGCACATGAGGATATTTTCATTAGGACATATATATTTTATGTTATTTTGTGCTGAAGCCTGAAAGTAAACATGAACATTTTACATGCTATCATATGACCAAGGATGCTGGAGAGATTTTGTGAATGAGAGAAACTTCATAGTAGAGATGACTTGCTCATTCCTTTTATTAGCTAAAGGCTTTGCTTAAATCAGTTAAACCATATAATTGGTTTTTAGGTGTTGAACGTTGAACTGTTTTCTGTTGAATGAAACTTGCTGACAAAGTTGCAGCTGCTGGATTCTTTGTGACAGTTACTGATTTCTTTAATGGGGATCCATATGTACCAGATCCTCAAAAACCTATAACAGCATGGTTGGAAAGTCATGGGACAGTAAGCTGTTCATTTCTATAGACATGAATTGCTTTATGTTTTCTTTTTCAAAAAGAAAGTCATGTATTTCTTGGGAAAAAAATCATTGTGTATTAAAAATTGAATGTACATCTTATTTTCATAATTTTGTACTCTTGGTTGCAAATCTTAACATAATTGTGGTTTTATGTAGTACATGATATGCTTGCTATATATTTTGATTCTGTTGGATATTTGTGTACTATTGTTGTGGTAACATATTGTTTCTTTAATTTTCTTGATTACAAGTTAAATTTATACATCCTTTTATCTTTCGTACCTCCTTATATTAGTAATAACATATAGGGGCGGTCTGACAGCTCTGCTGAATGCCCGATCACAATATACAATTTTTCATGTGTAAAACTCAAATTTTTAGTACTTACAAAAATAGCGCAGCTTAAAGAATAGGTTTTCATGTAGCATTTTTAATTTCTAACGCTGCTTGAGTTTGCAAATTCTTGACTTTGTTCCTTTTACGGCTGAGGATGAAACTGTATCTGATTCAAGGGTGCAAAGATCGCTCCAACCATATATGTGCATTTTGTAAATTCTTTTAGAACATTGGAAACACATCAGATTCCAAGTACTCGTTTTCTTTGTGGTGTTATTAAGGAGGTTGAATTCATGAGGTATTTAATAGCATGTATGACAATAAGCAACCGAGGTCACAAATATTGTGAATTTTAATTTATAGAAATGAAACAAAACAAGAATATATAATTCCTATACTTTGGGTGGTCTCTTGAACAAGGTTTGAAAAATCAGTTTGAGATATGGTTTCAGTTCATGCTCCAACTGGTATTTACTACAGTGGGAAGCAGCAGCAGAGGAAGAAGAAGAAGAGAAGAAAAAGAGAGAAAAAGGAAGTAGCGGAGGAAAGAAGAAGAGGAAGAGGCCTGGTGAGCAGAAGCACACACTGCTTCCCCTTGTGCTCGTAGTGGATACCTCTTCCCCTCAGGTGGAGGAGCCGGACACAAGCTTCTATCTTCTTCTCCTTTCCATTTCTCCTTCTCCTTTTTTTCTTTCTCTTCTTTCTTCTGCTTTTCTCTTCCGCTGCCACTGCTCTACCGCAGCTCCATGTACTGGTCCTGCTCGGACTGGTACAATTCAGCTGTATCACCTGGTCTGAAATGGTTTTGAAATGTTGATAGCTTTACCTGCCATAAAATATAGCTTGGACAAGCCTCCTGTTTCTAACCTCTCCTTTCTTCCAGAAATATCAGCCTTTTCTAAAAGGAAGTTATGTAACATCTGTTAAAAGACTTTTTAAGCTGATTACTAGAGAACATATTGACATTGAAGAAGGAAGTTCTTCAATTTGTACATAAAAGATGTCATTACATACATTCATGGCTTACATTCCATTTCGCTTAACCATTATTAGGTTAACATTATTCTGTGTGGGAGAAGGCTCTCAATGAAATACAATAGGCATGTTTTGTGTCCTACTAGCTAGTGGAGTTAAAAAATTGGGTCAACTCGATAAAGTGATAAACTGAACTGGACCAAATGGCCTCAGTCAGTCTGAGTCGAGTTTAAGGTCGATTGGTTAACATTTGTTCGTTTTAAAACATTTGATACAATTACATTTTGGTTTAGTTTTTAGTTATTAGAAAAATTTAACCGAACTAAATTGAAAATCAAAAGATAAAAGTGTTTTGTGGTTTGCATTCAACGTCTCTCGTCTCTTGAGTCTTGAATAAAATTATGCACCAAGGGTTGAGGTTGTGCCGAGCGGCTGGCTGGCATGTGCTGCATGCTGCTGCAAACCCCTAATTTTTGGGGTGTGTGAGTCGCATGCGAGAGTAGCTAAGCAGGATGTGGTATGTGAGATAGTGAGAGAGTGAGACTTGCTGAGTTGTTGATCACCAACTAGTGAATAGCGACTGCAAGTGAGGCAACACCTCATGTTCATTGAAAGAAGCAGCGACGGTGTCAAGCTTCCAGTGGACTCAGGACTTGGGATAGAAGATGATCCTGATCATTGTCTTTATTGTTAGGTTAGATTCCTTTGATTCTCTATTGTCGATTAGCTGATTCTTCTCTAGTTCTCTAATTTCTTTGCCGAGCCTCTTTAATCATCACAACAAAATCAAATACATGCTCTGAGCCCTGGGTGACGTCTAAGTTTTCAATGATGGCGATTGAGGCAATTAATGATGAGGCAATGATTTCGGAGCTTCTTTCAACTTCTTGTGTGTATGAATCTAAGTATCATTGAAGATGGGAACACAAATCCTTGCATCAATTTTTAGTATATGTTATTTTTTGTTTAATATACATTGGCATTGATTTTTATGTAAACTGAAATTTTTTGTTTCGTTAAAAATCTAGTTGAACTTCAGGTCCAAAATTTTATTGAAAGAAATTCAAGTTGACCCAAGCCGGTTTGGGTCATGTTGTGTTGACGCAATTGGCATCAGTTTTTAATATATGTTATTTTTTGTTTAAATTGGTTTAATATACAATGGCATCATCATTTTTTAATTGATTCAGATCGAATAAAAAATTTTGGTTTGTTTAAGTCAGTTTTGTTAAATAATGGTTTGACTTCGGCTCCAAAATTTTGGTAAAAGAAATTTAGGTTGACCTAAACAGATTCATGTTGGGCCAGATTGACCTGATTGAACTCCCTACAAGCTAATCATGAGATATATTTTTGACAAACATGACAAACATTATTTTTTATAAAGCATATTATTCAAATGAGATATGGAAGAAGAAGAAGAAGAAGAAGAAGAAGAAGAAGAAGAAGAAGAAGAAGAAGAAGAAGAAGAAAGAAGAAGAAGAAGAAGTCGTTAAAAATCTAGTTGAACTTCAGGTCCAAAATTTTAGTGAAAGAAATTCAAGTTGACCCAAGTCGGTTTGGGTCATGTTGTGTTGACGCAATTGGCATCAGTTTTTAATATATGTTATTTTTTTGTTTAAATTGGTTTAATGTACAATGGCATCATCATTTTTTAATTGATTCAGATCGAATAAAAAATTTTGGTTTGTTTAAGTCAGTTTTGTTAAATAATGGTTTGACTTTGGCTCTAAAATTTTGGTAAAAGAAATTTAGGTTGACCCAAACAGATTCATGTTGGGCCAGGTTGACCTGATTGAACTCCCTACAAGCTAATCATGAGATATACTTATATAAATTTATTTTTGACAAACATTATTTTTTATAAAAGCATATTATTCAAATGAGATATGTGGATATCTAGGCTCATGAAGCAAGGTTATAGCTTGAAAATGATTGTGAAACATATTTTAGAAGAAGAAGAAGAAGAAGAAGAAGAAGAATTTTGTATTTGTTTGGGTCTTGATCACGAACTGAGATCAATTGATTTGAACTATCAGTTTTAATCAATACTTATCTAGGTTTGATCTGGATCCATTCAGCTCACAAACTTAGATCAATTGATTTAAACTGTTGATTTTAATCAATACTGATCTAGGTTCAATTTGAATCCATTCAACTCTTAAATGGACTTGAAATATTACATAATTCGATCCAGGACTTCCTAATCAAATTGCACTATGAGTATCTATGTGTGCAACCTCGTAGAATTTATGTAACATTGGCAATGATGATCACATAAGATCATCATAAGTAGTGATGGATATTTCGCAACACATCGCTACTATACAGGTCATAGGATATAAACCATCTGCCGACTACTCCCTAGCAAGCAGAAGTCGTTAAAAATCTAGTTGAACTTCAGGTCCAAAATTTTAGTGAAAGCAATTCAAGTTGACCCAAGTCGGTTTGGGTCATGTTGTGTTGACGCAATTGGCATCAGTTTTTAATATATGTTATTTTTTGTTTAAATTGGTTTAATGTACAATGGCATCATCATTTTTTAATTGATTCAGATCGAATAAAAAATTTTGGTTTGTTTAAGTCAGTTTTGTTAAATAATGGTTTGACTTCGGCTCCAAAATTTTGGTAAAAGAAATTTAGGTTGACCCAAACAGATTCATGTTGGGCCAGGTTGACCTGATTGAACTCCCTACAAGCTAATCATGAGATATACTTATATAAATTTATTTTTGACAAACATTATTTTTTATAAAGCATATTATTCAAATGAGATATGTGGATATCTAGGCTCATGAAGCAAGGTTATAGCTTGAAAATGATTGTGAAACATATTTTAGAAGAAGAAGAAGAAGAAGAAGAAGAAGAAGAAGAAGAAGAAGAAGAAGAAGAAGAAGAAGAAGAAGAAGAAGAAGAAGAAGAAGAAGAAGAATTTTGTATTTGTTTGGGTCTTGATCATGAACTGAGATCAATTGATTTGAACTATCAGTTTTAGTCAATACTTATCTAGGTTTGATCTGGATCCATTCAGCTCACAAACTTAGATCAATTGATTTAAACTGTTGATTTTAATCAATACTGATCTAGGTTCAATTTGAATCCATTCAACTCTTAAATGGACTTGAAATATTACATAATTCGATCCAGGACTTCCTAATCAAATTGCACTATGAGTATCTATGTGTGCAACCTCGTAGAATTTATGTAACATTGGCAATGATGATCACATAAGATCATCATAAGTAGTGATGGATATTTCGCAACACATCGCTACTATACAGGTCATAGGATATAAACCATCTGCCGACTACTCCCTAGCAAGCAATATGGTAACATTGCAATATAATCTCTTTGTCAACTGAAATTCAGATTGGTGACATGACTTTAATAGGTTATTCACCTAGGTATAACCATACACTTTCAGTCATAATCCAATAGACAGGGCCCCATGGATTTCATTATTCCCTAAGAAGCAAATCCTTTTATTGGTCAACCATACTTCTCATAGCATATAACATACCCAATAACAACTGTTATGATCTCCCTATTACGGTGAGATGTTAGGCTATATCAAAGTATATTACTCACCATATAGAAAAAATGATAACCTCAATCATTGCAAGCTTTTGTTTAGTGATATTGACTTGTTGACACACATAAACCAATACTCACAATGGGTCGGTCCGGTACATCTAATGCATCTATGTGACTATATTAGTGCCGCATACTATACAAGCTCATACACCAATCTCACACGTACCAAAGTTGTCCTTTATCTACTAAGGTACTTAACTAAGGATGTTTTTTAGAATTACATAAGTCTATCTACAAGGACATTATTATGTAATTATACAAGCATAGTACTTAATACATATGTTTGACCAAAACTAACAATAGACACCAAGGTTTAGAAAACTGATCTGAACTAGTGTATCGGTTTGGGCTCGAACCAGTATGCTATAATGAAACCAATATTATGCTATAGTGAAATTGACTGTGTTGACGTAGTGCTACAGTAAATTGGACATTAGCACAAATGAAAATTTCATCCGGTTTGGATTTCAAACCTTGATCAATACCAATAAATTGGACAAACAAACATATCATTACATGATCTAGTATTAGTGTTATGACATATATGTCAATATTAGACACCAAAAAAATAAACAAACATATTAGGCAAACATATTGGTACATGACCAACTAGTGAATGATGACTGTGAGTGAGGCGACGCTCCTCATGTTCATTGAAAGAAGTAGCAATGGCGAAGCTAAGGAGATAGTGTTAGGGACTTGGGATAGTAGATGATCCCTATCATTGTCTTTGTCGTTAGGTTAGATTTTTTTATTCTCTCTAATTGTTGATTGGCTAAGTTTTTTTGTCGAGTGTCTTTAATTTTTTTTTCGAAATCAAATACATGCTCTGAGCCCTAGGTGACGTCTAAGTTTCCAACAACGATGATCAAGGTAGTAAATGATGAGGTGATGATCTTGAAACTTCTTTTAACTTCTCACAATAGTTGAATGTTTTGTGATTTTGAATCTTCTGATTGGAATGATTGAAATTACTGAATTAGTGGGTCACACATTTCTGAATGTTCAAGGTTGATATGTTAGTGATTTACAAATGAATTATAGAGACACATCTTTGTTTATTCTTTCCATGAATCCATGTTACTTGTTGGGAAATGATCACAAGTGTGATCTATAGAGCATGATATATAAAAAAAAGAAAGAAAAAGGAAAAAAAACACAAAACAAACGAAGACTCCTCTACTTGGCACTGTGAAAAATTGGCAGAGGTACCTAAGATATGAGTTGAAGTCTAATATCATTTTCTATTTTGAAGACTCCTCTACTTAGCACTGCAAAAAATTGGCAGTGGTACCTAAGACAAGAGTTGAAGTCTAATATAACCTTCTATTTTGAAAGCTTGTGTCAATACTTGAATACAATGAGAGGTGATCATGCTTGTTTTTCAATAATACATTTGTGTCTGACCCAACAAGTTGATTTTGGATGAATTGGATTTGCATAAGTAGTATGTGTGCTAAATTGAGTTCTTTGTATGCCCCTAGCTGAATGCCTTGACTTCTAGAGATTGTGGGATCTATCTACTGAACTTTTTGGTCAGATCATTTGATTTCTTATATTTGGATCACGGATTGCTCATAGATATTGTCTGATTTGGTTACATGCTTTCAACTTGAGCAACTACTTTCATAACTATCATGTGTCTGATCTTAGTTTATTGCTTGAGGACAAGTAAAGATTTAAGTCTGAGAATATTTGATGCTTTGCATTTTGATAGTGATTTTTGATATTATTTTATCTTAAAACAAAGTTAATTACGATGTTTTTACGTCCAAATAAGCTTATTTACTTGTTTACTTTAGAATCTTCACTTTTTCTTGCCTTTTTGTAATTTCAGGTAAAATTACTTATTTTTGGAGCTTTTTGGAGATTTTAAAGTAATGGAGTGATTTCTTATGAAAAGACAAGTTTATACAGTACATTTGGGATCAATCGAAGCTTTATTTGAAAATCACGACCAGCTCAAGATTTCAGAGTTCACTCGTGATTTGCAAGCTTCACAGCCAGCCCAGGATGAAAATCTTTGGTTGTGATTCCACCGAAGGCATTTTTTGTCAGAACTGAACAGTAAGCTTCACGGCCTGGTGAACACGCAAATCTTTGATCGTGATTCCTATTTCCCAGATTTCCACAGTACACTTCACAGCCAGGTGAACACACTGGGGTTCACCCATGATCGCGATTGACTCTTTTGGTTTTCCTTCCATTTTTCACTCTATTTAAGGCACAAAAAAAATCTAAAAAATCAGGAAAAATACATTTTAGGAAGCTTAGAGGGAGGCGAATCTATAGGAGATAAAAGTCCTCTTTTTCGTGACATATTTGGAGAGCAATCGATGGACGAAGTGACTAGGGTGAGAAGACCGGCGACAAGGGCTTCCGGAGAAGATTTTGGGGCGATTTCGCGACGGATCTTCACCAAACTTTAAGGAAACGTTTGCATCATCTTCTCCTACCTCTCCTTAGTCTTTGTTTCTAGTTTTCTTTATCGATTGAAGAGATTTATGTGGATTTGTATGGCTTTTGTAGCGTAAACCTTTAATCGGGATTCAATTGAAGCTCATTGACTTTATCTATCATGTGAATTGAGTTTATTTTGATATTTTGAATATTATCTAAGTATATTTTACTTAGTAGCACTGATTTCATAATATTGCCTTGATCAAGTAATGTTGTGTGTTAGTTGACACGGTTCTGACCGCAATGAGAATCGTGTTCGCAGATCCACTAAGTAAAACTTATGAATGCAATAGACTTACTTAAATCGATAAGACAAGACACCATGGTCTTTTATAGAATGCAATAGACTTACTTAAATCGAAAAGACAGGAGTAGGAGATCGATTTAAGTAGGTACCAGGTTGTACTGATCGCAAGGGGGCAACCTGTATCATAGGAGAGATTCCTTATGCAAAATGATAAACTCATGTATCAAATAAATTATAGTTCAGATAGATCAGTCAATGTGGTGAATTTTGTAGTCATGATATCTCTTAATTAGACACACTTTATGTTTCTATCATTGCTTTTCCTATTTTATTTATAGTTGAATACAATAACCTTATTTCCAAAACACAAAAATTAGATTGCTTAGCCTTTAAATATCAGAATAGTTGGTACTTGACCCAGTTCTCTATGGAATCGATATAATTTATATTACTTCGATAACGCCGTGCGCTTGCGGTGTCTATCACAGCCGTACCACCTTCATGAGGGATATATTTTCTTTGGCAATCGGTTGTATATCCCTCGATCATCCCTTAGGGAGCACTTATTGCAGGAGTTGCATGCTAGTGGTGTCATGGGACACCATGGGTATGATAAGACATTCGAGTTGGCCAAAGAACAGTTCTTTTGGCCTTCACTCTGCAATGATGTTGAGCGTTTCGTTCATCATTGTTGTACATTTCAATTGGTAAAACCCCATCCTGCCATCACGGGTCTTTACACCCCACTTCCTGTACCCTAAGGCCCATGGCGCTACCTTAGCATGAACTTTGTACTAGGGTTGCCCAAGACTTTGTCTTGGTTTGGCTCCATCTTTGTGGTGGTCGACCGCTTCTCTAAAATGGCACACTTCATTCTGTGTGCCAAGACTTTTGATGCCACTCACATGGTGAGTCTATTTATCTGATAGATTGTCTATCTCCATGGTCTACCCTTGTCGATCATCTCCGATCATGACTTGCTATTTGTCAGTCAATTTTGGCAATCCTTATGGTCAATCCTAGTTTCTACCCTTAAGTTCTCCATGGCCTACCACCCGCAAATGGATAGACAAACCGAGGTGGTCAACTGGAGTCTAGGGAACCTGCTTAGATGTCTAGTGGGTGATTACCCACGTAGCTAGGACACAATGCTCCCAATTGCTGAATTCGCATACAATAATGTTGTCAATCGGTCCATGAATCTAAATCCCTTCCAAGTGGTACTAGGGTAGCAACCTCGTAAACCCTTGACTTGCATAGCATTACTCATGAACCCCATATGCCGAGTCGGTATTTATATTTGCACATCATTTAGTGGATTTTCTTGAAAAAAATTCAACATCAGATCTATATAACCAACACCAAGTATAAACTGACGGCCAATGAGCATTCTAGGCCATATCATTTTAAGACAGGTGACTTAGTGAGGGTGCAAATCCACCCGGAGAGATCAGCGAGTCAAGCCAATTTGAAGCTCCAGGTGCATTACATGGGACCATACATGGTACTATAATGAATGCCACCACCATCAACTGAAGACGATCTAGACTCTATCCTGTTTAAGGCCACACTAGCAGCATGTTCTTTAGAGGAAAACTTTTTCGACCCAGGGAGTTTTGATGCTGCAGAAGACCCTGCCCCCAGAAAAATTTTTGCCCATCACAACCAAGAAGCTCATCATGACTGCCTGTGAGCATCGGGCACGACCATGACCAAGATAATGGCCTGGCCATGAAGCTTTCAGTAGAGATCAAAAAAAATATCTAGGAGTGATGCGTCCGCAAGTGCACGGATTTATCGAAATAATAAAAAGATTATCGTTCCCAACGAGGATCTAGCGGTCAAGTACTGATTACATGGTCGATCTACAGCTAGACGATTCAAATGGTGTTTTTATTTGGAAGCTTCTAGTATAAGAAAACAAAAAGGTAGTTTTTAGGGTTTAAATCAATATGTAAAAGGTTGGGACTCTGGGTTTCACCACACTCACAATTATGAATTATAACAAAATAAATTCTTTGAATAAAAAAATATAGTGTTGAAAGGGATTTTTCCTAAGGTACAGATTACCTCCTCCTGAAGCGTAATCCGGTACCTATTCATATCAATCCCCTACTCTCATGACAATTAACATGAATAGACCCATTAAGTTCTGTGAAAAATCATGAAATCTTTCAAACGAATCCAAACTACTCTCGTGATTGGATTTGTAGGTTTGAAAAAAAATAGTTCTGACATTGCAATTCACCTCCCGATCTTTCTCGCAATGTCTAAGGTATAAACATACTTGATCAGAGTAAATCACGCAAATAAACACAATTCTAATCAAATCAACTCTATAAAATTCATGTCAAAGATTTAAACAATAAGATTAATCCATAAATCATCAATGGGATACACCCTAATCCCGAAATAAAGTTTACATACTCATGTTCAAAGCAAACAGCATGTTCATCGATGAAAATTGCATGAAAACTCAATAAGATTATAAGAAAACACTAGAAAGGTAATTGGAAATCCTTATCCTCAATCTGGAGATGAAGATGGAATGTCCAATTCCTCCTTTGCATGATCTTCCTGCTTGAATTTTGCCCAGAAAGTTGATTTTCGCCCTAGCCGCTGCCTCTGTTCGTGTTTGTGTGTTGAAGCCCCCTTAAACCCTCCAAAATCCTTCCTTTTATAGTTTAATCAATGTAGAACCCATCTAGGAAGGCTTCTGCAAAATTTGGTTAAGTTTTGACTCGATTCGGGGTCGAATCGAGTGAAAAAATAAAGGAGGCGAAAAAACTCACAGGCGGTGAACTGTTTACGGCCACGGGTGTGAATGTTATGTTTTTGCAAAGTAGTATATTCACATCCCGTGGATATATTTACGGCCATAGCCATGAAAGTTGCATTTGACCTCTGCTTTGCTTCAAATTTGACGTACGACCTCATCTTTTCATTATGAATTATCCCATGGCATCAAAACTCATAAAATCCATCATTTTGAGTGATATTCACGGCCCATGAAAGATTCACGGGTGCAACCATGAATATTGCGTCTGGCCTCCGTTTCTTTCCAAATTTGATGTACAACCTCAAAATTTCCTCGAGAACCATGCTATGGCCTTAAAACTCGTAAAACCCATCATTTTTATGTCATTTTATCTGTATTTTCATAAAAATCAAGAAAAGTATAGATTCCATACAAAGTGAAATAAAAACACTAAAAATTAGTTTTAGATCATAAAATAAGCCCAAAATGTCATATAAACTACAAGCAAAAATATGATGTAAATGTAACTCATCAAAATACTTTAGACTTAAAGTTTTGCGTGTCCTCAAGTAATATTCTGATATGTATGGAGAATGTAAAGATCATGGGCACTCATTTTTTTTATTTTACCCTTAATAATGTCCTTAGTCCATAATTTAAGAAATCAATCTTTCATAACTCAAGTAATTTAAGAAAAATCAAAATAGAAATTAATTATCAAGATTTCTCAATCCAAGAAGGATAAAATTCATAATTCATATCATAACAAAGTATCAAATACTCTCATCTTAATAAATCCACTTCTCTTAATAGATAAAATTTTTTACTTCAAGAATTTCAGTGATGTTAAAGATAAGAGATTTTTAATACAAGTTGGTCTTTAAATGGTTATATGTCCTTTCCTATTAGCATCATAATATTGTTTAAAGTATACCACAGAGCAATATAATTTAACTCGTAGTCTCAATCTTAAAGTTAGCGGAGTTGTCCACTTGACCTACAACTCCCTCTTTTTCTTTGCTTTTTATTCTTTTCTTTTTTTTTCTTTTATTCATTTTTTTATTTCTGGAGAGAGTCGGTCAAGGGCATGGCACTTAAATCGTTAACGATCTTTCTACATGAGGGATAAATATGTACTTTTAAGATTTTCCCTCTGTTACTTGATCGCAACTGACTTAAAGTATACCGATTCATGGTATAGTATAACTCATGACTTTAGATTCCTCAACTAGAGGAGTTGGAGCAAGTCTCAATTAAAGAAATATAACTAATTTTCTATTCATAAAAAGTTCTCCATCAAGTGAAGTTAGATAAATTAAACTTCAAGTAAATTCTACTATGGATGTGTCTCATGATAACAATTCACATATGTATTTTATGAATACTAGAATTGAATTTACTCAACAATTTAAGTCCATATAAAATTTTAGAAATTCCCTAAGTTATTAAATCAAATACTCAAAATGTTTCCTAAGTTCAGAATTAAGGATAAAATAAACTTGTATATCCTTAAAAATCATAAACATTCAAAATACATACTTATAAAGCTCGAATACAATCAAAATACATGAATACATGAAAACACCATAGACTTAAATTATTGCATATACTATATTATTTAATCCACAATTATCAATGAAAACTAAACACGCATCATCCCACAAAGAAAAGTATGCATCGTCCTCGATGTACATAAAAAAATAAAATACTCACAGAGATTATTAGATTTCAATGTCCTCATAGTCCTCTTGTATATCCGTGGGTAAGTCCGATAGAATATCTGATGGCAAATCAGCAAAAGCCTCAGCTGGCTGTGGTGAAGGTGTATCCTCTAGAAGCTCTAGTGCAGTGATGTCATCCACAAGTGCACGACAACGTCGAAGTAATAAAAATATTGATCCCAGTACCGACTCTACTTAGAATCATTAGCTAGACTAATCTAAAAAGAATGATTCTTATCTCAACTAAATAGAAGAAACAATAAAACCAACTTTGGTTGTAATCAATTTATGAAAAATTCAAGATTTAGGGTTCACCGCTCTAAATTTCATGACTATTTAAAATTAAAAAAATCTTAAGAAGGATTTACTATATTGAAGGGGATTTATCCGCATGTACAGATTGCCTCCTCTCAGCAGTACAATCCGATGTCTATCTAAATTAATCACCTACTCTCATGGTTATTAACTCAAAATAAACCCAATGAGTTCTTGACAAATCAATAAAATCCCTCAAGCCGATTCGAACTACTCTCGTGTTCAAATCAACCTGTCCAAATTTTGTAGATTCGACGTCACAATTCACCTCTCATTTTAAGCATGCAAATTATGGCCAGTAATTAACATGTAAATAAACATAACAATAATTGAATCAAACACAAGTAAATTACTTCAAAGATGATAATAAACAATTAAGTCATGAAAATTAAGAGGGGTATTGATAGCATGCATATATATGATATATCGTGGCTTAATTTTATTATTATTTTGGAGTAAAATACATGCTTTGTCTCATTTATTTACCTAAATGCTTTATATTATTCAGAATCTTCACTTTTCCTTGATTTCATTGAAATGTAGGGATTTCACCCTAAAATTGGTAGAATTTGGAAGATCTGAAGATATGAGATGATTCATCATGATGAGACGAAGCTACACGTTAAATTTCAGCTCAAACGGACTTTTCTACGCTCTTCACGGGCATGTCCGTGTATCCATGCACGGCCGTGTATGACACTATTTTCTCAGATTGCGCCGAGCTATTCATAGGCATGCCTGTGCACCCATGCACAGTCGTGAAGGGATGGGCCAACTTTTTCAAAACTCGACAAAACGTTCACGGGCACACCCGTGAACACATACATGGCCGTGAAGAGTAAGTTTTCCATAAAATAAACCTTGACGAGTCGTGTATCGTTCCGCCCTACACGACACCCGTTCAGTTTTTCGCTCGTATCTTACTATTTTTGGAGCGGAATTTGTTAAAATTTTACGAAGACCTTCATAACTAGCGGACGGACATTTTGGGACTGGAATCACACGATTTGGAGCACCAGTTGGAGAGAACGAGCGAAAGGGGTGAAACCTAGGGTTTGACATCTTCCTTCTGGTTTGCATCAATTTATTTGAGAGATTATGATGTATTTCGTGATGAACATTGTAACGTAAGCTTATAATATGTCCAAAGCTCTCTTATATAGTCCTCCATCCTTAGATGAGGTTTCCCCCAAATTTCGGTGCGAAAAGGAATCAAATCGAGTGAAAATCCGAGTAAAAATTGGAATCGGCGGACGCAAATAATCACGGCACCACCCATGATTCTTTCTGTGAACTTTCCTCATGAGATCACGACCATGAAAATAATCACGGCACCATCTGTGATTTTGTCTGTGAATTTTCGGAAAATAAAACTATGGCCATGATTTTAATCACGTTTTCTTCAAATCATAGTCGTGAAAATAATCACGGCACTGTCGTGGTTCTCTATACAAACTCCGTTTCGCCTACAAATTGACGGGCAGCTTCGTTTCGACGTCAAGAACTCATTCGTGCACTCGGATGCCTCAAAATTTTGGTCATTTTCCTTGAAATATAACAAAAGCAAGGAAAAGTGAAGATTCCAAATAAACAAAAGATTTAAGTCAAAATAAGTGATAATATGATAAAAATAGGAGAGATTATGCATATAAATCATAGTAAAAATACTATATAAATAGGAGACATCATGTAGTAGCTAGTAAATCTCGTAAAATGTCTTATGGAAAATCAGTATGAGTCTTAGGCTAAGCTGATGGTAGAGTAGACATCACTGGCATCTGAGCTGACTGTGATGCTAATGTGTCCTCTGGAATATCCTCCGCAGGCTGTGAATCAATATGTATATCGGAAGTCTGTAGAATCTCATGGATCATCCTATACCTTGGATACCATGGAGGATAGGGTCCTAGTCTTCTAATTTTTTTTAACTGCCCCACATGGTCTAATTCTCATTGTTCCTCTTAGTAAAACAACAAATATGGTAGAAACTTCTTAATAAAGACGAAAATTTAGAGATTTCTTGAAGCTACAGTAATTCTATCAAACCTTCAACCACGATTTTGCATAAATCTCACTCTAGAATCAAGTAATTTCGGTTCCAAACTAGTGCAAAAGCATGTAAATCGAGTGGAGAAACCCAATGTAACAGCTTGGTAAGAGACTCTCACAAATCTAGGTGAAAATTGGGCCGAAATCATGCTTCGGCGGTGAAACTGTGTTCTTGAGGTCGTTCGGTGATTTCTGAGAAAATCCGGCCGAAATCTCATCAAAGGATCAATGGAAAGGGCCGTCGGTGATGAAGGAAGGTCTGGAAGAGGGATTCGTCACCTGAGAAGGGAAGGATCAAGTGGAAATTCAGATTCACGAGCAAAGGCGTGAACCCTAACTTTCGCCCGTGATGTGTGAAACTAAGTGTTCACGGCCCGTGAGTCGTTCACAGCTGCGGCCGTGAATATTTCTGTGACTTAAGTACCTTTTGCAAAATAAAACTCACGGCCCGTGAGTGACTCACGGCCCGTGAGTGACTCACGGCCCGTGAGTGACTCACGGCCCGTGAGTGACTCACGGCCGTGACCGGAAAAGTTTATGTGGACTTTTGGCCTTCTCGTGTTTCTTTCAGACGCGACATTCACGGCCCATGAGGGACACACGGCTACACCCATGAATGTCTCGTTTAGCACCTGTTCTTCAAGTAAAAATTTTCTAGAAATTCCTGAATATAAAACAACTTATTAAAAGATTTTTCATCAATAAAAATTCATCAAATCATGGTACAAAAATTTCAAAAAATTTTAAGAAAATCAAAACTAAAACTAAGAATAGTAAAAATTAAAAATTTGGGTTGCCTCCTAACTAGCGCTTGTTTAAGGACATTAGCACGACCATAGCTACATGTCATGGCGGAGTTGGTGAATCAGTGGCATAATAGAGAGCATATAGTCTTTTGCTTTTCCTTCATCTCAAGAGTGTGCTCACCAAAGTATATATCCAATTAAATAGGTGGATTCATGTCGTTGTGGCCATTACATGCATACAAAAACAAAAGTTAAAGTCATGAAAAGAATTTTTAATAATTTTTCTGCATTTATCCAAGAGTAATATCATGCGTTCTTCTTTTAAATTTTTATCAACAATTGGAAGAAAACTGAAATTAAAATAAAAAAATTCATGCCTTAGATTGCTCAAGAAGTTTTCAAATTTCACATTGGATTTGGTTGGATTTGTCTATAAATCTTATGATTAAATCGATATTAGCTGGCCTAATCTCGACAACGGCACCAAAAACTTGATGCGTCCGCAAGTGCACGAATTTATCGAAATAATAAAATGATTATCATTCCCAACGAGGATCTAGCGGTCAAGTACCGATTATATGGTCGATCTATAACTAGACGATTCAAATAGTGTTTTTGTTTGGAAGCTTCTAGTATGAGAAAACAAAAAGGTAGTTTTTAGGTTTTAAATCAATATGCAAAAGGTCGGGAGTCGAGGTTTCACCATACTCACAATTATGAATTATAGCAAAATAAATTCTTTAAATAGAAAAATATAGTGTTGAAAGGGATTTTTTTTCTATGGTACAAATTACCTCCTCCAGAAGCGTAATCCGGTACCTATTCATATCAATCCCCTACTCTCGTGACAATTGACATGAATAGACCCATTAAATTCTATAAAAAGTTATGAAATCCTTCAAACGAATCCAATCACGAGAGTGGATTCGTAGGTTTGAAAAGAATAGTTCTGACATTGCGATTCACCTCCCGGTCCTTCTCACAACGTCTAAGATGTAAACATACTTGATCAAAGTAAATCACGTAAATAAACACAATTCTAATCAAATCAACTCTATAAAATTCATGTCAAAGATTTAAATAATAAGTTTAATCCATAAATCATCAATGGGCTACACCCCTAATCCCGAAATAAAGTTTACATGCTCATGTTCAAAGCAAACAGCATGTTCATTGATGAAAATTGCATGAAAACTCAATAAGCTTATAAGAAAATATTAGAAAGGTAATTGGAAATCCTTAACCTCAATCTGGAAATGAAGATGGAATGTCCAATTCCCCCTTTGCGTGATCTTCCTACTCGAATTTTGCCCAGAAAGTTAATTTTCACCTTAGCCGCTGTCTCTATTCATGTTCATGCATAGAAGCCCCCTTAAACCCTCAAAAATCCTTTCTTTTATAGTTTAATTAGTGTAGAACCCATATAGGAAGACTTATGCAAAGTTTGGTTAAGTTTTGACTCGATTCAAGATCGAATCAAGTGAAAAACTGAAGGAGGTGGAAAAACTCATGGGCGGTGAACTGTTTACAGCTACGGGTGTGAATGTTGCATTTTTGCACAGTAGTGTATTCATAGCCCGTGTATATATTCATGGCCATAGCCATGAAAGTTGCGTTTGACCTTCGTTTTGCTCCAAATTTGACATACGATCTCGTCTTTTCATCACGAATCATCCCATGGTATCAAAACTCGTAAAATCCATCGTTTTGAGTGATATTCACGGCCCATGAAAGATTCACGGGTGCAACTGTGAATATTACTTCTGGCCTCCGTTTCACTCCAAATTTGATGTGCGACCTCATAATTTCCTCGGGAACCATGCTATGGCCTTAAAACTCATAAAACCCATCATTTTTATGTCATTTTACTTGCGTTTTCATAAAAATAAAAAAAATGAATATTTCATATAAAGTGAAGTAAAAACACTAAAAATTGGTATTAAATCATAAAATAAGCCCAAAATATCATATAAAATACAAGCAAAAATATGATGTAAATGCAACTCATTAAGGAGACATCACGGCTGCGACCCTGATCATGGGCAGCCCATGATGTATTCTGTGGATTCAATAACATCCCATCACGGCTGTGAAGCTCATCATAGCTTGCCTGTGATGACCCCTGAAGAAGATTACAGTCGTGACCATGATAACAGCTAGCTGGGAAGACCTCGAACTAGATGGGTGAAGATGTGTCACCTTGATGTGAACGACATCATAGCCATAACCTAGATCACAACCAAGCCATGATGCCCTCGGAAATGCAGAAATAGCCACACCAAGCCAATCACGGCCTGATGTTGTCTGCAAGTGCATGACAATGTCGAAGTAATAAAAAATATCGATCCCACAGAGACCAATGACCAAGTACTGACTCTACTTAAGATCGTCAGCTAGACAATTAGGAAAAAGAGTGGTTTTATCTTTAACTAAATGCAAAAATAGTAGAAAGACTTTGGTTGTAATTGATTTAATGGAAGTTCAGGACTTCGGGTTCACCTCACTATGTTTCATAACTTTTTATAATTAAAAGCATCTTAAGAAGGATTTACTGTATTGAAGGGGATTTATCTACGTGTACAGATTACCCCCTCTCAGTAGTACAATCCGGTGTTTATCTGATTCAATCTCCTACTCTTGTGGTTATTAACTCAAGATAAACCCAATGAACTCTTGATAAATCTAAGAAATCCCTCAAGCCGATTCGAACTACTCTTTTGTTCAAATCAACTTGTTCAAAAATTATAAATCCGACGTCGCAATTCACCTTTCAGTACTTCTTGCTGTTGGGAAACCCCGAGGATATTTTACAATTTTCAGAGATAGAAATTACACAAATACATTGTGCAGCGGAACTAATATCCCCAAAACAGGCCGGTCCCAAAAACCCAGTGAAGATCGCAAGCGAGGGAGTCGACACGATGAGATAGAAGATACCTCAAAGCAAGACGATGCCGATGTCGTGATAGGCGCCCAAGCGTGCGCCCTCTGCAGTCTCACACACACGGATCCCTTGAGTCCTCTTCTTCCACGCCCGATGCTAGCCTCGGGAAGAAGATCCAAGCCTTTTGTCCACCTTCTTCAAGCCTTGCGCTACCTCCAGGGTATATGCGCCAATGGAAGAAGTGGTAGGAGATGAAGCCGCCAACCTTCTTGCTTCTCTTGCGCCAAGGGAGGAGGAAGATGATGAAGACACCAAGGATTTCCCTCACATGCGCCAAGAGGAGAAGAGAAGAGATGCTTGCGGCTTGGAGAGGAAGAGATGCGTCTATGCCTCTTTGCTCACGCCTCTTAATGTGTTCACGCCTCCAAGGAATAGAACATCAAGAGAGGGGGCGGCTAGGGCCTCATATATAGGGCAAGAGGCGCTTAGGGTTAGAACTAGGCGCAATTTGCTTCCATAATGAAGCAAATTAGCCTACTATACCCCATTTTGCCCCTTAGGCGCCTATGGGGATAATTTCTCCCCATTATACCCTTTTAGGCTATTTCCTCTTCATGACAACTTATTAGTGAGCCCAACTAAGCAATGGGCCTAGCCCAAAGATCATTAGCCATGTTAACCAAGCTATTGGATCCAATCCAATGTGACCCAAGGTCAAATGAGGCTAACCATGGTTAATTCGGCGAGTATGCCAAAAATGGAAGTTGGCTCCAATAAGTTTCTTCCAACTCATCAGGCCCATTGGCGCTGATGAAATCTCCAGAATAGATTCGAGTTATCCAATAACTCGATCATAAGGCTTCCCGATCAATACGAGAACTCGAGTATCAAGGTGTGCGACCCTGTAGATTCCTCTGACGCTGGCAGTGTTGCCAAAGGTCACCACAAGCAGTGAGTGGCACCTAGCAGTGCATCGCTGCTACCTAGGTCATTGGAATGGATATCGACATCAACATCCCCATCATCGCAACTAGGTACAGATGCATTCCAGTCTCTTTGCCGAACTGATATCCGATTGGACAAGTGTGTCACCACTTATTTTCATCTAATCTCATGGTTATGACTAAATCAGGTCTCACTTGGGTATGACCATACACTTTCAGTCATCGAACCATAGAGGAGCTCCATGGATATCAAGCTTCCCTTAGGAAGGGGCAAATCCTTTGTCTGTCCATTGACCTTCTCATATGGGTCGTGACATGCTCAATGACAACCGTTATTACCTCCCAACTACGGCAAGGTGTTAGGTTATATCAAAGCATATCCCTAACCATATAGAATGACCAATGACCTCAAGTCAAGGGATCAATGCATCTCCTATAGCTTGTGAGGATAACTCGTGAGACCAAGTCATTGCCTCACAGCGGGTCAGTCTAGTATATCCACCACTGATATACCCATATGTTTGCGTTAGCACCTCGTGCCTAACCAGCCCATATACCAGTCTCACAAGTACCAGAGCTGTCTCATATCCACTCAGGTACATCGACTGGGGACAATCATTTGAGCACAGATCCAATCTGTCTCTAGGGACATTATTATATAAGTACATGTTCACAGATGTAAACAAATAATGATAACGACAATGCCAGTATGATATATATAAATATCAGTATCAAGTAGTACAATAATGGACCAAAACTAGGTCCTAGGGCATATACACCAACACTTGCGACGTCTCAAAACATACAAATTATGGATACACACAAAGTGAATTGATAAAAAAATCTTGAACATGGAAACTAAATCACAAACATCTTTCTAGTCACTTTCTAAAAGGTCTTCCAACTGCATCACTAGCTAAGAGTTCCAACTTAAAATATGGATCTTCTTCATTGAATCTTTTAAAAGTTTTTTATAACTTTGTGCTACATCTAACATGATGTAAGTTGAATTCGACCTTGTGCACACATCTAAAGATAAGTGAGCTTTGCTTTCAATTTTTTCTTATTCAACACGTGTTAAAAAGTTGTAACCTTTTTGAAGATTGTCTCATATATCTTATAGACTCACAAACTTTAACAATAGATAACTGAGCAATTTTCAAACTATCTTGCACAACTAAGTTCATGATGTGTGCAGCGCATCTCACATGCAAAAAATCTCCACTATGCTTCCTTCTGCCTAGTTGCTAATTCTTTTTTTAAGAAATAAAATTGCAGTCTCATTGCAATTTGCATTGTCTATTGTTATAGTCATAACTTTGGATATTCCCTAATCATTCAAGCTCTTCTCAATTTCTTTTCCAATTAATTCACCTTTGTGGCTAGTAATTGGAAACAAATTTAAAACCATTCTATGTAATTTCTAATCAATAGAAATGAAATGACTAATGATGCATATATAATTTATTCGTTGAATTGATGTCCATGTATCCGTAGTGAGACAAATACGTTGATAGTTAACTTGTAAAAAAAATTTTCCTTAATCTCTCTTGATAGAAAATCTCATAACAATCTTTGGAAATGGTTTGCCTTGAAGGAATGTGAAAACATGGTATAGCAACGCAACAAAATTCATGGAAACCTTTACTTTCAATGAACTTAAATGGTAGTTCTAATACGACTGCATGTGCATGGTTTTATCGAAGTAATAAATAAAAGATCGTTCCCAACGAGGATCTGGCGGTCAAGTACTGATTACACGGTCGATCTATAGCTAGACGATTCAAAGGGTATTTTTTTTTTGCTTGGAATCTTCTAAGTACAAGAGAGCAAAGTTGAGTGTTTCATGTAGAAAATAATACGGATAGAATTGGGACTCGGGGTTTCACCATGCTGATAGGTTAGAAATTTATAAAAATAAATCTTCATATATAAAATTAAAGCATTGAAAGGGATTTATCCAAGTGTATAGATTACCTTCTCCCGAAGCGTAATTCAGTACCTAATCACGATAATTTCCTACTTTTGTAACAATTATCGTAATTAGGCCCCTTAAGCTCTGTGAAAAATCATGAAAATCCTTCAAACTACTCTCGTGATTGGATTCATAGGTTTGAAAAGAATAGATCTGACGCCACGATTCACCTCTCGGTCCTTCTCGCGATGTCTAAGACGTAAAATTACTTGATCAGAGTAAAATATGAAATAGAGTACAATTCAAATCAAATTAACTCAATAAAATTCATGACAAAGATTTAAACAATAAGTTTAATCCATAAAACGTCAATGGGTTACACCCGTAATCCCAAAAAAGAAGTTTAAATAGTCATGTTCTTTGAATACAGCATGTAATATGATAAATTCAATATAAATTCTCAAATAAATTGCAAAGAGGCACTAGGAAAGTAATTATAACTCTTTCCCTTGATCCGGAGATAAAGATAAAGCGTCAAATTCCCTTCTTTACGTGATCTCTCGTCGGAATTCTGCCCAAATCAGTTTTCGCCCTAGCCGCCACCTTTGTCTATTCTCATCCAAAGAAGCTCTCTTAATCCATCCAAAATTCTTATTTTTATAGTTTAATCAGTGTAGAACCCATTTAGGAGGTTTTTACAAAGTTTGGTTGAGTTTTGACTCTATTCGAGGCCAAATTGAGCAAAAAACTAAATGGGGTGGAAAAACTCACGGCCCGTGAGTCTGTTCACGGCCACAGGTGTGAATGTTTCTGTTTCTGCACAACAGTGTATTCACAACCTGTCAATGACTCGCAGCCACAGGCGTGAAAATTGCGTTTAACCTTCATTTTGCCTCAAATTTAACGTACGGCCTCATTTTTTCATCACAAATCACCCCATGACATCAAAATTCATAAAATCCATCATTTTGAGTGATATTCACGGCCCATAAAGGACTCATGGGTGCAACCGTATATATTACGTCTGGCCTTCATTTTGCTCCAAATTTGACGTGCGACCTTGTATTTTCCTTAGGAACCGTGCTATGGCCTCAAAACTCTCAAAATCCATCATTTTTATGTGATTTTACTTATATTTTCACAAAAACTAAGAAAAGTGAAGATTCCATACCAAAGGAAGTAAAAATACTAAAAATTAGTATAAAATCATGCAATTAAGCCTAAAATATCATATAAAATATAAGTAAAAATATGATGTAAATGCAACTCATCAGAATACCCTAGACTTGAAGTTTTGCTTGTCCTCAAGCAATATTATGATATGTAAGGACAATGTAAAGATAAGGAGCACTAGTCCATCTTCCTTAATAATGTCCTTAGTCCTCAATTTAAGCAATCAATCTTTCAGTTCATGTCATATCATTCAAAATAGAAATAAATTCTCAAGAGTTTACAATCTAAGACAAATAAAAGTCACAGTTCATGTCATATCATTCAATATTCACTTACTAAATATTAAATACTCTCACCTTAATAAATCCACTTTACTTGACAAGTGAATTTTCCATTTCAAGAATTTTGGTGATGTTAAAAATAAGAGACTTTGAAAGTAATTTGGTCTTTAAACGGTCATGTGCTCTTTCCTGTTAGCATCATAACATTGTTTAAAGTATACCACAGAGCAGTATAATTTAACTCATAGGCTCAATCATGAAAGTCAGCGGAGTTGTCCACTTGACCTACAGCTCTCTTTTTTTTCATTATATATATATATATATATACATCCTTTTTTTTTATTTCATAACTTGGAGAGAGCCGGTCAAGGGTATGGTATTTTAATCGTTATTGATCTTTCTGCATGAGAGATAAATATTTTTTTTTAGAATTTCCCTCTGTTACTTGATCACAACAGATTTAAAGTATACCAATTCATGATATAATATAACTCATGACTTTAGACCCTTCAACCAGAGGAGTTGAAGCAAGTCTCAATTAAAGAAATGTCACCAATTTTCTATTCATAAAAAGTTCTCCATCATGCAAAAATAGATAAATTAAACCTCAATTAAATTCTACTATGCATGTGTCTCATGAACGTATAATAACTCACATATGCATTTTATCAATATCAGAATTGAATTTACTGAACAATTTAAGTCTACATGAAATTTTAAAAATTCCCTAAGTCATCAAATCAATTACTCAAAATGTTTCCTAAGTCTATAATTAAGGATAAAACAAACTCTTATATCCTTAAAAATCATAAACATTGAAAATACATACCTATAAAGCATGAAGAAAGTCAAAATACATGGAAACACCCTAGACTTAAATTGTTGCATATACTCAATATCACCACAATGTAGCAAATACCATATCACAAATGTAAAATACAACGCACACACACATATATGTATCAAATCATAAAAATAAATGTGTGTGTTGCATCTAGCATCAATCAACTAATAGCTCTTGATCAAGGAGAAGACGCAAGTTAGATACCATGAAGAAAAATAAGCATCATCCTTGATGTATAAGATAAAGTAAAATAGTAAAATACTCACAAAGGATTAGTCGCTCTCGGTATCCTCAGAATCCTCCTCCTCATCTTTGGTCCGCAGTGTAGAAGGCCCTGGAAGATGCTGTCGCAAAAAAAAAAAAATCCTCTATCGCGCGAAGAGACTCAAATGTCCTCATCTGGCCCTGCTCTAGGCACGATATATCATCACGCATCCTCCACTGCTCCGCTCACATCTAATGTAATGCTGCCTCAATCGAGGCAAAAATGGAAGGTCTAGCAGATGTTGACGGTCCAGCATATGTAGATGGCTTGACTAGAGGCACGGTCTCTGAAGCTCTCAGTGGTGATGCTGGAGTAATGAAGCTCTAGTATAACTGACGTATAAGGTGCTGGTGATGTTGTCTGTGGAGCCCCAGATGGATCCGACAAGTTTGGTGGTAAATCAGTAGGAATCTTAGCTGACTGAGGCAATGGTGATGGAAACTCTGGCAAATCAACATAAGCCTCAGCTAGGTCTAGTAAATTTGGCAACTCAAGTGTAGTAGCTTGGATATCGTGGGGGATAGGGTCCTAGTCTTCCAATTTTTCTAACTGCCCCATATGGTCTAGTTCTCATCGTTCTTTTCGGAGCCATGATTTTGTAGATGACACAAATTTATAGAATTTTCACTCAAAAACTCTAATGAACAGTAGCAGCAGGAAAGAACTCTTCCAAGAATCAGAATAACCCTCAGCAAATCAATGAAATCCAAGTCTAGACTAACACAAAAGCTTGCTAATCAGATAGAGAAGCCAAAGATTACTATAAGGTAGAGTTTGCTCGCCGATTTGGGTGAATTTTGGTTGGAAACGAAAGTCAGTGATGAAACCCTTGTTCTTGAGAGCGTCCGACAATTTCTGAGGGAATCCGGCTGAAAACTCATCGGAGGATAAACAGAAAGGAACGCTGATAATGCAGGAAGGTCGGGAGCAAGGATTCGTCAACTGAGGGGGAAGGAATCGACAAAAAAAAAATCAGGTTTTACGACTGTAGGCATGAACACTTGCTCTCACCTGTTAAGTTCAAAAATTGGGTATTCACAGCCCGTGAGCCGTTCATGGTTGTGGCCATGAATGTTGCTATGGCTTAAGTCCCCTTAGCAAAATGATACTCACAGCCCGTGATGGATTCACGGCCGTGATCGTGAAACTTTTTGTGAACTGTTGGCCTTCTTGCGTTTCCTTCAGACGCTGCATTCACGTCCCGTGATGGACTCACGGCCACACCCATGAATGTCTCGTCTGGTACCTATTCTTCAAGTAAAAATTTTTTAAAAATTTCTGCATATAAAACAATTTATTTAAAGACTTTCCATCAATAAAAATTCATCAAATCATACTGCAAAAATCCTAAATTTTTTTTTTAAAAAAATTAAAATCTAAACTTAAGACAGTAAGAGTCAGAAATTTGGGTTGCCTCCCAAAAAGTGCTTATTTAAGGTCGATAGCTCGACCATAGTTTCATGCCATGACAGAGTTGGTGAATCAGTGGCATAGTATAGAGCATATAATCTTCTACTTTTTCTCCATCTTAAGAGTGTGTCCACCAAAGTATATATCCAGTGAAACAGGTGGATCAATGTCGTAGTGGCCATTACATGCATATAAAAATAAAAGTTAAAGTCATGCAAAGAATACCTAATAATTTTTCTGCATTTATCCAAAGGTAATATCATGCGTTCTTCCTTTAGATTTATATCAACATTTGGAAGAAGATTAGAATTAAGATCAAAAGTTTCATACCTTGGATTGCTCAAGAAGTTTTCAATTTTCATTTTGGGTTTTTCACTTACCTTAATGTCAATGTGATCAAGAATCTCATGTATTATTATCTTCTAGGTACCTATGGTTGGATTTGAATCAAATGATAGTTCAAGCACTTCATCATCATTATCCTTATAATTATCTCCTTCATCATCTATCATGCAAATCCCTAATGAATTTTTCTAGAGAAAAGGAATTAATGGTTCATATGGTGGTGGTGGTGGAATATGCACAGGATCCTCTTCCTTATCTTTCTCTTCAATGGGGTACTCCATCCTAACACTATCAAATTCACCCCCATCTATCTCGCTACTTCTTACTTGAGGATCCTTACATTCCTCAACCTTCTTCTCACAAGATTCCAAAAGTTTAAATTTTTCTTCAAATATATCCCAAGTATTTGTATTGCACGTCACCATGTTATATGAGAGGGGACTGGATGGCTAGGAAAGTGCTGAGGAAGGGTTAATAGGGTATTTAGAATTTTCAAAATCATCAAAATTTGAAGAAGGTAAATCGTAATCCGTGACTAGAGTCATGAGTAATGATTGTTCCAACTTTACAAAATTCTCAGATTTATTATAGAGTCCTTCCTCTATGTCATTTTTATCAGTGCCATAAATTATACTATGAAGTTCCTCACTTTGTTTGGTCATATCAGCTATAGAGTTTTCATGCATGATTTCTAGGTTGGATTCTTGAAGTTGACTAAAGTTTGATTGTGGAATAAATGTTGAGTCGTTCTGATAAAGTAAGTTTTGATGGTTCTCCCAACTTAGATTGTAGGTACTAGGGCATGAGTTAAATGATGAAGGAATTCCTAATTGATATTTAGTATAATGATGCCCATGATATCCACAAATATCACAAGTAATAGATTTCAACATAGAATATTGCATGCTTAAATAATCAGTTTATTGAGTTAAGGAATTTGCCTTTCCTGAAAGTGATTATAATGCATATGTAGCATATTATCTTGTCATTATCGGTGATACATACCTCTCATTTGACCATTGACATTAGTTAAACATCATATTTTTAATTTATGCAATAAAATTCAGAAATACAAAATGTAAAATAGGAAATGCAATACAAAGCTTAAAATATCTAGTCTAGTGATTTCTGAGTTCTCCTGTTCATACATCGTGTTAATCTAAAAAGAGAAAAATAGTATAAGTTAACTATAAAGAAGAAAAATAATCCGAAAAATAAAATAAAAAAAAATAAAAAAAATATCTAGTCTATAAATCTCACGATTAAATCGATATTGGCTGGCTTGATCCTTGGCAACGGCACTAAAAACTTGATGCGACTGCAAAAGGTGCTTTTTTTTCTTAGAATCTTCCAAGTACGAGAGAGAAAAGGCGAGTGTTTCGGGTAGAAAATAATACGGATAGAATTGGGACTCGAGGTTGCACCACGCTGACGGGTTAGAAATTTATAAAAATAAGTCTTCATATAGAAAATTAAAGCGTTGAAAGAGATTTATCCAAGTGTACAAATTACCTTCTCCGAAAGCATAATCCGGTACCTAATCACGATAATTCTCTACTCTCATGACAATTATCATAATTAGGCCCCTTAAGCTCTGTGAAAAATTATGGCAATCCTTTAAACAAATCCAAACTACTATCGTGATTGGATTCGTAGGTTTGAAAAGAATAGATCCGACGCCGCGATTCACCTCTTGGTCCTTCTCGCGACGTCTAAGATGTAAAATTACTTTATTAGAGTAAAATACAAAATAGAACGCAATTTAAATTAAATCAACTTAATAAAATTCATGACAAAAATTTAAACAATAAGTTTAATCCATGAAACGTCAACAGGGTACACCCCTAATCCCGAAAAAGAGTTTAAACAGTCATGTTCTTTGAATACAGCATGTAATATGATGAATTCGATATAAACTCTCAAATAAATTGCAAAGAAACACTAGTAAAGTAATTAGAACTCTTCCCCTTGATCTGGAGATAAATATGTGATAGAGCCTCGACGGCTGCTACCGCAAGTGCACGGTCTATCACGTCATACAATAAATATCGATCCCACGAGGACTAGGGGTCAAGTATTAACTAATCAGTCAACTAATAGCTAGGTTAATGATTAATGGAGAAATGACTAATATCCTAGTGCAAGAGATTAAACTAAAGCAAACTAAAATCAAACTAAAATCAAACAGAGCAGAGAGCAAAACAATCGGGGTTTTAAGTCTATGAGAGAGAATCGGGGTATCAGGTTTCACTGCACTTAAACATGAATAAATATTAAGGCTTGATGTTCTAATCGAGTTTTATCTAAGTTCTCAAGGTAATCCTTCCTAGGGTACAGACGCGCTCCCTCTCAGGACACGGTCCGGTATCCGACTTAACCCAAGTCTCCTACTCTCATGGCTTACTAGGTTAAGTGGATCCAATGGGTTTTGTGAAGGATTAGGGTTCCTCGGGTGATTTCGAGTGCTCTCACCAAACGAAATCACCAGTCCAGTCTAAGGGGTTCCGATGATTGTGGTTCACCTCTCAGTCCATCCCACAACATCAAAAGCATGCATACATATGGCCAGTATATAAACATGAATGAAAACATCCTAGACATGAATAAGAATAAGGAGAGAAATATATATATCAAGTCATAACATTCAATATTCATACAGTGGGCTACGCCCAAACCCCGAAAAGAGAGTTTATGCTATCATATACATCATGAAATACATCAAATCTCTCATGTAAATGAATTCAAACCAAAGGGAAGAGTAGATCCTTGATGGAAGAAGGCCCAGCACAAAGATCCACATCAGAACGAAGGAAGAATCACGCCGGAATAGTGTTGTCGCCCAAAAAATCTCCCCAAAACCCTAGGTTGTCGGCCTTTTGCCTCGTTCTCTGCAACCGCTTGATTAAATCCAATGATTTCGGTCCCAAAACGTCCGTATGTGAGTTAGGAAGGCCTCCCTCAAATTTCAGCGAAATCCGCTTCCAAAATAGAAAGTTATAGGTGAAAAACCGGGCGCCTGTCGAAGCTGTGCGGGACGATGCACGGCCATGCCCGTGTACGGCTCGGTGGCTGGAAAACTTGCTCTTCACGGCCGTGCATAGATGCACACCCATGCCTGTGTATGGCTCGGTGAAGCCTGGAGTGGTCAACTCATGCACGGCCGTGCATAGATACACACCCATGGCCGTGAAGAGTGTAGAGGACTCCAATTGGGCTGAAATTTCACGTGTAGCTTCTCTCATTATGAGGAATTGTCCCATATCTTCAAATCTTCCAAATTCCACCAATTTTGAGGCAAAATACCTACATTTCAATAAAATAGAGGAAAAGTGAAGGTTCTGAAGAATATGAAGCATTTAAGCAAATAAATGAGACGAAACATGCAATTTAGTCCAAAATAATAATAAAATTAAGCCACGATATATCATATATTTGCATGTCATCAAAATACATCGGACTTAAAGTTTTGCTTGTCCTCAAGCAATTGAATTGTCTAGAACACAATGATGACATGAAATAGGGAATCTCGATTAGCTTAAAGTGGTCTATTTTGGTTGTGGGTTAATCACAACAAGTCTTCAGGTTGTAATGCAGTATGGAAAACAAATTAAACCAATTATCATGAATGCAATCTATTAGAGTATTCAAAGTTATCTTACCAAAAACCTCTATAATACATTTCACATGAATGATATGATTGATCAAACATTCAAACTGGGGGTAATTGTGCATTAAGTTATGGGAAAGATAGCATCAGTACTACATAGTCCCTATGTGGTGCCTTTTTTTTTGAATAAGAGCTAGAACAGTGCCAAGCCATAGAAGTGGGGACATCTTGGCTTCGGTACCTCTGTTATTATTTTGATCCATGGGGTAGTGCCAAGCATGATAAACAATGAACTTAGGTACCACTACCCTTTTGTTGTTTGGATGCTATGAATAGTGCCAAGTGGAAGTACAAAGTGCAATGTATGAGAACACTTCGGTACCACTATTATTATTTCTAACTCCCATGACAAAGTGCACAAATGAAGTAGAGTTATGAAG
Organism: Costus lasius; assembly: GCA_027563935.2. Taxonomy (NCBI): domain Eukaryota; kingdom Viridiplantae; phylum Streptophyta; class Magnoliopsida; order Zingiberales; family Costaceae; genus Costus; species Costus lasius. Next base: position 107,818,101 of record CM050450.1, read on the forward strand.
CGAGATTCAATCAATTACTACACATGAGATGTATATCAAGGATAAGATGTAATAACAAGCACACTCTGCAAGATCGTACCAATAATGAATTGAGTTAATTAATTCAATCAACTGCATTAAACCAAAGAATCATATGTGCAACCCAAAACCATTATAGACCGTTGGCAAAGAAAAGTCAAGATTGCCATCCCAATCATTCAAGTACTCATTGAACAATGCAATACCATAAAACAAAGCAAATAGCATAAAGAAAAGTAGAGGTTGGGCAAGACACTAAAGATGTTGATACTACTAGCTAACAAAGCATGCAAGAAGTAGAAATGACAATCTGAAAACTAACAAAAGTGGACTAAAGAAAACAAACAACTAACAACTAAAGTAAACTACTGGAAAAACAGAAAGCTGACCAAGTGATGGGTGAAACCGATGATGCTCATCCCCAGCGCCGACGAAGTCTTACCTGAAGGTCATGCACAGACTCTAAAATAGAGGACTGTACTCGTCCTTGGCGCTCAACCTTAGTCTCAAGATGTTGAATCCGGTCATTACCTGCATCGATGGATAGGTGAGTCTCTTGCTGGGCGTCTCGGACAAAGCGGATCATAGTCTCTATGCGGTCAAGCTGGGTAGAAGGTCGCTGCGAAGGGGGTGGAGGCTCAGTTGCAAGAGGCACGTCATGATCCTTGACTGCCTCAAATCTCCAGTTTTGTTGCTCACGGACTGTTCTGCGCGCGGGATTCGGTAGTGGTAGCTTGACATCGCTCCTAGGGAAGAGCAGACTGTAGAATTCTCCCTCCTTGACTATCATCCGCATGGAGATGCAGGAATCAAGATTGAGTCGGCTGTTGCCCTGGGCTTGTTCGATCTGGTAGGGATGGATCCCTACTGCAAAGGCCAGTGGGGGTAAAAAGTCCCCCGAGAGCAATGGCACCCTTCGGCACTCTTGATACCTTCTGGAGTTGCTTGGTGAAATGAAAGACAGTGTTGAGGCGGACCCCATGCAGCATCGCCCATAGAAATTGGAGCTCGGATGCCCGAACAAGACAATCAGACTCCCCTCGGCCAAAAATAGTGTGTGCCATGACACGATGCACATACTTCAATACAGGGTTTCTGAGGCAAGTGGCCCTGGCTGTCCTAGTATCAAAAGGTTGGAAACCGGTCAAGTCAGCCCAGAAGTTGCTTGCTTTATATTCAGTTGGTGTGAGTCTTGTTCCATCCGTAGGAAAGCCATATATCGAATTCAGCTCTGTCAATGTAAGCACAAACTTAGTATTGTTGAGCCGGAAGGATAGGCTGCTGTCATCTTCATCAGTGTGGATGCTAGCATGAAACTCCATGGAGGATAGAAACTCTAGTACAATGGGAATGTAGGTGGGATAGCAGATAGTGAAGAACTGATCTCAACCTACACATTGAAACAGCCAGTGCACATCCTCGTAGAATCCTAGAGTGTATAGCGTAGCATGATCCAGGAATCATGTGGTCACCACTAGGCGGTGTGAGAGTGTGGTGAGTTTGGCCAGCTGCTCAGGATCTCTGCAGATGATTCCATAGGGAGTTGGAGGAGCAGCAGGCGGTGGCTGTTGGATGGCGGTGCTAGAAGAGGAGGCTCGGTGCTTGGAAGTGACCTGCTTGCGTCGAGACATCCTGGAAGTGAAGGAAGGCAATGGGAAGGTAGTTGGTGTTGTAGAGGAAGCTTCAGAGGCACCGGAGATGAAGGAGTAGGGTTGGCGGCGTAGGAACAGCGGCAGGAGGCACGAACGAGGGCGACAGCGAACAGCGGCGGGAGGCACGGATTGACGCCAAAAATTTGGGGGAAAGAGTCACCAGAGGATGGAGAAGACGATGGGAGGTCGCCGGCGGTCGATCGGGCACCGGAGGTGGTGGATTGGGATGGTAGCGGTGACTCTAGGGTTTCGTACATGGGTGTGTACGAGGGTGTGCAGGCGGCGCTCCTTATAAGAAAATCATGCACGGGCGTGTATGGATACATGGCTCAGCCCGTGCAACGCTCGGTCGAAGAACACATCTAAGTTCACTTACGATGCACGGCCGTGCATCGGTGCACGGGCATACGCGTGCACGTCTCGGTGAAGGGTGTTTGCGGAGCTCGTTACGTGTCACGGCCGTGCGCGCCTTCACGCTCATGCCCGTGCAGCTCTCGGTCGCGTGTGCAGAAGAGTTTACTGAGCCGTGCACGACCGTGCATGGATGCACGGGTGCAACCGTGCATGAGTCGGTGATTCCTGAAAAATCCAAAAAAAATCCATCAGCATGGTACAGCTTAGAGAGCATAGATATGAAAGAAAAACTGAAAAAAAAATAAAGTCTAAATGATAAAAATAAATAAAAGAGTAAAAGAGTGAACAAGAGGTTGTGTTGCCTCCCAACAAGCGCTTCTTTAGGGTCACTAGCTTGACCATCGTGATGTTCATGATGGATCTGGTGGTGGGGAAGCTAAGTATGTGGCGTGGAGCTTCTGCCTTTGTCGTCATCCATGGATTGCACATATTAAAACAAGAATAAGGTACAAAAGTTTCTCCTTAACTGTCTTGACAGGACATGGAATAATAGAGTAGTAAAGCACATAAACCGTCCCAAGGTCAATTAAAATTTCATCCCTAAACAATCTCAATAACTTCTTCTTTAGATCGGCTCCCGTGGCATCTTCAGCGTGCGTCGCCATTGCCACCATCTTGCCTCCTCCTAGACCAATCGGGTCGTCGGGTCTGTCTCCGAAGTGTTTAGGGAAAGCTTCTGGGAAGAGTTTCATCTTGCTTCTTGACTGTGCAGTCCTTCCCTTCACCTCCGTTCTACTCTCCCTGGAACCTGAATGATAGAGTTTATTGTTAATAGTAGGAAGATTGAATGATATAGCGTTTCCATGAATGCAGAACTTCATCGTCCTATGTGGGACATCAATTATGGCTCTGACGGCGGCAAGGAATGGCCTGCCCAATATAAGAGGAAAAGTGGAGTTTTCGTCCATATCCAAAATCACAAAGTCTACCGGGATAGAGAATTCTTTAAATTGCAATGGTACATTCTCAGCGACCCCGAGCGAGTGAAGTCTAGAGCTGTATGCGAACTGGAGAACCTGAGATGTTGATTTGAGATCTCCCAAGTCCAGCTTCTTGAAGGTGACGGATGACATGATGCTGACCCCAGAACCCGAATCCAAGAGTGCTCGAGCGAATGAAATGTTGCCGACCGTGCATGGTATATCAAAACTACTAAGATCCTCGATTTTGAGAGGTGGTTGATTACATGCTTAATCTGTTGCGTCTTCAGCAACCACCATTATTGTTTCAGCGTCGAGTGCGTTAGGAGTCTCATGATGAGGCTCCTCTTCCTGGCTTTCAGATCTTTCCTTTTCATCCCCCACGTGTTCGGTTTCAGATTTCTCTGATCGCTCACTACCACTCGTCATGATGGCGTTGCATTGATCTCTCGGATTTGCTTCAGGTTGAGCTGGAAGCATTCCTGTTAGGGAATACCGGGTGTAATTTAAAATTTTACAGTCCCAGGACGCAGCGGAAGAATCATTACACCCGAAACATATTCCGGTCCCAAGGATCCATGTGAGAGAGAAGACACAAGGATGTGTTAGAGATGTACCTCTTTTGCTTGTCTAGTTGCCGAAGCCATGTTGAAGGCGCCGAAGTGTTCACCCTCCACAAGTATCCACGCGTCGACTCCTTGATCGTTGCTCCCTTCCACGCTTGGTGCTAGCCTCGGGAAGAGAATCAAGCCTTAGGGTTCCTTCACTACTCTTGCGCCACCTCCAAGGATCATGCGCCAAGTGCAAGGAAGATGCCGCCAACTCCTTATCCTCTTCACTCCAAGAGAAGAGGGAGAAGAAGAGTTTCGGCACTGAGGAAGAATAAGGGGAAGTGGCGCCACCAAGTCCTTCTCCAAGTCACGTCAAGAGGAGAGGAAGGAGAATACTTGCGGCCACCAGTAGGAAGAAGGGTTGCGCCACCTTGATGTTGTCGCCCTTTGCCCTTGCTCTCGCCCCTCTATCTGTGTTCATGTCTCCAAGCATTCGAACCATGAGAGGGGGCAGCTAGGGTCCCTTTTATAAGCCAAGAGGCGGTTTAGGGAGGGCCAAGATCATGCCAAGTGGGCGGCTAGGATGATAGGGGTTTGTGGCAAGGAAAGTCTCCAAGACTTTACCATAAACCTCATTCAACCTATCCTTATTTGCCCAATAGCCATATCAACCTAAGACATGCCTTAGAGGCATTCTTTCCATCCAAGGAGAAGGGCTAGGCTCAACAAGCAAGAGGAATTCGGCTAGGGTGGTGTCTTGGGAGAAATTAGGGTTTGAGGTAAGGTAAGTCTCCAAGACTTTACCATATACTTCTTCCCAACATCCATATGCGCCTAGGAACTTCCCATAAAAGTTCTCAAGCCATATTAGCCCAAAGACTTGCCTTAGAGGCAAGGTTTCCATCAAGGGAGAAAGGGCAAGGCGCCTTTTACTTCCTTAATGAAGCAAAACCGCCCACTTCACCCCATTATGCCCCTAGGCGCTAATGGGTGAAGACTTCTCCCCATTATACCCTTTTAAGCCAATTCTCTCTTCATGACAACTAATTATTGGGCCTCATTGGACAATGAGCTAGCCCAAACTTCATGGCATAGGTTGATTAAGCCATTGGATCCAATCCAATGCAACCCTAATCCAAATGTGATGAATCTAGGTCAATTTCGGGTCAACCTGCCAAAAATGAAATTTGGCTCTAATAACTTTCTTCCAACTCATCAGGCCCATTGGCGCTGATGAAATCTTCCAAATTGATCCAAGTTATCCAATAACTTGATCCTAAGGCTTCTGATTAAAGCAACGTCAAGAGTCTATTGCGTGTGACCCCGTAGGATCCATATGACGATGGCAATGATGTAAATATCATAAGTAGTAAGGGGTATCTAGCAACACATCACTACTACCCATATCATATGACTTAAGTCATTATGGCAACAACTCCTAACAAGCAACGAGGATTCCCATTGCATTATAGATCCCTTTGCCTAAGCTGATATCCTGCCATTGGATTAGTCTCAAGTTTATCAATCCAATGCATTGGTCATGACTCAACAAGTGTGGCCACACATTCCTGTCATGCACCAATAAGGTGGGGCGCCCTGAATGGATATCATGCTTCCAATAAGGAAGGGGCAAATCCTACTATTGGTCACCCATGTCTCTACGTGACTTATGACATGCCCAATGACAGTCATTTTGATCTCCTAATTACGGAGAGACGTAAGACTGTATCAAAGCATACCCATCATCAAATCTAGACATGAATACCTCAAGTCTAAGGATCAATGCAAACCTCTTGCATGTGAGATTGACTTGTTGACTAGACAAGTCAATCCTCACGGTGGATCACTCCAGTGCATCCAATGCACCTGTATGTCTACATTACTGTGCCCAGCACTTAACCAGCCCATACACCAGTCTCACATGTACCAAAGCTGTCCCATATCTGCTAAGGTACCTTGTCTGGGGATTTCTTATGAGAATGGATCCAATCCAAACTCCTGGGACATTATATATGCAACTCAATACATCAACGCAGGTAGAGAAGTCTGCATAATAACGACCATGCATCTATATATATAGAATAATAATTCTATCAAAGTACATTCAAACAATGCCTGACCATGTCCATATATTGGTCTTCAGGGCATATACACCAACAATTCCTGGGTGTCTCGATAATGAACTGGTTCGCTGGTCCAGCTCTATGATCCGGCTTTCCATCATTTTCGAGTGAGTGGAGACAGAGTCCACCTTCATGTTCAACTGGCGAATTTGCTCATTTATAGAGTCATTGTGCTTTATTTGAGTTGCCATGAAATTTTCCAACATTGACTCTAACCTACATTTCTGTGGAGGATCTTGTTGTATTTGATTGGCAGATGGATGTTGTATTCCAGAAGGGGGCCTGAAATTAGAAGAGAAATTCTGATTAGAAAAATTTACAGGAGGGATTTGCCCTTGATTTAACCTGTAGGAGAAATTCAGATGATTTATCCATACCGGATTATAGGTGTTTGAGTAGGGGTCGTTCTGGTTCCTGAAATTCCCAATAGCGTTGACTTATTCAGATGGAGCATTCAAAATGTGGCAATCATCAGAGGAATGTCCTGTCACTCCACAAACATCACAAGTCATAGAATTAGAAGTAGAAACATTAATAGAGTCAAGTTTAGAAGAAAGTGAATTTACTTTTGGTACTAGGGAATTAATCATATTCATGTCAAACTTCCCTGAACTTCGAACTGGTTGGCTCCTCTCTCCTGACCACTGATAATGGTTGAGGGCCATGTCCTCAATTAACTCCATTGCTTCATCTTAATTCTTGTTCATTAGTGCCCCACCAGCAGCAGCCTCTACAGAAAGTCTAGTTTGGTATAACAATCCACTGTAGAAGATGTGAATGATCACTCATTTCTGTAGACCATGGTGCGGGCACATCCTCAATAGTTCTTTGAACCGATCCCATGCTTCATACAGGGACTCTCCTTCTCATTGGGCAGAGTTGGTGATCTGATTTCTGAGCTGAGTTGTTTTGCTCGGTGGGAAGTATTTTGATAGAAAAGCTTGAGACAATTGCTCCCACGTTGTAATAGATGCCTGCGGTAAAGATTGCAGCCACGCCCTAGCTCAATTCCTGAGAGAAAAAGGGAAGAGTCTTAGTTTGATAGCATCAGGATGAGCACCGTTAATCTTAAGAGTATTGCAGCATTCTAAAAAAATAGATAAATGAAGGTTAGGATCGTCAGTGGTTGCTCCACTGAATTGGTTCTGTTGCACTATTTGTACAAGTGACGGCTTTATCTCGAAGTTGTCAGCTTCGATAGCCGGTCGCGATATGCTCGAGTGCACACCAGAGATGGTAGGTGCAGCAAAGTCCATAGAGCAGTTGGTTTCCATCGTCTGACTATCAGAAAAGTGTCCTTCAAGCTTTAATCTTTTCAAATTTTTTCTGACCAAACGGAAAGTACGCTCTATCTCCGGGTCTCCAGGTACAAATTCTCCTGTTCTGACAGTATTCCTGAGCATAAATAAGTACCTTGATAAAAGAGATTAGTAGCACTGCACCAGATAAAAACTACAACTAAAACAAAGAGCAAATAAACAGAAAATAGAAAGAATAAAAAGTAAGTAAAATCTAACTAAACCTAGTCTATTAATCTTCTGATTGTGTTAATATTGGCAACCTAATTCCCCGGTAACAGCGCCAAAAACTTGATAGAGCCTCGACGGCTACTACCGTAAGTGCACGGTCTATCGCGTAATACAAAAAGTATCGATCCCACGAGGACTAGCGGTCAAGTATTAACTAATCAGTCAACTAATAGCTAGGTTAATGATTAATGGAGAAATGACCAATATCCTAGTGCAAGAGATTAAACTAAAGCAAACTAAAATCAAACTAAAAATCAAACAGAGCAGAGAGCAAAACAATCGGGGTTTTAAGTCTATGAGAGAGAATTGGGGTATCGGGTTTCACCGCACTGAAACATGAAGAAATATTAAGGCTTGATGTTCTAATCGAGTTTTATCTAAGTTCTCAAGGTAATCCTTCCTAGGGTACAGACGCGCTCCCTCTCTGGACACGGTCCAGTATCCGACTTAACCAAAGTCTCCTACTCTTGTGGCTTACTAGGTTAAGTGGATCCAATGGGTTCTGTGAAGGATTAGGGTTCCTCCGGTGATTTCGAGTGCCCTCGCCAAACGAAATCACCAGTCCAGTCTAAGGGGTTCCGATGATTGTCGTTCACCTCTCAGTTCATCCTACAATATCTAAAGCATGCATACATATGGCCAGTACATAAACATGAATGAAAACATCCTAGACATGAATAAGAACAAAGAGAGAAATATATATATCAAGTCATAACATTCAACATTCATACAGTGGGCTATGCCCAAACCCCGATACATCAAATCTCTCATGTAAATGAATTCAAACTAAAGAGAAGGGTAGATCCTTGATAGAAGAAGGCCCAGCATGAAGATCCACGTCAGAACGAAGGAAGAATCACGCAGGAACAGTGTTGTCGCCTAGAAAATCACCTCAAAACCCTAGGTTGTCGCCCTTTGCCTTGTTCTCTGCAACCGCTTGATCAAATCCGATGATTTCAGTCCCAAAACGTCTGTATGTGAGTTAGGAAGGTCTCCATCAAATTTCAGCGAAATCTGCTTCCAAAATAGAAAGTTATGGGCGAAAAACCGGGCACCTATCGAAGCTGCGCGGGACGATGCACGGCTGTGCATGGATGCACGGCCATGCCCATGTACGGCTCGGTGGCTAGAAAACTTACTCTTCACGGCCGTGCATGGATGCACACCCATGCCCGTGTATGGCTCGGTGAAGCCTGGAGTGGTCAGCTCATGCACGACTGTGCATAGATACACACCCATGGCCGTGAAGAGCGTAGAGGACTCCGATTGAGCTGAAATTTCACGTGTAGCTTCGTCTCATCATGAGGAATTGTCTCATATCTTCAGATCTTCTAAATTCCACCAATTTTGAGGCAAAATACCTACATTTCAATAAAACAGAGGAAAAGTGAAGGTTCTGAAGAATATGAAGCATTTAAGCAAATAAATGAGATGAAACATGCAATTTAGTCCAAAATAATAATAAAATTAAGCCACGATATATCATATATTTGCATGTCATCAATATGAAGCATGAAATTCCCTCCTTTGTGTGATCTCTCATCGGAATTCTGCCCATAAATCAGTATTTGCCCTAGACGCCGCCTCTGTCCATTCTCATCCAGAGAAGCTCTCTTAATCCATCCAAAATCCTTCTTTTTATAGTTTAATCAGTGTAGAACCCATCTAGGAAGGTTTCTACAAAGTTTGGTTGAGTTCTGACTCGATTTGAGACCAAATCGAGTGAACAACCGAATGTGGCGGAAAAACTCATGGCCCGTGAGTCTATTCACGGCCATGGGTGTGAATGTTTCCGTTTCTGCATAGCATTGTATACACAGCCCGTGAATGACTTATGGCCACGGGTGTGAATGTTTTTGTTTCTGCATAGCAGTGTATACATAGTGAATGACTCATGGCCACAGGTGTGAAAATTGCATTTGACCTCCGTTTTTCCCCAAATTTGATGTACGGCCTCGTCTTTTTATCATAAATCACCCCGTGGCATAAAAACTCATTAAATCCATTGTTTTTTAGTGATATTCATGGCCCATGAAGGACTCATGATTACAACCGTGAATATTGCATCTGCCTTCGTTTCGCTCCAAATTTGGTGTGTGACATCGTATTTTCCTTGGGAACTATACTATGGCCTCAAAACTCTCAAAATCCATCATTTTTATGTGATTTTACCTGTATTTTCACAAAAACCAAGAAAAGTGAAGATTCCATACCAAAGGAAGAAAAAACACTAAAAATTAGTATAAAATCATGCAATTAAGCCTAAAATATCATATAAAATATAGGTAAAAACATGATGTAAATGCAACTCATCAAGTTTATATATAATTATCATTCTTGCAAGTGCCTTTCAAATCATGTTTTGATCAAACTTCCATGTTGTCATTACACCACTACTAGTACCACCATCCTCATTGCTTTGTTTGAATGAAATTTCAGTCTGTGTTTTATTGTCGTTCACACTACTTTGTGTTGGTGTATATGCCCTAGGACCTAGTATTGGTCCATTATTGTACTACTCAACTCTGATATTTATATATTTTTCTGGCATTGTCGTTATCGTTGTTTGTCTACATCTGCGATTATGTACTTACATGATAATGTCCCTGGAGACAGATTGGATCTATGCTCAAATGATTGTCCCTAGTCGATGTACCTGAGTGGATATGGGACTGCTCTGGTATTTGTGAGACTGGTATATGGGCTGGTTAGGCATAAGGTGCTAACGCAGACATATGGGTATATCAGTGGTGGATATACTGGATAGACCCGCTGTGAGGTAATGACTTGGTGTCATGAATTATCCTCACATGTGACAGGAGATGCATTGATCCCTTGACTTAAGGTCATTGGCCATTCTATATAGTTAGGGACATATTTTGATACAACCTAACACCTCGCTGTAGTTGGGAGGTAATAACGGTTGTCATTGAGCATGTCACGACCCATATGAGAAGGTCAATAGACAGACAAAGGATTTGCCCCTTCCTAAGGGAAGCTTGATATCCATGGAGCTTCTCTGTGGTTCTATGGCTAAAAGTGTATGGCCATACCCAGGTGAGAACTGTTAGGGAATACCGGGTGTAATTTAAAATTTTGCAGTCCCAGGACGTAGCGGAAGAATCATTACACCCGAAACATATTCCTTTCCCAAGGATCCATGCGAGAGAGAAGACACAAGGATGTGTTAGAGATGTACCTCTTTTGCTTGCTTAGTTGTTGAAGCCATGTTGAAGGCGCCCAAGTGTTCTCCCTCTACAAGTATCCACGCGTTGACCGTCTCAACGTTGCTCCCTTCCACGCTTGGTGCTAGCCTCGGGAAGAGAATCAAGCCTTTGTCACCCTCTTCAAGTCTTGCGCCACCTCCAAGGTAGAAGCGCCAAGAAGAGGTGAGGAGGAAGATGATGCCGCCAAGTTGCTTCCTTCCTCTTCTTTGCTTGCGCCACCTTCAAGCAAGGTGCGCCTAGGGCCAAGGAAGAAAGAGGGCTTGTGGCAAGGAGACGCCACCAAGCACAAAGACTCCTTGCGCCAAGAAGAGATAGAGAAGAAGAAGAACTTGCGGTCACAAGAAGGAAGAAGATTGCGCCCCTTGATGAAGAAGGAGAGCTCCAAGCTCTCAAGTTGGCGCCACCCTAAGCCTCCACGCCTCCTTGTGTATTAGTCCTCACGCCTTCAAGGATTGGAACATAAGAGGGGTCGACAAGGGGTCCTATAAATAGGACTAGAGGTGGTTTGGGCAAGGGCTAGGATTAGGACAAGTGTATGGCTAGGATGAGGGGTCTAAAGGCAAGGAAAGTCTCCAAGACTTTACCATAAACCTCATTCAACCTATCCATAATTGCACAAACACCATATCAGCCCAAGACATGCCATAGAGGCATGTATTCCATCCAAGAAAGAGGGGCTAGGCGCCCTTTACTTCCATAATGAAGCAAAGGCGTCTCCCTCACCCCATTATGCCCCTAGGCGTCAATGGGGTGAGATTTCTCCCCATTATAGCCTCTTATCTCTTCATGACAACTTATTATTGGGCCTCATTGGATAATGAGCAAGCCCAAACTTCATGGCATGGGTTGATTAAGCCATTGGATCCAATCCAATGCAACCCTAATTCAAATGTGACCAATCTAGGTCAATTTCGGGTCAACTTGCCAAAAATGAAGTTTGGCTCCAATAACTTTCTTCCAACTCATCAGGCCCATTGGCGCTGATGAAATCTTCCAAATGGATCCAAGTTATCCAAGAACTTGATCCTAAGGCTTCTGATTAAAGCAACATCAAGAGTCTATTGCGTGTGACCCTGTAGGATCCATATGACGATGGCAATGATGAGAACATCATAAGTAGTGAGGGGTATCTAGCAACACATCACTTCTACCCATGTCATAGGACTTAAGTCATATGACAACAACTCCCTAACAAGCAATGAGGATTCTCATGCATTATATATATCCCTTTGCCTAAACTGATATCCAGCCATTGGATTAGTCTCAAGTTTATTAATCCAATCTATTGGTCATGACTCAATCAGTGTGGCCACACATTCCTGTCATGCACCAATGAGGTGGGGCGCCCCAAAGTGGATATCATGCTTCCAATTAAGGAAGGGGCAAATCCTACTATTGGTAATTCATGTCTCTACATGACTTATGACATGTCCAATGACAATCGTTTTGGTCTCCCAATTACGGAAAGACGTAAGACCGCATCAAAGCATATCCATCATCAAATCTAGACATGAATACCTCAAGTCTAAGAATCAATGCAAACCTCTCGCATGTGAGATTGACTTGTTGACTAGACAAGTCAATCCTCACAACGGGTCATTCTAGTGCATCCAATGCACCTGTATGTCTGCGTTACTGTGCCCCGCACCTAACCAGCCCATACACCAATCTCACATGTACCAAAGCTGTCTCATATCTGCTAAGGTACCTTGACTGGGGATAGCTTATGAGAATGGATCCAACCAAACTCCTGGGACATTATTTATGCAATTCAATACATCAACACAGGTAGAGATGTCTGCATAATAACGACCATGCCTTTATAAAGAATAATAATTCTATCAAAGTACATTCAAAGAATGCCTGACCATGTCCATACATTGGTTTGCATGGCATATACACCAACACTGATTTAGTCATAGCCATGTGATTGGGTGAAAACAAGTGATGTAGGGAGGAAGGAACACATCGCACCTCCCGTACAACACTAAGGGTCGACAAGCAACACATGCCAAGTCCGACCCCCTCGGGCCCATGCCTCTTTCAGCATGGCCCGCAAGATCCAGGATTCAAGCCTCGGCGACACACGCACATGTCTCTTTCAACATGCCTGCAGCGGGGCTCGAACCCTCGACTTACCCCTTTCGAAGCAAGTCCCTTTAACCATCGAGCTGCAGCTCGATGGTTAAAGGGACTTTTTTATGATGTAGGGAGGAAGGAACACATCGCACCTCCCGTACAACACTAAGGGTCGACAAGCAACACATGCCAAGTCCGACCCCCTCGGGCCCATGCCTCTTTCAGCATGGCCCGCAAGATCCAGGATTCAAGCCTCGGCGTGCAGCTCAATGGTTAAAGGGACTTGCTTCGAAAGGGGCAAGTCGAGGGTTCGAGCCCCGCTGCAGGCATGTTGAAAGAGACATGTGCATGTGTCGCCGAGGCTTGAATCCTGGATCTTGCGGGCCATGCTGAAAGAGGCATGGGCCCGAGGGGGTCGGACTTGGCATGTGTTGCTTGTCGACCCTTAGTGTTGTACGGGAGGTGCGATGTGTTCCTTCCTCCCTACATCAACAAGTGGTGACACACTTGTCCAATCGGATATCAGTTTGGCAAAGAGACTGTAATGCATTTGTACCTAGTTGCGATGATGAGGATGTCGATGTCGATATCCATTCCAATGACCTGGGTAGCAGCGATGCACTGCTAGGTGCCACTCACTGCTTGTGGTGACCTTTGGTCAGCACTGCCAGCAGAGGAACCTACAGGGTCACACACCTTGATACTCAAGGTCTCGTATTGATCGGGAAGCTTTATGATCGAGTTATTGGATAACTCGGATCTATTTTGGAGATTTCATCACCGCCAATGGGCCTAATGAGATGGAAGAATGTTATTGGAGCCAAACTTCATTTTTGGCAGGTTGACCCGTATTTGACCATGGTTGGTCACATTTGGATTAGGATTGCATTGGATTGGATCCAATTTCTTAATCAACCCATGTAATGAAGTTTGAGCTAGTTCATTATCCAATGAGGCCTAATAACAAGTTGTCATGAAGAGACAATAGGCTAAAAAGGTATAATGGGGAGAAACCCAACCCCATTGGCGCCTAAGGGGCATAATGGGGTTTGGGTGGTAAAAATTGCTTCATTAAGAAGGAATTTACGCTTAGCCCTTCTCCTTTGATGGTATGAATGCCTTTAAGGCATGTCTTGGGCTAATATGACACTTGGGCAATTATGGATAGGTTGAATGAGGTTTATGGTAAAGTCTTGGAGACTTTCCTTGCCTCAAACCCTCTTATCCTAGCCACACACTTGTCATGATCCTAGCCCTTGCCCTAACCGCCTCTTGCCCTATAAAAGTAACCCTAGCTGCCCCTCTCTTTTGTTCTACTCCTTGGAGACGTGAGGATACATTCAAGGGTGAGTGCAAGGGCCTTGGCGCAACAAGTTCTTCCATCAAACCCTAGCCGCAAGCTTCATCTCTTCTTGTCTTCCTCTTGGCGAGAGTAAGAGAACACCTTGGTGGCATCTCCTTCTTCCTCCTTCCTCTTGGCGCTTCTTCCTTTGAAGGTGGCGCAAGTGGTGTAGAAGGAGCACAAGGCTTGGATCTTCTTCCCGAGGCTAGCACCGGGCGTGAAAGAAGAGGACTCGAGGCATCCATATGTGTGAGACTGCAGAGGGCACACGCTTGGGCGCCTATCACGACATCGGTCTCATCTTGCTATAAGGTATTTTCTATCTCATCGTGTCGACTCTCTTGCATGCGATCTTCACTGGGTTTTTGGGACTGGCTTGTTTCGGGGATATTGCTTCTGCTGTGTAATGTATTTGTGTAATCTCTATCTCTGAAAATTGTAAAATATCCCCGGGGTTTCCCAACAGTGGTATCAGAGCGACTTGCGAGACTCGAACGATGTAATTTCATGTTTTTCCATACTCATATGTCATATCTCAATTTTCAAAAATTGCATGATCACATGGCAAACGATTTTTCTAAGTAGGTAAAATTTGGGTTTCTTGTTCCTATCATCTTGTCAATCTCTTTTGGATTTTTGAGTTATTTTTCTTACATGATTTAAAGATCAAATGTGCACATAGTTTTGTCAAGTAGGACGGGCATTGTGTATTCGGACTGGCCGGGTCTCTTGATCTGACAAAATTGCTAGCCGAAAGGATTTATGAAATCATCATGAAAAATTAATTGTGAATAACCAAAAGATTTGTGATAAGAAGATGAGGAAAAGAGACTTGTTTTATGAAAAAGTAAAATTTCAGATTTTATGTTTTTCATGAGCATGTAGAATTGCATGAGTAAATACCTTGGTTGTGCATAATATTGTGGTTATGAGTCAAGCCCCTTTGCATGTCTGTGATGTATCCTTGTGAGGCCTGCGTGTCGCTTTTCTTTTTGCTTTTAATTAAGAAGAAGATTAAGGTAGTGCATGTACTTGGAGATTGGCGCATGCTTGAAGCTTGCGCATCCTTGCATGGGGGCGCAAGTTAGGGTTTGACCGAGCCTTATGCTTGTGTGCTATCCCTCTTGTGGCTTGCTTGATGGCGCACCTTCCCTGGAGGAAGACCATGGCATTGACCGAACCTTGGGGGTATACCTCTAGGGTTTGTGAGCTAAACCATGGTGAGAAGGACCTTGGAGCCAACCTTGAAGACCAAGCTAGAGGTCAGTTAGGCTAGGACTAGTTTTAGGGGGCTTGAGTCCTAGGTCAAGAGTTGAACCTCCTTCTGGCATAGGTTGGTTCAATGTCTTGAATAGGCCATGATCACATCATATTTTTTACTACTTTCAGTATCTGCTAAAGCATGCCTGTGTTGTTTTATCATTATGTTATCACTATAGGATTGCATGTCTGTATTATTAGACATAAGATAAAACTGATGAGACCTTAAACAAAAACCCTCAATTAAGATATCAAGTTGATGCAGGAGCAAAGGACTCAGATGATATCCACACTTTAGTCCTACCACCGGAGCTGAGCTTGGGTAGTGAAGATCACCCGACACACTTTGGCCGAGATGATTTCTGCACCTTGGGATTACCACCAGAATTCAATAGGGGGAAAACTCAATGCTAATTCTTCAGGAGAAGAATTCTTTTGCCGCCCAGGAGAGCTGATGTAGGAGCATCTCATTGAAGATCTCCAATTTTGGAATTTGATACATTTTGAACTTGTTTAATTTCCGTTTTGAACTTGTTAAATTCTACATTGTAATATTGTTATAAACATTCTCTTATTTTCAGCACTTATTCTTGTAGTAGTTAGGACTTAGCCTAGGATTTATTTTACTATGTCTTTGTTTTATTTTTAGTGAATGTAGTAGGTTGTTAGTAGCCTAGGATGAATGCACATGTAAGGCACTTACAAGCACCTACACCCTCCAACCATTTGGCAACGGCATGGCAACTCAATTTACAACCGGATCCATCAAAATGAAGTCAAGTAAACATCCAATTCCAGCTCAAGCAAAGGTCTTCAAGACATCCCATGAAGCCTCATCAATTGAGCCGTTGCATGCATGCTAGACTCCACTCGGCTCAATACCTTGGCAGCCAATCAGCATCTCGCAAGACACCAGCAGCCACCACTTCAGTCGAATACTCCAAGAAACTCCTCGGCAACCTTAGCTGGTAAGGAAGAGTTTAAAGCCACCTACAAACCGCCCATCCTGCCCAATAGAGAAGCTAGAATGAATCAGCTCATCCTAACCCTTCAAGTTCAAACCGAGCAAAGACAATCATGAGATGAACTTAAGAGAATATTTCTGTTGAGAGAAAATGGTCTTTAAAAGCTAATGTAATCTTGATACTTGGGATTAAGTTGCTAAGAATATTTTTGGAAAAACACTTGTTGGTTGGTGTGTTGTCTTCCTCCTTGGGAGGTTAGGTTTAGGAAATGTAGTTATTCTCTTCCCCCTTAGCTTGCTAACTAAGGGTTTCTTCTCTTCTCTTCTTCTTCTCTTCTCCACCTCTTCTCAAACTTCCGTTCTGCGTCAGTGGTATCAGAGGACCATGTGGGCAACTCTTGTCTGCCCATGTCGATCCGTCTCCATGTTTCACCACCAGAGTTAGCCGCCTGGTTCTTTTCAGAACCCACGGTTAACGATGAAGGGAAGCCTACACCATGCGCATCATCTTCTTCATCAACAACAGAACCTCCTCGCTCACGTTTCCACCTCGAGTTCTTCGCAGGCTGTCTCTACACACAGGAACGATGACGATGCTCCCCGGCCTTGCCGCCTCCTAAAGCAAGTTCGGTGAGCCTCGCCTCCAAGCTCAACCACGGTAATCACCATGCTCGTCGCTGTCACGATTCTTCTCCTGAGCTGTGGCCGCCTGGTTCTTTTCAGAACCCACGGCTTAGCAATGAAGGATGAGTTTTCACTTGGCTGTCTCCAAACTCTCCGGACAAAGAGCTGCCTCCACGCAACGAAGCTTACGCAACATGTTCTCCGATCAACAATGAAGGAGCTCTTCCATCGCTGCCTTTGTCTCTGTCACCATCTCACGAACGAGCAACAAGCTACGCTCAATCTCATCAGTGACACCACCGCCATCCACCTTCCCAGCCCACTTTCGAAGCTCATCGCCACAAGGCCCAAGCTCTCCGTTTCTTGCTACAACGAAACCAACCCCTCCAGCTAATGATTTCGCTGGCGTTCACCTCTCCCACTGGAAACTGACCACCGGCACTGGCGTCATCACCTCAAACTCGTCGACTGCTTGGTTCTTTTCAGAACCCGTGGTCGATAGAGCTGCTAACCAGAGCTCATGATCCAATCCATCGACGAAGGAGAGCTCATGATCCAATCCATCGACGAAGGAGAGCTCATGATCCGGCTGATGGATGAAGCTCAGATTCGGACCACAACTTCTCCACTGATACATGATCCTGTAACCAGAAGGATCTTGCCACCCGGCCACTGGATGGCCGGAATCGAAAATTTGACGGTGCGCCCCTATTCCCGCTTCTAGTGGCTCTGTTCCGCTTCACCGTTCTCTGCTTCACGGGTTCATCATCCCCGATCGCCTTCGCCGCCACAGCCCACCACTCCTCACCGATTCCTTCCTCCACTCGCACCAAGGGAACAGCCGCATAAGATCAACGTCCAACCACCTCACCGGCGGCCAACCCCTCTCCGACTTTGTAGCTGATAGCCGGTATCCCTGACTGCCAGGATCTCATCGCCAGCTTGGTTCTTTTCAGAACCCGCGGGCGACACTAGTTTCCGCTTCACCTCGTCCAGCTCGAAGAACTCCCCATCCGCACGTCCGATCAAGCTCAAATTTTGTCCACAACATCTCTTCTGCTCGGTGAATTAGTGGCCGAAAGGATCTTTCCATCCGACCAGGGGATCGTCGGAATCGGAAAGTTTCGTCGGCGCCCCTGTTCCACTTCAAGCTTCCCCTGTTTCCGCCTCAACGTGCTCGGCTTTTCCGCTCGGACGTCATCTCCGATCTCCTTCGCTGCCACAGCACACTACCCTCGCCGACTCCGTCCTTCGCCTGCTGCTTCAACGTCTGCCGCCGACGACCACCGCCGTTCAGCCGCCAACCACCGCCAGCTGCTCCAAGGTTTGCTTCACGCATGCGTGACGTGCGGAAACAAAGCGTCGCGCGTGAGATGCGTGCCGCTGTTGTTTTCTTTGTTAAAATTAAAAAAAAAAAAGGGATAGCTGTTAAAAAAAAAGCTGAAAAAAAAGGAAGGAAGAAAAGAAAAACAAAACAAATCTGAGAGAAAAAAAAAGCTGAGCAAAATCATAAAACAAAAAAAATATTTTGATTATTTTAACTCTATTTTGGCTTGCAGCTTTAAAATTATTTCACCAGGAGGTGAAATTTTCAAAGAGGGGAAATCTGATGCAGGAGCATAATTAAGATTTAATCATGTGTTTTGTTTTGTTGCAATTAGGATTAGTTTAGGTTTTATTTCCTTTGAGCATTTTAAATTCCTAGTTAATGTATTAGGTTGCATTTAGTTTACATTTGTATGGCACTTTAAAATTCCCCTTGTTTAGTAGGATTAGCTAAGTCGAAGTCAACCATTAGCCCTTGCCACATCATCAAGGCAAGTCAACATGCAACACTAACATGCAACACCAAGCTTCCAAGGACAAGTCAAGCTTCAGTCAACATCCAATTTCAATCTTCAGCAATCCTCATACGCCAATCAACTCCAACATGCAGCATGCGCATACAGCCACACCAATCAAATACCACTTGGCTGAAAATTCATCCCCTCACTACAACCAATTGAATTGAAGCAAGCACCTTGAGTCAAATGCACCAGTCAATCTCCAGCATGTGCAAGAAAAATCTGCATACAAATCTCAGCCGATCACCGCCAGCCAATCAGCTCCAATATTATCTTGCATGCGCAACAACTTCCAGCTTGGTTCATCTCCACCAAGCTCAACACACAGCTGTAACTCTCCACAAGCACCACAAACCAGGATCAACAAGTCAATAGCAGTAAATGAGCCAATAGCAAAGTCAACAATGCCAAGCTTCAGCCTAGGTCTTCAAGACATCCCGTGAAGCCTCATCAATTGAGCCGTTGCATGCATGCTAGACTCCACTCGGCTCAATACCTTGGCAGCCAATCAGCATCTCGCAAGACACCAGCAGCCACCACTTCAGTCGAATACTCCAAGAAACTCCTCGGCAACCTTAGCTGGTAAGGAAGAGTTTAAAGCCACCTGCAAACCGCCCATCCTGCCCAATAGAGAAGCTAGAATGAATCAGCTCATCCTAACCCTTCAAGTTCAAACCGAGCAAAGACAATCATGAGATGAACTTAAGAGAATATTTCTGTTGAGAGAAAATGGTCTTTAAAAGCTAATGTAATCTTGATACTTGGGATTAACTTGCTAAGAATATTTTTGGAAAAAAAACCTGTTGGTTGGTGTGTTGTCTTCCTCCTTGGGAGGTTAGGTTTAGGAAATGTAGTTCTTCTCTTCCCCCTTAGCTTGCTAAGCTAAGGGTTTCTTCTCTTCTTCCTCTTCTCTTCTCTTCTTCTTCTCTTCTCCACCTCTTCTCAAACTTCCGTTCTGCGTCACAAGTCTAGTAGTCTTCTAACGCGTAGCCCTCACTAAGCTATCGATCAGTGGAGTTGTGAACTGTTTCCCACCCTCGTGGGACACATCCACTTATCTTTAGAAAGTGCATGGTGGCAATGGTTTCCCCAGTCTAGTTTTAACCTAGGCGTGTCTTCTCAAGGAAACTTGTTGGCCCTGGGCATAACGGTTAGGAATAGACTTGACTAGATTTTCATATGTACTGAGCACATGATGAAACTCTAGAGGCATCGTTGAGAGGTTAGGGTTTCATGCTATATTCATCCCTCGCTGGACATGAAATGCCTAGATTGTCTCAACAAGGGGAGTTGCTCGGAGCAACCGGCTGGCGCGCCCACCTTAAGAAGCATGGGTCACTTTGTGCATCTCATCCCACCCTCGTGGGACGTGAAGCCTCATGTGGAATAAGGATCACATCTCACTAGAAAATCTTAAATTTCCCGATTGACTTTGTGGGTTGTCAATTCGATTAAAATAGTGAGAGCCATAATCATTTTAAACAAGTCCAGTTTAAATGATTCGAAGTAGTACTAATCTGCTAATTCTTGGTTGTTGTAGAACAATGGCAGATGGTCACTGCGATCTACCCTGGAAAGGGATAAGTTGGTTGAATCCAACTTACTGGATTGGTATATGAACTTGAGAAATGTACTCAAGCTCGAGAGGAAGCTCTATGTCCTTGAGCAGCCAATTCCTGAGTCACTTCCATGCTCGCCTCAGAGGATGAGAAGGATGCTTATGATAAGCATCAAGCTGATACTTTTGAGGTTGTTAATTTGATGCTAACCAACATGTCGCCTGAATTAAAAGGGCAATATGAATCTAAGAGTGCCTCTGAGATTATTTCTAATCTAAGGCAGCTCTTTGATGAATTGGTTGAGCTCAACCCTCCTAAAGTAGACATTCAATGTGTTGAGCCGAAAGACTTAACTAAGACATTGAAGATAAAGATGGAAAGAGTCAGGAATAACAAGTGCTACTCATGTGGAGGACCACCTCACATGATAAAGGACATGGTGCGACTTCAGAATGAGAAGAAGAGAGGCAAGACTTCGTCTTCATGCTCAGGTATTTATGTTACTGAAGTCAACCTTTTTACTTCTGTGTCATGGGTACTGGATACCGCATGTGGAGTTCATATTTGTACAAATATGCAGAGGCTCAAGAAAAGTAGATCAGTGCGGCCTGGAGAGATTGATCTACGAGTTGGAAATGGGGCACATGTTGCTGTTGTTGCTGTAGGAGTTTTGACTCTCTCCCTGCCTTCTGGACTTCAATTAGAGTTAGATAATTGCTACTATGTACCTTCGCTTACTAAGAACATTGTATCCACTCCTTGCTTGGCAAAGAAGGGATTTAAGTTTGAAATAAATAAGAACTTATGTTCTTTTTTATTTGCAAATGTGTTCTATGGGAATGGTACTTTATGCAATAGTTTATATGTCTTGGACATGGATAGCTCTATTTGTAACATAAATAATAAAAGGACCAAACTGAGTGGTTTAGTTAGTGCTTTCCTATGGCATTGTCGATTAGCCCATATAAACAAGAATCGCATCCAACAACTCCAAATGGGTTGTTATATTCAAGTTCCTTGGAGGAATTTGATACTTGTGAACCTTGTTTATTAGGGAAGATGACAAAGGCGCCCTTCATCAAGACTGGTGAGAGGGCAGAAGGTTTATTGGATCTCATACATAGTGATGTGTGTGGGCCATTCAATAAACAAGCCAGAGGAGGATACAACTACTTCATCACATTTACTGATGACTTCAGTAGATATGATTATGTCTACTTGATGAGACATAAATTTGAATCCTTTGAAAAATTTAAGGAGTTTAGGCATGAAGTAGAGAATCAGCTTGGTAGATCCATTAAAGCTCTTCGATCAGATCGTGGTGGAGAATACCTGAGCGGTGAGTTCTTTGACTATCTGAGAGAATGTGGGATCCTATCCCAACTCACTCCTCCTGGAACACCTCAATGGAATGGTGTGTCTGAAAGAAGAAATCGAACCTTGTTGGACATGGTTCGGTCTATGATAAATCATGCAACTCTACCCCCCTCATTCTGGGGGCATGCACTTGAGACAACTTCTCTAATATTGAATAATGTTCCATCTAAGAGTGTCTCAAAGATTCCATATGAGGTATGGAGTGGGAGACTCCCTAATCTCTCTTTTATCAGGATGTGGGGATGTGAGGCTTATGTCAAACGTCAGGATTCTAGCAAGCTAGAACCTAGATCTGATAAATGTGTATTTGTGGAGTATCCTAAGGAAACTAAAGGATACTACTTCTATATCCCAACCGAGAATAAAGTCTTTGTTGCTCGAGGTGCTGTCTTTCTAGAGAAAGAATTTCTCATGAAAGAAGTCAGTGGGAGCGGAGCAAGTTTGACTTGGACGAGGTCCAAGTGCAACCACAAGACAAAGAGATGGAACCTGAGCCACCTGCACCAGTTGCTAGGCAACCTGAGGCTCAGACACAGGCCCCACGTAGGTCTGAGAGGATTCGTCGTGCACCTGAGAGGTATGGGTCGCTGCCGACCCAACACGACGGGATCTTCATCATTGAGGATGAACCCAGGACTTATGATGAGGCGGTTAGTGGACCGGACTCTGAGAGATGGCTTGAGGCCATGCGATCCGAGATGGATTCCATGTCAGCTAATCAAGTATGGGATTTGGTTGAGCTACCTGATGGGGTAAAACCCATAGGGTGTAAATGGGTCTTCAAGAGGAAGACAGACATGGATGGCAACATAGTTACCTATAAAGGTAGACTAGTAGCTAAGGGATTCAAACAAGTCCACAGGTGGACTATGATGAAACCTTCTCACCGGTTGCCATGATCAAATCCATTCGGATTCTGCTTGCTATAGCTGCATATCATGACTATGAGATATGATAGATGGATGTGAAGACAACATTCCTTAATGGGAAGCTGACTGAGGATGTGTACATGACACAACCTGATGGCTTCATCCATCCTCCAGATGCCAGTAAGGTCTGCAGGCTAAAGAAATCTATTTATGGATTAAAGCAAGCATCTTGAAGTTGGAGTCTTCGGTTTGATGACGCTGCGAGAGATTATGGCTTTATCAAAAGCGAAGATGATGCCTGTGTATACAGAAAATTCAGTGGGAGCTTGGTGACTTTTTTGGTCTTGTATGTCGATGACATACTACTCATCGGAAATGACATCCCTAGTCTTCAGTCAGTGAAGACATGGTTAGGGAAGTGTTTCGAGATGAAGGACTTGGGAGAGGCCGCTTATACCCTAGGCATGAGGATCTACTGGGATAGATCCAAGAGGCTCCTGGCCCTTAGTCAGAGTACCTACATTGATAAGGTCCTGGAGAGGTTCAACTTAGAGCAATCTAAGAAGAGATACCTTCCAGTGAGACATGGCCTTACTCTCTCAAAGAGCCAGTGTCCCACCACACAGGCTAAGAGGGATGACATGAGTCGAGTGCCCTATGCTTCGGCAGTGGAATCGATCATGTATGTAATGTTGTATACTAGACTAGATGTGGCTTATGTTATAAGCATAACCAGCCGATACCAATCCAATCCAGGTTTATAGCATTGGGTGGCTGTAAAGAACATCCTTAAGTATCTGATAAGAACTAAGGATCTGTTCTTAGTCTATGGGGGACAGGAAGAGCTATACTGATGCGTCGTTCCAATCTGACCCTGATGACTTCAGATCGCAGGCCGGCTATGTGTTCAAGTTGAATGGAGGCGCTGTATGCTGGAAGAGCTTCAAGCAATCCACCATAGCTGATTCTACAACCGAGGCTGAATATGTGGCCGCTTCTGAGGCAGCCAAAGAAGCTGTTTGGATCAGAAAGTTTATTTCTGAACTTTAGGTGGTTCCAAGTGCAATGGATCCCATTGAGCTCTACTGTAACAACAATAGAGCAATTGCACAAGCCAAAGAACCACGGTCTCATCAAAGGTCTAAACACATACTCAGGAGATTTCACCTGATCAGAGAGATCATTGACAGAGGTGATGTCAAGATTAGCAGAGTTGACACAAAGAACAATCTGGCAGACCCATTGACCAAAGCTTTGGCGCAGCAGAAGTATGATGGTCACGCTAGAGATATGGGGTTGAGATTCCTCAACCTCTAGGTCTTAGTGCAAGTGGGAGATTATTGGTGTATATGCCCTAGGACCTAGTATTGGTCCATTATTGTACTACTTAACTCTGATATTTATATATCTTTCTGGCATTGTCATTATCGTTGTTTGTCTACATCTGTGATTATGTACTTACATGATAATGTCCCTGGAGACAGATTGGATCTGTGCTCAAATGATTTTCCCCAGTCGATGTACCTGAGTGGATATGGGACAGCTCTGGTACTTGTGAGACTGGTATATGGGCTGGATAGGCACAAGGTGCTAACGCAGACATATGTGTATATCAGTGGTGGATATACTGGATAGACCCGCTGTGAGGTAATGACTTGGTGTCATGAGTTATCCTCACATGTGATAGGAGATGCATTGATCCCTTGACTTGAGGTCATTGGCCATTCTATATGGTTAGGGACATGCTTTGATACAACCTAACACTTCGCCGTAGTTGGGAGGTAATAACGGTTGTCATTGAGCATGTCACGACCCATATGAGAAGGTCAATAGACAGACAAAGGATTTGCCCCTTCCTAAGGGAAGCTTGATATCCATGGAGCTCCTCTATGGTTCTATGACTGAAAGTGTGTGGTCATACCAAGGTGAGAACCTGATTTAGTCATAGCCATGTGATTGGGTGAAAACAAGTGGTGACACACTTGTCCAATCGGATATCAGTTCGGCAAAGAGATTGTAATGCATATGTACCTAGTTGTGATGATGGGGATGTCGATGTCGATATCCATTCCAATGACCTGGGTAGCAGCGATGCACTGCTAGGTGCCACTCACTGCTTGTGGTGACCTTTGGTCAGCACTGCCAGCGTTAGAGGAACCTACAGGGTCGCACACCTTGATACTCGAGTTCTCGTATTGATCGGGAAGCCTTATGATCGAGTTATTGGATAGCTCGGATCTATTTGGGAGATTTCATCAGCGCCAATGGGCCTGATGAGATGGAAGAATGTTATTGGAGCCAAACTTCATTTTTTGCAGGTTGACCCGTATTTGACCATGGTTGGTCACATTTGGATTAGGGTTGCATTGGATTGGATACAATTGCTTAATCAACCCATGTAATGAAGTTTGGGCTAGCTCATTATCCAATGAAGCCCAATAACAAGTTGTCATGAAGAGGCAATAGGCTAAAAGGGTATAATAGGGAGAAACACAACCCCATTGGCGCCTAAGGGGCATAATGGGGTTTGGGTGGCAAAAATTGCTTCATTAAGAAGGAATTTGTGCCTAGCCCTTCTCCTTTGATGGTGTGAATGCCTTTAAGGCATGTCTTGGGCTGATATGACACTTGGGCAATTATGGATAGGTTGAATGAAGTTTATGGTAAAGTCTTGGAGACTTTCCTTACCTCAAACCCCCTTATCCTAGCCACACACTTGTCATGATCCTAGTCCTTGCCCTAACCGCCTCTTGCCCTATAAAAGTAACCCTAACTGCCCCTCTCTTGTGTTCTACTCCTTGGAGTCAAGAGGATACATTCAAGGGTGAGTGCAAGGGCCTTGGCGCAACAAGTTTTTCCATCAAACCCTAGCCGCAAGTTTCATCTCTTCTTCTCTTCCTCTTGGTCAGAGTAAGAGAACACCTTGGTGGCGTCTCCTTCTTCCTCCTTCCTCTTGGTGCTTCTTCCTTTGAAGGTGGCACAAGTGGTATAGAAGGAGCACAAGGCTTGGATCTTCTTCCCGAGGCTAGCACCGGGAGTGGAAGAAGAGGACTCGAGGCATCCGTGTGTGTGAGACTGCAGAGGGCGCACGCTTGGGCGCCTATCACGACATCGGCCTCATCTTGCTATAAGGTATTTGCTATCTCATCGTGTCGACTCTCTCGCATGCGATCTTCACTGGGTTTTTGGGACTGACTCGTTTTGGGGATATTGCTTCCGCTGTGTAATGTATTTGTGTAATCTCTATCTCTAAAAATTATAAAATATCCCCGGGGTTTCCCAACACTTTGACCATATAAATTTTGATACTTTATACACCTTGTCAAGTGTGCTTTTAATGTGCTAGTACCACATGATTTACTGTCACAATTGTACATGTTTTCACTAAACACACATAGCTTTGAGTACACCATCCTTTTCAACTTTTTTATAATGATTCCATACTTTAGCTCGTGGTTTTACTTTTTTTTTTTTTGGATTACTTGGCTGAGACTGAGAAGGTTCCGTAACTTTTGTTTAGTTAGGATCAGGATCCTTGTTATAGCGTTAGGTTACAAACTTACAACTTACAAACCAACAAGCTATGCTGCCTAGCCTAGGTTTGTAGGAAAAAAAATAGTAACTAATATAACATGCTACTACTGATTACTCATTACTGAATCATGCTCATGTAGTCAGGTATGATTGTATATTTGTATTCATATAATGGAAATCAAAATTAAAACTAAGCAAGTACAACTACTATCTACTGAGTACTGAGAGTGAGAGTTTGTTATACCATATCTCATAGCCTCCTATAAAGTCATAGGAGTCCCGAGTCTAAGTCACAGCTCACAGTCACAGGGCTAGAGGTGCAACTTGTAGTTGTAGACTTGTAGAGGGCCAGAGGCGACTCAGGCGAGGGAGTTACGGGGCGGCGGGTGCGTGTGAGTGTGAGGACTGAGGATTGCAGATTAAGGGATGAGACCAGAGACATCAGACAGACAAGGAGTCGAGGATGAATGGGGCTAGGGTGAAATTGAATGGCGATTATTGAGGGAGGTGACGAGGAGATTGGAGAGGATGAATGGGGCTAGGGCAATCAAATGGCGATTAAAGATTTGATAGAGGAGACGAGTCTCGAGTCGACGGTGGGCCATAGCCGAATGGATTGAGATTTCCAATTTGGGGGCTAGGGCGAAATCGATGATGAATAGCGTGACTGCATGAGTGGACTGGTGAGCGTGAGAGCATAAGTGAGTACCGCGTGCAGCGTGCGTGAGTCGTGAGTAACTCGTGACTAGGGCTATCGATTTTTGAGCTTTTTTTTTAATAAAGATGAGTTTGGTTTTGTTTGATTTATACGATTTTTGAAATGGAAAAAACCAAAACCGAACCTTTTGGATTTCGCTTCCGCCCAACCCGAACCGGCCTGACCCGAGTGACTCAAAAACCAACCGAACCCAATTGGTTCGGTTCGGTTCGAGTCGGTTAATCAGTTTAACTGACAGCCCTAGTCATGCTTGTTGGTTTGAAAAATGGTATCAAAATAAATAACATCACCAAAATTGGCATAATTTGTAATAGTTTTACTATCTACTAAAAAAATTTAGCTATTTCTACCGTTTTTGAAACTTCAACCACATAACAAAAGGATAGATCAATAGCTCACTTGTCTTACAAGTACTTCATAATACCATGAACTTTTTTACTATCTAATATTTTTCTTTTGTGTTTTTTAATATAGTTAATATTATCATCTCTTATAAAATCAACTTCATTATTACTTATCCCTACTTGAAAGTAATCATAAATATTTTGTGTTTTTATCCCAGTGTTTGTCATTTTGTCAATAAGAGCTCGTTGAAAAAGTAAAATTTTTCTATAATATCTAAGGCCTTATTAGGACTTGTCATTGGATTATTATATTTTACCTCAACTCTAGTGATGTAGGAGGATCAAGTAACAAAGACGGTGAAATTCCAAAAGAAAAACTAACCCCAAAAATTTTTGGCTGAGAATAGCACAACCGTGTTTATTTGCACGGGCAAGCCATATTCAGCTCGGCAGCTTTAAAAAAAGTGCGGAAGTCGGACACAAACAAGAACACGATCATGCAAAAATGCATGGGCTTGCCGTGTTTTCTTCGACACCCCTAGAAATGACTAATCACGGCCATGATGTTAGAACCTGCTTAGTAAGCAAAGGGGTATTACACGAAAAATTATTGCAAGTGGGGCCACCGCTGGCAATAGTGGCCCCATCCACCTTTGATAACTACTTAGAGATATATGCCAGCACGCGTCTCTAAGTATTTTTTAATGCATGTACGGTGGATGGAGCCAGCAAGGCCACCACTTGCAATAATTTTTCGTATTACACATGACAAGATGTACGGCTAGGCCGTGAAGTGTTCGGCATTCCCGAAAGCAAAAAAATATAGCTGTGAAGAAAGGCATGAGTAGGCCGTGTTTTGTGCAAAAGCTTCGGAATCATCCCGATGACTCTATTTCGATGATGACATCCATCCAGACCAGGTTCTACTTCCCCTAGGGAGTTCAAAAGTGTCTGATACAACCACGATATGCTATTCTCAACGTACAAGCCAACCCCCCGATCGCTATATTGGTCTCATCAGCCCATTATCTCCCCAAATAGAGGTACTATGGCCCATGTGCTTGATGCCCCGATAGCCCGAAGGCCCGGTACATAATCGTTACCATAATCAGTTGACCAACACGGCCCAAGAACAAGCTAGCACGATGATGAAGCAGCTCACTATCAGTAAGTTCTGCTACTTTATTGCCACGTGCTCTTATTTGGTTTGACAGCCCAGCTTCAGCCTAGAAGACCCAGCCCATGCGCCCAGCTTTAGATTCCGTGTAGTCCATGACTAATTTAGTTGGTAGGAGTTGGTGAGAGTTTGTAACAGTATGTAATACCCTAATTTAGTCCCACATTGGAAATGAGAGAAACCATTATATGGTATATAAGGCTTAGTGGGCTTGCTTTGTTAACTTGGGGCTTAAGCATTTTAATAGATTGAGTCACACTGCAAATCACTGTTAAGGTTTCGGCTTGACGGGGACGACAAGTCTTAAGTAGAGGAGGTTGTAATACCTCAATTTAGTCCCATATTGGAAATGAGAAAAACTATTCTATGGTGTATAAGGTTTAGTGGGCTTGCTTTGTCAACTTGGGTTTAAGCATTTTAATATATTGGGTCATGTTGCAAATCGGCTCTCTAAGTTAATAAATAGTTTACTTACTAAGTGGGTTGTAACACAACAGCATCTTGACTGCTTTTACCTTGGGGAGGGTCAATACCTCGCCTTCTTTGGTTGTAATCACTTTCCATCTTCAAAGAAGTAAATTGCACCTCAGTGCGTCAGGTTCACCTATTTTTGAATATTGCTACATTTCATCTTTGCATTGGTTTTCCGCCTTAACCCATGGGTATCTGCGCCCCAGAGACGTGGAAGGTTCTCTTTCTTTTAGTGATCGTATGTTCAAAGGTGTGCGAGCTGAGTTGCCGCTTGAGTCCGCTGCTGATGCATCCGCAAGTGTACAGATTTATCAAAGAAATAAAATAAGATATCATTCCCAACGAGGATTAGGCGGTCAAGTACTGACTATACGAATTGTCTAAATCTAGGCTAATCAAGTCGTAGATTGTTTTGGGCTCTAAGTATGAAAAACAATGGAAACAATGTTTAGAAGAAATCATGTTTTGAAAGGTCGAGACTTAAGGCTTCGCCACACTGACAATTAAGAATCTTTACAAAAATAACTCTTTGAACAAAAAATTATAATCATGAAAGGAATTTTTCCTAAGGTATGAATTACCTCCTCCCGAACGTAACCCGGTATCTAATTACGCTAACTCCCTACTCTCGTGATAGTTAACGTACTTAGACCCATTAAGTTCTATAAAAAACCTTGTAAAACATTCAAACGAATCCAAACTACTCCCGCGATTGGATTCATAGGTTTGAAAAGAATAACTCCGATGTTGCGATTGACCTCCCGGTTCTTCTCACAACGTCTAAGACGCAAAATACTTGGCCAGAGTAAACTACGGATTAAACAAAATTATAATCAAATCATGATACAATAATCATAACAAAGAGTAAAAATATAGTTTTTACATCATAATTGTCAGCAGACTATCCCCCTAAATCCCAAAATAAGAATTACTCGCTCATGTTCTTAATTAAAAGCATATGTATTGGATGAACAAGCATTAAATCCTCATGAAATTACAAGAATTTCACTAAGAAAATGATTAGGAAAGCTTCCCCTCGATCTGGAAATGAAGAGGAGGTAATCAATCTTCTCTTTTGTGTGAAATCTCGTCGGAATTTTGTTGTGGAACTAGTTCTCCCCCTAACATCCGCCGCCTGTTTGTGTTCATTCGAAAAGTCCTCCTTAACCCTCCAAAAATTGAACCTTTTATACTTTAATCGGTCCAGAACCCTTCAAGGAACGAATCTAGAGAGTTTGGATCAAACCCGATTTGATTTGGAGTCGAATCGAGTGAAAAACTCGAAGGGGCGAAAACTTTCATGGCCCGTAATGTGTTCACGGCTGCGGCCGTAAATGTTTATGTGCATAAACCTTCTTGTACATAGAAAGTTTCATGGACCGTGAAGGATTTACGGCCTCACCCGTGAAAGTTTCTGTGGACTTTTTAACTTAGCCCTTTTTCACCCTTCGAACACCAAATTTATGGCCGGCCGAAATAATTACGGCCAAGGCCGTAAAAGTTGCGTTCTTCATCGTTTTGACTCCAAATTTGACGTGCAACCTCATAATCTCCTCGAGAATTGTGCTATGGCTTCATAACTTGCAAAATCCATCATTTTTGTGCCATTTTACCTATATTTTCATAAAAACCAAGGAAAGTGAATATTCTATGCCAAGTAAAGCAAAAACATTAAAAAATTACATAAAATCATCCAATTAAGCCAAAATATCATGTAAAATATAGGCAAAAACATGATGTAAATGCAACGCATTAAATACCCTAGACTTAAAGCTTTGCTTATACTCAAGCAATATTCTAATATGCATGGAGAAAGTAAGGATAAGGAACACTTCTTTATTCACCCTTTAATAATGTCCTTAGTCCACAATTTAAGCAATAAATCATTCAAAACTTAACAAATTTAAGAAATAACATGATAGAAATAAATTCTCAAGACTTTACAATCCAAGATGGATAAAATTCATAATTCATGTCAAAACATTCAATCTTCACATACTAAGTATCAAATACTCTCATCTTTTTTTTTCCGAAGGCAAGTAAGGGTTTTTATAAAAGTCAAAAAAATATGTTACAAGATAAATACAAGCTCTAAAGAACACCCTCGAGCAGGATCGAACATTTTTGACTGAGTTTCCCCTGTTATACAGGGTCGCATGGAACCTGCTACAACACATCCAAGCCTAAAACCCATCACTCAGTTTCAGAGAACCATGATAAAATTACAGGATACAATGTATGAGCATCTAAGGTTTCAAAATCTGGCGTCTCAATTCATCATCCATGATGCATTCAGTCACGCATCCATTTTGGTGCTCTGCTAGCAATCCTTCTCGTATACCTTCCCGAAGCAACGTGATTTTCCAGCCATGCAGCGCGTTGAGCCGTGAGATTTTTGGCTGCTCCAAAAACCTACTGCGCTGCTAGATGGTAATTTTTAAAAAACCCTGCCCGGCTGCCCTGCGCAAAACAAGAACAAGCGGCAATAGCATGAGAATAAAAGCCAAGCATCTCCATTCATGATGCTACTAAGTCATCCCAAAGATTTGAGAAGGCCTGCACTGATGGATCAAGCTGGGCTTGAGGGACATAGCTCGCGACTTTGGCTTTGACGTCTAATATCAGGGAGATGAGAGAGCCCATGAGTCCATTATTGTTGACATGAGTATCCATTGTTTTGTTGTTTCGATATCTCCATATGTAATACAAAGCTCTGGTAAACATAAGCTTATTGATGTATAACTGGACCGAATTTGCATGTCTTTCTTGATAGCGTAAGTGTTTTATTAAGGCCTCCTCGCATGTTTGTGAGTGTAAGGCCAAACCACATCTCCGTGTGATCAAATTTTTGTATTCCGTGAAAACCTCACAATGTAGGAACAGGTGGTCCATCGTCTCTAGGTAGGAATTGCATAGCATGCAGGTTGGGTGCAGGACAACTCCTCATTCATGGAGGCGCGGCCTGGTACTAAGGCGGCCTTGGCAGAGTAACTAGAGGAAGAAGGAGTGGCGCAGTATTCGCCCTTTAAACCAAACCAGGTTCTTGACACCATGCATTTTAGTAGTGATTTTTACTATTATTCCATGATGAATTTAAGCCTGTTTGAATGTTTTTATACTCCTTTAAGGCTTATTTAGTTAAAAACTTCAGAATCTTCACTTTTTGTCTGTCTTATTGAATTTCAGGTAAAATCACCCAGTTTTGAGGTCTTTTTGAAGAATCTAAGAGCATGGGGTGATTCCTTATGAGAAGACGAAGCTGTCCGTAAAATTTGGGCT
Organism: Costus lasius; assembly: GCA_027563935.2. Classification (NCBI taxonomy): domain Eukaryota; kingdom Viridiplantae; phylum Streptophyta; class Magnoliopsida; order Zingiberales; family Costaceae; genus Costus; species Costus lasius. The sequence continues at coordinate 107,849,976 of CM050450.1, forward strand.
CAATCGGAGCCTTTTCTGGACTTCACGGCCGGGTGAACCCCGTGGGGTTCACCCGTGATCTCACCAAAGGATGAATTCTACGCACGCATTACGGCCTGGTGAACCCGGCGGGGTTCACCGATGAAGTGAAGATGTCTGAGAATTGCCGCACACATCACAGCCAGGTGAACCCCGTGGGGTTTACCCGTAATTCTACCTGGAGATTTATGCGCAGGAAATCGCCGAGGACTTCACTAGCTGGTGAACCCCGCTGGGTTCACCCGTGACTATTTGACAGCAAATATGTGCCAAAGACTTCACCACCTAGTGAACCCCGTGGGGTTCACCCGTGAAGCGGACGGATCAACTCGACACCCTCTCGGTTTTCCCTCGATTTTGAACCCGATTCAAGTCCAAATTTAGCAAGTGAGGACTTTTTGGAAAGCTAACTCAAAGACGAACAAAAAGGATATAAAAGCCCCAAATTTCGTGACCTAATGAAAGGCAATTGGGCGACGAAGCGGCTAGGGGTGGAAGAACACGGCGATTCGGCGACTTCGAGCGGATTTTTGAAGATTTGATCATTGGAACCTTGCAATCCTGGGTTATTTCATTTGATTTATCTTCTCCTCCCTCCTAGAAACCTTTTCCTGTAATTTTCCTATGTTTAAAGAGAGGATTTTTAGTGATTCAACGATGGTTGTAGCGTAAACTTTGTATCGGGACTAGGTTAAGCCCTCTGACGATTTCTGTTTGCAACTCTTGTTTTAATCTTGTTATTTGGATCATATTCTGAGCATATTTCACTAGATGTATTTATTTCTTGATCTTTACTTTGGCCAAGTATCGTCATGTCATAGTTGTTATGATCCATAACGAAAGTTCGACCGTAACGACCAAACCTCTTTGTGAATCTTGTGAAGACGCGATGCGAAAGTGCGTGTTCTTTGCTCGAGGGTTCATAATCTACCACGGAACCCAGTGAGTTTGTCTAGAACGGTCCACCGCAAAAGTAGGAGACGTTCTAAGCAAATACCGGGGTGTACACTCGAAAGATGGCACCTTGTACCATAGGGTAGATTCCTTATGCATATATGTAAATCCAAGTAATTAACATTTATTTCTAGCGCAAGTAAAATCGTCAGAGTGGTGGAAACCTTTGCCCTGATATTCTCTCTCATATATTTTCCCTGTCGTAGTTGTTTGATTTCTTGTTTACTGTCCTGCTTAATTTTAGTTTTCAAGCTCCAAAAACCACGATTTGATTAGCTTAGATTCCACGAATTAGATTTTCTAGTACTCACCTTCTTCCCTGTGGGAGACGATATCTTTTATATTACTGCAACATTTCCGTGCACTTGCGGACAGTGTCAAGTTTTTGGCGCCGTTGCTGGGGAACAACGGTTGATATTAGTATACTTCTAAGGATTAGGAGACTAAGCTTTAGTTAGTTTTTTTTTTCTTTTCTTTTCTTTCTTTATTCTGCTTCATATTGCTTTTTGCTTGTTTCGACTGCTTTGAACTTCTTAATTGGATCTGACAAATTTTTATGCAAAGAAGTTCCAGGGCAGGACCACTATTCGAAATCGATCTTGAGATAGAACGGACCTTCAGACAAAGAAGGAAGCTTAATCTAATTCGGCAAAAGGAAGGTCTAGAACGGATGGAACATCTTCACATCGACATGGAAAACGAACCAACGCCCCAACCCGTGAACAACAACCATACCAGAACACTGCGCGACTACGCAGCACCTTTTACACATGGGTTTCAATCAGGAATAGTTAGGCCTAGTGTCGAGGCCAACAATTTTGAAATTAAACCTGCATTACTTTCCATAATTCAACAGAATCAATTCGGTGGTTCTCCTCTTGAGGACCCCAATATGCACTTGTCTATATTTTTGGAATATTGCGATATGCTTAAGATTAACGGAGCTACTTCTGATGCTATCAGGTTACGCTTGTTCCCATTCTCTCTGCGGGATAGAGCAAGGGCATGGCTCCACACGATCCCCCCAGCTTCAATACGGACATGGGATGAACTGTCTCAAGCTTTCCTCTCGAAGTATTTCCCTCATTCGAAGATGATCCACCTCAGAAACCAGCTAATGAGCTTCATGCAGAAGGATGGAGAGTCTTTGTATGAAGCCTAGGAAAGATTTAAAGAGCTTCAAAGACTGTGTCCCCATCATGGGATCGAGACTTGGGTCCTAGTACACACGTTCTACATGGGATTGCAATACAATACTAGACTCACAGTCGATGCAGCTGCTGGAGGATTGGGATTAATGAGCAAAGTACCTAAAGATGCGATAAGCCTCCTAGAAGACATGGCACTGAACTACCATCAATGGAATCCAGAGCGAGGTACACTTTCAAGAAAAACAAGTAAATTCGATCTTGATTCATTAACTGCTTTGACAGCAAAGGTGGATAATCTAACTCAGAAATTTGATTCATGGTCTGTTAATTCTTTGAGCACTAATTCAGTATCTTGTGAGCTTTGTGGCGTTGCAGGTCATACAAATGCTGAATGCCAAGTGGGAGATGGGCAGGCAACCCAAGGTCAGCCTGAACAGCTAAATGCAGTTGGCAATGCAAACCTCATGAACAACCCTTATTCCAATTACTACAACCCTGGCTGGCGCAACTACCTGAACTTTTCCTACCGTACCACGCAGCCACTTCAACCAGGGCAAGCGCCACCACAAGCACAACCTCAACAAGGGAACTTCAGGCCGCCACTACAAGAGAATTTTAGGCAGCCACCTGGGTTCCAACAGAGAAATTACAACCCTCCCCCTCAACAAGCGAATTACAATCCTCCTCAAAGACCAGCCCAAGACTCTCAGCTGAGTAAGCAACTAGAAGGGCTCACTGACATGATAAAATTGATGATGACCAGGATGGATTCCTTGGAGACGCACAAAAAAATGTTGGAGAGCCAGCTTGCGCAACAGGCTAGCTCATCCTCTAGAGCGCTAGGGAAGCTTCCATCATAGCCAGAAGTTAACCCGAGGGAGCAGTGCAATGCAATCTCCACTCGGAGCGGCAAGCAACTCGAAGACCCACCAATGCCGACCAATGAAACAAGGGATGATGAGACATTGAACCCTGAAGAGCCACACGCGAATTCAACACCGGCAGAGCCTGAACGAACAGAGGAAGAGCAACCCTATGTTGGGCCGCCGGCCTACAAGCCGCCGATACCTTTCCCTCAGAGGCTTGTCAAAGCCAAGCTAGACAAGCAATTCAGTAAGTTTCTGGAAATTTTAAAAAAAATATATATTAACATTCCCTTTGTTGATGCCCTTTCGCAGATGCCGACCTATGCGAAGTTCCTGAAGGATATTCTCTCAAATAAGAGGAAGCTAGAAGACCAAGGCACTGTGGCTCTTACTGCAGAGTGCAGTGCGATATTGCAGAACAAGCTTCCACAAAAACTCAAAGACCCTGGCAGCTTTTCCATATCATGCCAGATAGGAGAGATGACCTTTCGAAGAGCACTATGCGATTTAGGGGCGAGTGTCAGTATCATGTCGTTATCTTTGTGTAGAAAGCTGGATCTGGGTGAATTGAAGTCAATGAATATTTCTCTGCAGTTGGCTGACAGATCAGTTAGGAGTCCCGTTGGCATTTTAGAGGATGTACCCATTAAAGTGGGAGATTATTTTGTTCCTGCAGACTTTGTTGTATTAGACATCGATGAGGATGACGCTTCCTATTATTTTAGGAAGACCTTTTCTTGCTACAGCTGGTGTTGTCATCGATGTTAAAAATGAGAAACTGGATTTAAACATCGGTGGCAATATTATTCAATTTGATCTGTCTAATTCTCTTAAAAAACCTTCTTTTGCAGGCGCATGTCACAGCGTGGATTTGATTGAGCAAATTGTTCAGCAATCCGAGCCGCCTGAGAAAAAGAGTGATCCATTGGAGCTCGCCCTTATCAGCGCCGCTGGTGACAATAGTGAGGGTGAGGTTGAGGAATATATTACCCTGCTTGATGCCGATCCAGGTTTGAGAACCGAACCAGACGAGAATCAAGCAGATGAAGGACAAAAGAAGATCGAGCTCAAAAGTTTGCCCAAAAATTTGAGACATGAATTCCTGGGTGAAAACTTCACTTACCCTGTAATAGTTAGTGCTGAGTTGGATTAGGAATAGACTGAATTACTTTTGCAAGAACTCCGTCTACACAGGAAGGTAATTAGGTACTCTCTTGATGATATAAAAGGTATTAACCCATCTATTTACATGCACAGGATCCTGTTGGAAGAAAATAGCAAGCCCTCAGTGGAATTCCAACGCCGACTCAACCCACACTTGAAAGAGGTAGTGAAGAAGGAGGTGCTTAAATTATTGGATGCTGGCGTGATCTACCTGATTTTAGATAGCTCTTGGGTGAGTCCGGTCCATGTGGTTCCGAAAAAGGGAGGTGTCACGGTTGTAAAGACTGACACATACGAGTTGATAACAACCCGCACGATCACAGGACACCGAATGTACATTGATTACAGGAAGTTGAACTCTGCAACAAGAAAAGACCATTTTCCTCTTCCTTTCATTGACCAGATGCTTGATAGATTAGCCCATAATTCTTACTTTTTCTTCTTGGATGGGTTCTCAGGTTTCTTTCAAATCCCTATCAATCCAGACGATCAGGAGCGAACCACCTTCACATGCCCCTACGGCACATACGCATATAGGAGGATGCTGTTTGGTCTCTGCAATGCCCCTGCAACTTTCCAAAGAGCAATGATGGCTATATTCTCTAACTTTAACGAAGATTTTATGGATATATTTATGGACGATTTTTCTATGTATGGTTCTTCCTTCCATCATTGCTTATCTAACTTATCTAAGGTTTTGCAGAGATGCGAAGAGGTGAACTTGGTATTAAATTGGGAGAAGTGCCACTTCATGGTGAAAGAAGGCATTGTGCTTGGTCATCTAGTCTCGGAGCGAGGGATAGAGGTGGACAGAGCGAAAATTGAAATCATTGAAAATCTCAAGCCGCCAACCTCTGTAAAAGGGATTAGAAGCTTCTTCGGACATGCTGGCTTCTACCGACGCTTTATTAAAGATTTCTCTAAAATATCTCGCCCCCTGACCAATTTACTTGCTAAAGACTCCATCTTTTGCTTTGACAGGGATTGCGAGGACGCTTTCGTGAGGCTCAAGGAAGCGTTGACTACCGCTCCAATAATTCAACCTCCAGATTGGTCCCTCCCCTTTGAATTGATGTGCGACGCTAGTGACCAGGCAGTGGGGGCAGTATTAGGGCAAAGAAAAGACAAGAAGCTTCACGCCATTTACTATGCCAGTCGCACTCTCAATGATGCCCAGATAAATTATGCCACCACAAAGAAAGAGCTGCTAGCAATAGTTTTTGCTTTTGATAAATTTCGTTCATATTTAGTTAATTCAAAAGTAATTATTTTCACTGACCATGCAGCCATTAAATATTTGATCAACAAAAAGGACGCCAAACCAAGGCTTATTCGATGGATCCTCCTCTTACAAGAATTTGATGTGGAAATTAGAGATAAGAAGGGGAGTGAAAATCTTGTAGCCGACCACCTCTCTAGGCTGGAATGAAATGTTGACGCAAGGACTGACCACGAGCTGGAAATTAATGACACGTTCCCTGAAGAACACTTATTTGCCTTACTTGAACAACAAGCGCCGTGGTATGCAGATTTTGTCAATTTTATAGTTTCTGACATATTTCCTCCTGATCTTTCCTTTCAGAAAAGAAAAGGATCTTGCATGATGTGAAGTCATAATATTGGGACGAGCCATTCTTATACCGGAGGTGCGCCGATGGGATGTACAGACGGTGTGTACCGGAAGTGGAGATACAAGATGTGTTAGCTCAATGCCACGCCTCACCTTATGGAGGGCATGCTGTGGCCTCTAAAACTGCCTTCAAAGTCCTACAATCTGGTTTGTATTGGCCGTCTATTTTTCATGATGCTAAACAATTCGTTTCAATTTGTGACAGCTGTCAACGAACTGGAAACATTTCAAGAAGGAACGAGTTGCCTTTGAATGACATGTTAGAAGTAGAGATTTTTTATGTATGGGGGATAGACTTCATGGGTCGCTTCCCTTCTTCATGTGGGAAACGGTACATCCTTGTTGCCGTCGACTATGTGTCGAAGTGGGTTGAGGCTTCAGCCGAAGCCACCAACGACTCCAGGGTAGTTATGAAGTTCATGAAGCAAGTGATTTTCCCCCAATTTGGAATCCCACACATATTGATAAGTGACGGAGGATCCCACTTCATTGAGCAAAATTTTGGAGCACTCTTGAAAAAGTATGGGGTCAAGCACAGAATCGCCACGCCATACCATCCTCAGACTAGTGGTCAGGTAGAAGTCTCCAATAGAGAAATCAAGCAAATATTGGAAAAGACTGTATCTCGATCACGGAAGGATTGGGCATTGAAGTTACCCGACGCTTTATGGGCCTATAGGACTGCATTCAAGACCCCCGTAGGTATGTCTCCTTTCCAACTTATTTATGGAAAATCCTGTCACTTACTCGTTGAACTTGAGCACAGGGCGCACTGGGCAATCAAGCAAATAAATTATGACTTTAAGAGTGCTAGTGAAAGGAGCAAACTACAGTTAGACGAGCTGGATGAGATGCGCCTCTACGCCTACGAAAATGCAAAGATTTACAAAGCTAGTACCAAGCATTGGCATGACAAACGCATACTCAAGAAGGAATTGCACGAAGGGGACAAAGTGCTTCTGTTCAAATCGAGACTTCGTCTCTTTCTAGGGAAGCTTCGCACGAGGTGGTCTGGACCGTTCATAGTTCAACACGTCCAACCTTACGGTGCAATCACCATATGGGCTGAACACACTGGGAGTTTTGTGCTTAATGGGCATCGCCTCAAGCATTATTTTGAAGATGAATGGGTCGAACAAAGGGAAGTTCTCGCCCTTTTCGACCCCACTGATGCCACTACATAACACTTCTATGGTCGAGCTGTTGACCTAAAACAAGCGCTCTTGGGAGGCAACCCAAGTTTGTTTTCTCGTTATTTCCATTTTCTCTCTGTTACATTAGTTGTCGTTCGATTTTTAGTTTACCATCGTTGAATAGATCACTCTCTTGTTTATCTAGTTTATTTTCGGAGATTTTGATCTTGGTATACACTGATAGAGCTCTTTTTTGGGGCGCAGGAGGTGCTAGCTCCATCCAGACTCGACACCGCCACCTTCTCCTCTCGCATATACTACATTGCATAGAGGACTATGCAATATTCTAGAGCTGGTGAGCTGTCTTGACTCCAGCTTCTTCTTGGTTGTTTGGTTGTAGTTGTTGTGACTTTCTGTTTTTCTTTATGGCTTTGTTCTGCTACTCTATGATGGATATTTTGATATTGGCATCGTATCATATATGCCACTATTCGTGGGCCTGGTCCACATCTTCAGGCCCCACACTTTTTGCAGTGTATAACAGATATTCGGACCACCTGTTTTCCATTCTAGTGCTATGCTATAACTCTCTATGCATGATGAATGACGTGTGGATCTATGCGCTTTCATGATGATCATTTTTAAGGCTTATATTGCATATCTTGTGATGAAAACTTTTATTGACTTTTCATGTTAGTCTTGTCCAATGATAGCTTTGCAAAATTCTTAAAGTCAAATGCATGATTGGTCAGAATTTATCGAGACATGTTGAATGTAGTACTTGTTAGAAATTTACTCAATAGTCATGTCCATATGTTCTTTGAATTAGAAATTTTCTAAACGGAATGATTTTATGATGTTCATATAGTGGGTCAAACATTTTCATGATTCTTCAATTGATTTTGGTTTGCAATTTACATTCGATTCATATTATGATGCATAATCTCTTTTCAAACTTTGAATTCCTTTCTATTATTGGGGAAACACTTCATTTGTTAAAAGAAAGGATGTGTTAACTTCTGTTATATAAAAAAAACAAAAAAAAACACTTAGATTCATCTACTTGGCACTACGAAAAATGGGCAGTGGTACCAAAGGACATGAGTTGAAATCTAAGAAATGTGAATTGAAATAAAAAGACTCCTCTACTTGGCATTGCGAAAAATTGGCAATGGTACCTAAGGATATGAGTTGAAGTCTAATGCAAAGATCAGAGTTTTGTATCCTAAATAAAACATTTGAGTTAACCCCAACATTATGAATTGGATGGATAAGAATGAAATGAGTGTTGTGTTTGCTTGATTGAATCTCATATTTACTGCTTTCTGAATCGTTTGATATCTAGAAACTGTGGGACCAAACTGGTGAATGCTTAAGACACTCCTTTTAGTTGATTTCTTCTGATTAGATCTTGGATTGCTAAAAAGTATTTTTCCAAACTCGGGTGCGAACTTCAACACAAAAGATTATTTGTGTACCAAGCATGTATTTCAACTTATTTTATTGCTTGAGGACAAGCAAAGATTTAAGTCGAGGAGTATTTGACACCATGCATTTTTGTAGTGATTTTTACTATTATTCCATGATGAATTTAAGCCTATTTGAATGTTTTTATACTCCTTTAAGGCTTATTTAGTTAAAAACTTCAGAATCTTCACTTTTCGTCTGTCTTATTGAATTTCAGGTAAAATCACCCAATTTTGAGGTCTTTTTAAAGAATCTAAGAGCATGGGGTGATTCCTTATGAGAAAACGAAGCTGCCTATAAAATTTGGGCTCAATCGGAGCCTTTTCTGGACTTCACGGCCACGGGGTTCACCCGTGATCTCACCGAAGGATGAATTCTGTGCACGCATTACGGCCTGGTGAACCCGGCGGGGTTCACCGATGAAGTGAAGATGTCTGAGAATTGCGGCACACATCACGACCAGGTGAACCCCGTGGGGTTCACCCGTAATACTACCTAGAGATTTATGCGCAGGAAATCGCCGAGGACTTCACTAGCTAGTGAACCCCGCTGGGTTCACCCGTGACTATTTCATAGCAAATATGTGCCGAAGACTTCACCACCTGCCCGTGAAGCGGATGGATCAACTCGACACCCTGTCGGTTTTCCCTCGATTTTGAACCCGATTCAAGTCCAAATTTAGCAAGTGAGGACTTTTTGGAAAGCTAACTCGAAGACAAACGAAAAGGATATAAAAGCCCCAAATTTTGTGACCTAATGAGAGGCAATCAGGCGACGAAGCGGCTAGGGGCGGAAGAACACGGCGATTCGGCGACTTCGAGCGGATTTTTGAAGATTTGATCATCAGAACCTTGCAATCCTGGGTTATTTTGTTCGGTTTATCTTCTCCTCCCTCCTAGAAACTTTTTCCTATAATTTTCCTATGTTTAAAGAGAGGATTTTTAGCGATTCAATGATGGTTGTAGCGTAAACTTTGTATCGGGGCTAGGTTGAAGCCCTCTAACGATTTCTGTTTGCAACTCTTGTTTTAATCTTGTTATTTGGATCATATTCTGAGCATATTTCACTAGATGTATTTATTTCTTGATCTTTACTTTGGCCAAGTATCATCATGTCATAGTTGTTACGATCCATAATGAAAGTTCGACCGTAACGACCGAACCTCTATGTGAATCTTGTGAAGACGCGACGCGAAAGTGCGTGTTCTTTGCTCGAGGGTTCATAATCTACCACGGAACCCAGTGGGTTTGTCTAGAACGGTCCACCGCGAAAGTAGGAGACATTCTAGGCAAATACCGGGGTGTACACTCGAAAGAGGACACCTTGTACCATAGGGTAGATTCCTTATGCATATCTGTAAATACAAGTAATTAACATTAATTTCTAGCGCAAGTAAAATCGTCAGAGTGGTGGAAACCTTTGCCCTGATATTCTCTCTCATATATTTTTCCTGTCGTAGTTGTTTGATTTCTTGTTTACTGTCCTACTTAATTTTAGTTTTCAAGCTCCAAAAACCACGATTTGATTAGCTTAGATTCCAAGAATTAGATTTTCTAGTACTCACCTTGTTCCCTGTGGGAGACGATATCTTTTATATTACTGCGACATTTTCGTGCACTTGCGGACAGTGTCAGGTTCTCCCAAGGCACCTCCGTGCCGTGGACTTGGCCTTCATAAGCAGATTTGATAGTGAATTCACCGTGGGGAGTACGGTTCCAAAATAAAAGATTAGAGCTAAGATTTACAAATACTCTCATCTTAATAAATCCACTTCAGTTAACAGATAAAATTTCTACTTCAAGAAATTCTGTGATGTTAAAGATAAAAGACTTTTTATGTAATTTGGTCGTTAAACGGTTATGTGCCCTTTCTTATTAGCATCATAACATTATTTAAAGTATACCACATAATAGTATAATTTAACTCAGTCTCAATCTTAAAGTCAGCGAAGTTGTCCATTTGACCTACCGCTCTCTTCTTTTTTTTTCTTCTTTTTTTTATCAGAGCCAGTCAAAGGCATGGTACTTAAATCGTTATTAATCTTTCTACATGAGGGATAAATATTTACTTTTAAGATTTTCCCTTTGTTACTTGACCGAAACAAATTTAAAGTGTACCAACTCGTGGTATAATATAACTTATGACTTTAGATTCCTCAACTAGAGGAGTTGGAGCAAGTCTCAGTTAAAGAAATATCACTAATTTTCTATTCATAAAAAGTTCTTCATCAAGCAAGAATAGATAAATTAAACCACAAGTAAATTCTATTGTGCATGTGTCTCATGAACGTATAACAATTCACATATGTATTTTATCAACACCAAAATTGAATTTACTCAACAATTTAAGTCTACATGAAATTTCAAAAATTCCCTAAGTCATCAAATCAAATACTCAAAATATTTCCTAAGTTCAGAATTAAGGATAAAACAAATTTGATATTCCTTAAAAATCATAGACATTCAAAATACATATCTATAAAGCTTTGAAGGGAAAGCAATATATGTGAGGATGCCCTAGACTTAAATTACTACATGTGTATAAACATTAAATTAATGAATGAAGGATTTCAGAAAAAATTTTACAAGAGTTCCCTTTGTAATGTGATCGAAAACCTGTACAATTATATCAAAAGATGAAAACATAACTCAGAAAAATTCGGAAACTATATCACACCAAAGATAATCACATTTATCATGGTAAATAAGTTTCAAACATCAAATACCGTCATGTTTTACTATCAAAATCACATTTTCACCATACTCACAAAGAAGATGCCACCAGAATTACGATCCATGAGTGACTCATGGCTGCACCCGTGATTATCTCATTGATCTCCTTTTCTTCATGTAAAAATTTTCTAAAATTTCCTACATATAAAACAACTTATTAAAAAATTATCTACCAATAAAGATTCATCAATACATGCTACAAAAATTCTTAAAAATCTAAGAAAAATAAAAAAATAATAAAACTAAGAATCACAAAAGTCAGAAATTTGGGTTGCCTCCCAAAAAGCACTTGTTTAAGGTCATCAGCTTGACCATAGTTATGATTAAGGATGTTATGATGGATTAGATAAAATCAAATGCACATCTTCTTCAACTTGTTTGTCCTCAAAATAATGCTTCAAGCGTTGATCATTCACTTTGAAACTTTCTTGCCCTTCCTTTGATATCTCTATTGCGCCATATAGAAATACTCTCTGAACAACAAAGGGCCCTGACCAGCGACTCCTCAATTTTCCTGGAAATAATCTGAGATGCAAATTATACAGTAAAACTTTGTCTCCTTCAAAAAATTCTTTCTTTGAAATTCGCTGATCGGGCCACTTTTTAGCGCGCTCGTTCTATATCCGGGCACTCTCGTAGGTAGAATTCCTGATTTCATCAAGCTCATTCAACTGAAATTTTCTTCTCTCCTCAGCATTTTTTAGGTCATAATTTAGCTTCTTCACCGCCCAATAAGCCCTGTGCTCAATTTCCATGGGTAAGTGATAAGATTTGCCATAAACAATTTGGAATGGAGACATACCTAAGGGTGTTTTGAAAGCTATCCTGTAAACCCAAAGAGCATCGTCAAGCTTTAGCGCCCAGTCCTTCCTTGCCCCTGACACAGTCTTTTCAAGAATCCTCTTTATCACACAATTCGAGACCTTTGCTTGTCCACTCGTCTGTGGATGATATGGTGTAGCAATCTTATGATGTACCCCATATTTCTTTAACAATGACTCGAGCTTGTGTTCTATGAAATGAGAGCCACCGTCACTAATCAAAACTCTGCGAACTCCAAATCTAGGAAAAATTGTCTTCTTAAACATCCTGGCTACAACATGTGAATCGTTAGTGGCTTCAGCAGATGTCTCAACTCATTTAGATACATAATCAACGCATAGAAGAATATATTTTTTCCACAAGACATAGGAAAAGGACCCATAAAATCTATACCCCAAACGTCAAAAATCTCAACCTCTTAGATACCGTGTTGAGGAAGTTCATTCTTTCTAGCAATATTACCAGCTTGCTGGCACTTATCACAAGATTGGATAAATTTCCTAGCATCACGAAAAATTGTCGACCAATAAAAACCTGATTGGAGAACTTTAAATGCTGTTTTTGATGCACTGGCATGCCCTCCATAAGGAGAAGAATGATAGTGAGATAGCACATTGGGAATCTCTTCCTCTGGCAAACATCTCCTGAACAAGCTATATGCGCATCGTCGATATAAATATGGTTCATCCCAGAAAAAATGTTTAACATCTTATTTGAATTTCTTCTTCCCTTGAGATGTTAGATCAGGAGGCATAATGTTAGACACAAGAAAATTTATAATATCTGCATACCATGGTGTCTCCTATCTTATAATAGCAAAAAGATACTCTTCTGGAAAAGAGTCATTGATTTCTAAATCTTCCTCTATGTCTTTCTCCCTGGTTAGTCTAGACAAATGATCCACCACTAAATTCTCTGCCCCTTTCTTGTCTCTTATCTCAAAATCAAATTCTTGTAGGAGCAATATCCATCGAATCAATCTGGGTTTTGCATCTTTTTTGCTCACCAAGTATTTTAATACCCCATGATCTGTAAAGACAACAACTTTAGAGTTAACAATATAGGAGCGAAATTTATTAAAGGCAAAAATAATGGCTAGAAGCTCCTTTTCCGTTGTTGCATAATTAATTTGTGCCCCATCTAAAGTCTTGCTAGCATAAAAAATGGCATGAAGCTTGTTATCCTTTCGCTGTCCCAACACTGCTCCCACTGCTTGGTCACTTGCGTCGCACATCAACTCATATGGGAGTGTCCAATCTGGTGGTTGCATAATGGGTGCGGAGACAAGGGTCTTCTTCAATTTTTCAAAAGCTTCGGTACAATCCCTGTAAAAAAGAAAATCAACATCTTTAGTCAATAAATTTGTGAGAGGCCTAGTAATTTTAGAAAACTCTTTAATAAATCAATAATAAAATCCAGCATGTCCCAAAAAACTTCGAATTGCTTTGACTGAGGTAGGCAGAGGTAGTCTCTCGATAACTTCAATCTTAGCCTTATCTACTTCTATGCCTCTTTGTGAAATACGATGCCCAAGGACAATTCACTCTTGGACCATAAAGTGGCATTTCTCCCAGTTAAGGACTAAATTCACCTCCTCACATCTCTGCAAAACACGTGACAAGTTAAATAGACAATCATCAAATGAAAAACCATAAACTAAAAAATTATCCATAAACATCCATAATATTTTCAATGAAATCAGAGAAAATGGCCATTATGCATCGTTGAAAAGTGGCCGGCACATTGCACAAACCAAAAGGCATGCGCTTATATGCTAAAGTACCGCATGGACATATAAAGGTAATCTTCTCTTGATCTTCAGGATGAATAGGTATTTGAAAGAATCCTGAAAAACCATTGAGAAAACTAAAATAAGAATTAGTGGCTAATCGTTCAAGCATTTGGTCAATAAAAGGCAGGGGAAAGTGATCTTTCTGGGTGGCCTTATGTAATTTTTGGTAATCGATGCACATGCGCCACCTGGTTACCGTTCTCATCAAAATCAATTTGTTATTCTCGTTTATTACTGTTGTAACTCCTCCTTTCTTTGGAACCACATGAACAGGACTAACTCATTCACTATTAGAAATTGGATATATGACTGTTGTATCCCAACAAGTAACTAGACAGAAACTTATCTCTGGCGTTGCCGCCAAAAGACTTGTTATGTCCAAAAACCTGTTGTGTCCGCAAGTGCACGGATACTCGAAGTAATAAAAAATATCGATCCCACAGAGACCTTGTTTGTCAAGTACCGAATAATTGAGTTTTTACTATCTAGGCAATCGAAACTATGCAAGTGAATTATCGAAAGTTAACGAAAATACCAGAGAGAGAAACTGGGACTAGGGTTTCATCTGCTTTGATTTCTATGACTAGATATGAATAGTAATTCGTCAGTTTAATTTTATCATGATAAAGACATAATTTACTGCATAAAATGATTATCTCACTTTCATGCAGACAACCATGCAGGGACTGATCCTCGCTTTCGCGCAAGATCTATCCCAAGCTGAAAATAAGTAAATCATCCATCAAAGAACTCAAGGATCACTTTCGTGCATCCGAATTCTAAGTGGATCATCTCGAGTGGAATCTCAAGGATCACTTTCGTGCATCCGAGTCTCAACACAAATTCTACTTATGGTTTTTCAATGTTCCGATCCTTGCTTTCGCACAAGATCTTACCGTTTGATAAAATAATTCAATCCTAGATTCTTTTTATCAAACATGACAATTATTATTCTGAAATCAGGAAATAAGAACTAACCTTATTTCTTACAGTGAGTTCCTATTATCCAATTTTAGGGTTCCAAGTTCTCAAGCAAGTCACTTTTCAGTCTATTGCGAAAACTCTAGAATCATGCATGATAATAAGAAAACTATGGAGAATCATAGAGCAATCTATCACATAAGTAGAATCATCATAATAAAATTATTCTAACGAAAATAAAAGTTATCTAGTCATTAAGAAATCAAAGGGAATTACTCCCCCATGTCCCACAAATGGTTTAAGCTAGCATGGAGAAAAGATTACAATAAACCATAGTTTCTAGCGATCGAAAATCGAAAAGAAAGGGGAAGAACGAATAACCACACGGCCGTAATGAAAATTACAGCCGTAATAATCAGCCGTGAACAGTGTTGGCGCTGGTTTCTTCATCGATTTCTCCTCCGATCGAGATCCTTTCGCGTTGAAACTTCTGGGGTATGTTCTCTGGTTCCAGGCGAAGCTTCCCTTTAAATTTCACGGCCGGAGATGCGTTGTACGCTTCTCGGCAGCGAAACCTAGGTCAGCGGCGTGAAAGTCGATTTCTCCTTTGTCAGTGGATGAAATTTAGGGCTTTTGGTGTCTCCTCCTTCCTCTTGTCGAAAGCTCCCTTTTTGCTTCTTACAGCTTTTGATTTAATGGTATGGATCGTCCGCAATCGATCCCGCAAAAATCGGACTCCAATTTGACCATGAAAATCACGTCTCCAGGTTGTAATTACAGCCGTAAAAATGATTACGGCACTGCCGTAATTTCAGTTGAGTTCTCGGGTGGAAATCTGTCAGGAATTACGGTACCGTGAAATCCATTACGGCAGTGCCGTATTTTCAGCTGAAGTTTCTGGTCGGAAAGCGCTCCAAATTACGGCCCGTAAAAATCTTTACGGTAGTGCCATAATTTCTGAAAATCTTTCTGGATGAAAATTTTCCAAATTACGGCAGTGCTCTGATATTATGGTAGCCATCAAAATTACGGTACCGTAATATAGATTACGGTCATGCCGTAATTTGGTCTAAAGCTCCAATCTTCATGAAATTTTTCATGTAATATCTTCTTGATGGTGGGAACTCATCCTTGCATCTGTATTGCTTGAAAACGCCTAAAAATCGTGCCTTTTTGCCTAAAAATTATCAAAAACCAAAAAGAGTGTAGATTCCGCAGAATTTGATAAAAAAAGGCATAAAAATGAGCAAAGGTTTATGAATTTGACACAAAAAGATATATGAAATAGCATGAAATTTACTATAAATTTCAGTGTCATCAATGACCCCAGCATCCAGCAACTTCAGGACTTCCTTTTTTACCACCTCCTTCATGACGGGATTCAATCGGCATTGATACTCTATGGAGGGTTTGTGATTTTCCTCAAGAAAAATTCTGTGCATACATAAAGAAGGGCAATTCCACGTATATCATCCAAAGAATATCCAATTATCTTTCTGTGCAGTCGAAGCTCATCAAGTAGTTTTTTTGCCTGAATTTGATCTAAACCCGCGCTGACAATCACTGGGTATGTAGAGTCTTCCCCCCAAAAATTCGTACCTTAATTTCGGTGGGAGTGATTTGAGTTATAATTTATTTGTCTTCAGTGGTTCAGGTTTTACCAGAATAAGTCTCTCAACTTTGGCTTTATGTGGCTTGATTGTTAGTTTTGAATCCATAATCTTTGCATAGACCTGAGCTTCCTCTTTGATATCTTCTCTAACCTCTTCCTTGACAAGGTACACCTCCAAAGAATCTATTTCTTTCTTCAGAATTTCTTCATTTGTCTCCAACTCAAATGCGTCAACATTAAAACAAGAATCTGCAAAAGAAGATTTTTTTAGAGAAGAGGAAAGATCAAAATCAATATTATTCTCACCAATATTCAGAGTCAATCTACCTCTTTTCACATCTATTACAGCGCCTGTAGTAGCTAAAAACGGTCTCCCCAAAATAATAGGCAACTTAATGTCTTATTATATTTCCAATACCACAAAATCTGCAGGTATGAAAAATTGACCCACTTTAATAGGGATATTTTCCAAAATCCCTACGAGGCGTCGAACAGATCTATCAGCTAGTTGTAGTGAGATAGTGGTTGGCTTCATGTCACCCATGTCGAGTTTCTTACAGATTGACAAGGGCATCAAGCTCACGCTTTCGCCCAGGTCACATAAAGCTCCTTCAAAAGACATGTCAGCAATCTGACAAGGAATTGAGAAGCTCCCTGGATCTTTTAACTTTTGAGGTATCTTATTTTGAATTATCACGCTGCATTCCTCTGTAAGTGCCACAGTCCCATATTCCTCAATTTTGTACTTGTTGGATAGTATGTCTTTCAAAAACTTCGCATATGTAGGCATCTGTGACAAAGCATTAGTGAAAGGAATGTTAATGTATAACTTTTTCAATACCTCCAGGAACTTGCCAAATTGCTTATCCAGCTTCGCCTTGGCTAGCCTTTGAGGAAAAGGGACGGGTGGAACATATGCAGGGGGTCCCACATAAACTTCCTCTTTCTCCTTTTCCTTTTCCATAGGTTTTTCCTTATCAGGCAGGGATTCTTCAAGTTGCTTCTCGTCAACTACAGGTGTGGACTCTTCATCAGGCATCTAGGGCTCATCCAACTGCTTACCACTCCTTGTGGTTATTGCACTACACTGCTCTCTAGAATTCTCCTCTAGTTGACTTGTAAATCTCCCCGTCGACCCATTAGAGGCACTCGCCTGCTGAACTATTTGGCTCTTCAACATCTTGTTGTGGTTTGTCAATACATCCACACAAGATGTCAGATGCTTAATAGCATCAGAGACGTCCTCATTGTGCTTCTTCTGAGCGACAACAAATCCTTCCAAAAGAGACTCCAAGTTAGACTTCTGGGGCTGTCCAAATTGCCTGGATTGAAAGCCTAGTAGCGGCCTATTATTCTGCTGATTGTATTGTGGAGGAACTTGCCCTTGATTGTTCTTAAATGATAGATTTGGGTGGTTCCTCCAACCTAGATTATATGTAGCAGAATAAGGGTCGTTCACCTGCCTTTGATTGAAGTTCCCTAAAGCGTTGACTTGCTCTTGACAGGAATCATCTTGTGATGAAGCTAAGACTTGACAATCAGATGAATTATATCCTAAAACACCACACACTTCAAAAGAAATAGCATTAACCGCAACTGAGGTAAAGTAAAAGAATCTAACTTTTGTGCTAGGGAATCTACCTTCGCTGCTAGAGATGTTAAGGAGTCATTGCTATACTTACCAACATCGGTGGACAAGGTACCTTGCTCATTGGACCAGTGGTTATGATACATAGCCATGTCCTCAAGCAAAGTAGACGCATCCTCCACGCTCTTGCTCATTAAAGCTCCCCCAGCCGCAGCATCCACCATGAGCTTCATGCTATAGTCCAATCCATTGTAGAAGATATAGATTAGGACCCACTTCTCAAGCCCATGGTGAGGAAACATACACTGGAGCTCCTTGAAGCGATCCCATGCATCTTAGAGAGACTCTCCTTCTCGTTGTCCAAAGCATGTAATCATGTTCCTTAGCTGAACTGTCTTGCTCGGTGAAAAATATTTATTCAGAAAAGCTCATGAAAGTTCGTCCCAAGTAGTGATTGATTCAACTGGAAGAGAGTACAACCAAGCTCGTGCGCAATCCCTGAGAAAAAATAGAAAAAGTCTCAGTCTAATTGCATCAGAAGACACACCATTTACCTTAAAGGTGTCACAATATTCTAAAAACACAGTCAGATGAAGGTTAGGATCCTGGTTTGGGGAATCCCTAAACTGGTTTTGTTGAACCATCGTCATTAGTGTTGGTTTGAGCTCGAAATTATTCGCCTCCATATTAGGTCGAACTATACTTGAATTAAAGCCCTATATGTTTGGCAATGCAAAATCCCTCAACGATTGATTGTTCACAGCCATTTCACCTTCCTCAGAAGTCTTTTGAGTTTGGGATTGTAGTCTTCTTCGAAGGTGGAAAGTGTGTTCGATCTCCGGATCTTCAGGAAATAGAGTACCTGTATGTAAAATTCTGGGCAAATAACGTGTAAGTCAAAGTGAAAATAAAATATCAGTAAAATGAATAGAATTAATTAAATACTAAAGCAAAAGAAAGAAAAAAAATACCTAGTCTCTAAACTTATCGATCAAGTCAATATTAACTAGTATATTCCCTGGCAACGGGGCCAAAAACTTGGTGCGTCCGCAAGTGTACGGATTTATCGAAGTAATAAAATAAGATATCGTTCCCAATGAGGATTAGGCGGTCAAGTACTAACTATATGAATCATCTAAATCTAGGATAATCAAGTCGTAGATTGTTTTGAGCTCTAAGTATGAAAAGCAACGGAAATGGTGTTTAGAAGAAATCAAGTTTTGAAAGGTCGGGACTCGAGACTTCGCCACACTGACAATTAAGAATCTTTACAAAAATAACTCTTTGAACAAAAAATTATGATCATGAAAGAAATTTTTCCTACAGTACGGATTATCTCCTCTCGAAGCGTAACTCGGTATCTAACTATGCTAACTCTCTACTCTCGTGACAGTTAACGTACTTAGACCCATTAAGTTCTATAAAAAACCTTGTAAAACATTCAAATGAATCCAAACTACTCCCGTGATTGGATTCGTAGGTGTGAAAAGAATAGCTCCGACGTTGCGATTGACCTCCCAGTCCTTCTCGCAACGTATAAGACACAATATACTTGGCTAGAGTAAACTACGGATTAAATACAATTCTAATCAAATCATGATAAAATAATCATAGCAAATAGTAAAAATATAGTTTTTACATCATAATTGTCAGCAGGCTATCCCCCTAAATCCCGAAATAAGAATTCCTCGCTCATGTTCTTAATTAACAGCATATGTATTGTATGAACAAGCATTAAATCCTCATGAAATTACAAGAATTTCACTAAGAAATTGATTAGTAAAGCTTCCCCTCGATCTAGAGATGAAGAGGAGGTGATCAATCTTCTCTTTTGCATGAAATCTCGTTGGAATTCTGCTCTGGAACCAGTTCTTGCCCTAACATTCGCCGCCCATTTGTGTTCGTCTGAAAAGTCCTCCTTAACCCTCCAAAAATTGAACCTTTTATACTTTAATCAGTCCGGAACCCTTCAAGGAACGAATTTGGAGAGTTTGGATCAAACCCAATTTGATTTGGAGTCGAATTGAGTGAAAAACTCGAAGGGGCAAAAACTTTCACGACCAGTAATATGTTTACGGCTGCGGCCGTAAATGTTTTTGTGCATAAAGCTTCTTGTACACAGAAAGTTTCACGGACCGTGTACGATTCACGGCCTCACTCGTGAAAGTTTCTGTGGACTTTTTAACTTAGTTGTTTTTCACCCTTCGAACACCAAATTTACGGCCGGCCGAAATAATTATGGCCAAGGCCGTAAAAATTGTGTTCTTCATCATTTTGACTCTAAATTTGACATGCAACCTCGTAATCTCCTTGGGAATCATGCTATGCCTTCAGAACTTGCAAAATCCATCATTTTTGTGTCATTTTATCTACATTTTCATAAAAACCAAGGAAAGTGAAGATTATATGCCAAGTGAAGCAAAAACATTAAAAATTGCATAAAATCATCCAATTAAGCCCAAAATATCATATAAAATATAGGCAAAAACATGATGTAAATGCAACGCATCAGCTGCCCTTGTTCGTGCTATGCTTAAAATTGCTCGCTAAAAAGGTTAGTGAGTTACATTAACATAGATTGGGTGTCGTTGTTCTTCTTCTTCGGTGTTGCCCCGAAACAAATTCACTACAATTTTTGCATCATTTTCTCGTGGCTTCTCATTGTTATTCTTTTTATCATGCATTTTTTACTTCCCTCATCTCAAGACCCTCTCACATTTTTTCGATCATTGTCCCATTATCCCTAGAGGACAGAACTAAGGACTCACCCAATTATAGATGCTAATCATCTAGTTAATGTCCAAACATCATTGAGGTCAATATTAAATTCCACCAGTGTCATGCAGTTTGTTCTTATCTCCAATTGTGGTTTCTTTGTGACATGAGTTCTGTGAATCTGTCTTAACCCTTGCTTACTATAAGTAAATTTTTTTATTTTTAAACTATCACCTTTTCTCTTCTTAAATGATACATCTTTATACTAAAACCCACCCTTTTAGTATAATCATTATAAAATTTATAGGCATCATCGTCACTGGTAAAGGTCATACCAACCATAGGAACTGCAGATGAGTAGCACGGTCACTCATTTATATCTGGTGCAATAAGGTCAATTTCCTCCCTTTCCTCTTGTACTGATGAAAAATGTTTAATTTCCTCCTCTTCCTCTCTTATGGATGGATTAGGTTTACTTCCCTCCTCTTCCTTTTCCACTTCCACATTGTTCGGATCAAACTCTGGTTCAAGTTCAAGTTCTTCATTAAACGCCCACTCCATATGATTATTGCATGTTACCCCGATTTTTGCTTTATCCATAATGTCTAAGTAGTTGTCTATGTTCAATAAAAGTTTTATTAATAGAAGAAAAATTAAGTATTATCCATGATAAAAGATGAGCTATCCACGTTAAATAAAGACTTTAGTAGATAGAATAGACTCTATCCACTATAAAATAGACTTTCTCAATAATAACATAACCTCTATCCGCGAAAACGTAGAGCCCATCCACGATATCATGATTATATCCATAATAGCATAGAGCCTATCCACTATAATATAGAGTCCATCCACTATAATATAGAGTCTATCCACTATGAAATAGAGTTCATCTACCATAGCATAAGCTCTATCCATGATAAGGTAGAGCCTATCTATGGTAGGATAGACTGTACCTACTATAAAATATTTTTTATCCACAATAGCATAACTCTATCCACTATAGCATAAGCTCTATCCATGCTAAGGTAGAGCCCATCCACAGTAGGATAGACTATGTCTACTATAAAATAGAGTCTATCTACAATAGCATAACTCTGTCTACCATAGCATAAGCTCTATCCACAATAAGATATAGCTCATCCATAGTAGGATAGACTATGTCAACTATAAAATAGAGTCTATCAACGACAGCATGACTCTATCCACCATAACATAAACTCTATCCCAGGTAAGGTAGAGCCCATCCACGATAGGATAAACTCTATATACTATAAAATAGAGTCTATCCATGATAGCATAAGCTTTATCCACGCTAAGGTAGAGCCCATCCACGATAGGATAGACTCAGTCTACTATAAAATAGAGCTTATCCACGATAGCATGACTCTATCCACTATGAAATAGACTCTATCCACCATAGCATAGACTCTATCCACCATAAAATATATTACAACATTATATGAGTTAAATCATACCACTAGATGATTTCTTCAATAATTTCTTAGAATACCTTCTCAATTAGACAGCATCCTCTAGCTTTGATTCCAAAGCAAGAAGGAGACTTGGTTAACTTTCTATAAGCAATTAACGAATAGCTGCACATTTTTACTGATTTAACATGTTACCTGCTATGACGCTAAGGAAAAAAAATGCAACCCTGAGGAAGAAAAAAAATACTAAACTCTAGGATCTTCAACGAGAGGTCGGTGAGGACTAGGAAAATCATAGGTTCGGTGAAAGATGAGAGAGTAAGAAAGCAGGAGCTAGGAGTGAGAGAAAAAGAGTGTGAGTTAATGCAATTTTAAATTTAACAAGAGTTAACTGTATTGTCGAGCAAATGGGTGTTAAGAGCGAATTTCCTAAGCGGGGTGGGGCGCTAAGCAGGGCGCCCTCCTCCACCGCCTGTGTTTTGTGGGGATTCGTGCATATCTGCATAACACGAATCCTCATGTGTTTTGAAGGGATAGGATGATCCATTTTTTTTTATTTTAAGCAGCCCCCTTAGCTTTACCCTCTGTTTCCTTGGAGGGAAGGAAAATTATAAGGAAAGAAAAACTGCAAGGAAAGAAAAAAGTCCATCATTCTATTTCCTTTGTTTCCTTGAGAGGAAGGAAAAGAAGAAGGAAAATTATTTATTATATTATTTTTAAAACTTATTTTATATCAAATTATAAAAGTGAGACTTGAGTATAATGCAAACCTAATAATAATAAACTTCATACATAACTTCAATAATTTTTTAAAAAAAATAAAATTAATTTGGATATACATTTGCTATACCTATTATTCCAAATCAAGAAAATGCCTATAATCTTTTCTACATTTTATTATTATTATTTATCCAAAGAATTTTACTTTCACTTGAATAAAGTTAACCGAATTCTCAAAAAAATTTTACTCGTGTACAATTTATAAAAATAATTGATCTAAAGAGTGTTCAACTATGAATAGTTAAGGCACCACTATCGCTTTTATTCACTATACAGTAGCACAAACTCAAATTAGAACATAGAGAAAGACTACATTAGGATGTAACACAATAATCATGCATCAATTCAATTGTAAGTTGTTTGTCAGGCTCAACGATCCCACCAACAATTTGCAAGTTTATTACAAGATGACCAGTAAACTATTTGTTTTGCCAAGTGTGAAATAGTGTCCCACTCAAGGATTTCAATCCATCTCTTCTTGGCTTTGCCGAATGAACTAGCTGATTGCCTACATCTTCTTGGCTTTCTCCATTCACTCTAGATGCTGTGGAAACTGAAGAAAATTCTGACTCAGGAGATCTTCTACAGCGACATGATTGAATGTATGCAACAGATCCACCAGCCATTAGAACAGCTGAGGCTACCACCAATGTCCTTCTGCTTGGTACCAACATCATATCATCAATGATTATAAAAGACTAGAAGCTAAAATACATAGCAAAAATATGGAGGAAGGAGTTTATTAGGAAAAGGTAACTATAAACTAGCTCAGCCAATTTGGTCGAGAATGATTTTCAAGGGAACAATGAACCAAAATCAAACATGTTGTAGTAAAAGGAGAAAGATAAGCCTTCTCATGTTCTTCCTTGAACAATATTCTCAACTTCGCCCAATTACTTCAAATGCCATACAAAATATCAATATCAGCCTTTTATTTCTCCAATACATAATATTTCAAATACCATATAACATATTAATATCCTACCAACAAGTAATAATATCCACAATGAAATAACAATATCCAACAACATACAAAATGCCAATAATGGTTTCAACAACAAGTACTATTATCTAACACCAAATAACAACATCCAACAAGTAACAAAATTCCAACAATTGTTTTAGATACAACATGCTCCTAATTCAACACCATCCAACATCAATGGTTTCAAGTTTGAGTGGAACCATACAAAATATCATGAAAACATACAACCATCAACATGATATAATCTAAAGAGAGTAACAAGCCTCGAACACTCCAGGAGTCAACCCATCATCTCATTCACGAGGGCAAGCCGAACATTCTCATGAACTAAGAAGAAAAGCTCTGTACTCTCTTGACTACTTCCAATTTTGAGATAAGCACGGAGTATACGATCGGGTGGAACTCCAATTTTGTACAGCTCTTCATATATTTCTTTTTTTGTGTATTTTGGTGCAGATTGCTTCTGTACTTCATTACTCTCTTTCATGCACTCAAGTAGTTCATCTAACTTCAGATTTGTCTCTTGCAATGTAAGAGCTTCAAGTTTTCTCTTATTCGACTTCGATGATGTTGAAGTCTCGCTAGGTGACTTAAACGATGGCCCATCAGATGGGCTTGTCAATTCAACATCTTCACCTGACGGATGCTGAGCGGTAGGCATATACTCCATTGCTTCATCATTTGTAGGGTCATTGGCTTGTTCACTATCTTTCATCAATGTGTTAACATGATCCCTACAAGTACCAACCATATTACCAATAGCTCGAACTTTTGAAAACAATTCTTCTAGTTTGTCGTAGTTATATACTGGAGTAGTTCTCCACTTCCTCATGTGATGATTTGCCTGCAAATATAAAAATTCACATAAGTACATATAAAAATTGAAATAACTTTTCAATGTTTTGATCCAATTTTTTAGGTAATCTTTAGTCAACAGAACCCCAAATTTCTCCAAACATATGGTTAGCATATTTTTGTATACTACTAAGGTAAAAGTACCTTCAACCCTAAAGCCTTTTGCCTGTTGTTCTAGCATCGCATCTACGAAGACATTGTAATATATCAAATCTATTATTAAGATAACATACCTTGAAATAAGGGTAGAATCTATTAGTATTGTATATCTCCAGAGCAACAACATCACCATCAAGTTGCTTGATAAATTGCTCATGTAAGCTAATGATAGCTCTTAATACCTCATGAAAGTGATAACTAATACTTCGAGAACCACGATGAAAGAAGAAACATAGTTCTTGATATTTGATATTATGAGATACCAAATACAAAAACTTTGCCACTTTTTCCACAATTGAACAATTTTTGGTATCTCTTCCTAATCCTCTAGCTTGCAATATCTCACACAAATGCACAAAGGCATGTACTCTCATTCATAAGATGCTATGACATAATTATGGAACCCTAGCTCTAATTATGCCTAAACAAGATGACTGCTATATTCACCCAAGCGAAGAATGTGAAGTTGAAAAATACAACTGCATTCTTATAATAAAAAGATGAAACAAGTACAACTACATATGATAGTGTCAAGATAAGCTGTCTCCCTCAAAGAAGAACTGAAAATAAATTTTAAGAACATAATAGCTAGCACATCCACCTTCTACTAGCTATACAAATAATGAATGCCAAATGTATAGGAACTCATAATCCCTTCATCTACCTATATAGTTAATTAAACTATATTGTGTTTGCTTCTCAAAATTCCAAAATCAAGAATCACATCCTTGTGAGGTGTAACTCAAGTAAATAAATAAATAAAATCTTGTGTGTGTGTAGGATAGACAATGTTGTTGCACATTCCTCTCTCGTGACAAGGCATTCCAGCCAAAATTCCATTGTTATTTCAACATTATGCTAAAATATTTTACATATGGACACTGATTCTAGTTTACGTATTCAAATAATGGGTTTAGGGCAAAAAAGATTCCAAGTTCTAGTTTGCATATTCAGATAAGGGGTTTAGGGTAAAAAAAGTTTATCAGTGGCCAAAAAAAAATCAATCTTACAGTCGGATCTACAAGCAGTGACTTTGGGCCAAAGAAGATCTGGGGCGAGCAACGGATCTGGACAAGCAGCAGATCTAGGGTGAGAAGTGCATCTTAGCCGCAAGTTGTAGCAGAATGATGACACCAAAATTTATAGTAAATTTCGTGTCATTTCCTAAGTATTTTCATGTCATATTCATGCTCTTTTGCTTATTTTTATGCATTTTTATCAATTATTATGAAATCTACACCTTTTCTAATTTTTGATGATTTTCAGGTAAAAAGGCACTATTTTTAGGCGTTTTCAAGCAAATTCAGATGCATGGATGAATTCTCACCATCAAGAAAAGATTATATGTCAAATTTCACGCAAATTGGAGCTTCACACCAAAATACGATAGGGCCGTAATAAAAATTACGGTACCGTGGTTTCACTGCACCTACAGAATAAACCACGGCACTGCCATAATTTCTAAGCACTGCCGTATTTTGGGACGATTTTGTACATAAAGTTTTGCGTAAATTACGGCCCTGCCGTAATGGATTTCACGGGCCATAATCTAGGCTCAATTTCGTACAGAAAGTTTGACGGATTTTACAGTGCCGTCGTAACCAATATTGGGCCTTATTTCGAGTCGATTTTTCACCCGAGAGATTTGATGTAAATACGGCACTGCTGTAATGCGTTTCACGGTACCGTAATTTCAGATGATTTCTGTACTGAGAATTTCTGCTGAAATTACAGCACTGCCGTAATGATTTTCACGGCCGCAATTATGACCCAGACATGCGATTTTTATGAACTGTTTGAAGCTCGATTCTTGCGCGGATCATTGCGAATGATTCAGGTCATCAATTGGAGATCCATAAAAAGGAAAATACTCGTCAGATTGAGGAGAAGAAACATACATGAAAAGCCCTAATTTTTATCGACGATTCAGAGAGAAATCGAGTTCTTCACTATCTCCCTAGGTTTCACCGCCGGGAAGCGTACAGTGCATCTCTGGCCATGAAATTTGAGGGGAAGCTACGCATAGAGGAGGAGAAGATTCCCCAGAAGTTTCAGAATGAAAGGAGATCGATCGGAAGAGAAATCAACAGAAGACTCATCACCGACACTGTTCATCGCCAAAATTACGGCTGTAATTTCCATTACAGCCATGCTGTAAAGTTGTTTTCCCCTTTCTCTTTGATTTCTGATCCTCTGATACTATGGATTAGTGTAATTCTTCAACTATGCTAGCTTAAACTCTTTTTGGGACATAGGGGAGTAATTCCCCTTAATTTCTTAATGACTAGATTATTTCTACTTTCGTCATGATGATTTTACTATGATAAATCTACTTATGTGATGATTGCCTTTAATTCTCCATAGATTCATATTGTTAGCACGTTTTATAGTTTTTACAATATGAATTGAAAAGTGATTTGCTAAGAACTTGGAACCCTAAAATTGAATGTTAGGAACTCATCGTAAGAAATTAGGTTTGTTCTTATTTCTCAATTTTAGAAGTTTAATGTCATGTTAATAATCTGAATCTAGGATTGAGTTATTGTAATAAACATGACGATACTGTGAGAAATCAAGTATTAGATTGTTGGAGAACCTTAAGTAAAACTTGTGAAAATTATAGTATGAAAGTATGTAATTTTCACTTGAGATGATTGATTTAGAATTCAGATGCATGAAAGTGATCCTTGAGTTCTTCATCAATGATTTACTTATCTTCGGTATTGAATAGATCATGCATGAAAGTGAGGATCGGTTCTTTGTAAATTATCTGCGCGGAAGTGAGATAATTTCTTTATAAAGTAAATTATATCTTTATCATGATAAAATTTGATTGACGAACATCTATTCATATCTAGTCATGGAAATTAAGGTGGATGAAACCCTAGTCCCAGTTTCTCTCTCTGACATTTTCGTGTAGCTTTCGATAGTTTGCTTGATATTTTCGACTGCCTAGTTAGTGAGAAATTGATTATTTGGTACTTGACAAATGAGGTCTCTGTGGTTTGATATCTTAATTATTACTTCGAGTATCTGTGCACTTGCGGACGCAACAAGTTTTTGGCGCCGTTGCCGGGGACCTTGGTTTTTTTTTTTCAATATTGAAGATATTGAAAGTATTGCTAGGCTAGGTTTTGTTTATTTCCCATTTATGTTCTATCTTTCTGTTCTTTTCTGTTTACTTGGGTTATTTGATCTATCTGCTTTAGACTACACAGGAAATTCAGATCTGATAGCAGACCGGAGATCACTTAGGGACTATGCAGCCCCTAACCCACAGGGGATACACTTTAGCATTGTCAGACCAGCTATTGAAGCTAATAATTTCGAGATAAATCCTGCTTTCTTGTCTATGATCCAGCAGAATCAGTTTGGAGGATCACCAATTGAAGATCCTTATCAACATTTATATCTTTTTTTTGAATATTGTGACACCATTAAAATTAATGGAGTTTCTGATGATGCATTAAAACTAAGATTGTTTCATTTTTATCTCAGGTACCGAGCGCGTTCTTGGCTACATTCTCGACCTACCGGTACCTTCACCACATGGGAACAACTATCAAATGCTTTCTTGATGAAGTACTTTCCACCCGACAAAACCATCCAGTTGAGAAACCAAATTACAAGCTTTACACAGAAGGATGGTGAATCATTTAGCGAGGCATGAGAGCGTTTCAATGATTTACAATGGAAGTGTCCTCACCACAGCCTTGAAAATTGGGTTTTAATTCATATATTTTATAATGGCCTACTTTATAATACCCGTCTGATTGTTGATGCTGCTGCAGGAGGAGCCCTCATGAGCAGAACCATTGAAGATCCTTTCACCTTATAAAGTAGCCCTCATGGCCTACTTTATAATACCCTTCTATCCCTGAACCATAACCAATGGGCTCATGAAGAAGGAATGCTATATTGTCATCAACATGGTAAGAATGAGAATGAGGGATGGCAAACCTTGACTGAAGAGGTAAATTCTTTTAGTGTAGAGTCCATGCTTGAGAAGTTTATGGCTAGTCAAAATCAATTAATGACAAATCAAAATAAAGAGATTGAAGATCTTAAGGGATTGGTTAGTCATCTTACCTCTCAAGTAGGATCCTTAGCTACTTACAATAAAACTCTAGAAGATTAAATACTTGAATTAGACCCTAGGGAACACTGTAATGCTATCATTACTAGGAGTGGAAGGTAATTATATGAGCCAAAAGGGAGAGTTGAAGATAAAGAAAAAGAGCCTAGTAATGAACATGATCATGAATTAGACTTAGAAAAATCTTCTGAGCATGAGCAGTCCCAAACTAGTTTGTCATCTCACCAAGTTGATGAACCAGAACATGATGTGTCATGTCAGAATGATATTTCTAAACCTAATTCTCCCTCACCATATAGGCCACCTATACCCTTTCCCCAGAGGTTAGTGCAAGCAAAATTAGACAAGCAATTTGGGAAATTTCTTGATGTTTTGAAAAAGCTTTACATTAACATTCCATTTACTGAAGCTTTATCTCAAATGCCCACATATGCTAAATTTTTGAAAGAAATTTTGTCTAATAAAAGAAAGATAGAGGATTATGGTACTGTTGCTCTTACTGAAGAATGTAGTGCTATTATTCAAAACAAGTTGCCACCGAAATTAAAAGATCCAGGTAGTTTCTCTATATCTTGTTTTATTGGGAGCATGACTTTTGACCAAACCTTATATGATTTGGGTGCTAGTGTGAGTCTAATGTCATTGTCTATTTGTAGAAAATTAGACATGGGAGAGCTTAAACCAACTACAATATCTTTGCAGCTCGCCGATCGTTCAGTTAAGTATCCTGTAGGGATTCTTGAAGATGTGCCTATCCAAGTAGGTAAATATTTCATTCCAGCAGACTTTGTAGTCCTTGAGATGGAGGAAGATGCAAGAATCCTTATCATACTTGGTAGACCGTTCTTAGCCACAGCAGGAGCACTTATTAATGTAAAGAACGGTAAGCTTACACTTAACATTGGGGATGAAATTATTGAGTATGACTTGAATGAGGCCATGAAAAACCCATCGAATTCTGGAGCTTGTTGTAGTATACATGCTGTAGATGACACTATCTATGATCTTAATGATATGTTTATTGAAACCTCTGAATATGATTCTGATTTAGATTCTGCTCTTGATTCTAAGGTAGAGACCAATTCTGAAATTGATGAATTATTAGACTGCAGTGTTTGTGATAATGAAAAGAGTGAAGAAAGGAAGGCTCCAAAAGTAGAACTTAAAGCTTTACCTGATAACCTTCATTATGAATTTCTTGGTCCTGATTCTACTTACCCTGTTATTGTTGATACACAGCTTGGAAAAAGGGAGACAGATTTGCTTCTCAAAGAATTAAGGATTCATAGAAAGGTAATTGGTTACACAATTGATGACTTAAAGGGAATTAACCCCTCTTTTTGTATGCACGGGATCTTGATGGAAGAGGAACGCAAGCCACATGCAGATTTTCAAAGGAGACTTAACCCCTCTATGAAAGAAGTTGTGAAGGAGGTTTTGAAATTACTTGATGCAGGTATTATCTATCTTATCTCTGATAGTAAATGGGTAAGTTCTGTACATTATGTTCCTAAGAAAGGAGGGGTAACTGTCATGAAAAACAAAGACAATGAATTAATTCCTGTTAGAACTGTTACTAGTTGGCGCATGTGCATAGGTTATAGAAAATTGAATGTTGCTACTAGGAAAGACCATTATCCCTTACCTTTTATTGATCAAATGGTTGAAAGGCTTGCAAACCATTCTCACTTTTGTTTCTTAGATGGATACTATGGATTTTTCTAAATTCCTATACATCCTGATGACCAAGATAAGACCACTTGCACTTGCCTGTATGGTCCTTTTACATATAGGAGAGTGCCTTTTGGTCTATGTAATGCACTTGCTACTTTTCAGAGATGCATGATGGCTATTTTTCTGATTTTATTGAGGACTTTATGGATGTATTTATGGATGATTTCTCAGTATATGGTTCTTCTTTTGTTGATTATTTGGCTAATTTATCTCGAGTTTTGCAGCGGTGTGAAGAAACTAACCTTATGCTTAATTGGGAAAAATGTCATTTCATGGTTAGGCAAGGGATAATTTTGGGGCACTTGATTTTAGAAAGAGGGATTGAAGTTGATAAAGCCAAAGTTGAGGTGATAGATAAATTAGAGCAACCCACTACAATGAAGGAGGTCTGAAGCTTTCTAGGACATGCAAGTTTCTACCGGCGATTCATCAAGGATTTCTCTAAACTTGCTAGACCTCTTACAAATTTACTTTGTAAAGATGTTTAATTTTCTTTTGATGAAGATTGTTTATTTGCTTTTCAGGAACTAAAGAAAGCTTTGGTTTCAGCACCTATCATTCAGCCCCCAGATTGGGACTTGCCCTTCAAGCTTGTGTGTGATGTCAGTGATTATGCAATAGTAAAAGTTTTGGGACAGAGAAAGGAGAAAAAGCCTTATATTATTCATTATGCTAGTAGGACTTTGGATGAAACATGTAGGAATTACACTACCACTGAGAATGAACTTTTACACTGTGTTTAGCAGGGCGACGGAAAGTAGCATGGATGGAAAACTAATTTTTTTTGTGTTTAACAGGGCGGATTTTTTTTGTGTTTAACAGGGCGGACGGAAATTAATGAAAGGAAAACTGGAAGGAAATTTATCCATCTTTCCTTCCAAATTTGATATGTTCTGTTTTGGACAGATACACGAACAAACGCTGCGTGCCTCATATTCTCACCCAGCAGCACGCCCGAAGAAACCCTACGCTGCCGCCCTTCTTCGTTGCCGCCGCCTTCATCGTCATTGTTGCACGAAGAAACCCTACGTCCACGTCCACGTCCACGTTGTCGCCGCCGCATGAAGAAACCCTACGTCCACATCTTCATTGCTGCCTTCTTCGTCGCCGTCGCCCTTCTTCATTGCCACCGCCTTCTTCGTCGTTGCCGCCCTTCTTCGTTGCTACTGCCTTCTTCGTTGCCGCTGCCGCCTTTCTTCGTTGCCCGTCGATCTTCATTGCTGCCTCCGATCTTCGTTGCCTCCGCCTTCATCAAGTGTTTTTTGTCCTAATGCATACTATGAATTTGATTACCTTCTCAAATGCTGGAAATTTGATGCATCTGACAAATTTCTAAACAAACCCAAATGCTGGAAATTTGATGCATCTGACAAACATCTAAACAAACCCAAATGCTGGAAATTTGATTACCTTCTCAAGTTGCTACGATGATGCATCTGGCTCTTCACTTCTTTTTGCAACTATAATCCTCATGATCTAACTTAGGTTCATTAAAAATTGTTTCCAATATTTCTCTAGATGGAGTGACGGTTAACTGGATGTGCTTACTCATTAAAAATTTGATTACCTTCGTCGTCTGGTTCTTCACTTCTTCATTATGTACTTGTGGTTGTAATTTGAACTTATGTTACATTATGTTATGTTTTTATTTTTTGATAGTATACGATGAGTAAGAGAACCAAGACAGGTGAAAGTTCAAAACGAGAAAACATCAAATGGACCGATGAAATGGATACTGTTTTTATTGATGCGATGCTGGAGCAACAAATGCGAGGCTCTAGGGTAGATGGGACATTTACATCGACCGCTTACAAGAATATGGTGGCCATAATTGAGGAAAAATTAGACATAAATTTAACGAAAGATCACTTGAAAAATAGATTTAAAACATTTAAATGTAATTTCAGTATCTGTCATAAACTTTTTAAAACAAAAGTGGCATAGCATGGAATAGTCAAACAAAGATGTTTGAAGCTGATGATGTTGTGTGGGATAACCTTATAAAGGTACATTAGTTAAAATTTATTCATTTATGTTCTCTTTTGTTATGTGCATGGACTGATTAAGTTTTTGTTTCTATAAGCTAATTCTAATATGAAGAAGTGGAAGACCACTCCAGTCTACAATTATGATAAGTTGGAAGATCTTTTTTCCAAAGATCGAGCTACCGGGGCCTTTTCAACCACGTACGGGGAATGTATGAAGACATCTGTAAATGAAAACCACATAAATATTGAGGATTTTGATGTTATTGGTGCGTCAACACCAACTGAAGTGCCAAGTCCTTCCATCCATGGACTAATGAATGCTAATGATTCTAAATCATCTCGGAGCACCAAGAGGAAGTGTACATCTGCAGCGGCTACAACAGATGATACAAAATAGGAACTTCATGAAATGGTAAAGTGCATGAAGGTGTTGGTTGATCACACAATTGATCCTCATCAAGTTATTGAGCTAGAAAATGAGCAAGAGAAAAAGAAAGAGCATGAGAAGACGATGGACCTTTCAAACTTATATGAAGAGCTGGAAAAGATTGGGGTGCCACAGCATAGGCTAGTGCGTGCTTATGTGATGCTGGGACGTGATAAAGATGCAGCCAAACTATTTTTCTCTACACCACCACATGCTTATTTATCAGTGCTAAATGAACTAATGGAGGATTGATGTTATTTTGATATTGTGGACATTTGATGTTATTTTGATGTTGTGGACCTTTCCTTCTTATTTTGGTTACATTGTGATGTTACTTGTATGTTGTACTATTTTAATGGTGTGAACTATGTTATTTGTATGTTGTAATGTTATTTTGATGGTGTGGACATGTGTATTTTGGTTAACTATATTTTCAGGATGCTACATTGTCCTCTTTTCGCAATGTGTATTTTGGTTAACTATATTTTGGTTAACTTGTATGTTATATTTTGGTTAACTATATTTTGATGGTGTAGACATGTGTATTTTGGTTAGGATACTTATATGGGTTGAGTGACTTGTAGCCAATATATAATATTTTTTAATATTTTTTAAAAATATTTAATATTTTTTATTATTTTTTAAAAATATTTAATATTTTTTATTATTTTTTAAAAATATTTAATATTTTTTAATATTTTTTAAAAATATTTAATATTTTTTAATATTTTTTAAAAATATTTAATATTTTTTAATATTTTTTAAAAATATTTAATATTTTTTAATATTTTTTAAAAATATTTAATATTTTTTAACTCATTTTATAATATATAATAATAAATAGTTATTTTATATGTTATTTAAGAATATTTATATAGTATGAGTATAAAAAGAAAAACAATGGGTGACTATAACAATCCTTTTAATTTTCTTTCCCTCTTACTAAATATAAAGAAAAAAATATTTTTTATTTTTCTTTCCTTCTTATTTTCTTTTCTTTCCTATTTTCCTATCCTTTTCAGTTTCCGTCTGCCCTATTAAACATAGTGTTTGCCTTTGATAAATTTAGATCATACTTGATTAACTCAAAAGTGGTGGTGTACACTGATCATGCAGCTGTGAGGTACTTAATGCAAAAAAAAGGATAGTAAACCATGCTTGCTCAGATGGATTTTACTCTTGCAGGAGTTTGATTTGGAAATTAAAGACAAAAACGGATCAGAAAACTTTGTTGCAGATCATCTTTCGAGGATAATGGTGGATACTAAAAAGAATGATATAATCAATGATTCCTTCCCTGAAGAATAACTCTTGGCCATTGAACAAATCAGAGCCCCATGGTATGCTGACATAGTGAATTACCTAGTAGCTAATGTTCTTTCTCCTGAACTAAATTACCAAAGGAAGAAAAGATTCTTGGCTGAGGTAAAGCACTATTTTTGGGATGAGCCTTATGTGTTTAGAAGATGTGTATATGGTGTTTTTAGAAGATGTATACTTGAAGAGGAAATCACAGATATATTGTTTCAGTCTCATCGATCTTCTTATGGTGGGCACGCTAGTACTGAGAAAACTGCTTTCAAAGTTTTGCAATCAGGATTTTACTGGCCTTCAATTTTTAAAGATGCTAGAAACTTTATCTTATCTTGTGATAGATGTCAAAAGACAGGTAACATTAACAGAAGATATGAGATGCCATTGTCCACCATTCTTGAGGTTGAGATATTGATGTCTGGGGGATTGATTTCATGGGACCCTTTCCATCTTCTGGAGGTAACAAATACATACTTGTGGCGGTAGATTATGTTTCAAAGTGGGTTGAAGCTCTTGCTTCTCCTACTAATGATTCCAGAGTTGTTGTTAAACTATTCAAAAAGATTATCTTTCCAAGGTTTGGAACACCACGAGTAGTGATTTGTGATGGAGACTCACATTTCATAGAACATAAGTTCTCAGCCTTGCTTAGAAAGTATGAGGTAAATCATAGAGTTGCAACACCTTATCACCCCCAAACAAATGGACAAGTTGAGATATCAAACAGAGAAATAAAGGGAATTTTGGAAAAGATAGTGTCACGCACAAGGAAAGATTGGGCATTCAAACTTGATGATGCACTTTGGGCCTACCGGACTGCTTTTAAAACATCAATAGGTATGTCTCCCCTTTCAATTGGTTTATGGTAAATCTTATCATCTACCTGTAGAACTTGAGCATAAGACGTTCTGGGCAATCAAAGCACTAAACTTTGACTTAAAGAACGCGGGTGAAAAACGGAGGTTACAATTGAACGAGCATGATGAGATTAGACTCTCCGCATACGAAAATGCAAGAATTTATAAGGAGAGGACTAAGAGATGGCATGATCGACATATTTTTAGAAGGGATTTCTAACCAAGTGACTTTGTTCTTTTGTTAAATTCTAGATTGAGACTTTTTCCTAGAAAACTTAAGTCTCGATGGTCTGGGCCTTTTCAAGTAAAGAAGACTTACCCCTACAGAGCTGTGGACATATGGAGTGAGGAAATAGGAGAGTTTAAGGTTAACAGTCAAAGATTGAAGCATTATTATCAAGAAGAACTGATTGAAGAAAAAGAGAAATATTATCTTAATGAACCACGATCAAATCTGAGTGCAGAACGGTCAAGCTAATGACCTTTAAATTATTGCTTCTTGGGAGGCAACCCAAGCACTCTTTCTTTAGTTCATTCTCTTTTATTTTACTTGGTTTTTATTTTTTCCATTAGAACTGATTTTTCTTCTCTTTTTGTAGGTAAAATTGATTTTTGGTGTAAATTACGGCACTACCGTAATGCAAATTACGGTGCCGTATTTTTCCTAAGTGCACGATTCCTCTGCTGTTTTTGGGATTTCTCACTTGTGTTTTCACCTATCCCTACGCCAACTACACTACCCCCTGAGGACACAGAGGGGATCAGATCAGATGATGACGAGTAGAGTTTTGTGAGTATCTTTTTCCCTTACTTCTTTGTATTTCATTTTCCTTATCTTATTGATGTTTCATGCTTTTATAGGGAGAGATTACTCCTCCAAACTTTTGTATCTGCCATCACTATCTTGCTTACTCTCATTTGACTGCTTAATTATTCGATATAGTTGTATCATATTTTGATATTGATGTTGATTTCGATTGGGTTGTATTACAATTAATGATATTTTACTATTGAGCACCTTGCAGAAATGCATACATGATGACATAATGACTTGTATAATTTTGATCAGGAATGAGTATACTTTTGTTGATGTGATTATTTTGTGGCCTAGTCTATTTCTGAAGAAATTCTTGCTGATAGTATGATTTTCTTGATGGAGAATTTGTTCATGAATGTGATTAAGACTAGACCTATTATGTTGAATTAATTTCTCTAATATATATCTGCCTGATAGAGTTTTTCATTGATTGATGAATAAAATTTTGGGTAAACATGTTGTTTGATGAATTTGATTTAAAAGTGAAATTACTTCATTAAATAAAATTAGCATATGAGTATGATTTTTGAGTTGATATTGATTGATTAATTTAGTTAATGTTCATACTATTTTCTATTTGTTGGGAAGAAAGATTTCATGATCCAAATAAAGAGAGTGATGACTCCCTTACTTGGCACTGTGCAAAATTGGCAATGGTACTAAAGACATTGGTTGAAGTCAAAATGAGAGAAAAAGAAAAAAAAAATCAAGAGAATGACTCCTCGTCTTGGCACCGTGTTGATTTGCGGTGGTACCTAAGTTAAGAGTTGAAGTCCGAAAAGAAAATGCATGTATCTATGTGGGTACATACCTTGGAGAGAAATCGTTTCATATTAACTCCTCTATCTTTGGTAAAATTCTTCCTACTAAAAAGATATGAGTTCTATTACATTGGTTATGTGATTAGTGTACTCTAACTTCGTCACCAGAAAAAAAAGGTGGTAATCGAATTAGAGAATGTGAACGATGTATAAAAGGGAGGAACAAAAAATTATAAGTGGAAAAAGATCTTGGAAACCCTATTCCTATAAACAAAAGTATGATAGTTTTGAACTGAAACTGGATGAAATCTTGAGATTGAGATTCTATTTATTGTATAAGTTGCGAAGTTTTATTTGATTAAGTTGTAGATCTTGAGAATTGAATTCAAAGGATGATATGTCTATTTGAAATTTTATGAAACAATTGGTGAAAAATTTTCATTGGTGATTGTATTTTAGAAATTTATTCTTCACAAGAAAGTCTTTCTCTTTGATCAATTTTTGATTTTGCTTGAGGACAAGCAAAGTTTGAGCCTTATGTATTTGATGACACCAAAATTTATAGTAAATTTCGTGCCATTTCCTGAGTATTTTCGTATCATATTCATGCTCTTTTGCTTATTTTTATACCTTTTTATCAATTATTGTGGAATCTACACCTTTTCTGGTTTTTGATGATTTTCAAGTAAAAAGACACTATTTTTAGGCTTTTTCAAGCAAATTTAGATGCATGGATGAATTCCCACTATCAAGAAAAGATTACATATCAAATTTCACGCAAATTGGAGCTTCACACCAAAATACGGTAGAGCCGTAATCAAATTTACGGTACCATGGTTTCACTGCACCTACAGAACAAACCACGGTACTACCGTAATTTTTGAGCACTAGCGTATTTTGGGACGATTTTGTACATAAAGTTTCGCATAAATTACGACCCTGCCGTAATGGATTTCACAGGTCGTAATCTGGGCTCAATTTTATACAGAAAGTTTGACGGATTTTACGGTGTTGCCGTAACCAATATTACGGGTCATATTTCGAGTCGATTTTTCACCCGAAAGATTTGATGTAAATACGGCACTGCCATAATGCGTTTCACGGTACCGTAATTTCGGATGATTTTTGTACTGAGAATTTCTACTGAAATTACGGCACTGTCGTAATGATTTTGACGGCCGTAATTACGACCGAGACACGCAATTTTTACGGACTATTTGAAGCCCGATTCTTGCGCCGATAATTGCGAATGATCCATGCCATCAATTGGAGTCCGTAAAAAGAGAAATACTCGTCAGATCAAGGAAAGAGACACACACGAAAAGCCCTAATTTTTATCGATGATTTAGAAAGAAATCAAGTTCTTCATCGTCGCCCTAGGTTTCACCGTCAGGAAGCGTACAATGCATCTCCGGTTGTAAAATTTGAGGGGAAGCTGCACATAGAGGAGGAGAAGATTCTCCAGAAGTTTCAGAACGAAAGGAGATCGATCGGAAGAGAAATCAACAGAAGACTCGTCGCTGACACTGTTCATCACCAAAATTACGGCTGTAATGGAAATTACAGCCATGCTATAAAGTTGTTTTCCCCTTTCTCTTCGATTTCTGATCACTATGGATTATTGTAATTCTTCAACTATGCTAGCTTAAACTCTTTTTGGGACATGGGGGAGTAATTTCCCTCAATTTCTTAATGACTAGATTATTTCTACTTTCGTCATGATGATATTACTATGATAATTTTACTTATGTGATGATTGCCTTTAATTTTCCATAGATTCATAATGTTAGCATTTTTTAGAGTTTTTACAATATGAACTGAAAAGTGATTTGCTAAGAACTTGGAGCCCTAAAATTGAATGTTAAGAACTCATCGTAAGAAATTAGGTTTGTTCTTATTTCTCGATTTTAAAGTTTAATGTCATGTTAATAATCTGAATCTAGGATTTAGTTATTGTAATAAACATGATGATACTGTGAGAAATCAAGTATTAGATTGTTGGAGAACCTTAAGTAAAACTTGTGAAAATTATAGTATGAAAGTATGTAATTTTCACTTGAGATGATTAATTTAGAATTCGGATGCATGAAAGTGATCCTTGAGTTCTTCATCAATGATTTACTTATCTTCAGCATTGAATAGATCCTGCATGAAAGTGAGGATTGGTTCTTTGTAAATTATTTGCGCGAAAGCAAGATGATTTCTTTATAAAGTAAATTACATCTTTATCATGATAAACTTTGATTGATGAACATCTATTCATATCTAGTCATAGAAATTAAGGTAGATGAAACCCTAGTCCCAGTTTCTTTCTCTGACATTTTCGTGTAGCTTTCGATAGTTTGCTTGATATTTTCGACTGCCTAGTTAGTGAGAAATTGATTATTCGGTACTTGACAAACGAGGTCTCTGTGGTTCAATATCTTAATTATTACTTCGAGTATCCGTGCACTTGCGGACATAACACAGAACTGGGCAGTGAGTGGGCAAGATGCGACTAATCTACGTCAGTGAGTGGCTGCGAGCTACGGATCTTCAGTGGCGAGCGAGGGGCAGTGGATTTGTAGTGGCGAATGCGAGTGAGAGCCTCTTGTCGCGGATCTTGGTGGCGAGGGGGTGGTGAACTTGCTAGTGGAGAAGAGAAACAAGATGGGAGCGAAAGGCTGCTGGAGAAGACATGAGAATGAAGCTTGGGCGAAAAAAATGACTTTTTGGAGAAGACAGAGGTGAGGTTGGGCGAAAAACACGGTCATTTTTGGCTAAGACAGGCGAGGTTGAGCGAGAAATTGATTTTTCTTCAACTTTTCTGTCCAATTTGGACGGATTAATTTCGATGGAAAACTTAAAAATTTTTCCATCTACTTTTCCACTCAAAGTTTTCCTTCCGTCCAAAGAAACAGAGAAAAACTCATTTTTCTTTTCTTTCCCTCTAGTTTTTCACCTAAGGAAATAGACCTAATAGCATGTTTAGTAGGAAGGAAAGGAGGAGGGAATGGATGGAAAGTTAGAAGGAGAGCTATAAAATCGTGTTTAGTAGGACGGATGGAAATAAAGAAGGAAAAATGGAAGGAAAGTGAGAGGGAAAATAGCCCTGTTTACTTTCTACCCAAATTGGGCGAAAATCTGGATGGAAAGTTAGATTTACCCTTTTCATATCTATTTTTACCCTTTTCTTTTTTATGTCTGCTCTCTCTCTCTTGTGCTTTTCTTGTAATTTTCTTCATCATTATTGTCATCGTTGTTGTTATTGTTATCATTGTTATCGCCATCGCCATTGCCATTATCGTCATCATTGTCGCCGTCATTATCTCTTCACCATTGCCTCTCATCTCTCGTTGTTGTCATTTCACTGTGGCCTCTCATCATCGTTATTGACATAAAAATAAAAAAAAATAGAATATATTTATCAATCTTTTAACTTTCTTTTCATCTAAATAAACACAATAATAAAAAAATCTTATTATTTTTTTTTATTTTTTTATTTTTTTTTATTCTTTTTTCCTCCCTACTAAACACAAGAATCCGTATCGTGATCCTAGGATTTGTGAATTTAGGTCTATTTCTGAATCGTGATCCTAGGTGTCACGCCCCGGTCGGATCGGCCTAAAAACAGCGCTTATCCGTTGTCTTAGGACCGTCCGGCGGAACACCGGAACGCAACGCTCTCTAGGGTTTCCGACCCAAAATTGAAAACCCTAACTCCCCGATTAAATTTTTATCCCCAATTACAAGGTCGCTCAGAAAACCCTAACCCTAATTTATGAAAACAAAATTCCAATTCAAATACCTTCTCGGTCAAAGTTAATTTTGACCCACCACTCGCCGCTCGAATTAATTCGATTTCTTTGCTTACGTCAGCCGCTTGATTGCTGACGTCACCCAATTTCGTTCGCCGCTTCGATTTCGAAATTGCGCCGCCCTACGTCAGCGTCGCCCTGCTGACGTCAGCCAAATCAATTCGATTTCAGCCGCTGGCTTCCGCCTTCCTCGCTTCGCCAGCTGCACGGACGTCGTCGCCGTCCAGTCCCGATCTTCCGCGCCGTCTACGGATGCAAGCCTCGTCGCCTGCGTCCGCGTTTGATGCACGCGGCGTGGAGCTCTGGTCAACATCACGAGTTGACCCAGAGAATTCGCCCGGGCTTTGGTTCTGTGGATTTGGGCTCGGTTGCGGGTCTGGATTTGGGTTTGGGCCGAACCGGTTGAACCGAGGCCTGACAATTCTCCCCCGCCCAATTTGGACATCACTCTCGATGTCTCTAACGGGCGGATCCTGCAGAACCATCGCTCCGATTCTCAACGCCCCGATCCGACACTGCTGCGCTCCCGTGGCAGTGTGTGGAACTACCTGTAGTGATCCAATCCACGGTTGTTCGGTTTCTTCAGCCTCCTCGACTGGATCCTGCGCTACTATTGCCATGAGCTTTTGCTTGCTGGGGCAATCCTTTACCCAGTGAGGACCGCCGCACCAAAAACAACCTTGTGGCTTTTGCTCCCGTCGTCCCGGTGAACCCTTGTTTTGCCGGTGAAAGGGTCTACCCCTCTCTGGAACTCTAGCTCCCGGTGGTGTCCGTGGGGAGCCGCGCTTTGGTGGTGTCCTGGATTTCTTTGGTGGTGCTGGTTTGAAACTTCTGTTATCCACCAAAGATTCAGCCACCGCCGCAGCCGCCCTCCAGTCAACCGGCTCGCGACGTCGGACCTCCGTTTCTGCCCATGGCTGAAGGCCCCGGAGGAAGAAATACCTCCTATCGTCCTCTGCCATGCCTGGAAGCTCCAGCATCAAAGTGGAGAAAGTCCTGACGTACTCCTGGATCGAGCCTGTATGCCTCAGCCGATCCAGTTTGCCACGCGCCTGATCCGCCGAGTTTCCGGGAAGAAACTGCCGCCGCAGTTCCTCACGAAAAGTTTCCCAAGTCTAGCTAGTAGTCCCTGATGTAGAGCCGACTTTGGTTCGCCACCAAAGTTTCGCGTCGCTTGTGAGATAGGCGATGCACACCTGCACCCGATCTCCTGCAGAAATATGGTTAGCTGAAAACAGTTGTTCCATGTCCCAGATAAAGTTTTCGACCTCTCTGGACGATCGAGCCCCCCCCGAACGTCGCTGGGTCAGGCACGCGCATCCTCGGTTTGGGAGCCTCCTGCTCCACCTGTGCCGCTGCTGATTG
This sequence comes from Costus lasius, assembly GCA_027563935.2. Taxonomy (NCBI): domain Eukaryota; kingdom Viridiplantae; phylum Streptophyta; class Magnoliopsida; order Zingiberales; family Costaceae; genus Costus; species Costus lasius. Next base: position 107,891,909 of record CM050450.1, read on the forward strand.
CGATACTTGCGCTAGGGCTAAACGCAGTACCCTAACTTCTGCGTGCATGTCTTCCTTCATGCGAGCCATCTCCCCTGGTAGATGGATCAGACCCTCCACGGTCTGTTGCATGACCTCGATCTGCAACCTCTGTTGCTCGATCTGCAACCTCTGTTGCTCGATCTGCAACCTCTGCTGTTCGATCTGCAACCTCTGCTGCTCGATCAGCAATTCCTGATCCTCCACTGTCTTCTGAAGGCTTTCCACCTGTGGAATCATCCCATTGCCCCCACCACTGGCCAGACCGAGCACTTGCTCGATCTGAGCGATGCGATCACCCTAGTTCACCATCTCCTCAGGTTCAGCCGTCTCCTTGGCTTTTCCTTTATCCTGCCTGGGCGGGGCGTCCTCTGACGCTCCTCTAGCAATATGGGTGATTTTCTGGAACTTCAAATCTTTCTTCACCTTCGAGGGTGAAGTTGAAGGTGTCGTGTTTGCTGTAACACGTTTGCCTGCTCTGATACCTATTGTCACGCCCCGGTCAGATCGGCCTAAAAACAGCGCTTATCCGTTGTCTTAGGACCATCTGGCGGAACACCGGAACGCAACGCTCTCTAGGGTTTCCAACCCAAAATTGAAAACCCTAACTCCTTGTCGCCGGTGGTGATGGTGTTGCCTCTCGGATCTTTCTGATTCACCATCATGGCTGAATCTTTTGCTCTGATACCTTTGTCACGCCCCGGTCGGATCAACCCCGGACCGGCATTTATCCGTTGCCTTAGGGTTGTCCGGCGGAACACCGGAGCGTAGACTTCCTAGGGTTTCCAGCTAATTTTTCTCCCCAAATCCCGCTTAGTAAGTAAACTATTCATTAACTTGGTGAGCCGATTTGCAACGTGACCCAATATTTTAAAATGCTTAAGCCCAAGTTAACAATAATAAGCCCACTAAGCCTTATATGTCATATAATGGTCTCTCCTACATCCAATCTGGGACTAAACTTGAGTCTGGATTATCATCCGACCCATTGGATTAGGTCTACTGGGTTCTAAGCTGAACCGGGTGAACCAAGCCTAACACTAGGAGACCTGCGAAACGTGCCTAGGAAATTTTATGTTGAAACGTTTGTGTAAATAGTAGTTTAAGTACGTGACGCTTGTGGATCCTTCACGCAATCCGATAAAAACCAAGGTAGGGCAAAGCACTGCGCCCGTGTCTCCGACTCCAATTCCGGCCCCTCTCTCCTTCCCTTTTCCCCAAAATAGGACGAACCCTTCTCCAGTTAGAAACAATTCTTTGATCGATTTTTCGGCGATCGCCTGCGATCTCCGCAATCCGGCGATGGGCGGCGGCACGGCCTGCAGAGCAGGCCCCTCCGCCCACCCATCCTCCTCCTCCTCTTCGTTCCCGCCGGCGCACTCCCCGGAGTCGGCGTCGACCTCCGTCTCCGACACCGTCGACGGATCGCACCACTTCAAGATCTCCGGGTATTCGCTGCTCAAAAGGATGGGCGTCGGCAAGTACACAACGTCGGATACGTTCTCAGTGGGGGGCTACGACTGGGCCGTCTTGTTCTACCCCGACGGGAAGAGCACGGAGGACGCCGCCGCGTACGTGTCTCTATTCATCGCGCTCGCCAGCGAGGGGACCGATGTCAGGGCCCTGTTCGAACTGACGCTGCTGGATCAGAGCGGGAGGGAGCGGCATAAGGTGCACAGCCACTTCGGGAGGAGGCTAGATAGCGGCCCATACACCCTCAAGTACCGCGGCAGTATGTGGTGAGTTTGGTTTTGCATGCAAGGGTTAATGTACTCTTTCATGTTTTTTTTCTTTTTGTTGGATTTTACCAAGGCCATTCTTGCAATTGCTGCTTGTAGTTTGGAATTAATTCTTCTTCTTTTTTTTGTAAGAAAAAATTTGTCATCTTTCATCAGCGAAAAATTGTTTCTTCTCGCTATGTCGAAAAAGATGGATGCCATCAAAATGCTAATCATTCAGAAATGATGTGGCAAATAAGAAAATACGTCATCTGTAAATTGATTAGTGAATGGATTTAACTGATACGGTTATATAACATCAGTTTTAATCTCAAAAAAGAAAGAGATTTGCTTCTTGAGTTGAACTTATTAAATGTTTACCTGTGCAATTCTGGTATAATCTTTATACAAAAGTACTCTGGCAGTAATCCTTATGCATACTATGAATGACTATTTACAAGTATACACCCTTTCTGTGTAAATCATGCAGGGGGTATAAGCGTTTCTTCAGAAGAACTGCTTTAGAGACGTCAGATTATCTTAAAGACGATTGTCTCTTAGTAAATTGTACTGTTGGTGTTGTTAGATCACACACCGAAGCCCCCAAGATTTATACCATACCAGTGCCACCTTCTAACATAGCCCACCAATTTGGTAACCTCCTAGAAAGTGGAGAGGGAACTGATGTGACTTTTGTGGTTGCTGGTGAGATATTCAATGCTCACAAGTTGGTACTTGCAGCACGGTCACCTGTGTTCAGGGCACAACTTTTCGGCCCAATGATGGACAGGAACATGAATTGCATAAAGGTTCAAGACATGGAAGCTCTAGTTTTTAAGGTATTTTTTTCTTTCTATTATGCACTTATTCTCAGTTGGCACCGTCTCTTTTTCAAGTTAACCAGTGAATTTTATTTAGAATCTTTATATTTGCTTCCTCTTTTACCCTTTATATAGTAATTAAAAAACTACTACTCTTTTCCTCTTTGTTTAAGGGTAGTCTCTTTATATGATATGGGCAGTGATTTATCATGTCTTTCTTGTTGCATGTCTTCAGTTCATGCATAGTAATGCTTTTAACATCATACAAGCTAACAATTGGTAGCTGCATCAAATTTAACAATTTTATTCATTTACTCATTATTACACATTATATGTAATTTTGGTGGTGGTTTATATTCAAAAATAGTTTTAGTCCCATGCAGCAGGTGGTAACTAATATAAGATTTCATGTGAATTAGTATAAAATAATACTATTATTAAAGTAATTACTAGAATTAAATCATAGCACGTTAGTAGGTATAAATAATACAAATTCATTAATAATAAAATAAATCAAGTGTGATAGTTGAAATGTAGAGACATTCCAGTATGAAAAATAATTTCATATTTGAACATCAAGATCCTAATAGTAAAGACAAAAATTTATCATGTGGTTTGACGCGAGTATACTGTTTTTGGTACATCTACACATGATTTTAAATATCATTTTGTACCATTGTACCAGTCTACTATGTTACAATCTGTTCGTATTGGTGCATGGTACTGACCTTGTATCGATACTAGTGCAAAGTCAAATAGATACAAATTGTCTATGTTGGGTGGTATGTTCTAGTTTTTGAACCCTTGCATCTACATTGTTGAAATTGCCAAATACTTGTAGTGTTAATACCCAAGATTGTACTAGCTTGAGTTTGGATCAAGATGGGTCTTGATATGTAGATTTGATACCTTACAAATTATGATTACTTAACTACATGAGTAATATCCCTCTTGAGAATGGTGCAATAAAAACTATTGCCCCCGGATGTGTTAGCTCAAAATATCCAATACTGGAAGAATTCTCTTGTGGGATATTTTGTTGGAGCTAGACCAGCATTTCATGCTATTAAACTGAAAGCTCAAGAGTTATGGACATTATAAGGTGAGATGGAAATGTTTTCTCTCTCTACCAGCTTTCTTCTCTTTAGATTTCACAATGAAGCAGATAAATTGAAAGTCTTAGAAGGAGGTCCTTAGTTCTTCTTTGGCAGTATAATTATTTTGAAACAATGGGAAGCTGATTCTATGTTAATGAAAATGGATTTCTCAACACTCCCGATATGGCTTCGCCGAATAATCTCCTCCTAATAATCTCCTGTTGAAGTGGTGGTCTAAAGGAATTATTAGTCAAATTACAAATGCACTTGGCCAACCTCTTTATATGGATCAGGCTACGGCTTCTAAAAGTAGAATTTCATATGCTAGGGTATGTGTTGAGATGAATGCGAAAGCTGACATTATATCTGAAAATTTTGTCTCACTAAATGATGGAGCTGCTATTCCCCTTCACATTGAATATGAATGACATCCTTCTGCTTGTGCTATGTGTGGTATCTTTGGACACAAAGGAGATAAATGTCCTTCTAGGATCACTAATCAAATCTGGGTCCCAAAAAATGTTTCTTGCTCAGCCGTAGACGCTGACCCTCAGATCCCCCAACTTGACCTTCTAGCAACCTCGATTGATGTTGAAACTTCAAATGATCCTATTAGTCAAAATCCCCAAGAAAATGAATTATCTGTTGCTAATGATTTCTCCTCTGAGAAAGATGATGAACTAACTCAGCCAACCTTCCTTTCTATTCTTGTGGTTGATCAAGATATTGCTATAATTCAGAATATTGATAGAGATCTAGATGTGGATATCCCTGTGCAAAATGGAAAAAAGAGGAAAGGTAGAAAGGGGAAGACAATTATACAAACAATTCCTCTTGACAATTCACTTAGGTAGGATCTGATAGAAAACAATGCTAAGGAAAATAGGGATTCTAGGAGCTTTGATCCCTCTTCTCAAATCACATAATATCTTCAATCCTATGTTGGAATATAAGGGGATTGAACTCTCTTGGAAAACAGCAAGCAATAAAGGATCCTCAAAAGCGTTTCTCCATCCAAATGTTTTGTCTATTGGAAACTAGAGTTCATGAGAAAAATTCTACTTATGTTAGTCTCTCCCTAGCCCCTGGCTGGAATTCTTGTTTCAATTATAATCATATTTCTAAGGGGTGTATCTGGTGGTTGTGGAATCCAAATTTTTTTAGTGTCCAAGTTATAGATATATCTGAACAGATTATTATAGGGGTTCTATATGATATTGGTGGAAGGTTTTTGTTTAGACTATGAGTCATCTATGGCCTCTACACTGTGTCCAAACGTTCTAAAATCTGGGATCATCTCAAATCATATAATGCAAATCAACCATGTTTGATTCTAGGGGATTTTAACATGATCTTCTCATTGCAGGACAAATTAGGAGGCCATTCTGGTCTTTCCTCTAAGTTGATGTACAATGCTGATATGTTACATGAATTAGAATTGTCGGATCTTAAATGGAGAGGACCAACTTATACTTGCACAAATTTTCAGCAAGGGGATAAATGTATTTGGTGTAAGCTAGATAGAGTTTTAGCGAATAGAGAATGGACTTACAGTTTTATGAATGCTGAGGTTGTGAACCTATCTCCATTCATATCAGATCATTCTGCGATGGTATTGCTAATTGACCTTGATTTAAATCACAAGGGTTCTTGATTTCGTTTTTTTAACTATTGGACACAGTTTGATTCTATATTCTCTCTAGTTCAAAACACATAGAAAGCTACTTGTTGTACAGGGACTGCTATGTTTATCCTTATCCAAAATCTGTACAAAGTTAAATGTGTATTAAAACAATGGACGAATCACATGCGTGCGGAAAAACAAATAGTTATAGATAAGTTGTTTCTTCAATTGGAACAGATTAAGAGGGATATGCAAACTAATTCTCAAAATCTTGATAAATTTCATGATGAAAGACTAATAAAAACTTAGATAGTTCATTTTAATCAGCAAGAGGAAGCAGCTCGTCGACAGAAATCTCAGGACCTGCGAATATCTTTAGGAGATTCTAACAAGTTTTTTTTTCATAATAATGTAAAATCTAGAAGGCACAAAAATTCTTTATTGACCATCCAAAACTCAAGTGAATATGTGCTAGGGGAGCAATTATATCAGGAAGCCATTAAATATTTTCATGAGGCTCTTGGCCCAGAGATACTAGTGCACATGGAACCCTCAATACACACTAGAAATTCCTTGTCTCCAGGAAGTTATAAGATATTAGAAAACCCAATCTCAACTTCTGAAATTAAAAATGTTATCCTATCAGCGAACATTGATAAAGCCCCAGGTGTGGATGGCTTTAATGTTGGATTTTTAAGAGCATGTTGGGGCATTATTCAAAAGGATGTTTTAGCTGCAATTATGGATTTCTTTAATACAGGCAATCTTTTAAAGCAAGTTAACATCACTTCTATCACTTTAGTCACCAAAGTTCCAAATCATGGATCATTTGCTGAATTTAGACTGATTTCTGTCTGTAAATTGATTTATCGATTCATTGCCAAGGTTTTGGCAAACCGATTGATGTAGGAGGAGCTAGCATTGATGATGAGAAAATGCCACCCCCCCCCCCCCCACGAAAAAAAAAAAATTTTCTACAAGACAGTCACGGGCGTGACCGCCATGGCAAACTTCAACGAACACAAGCACAGCTGGGCATTTAAACACGGGCAAGATAGCCAAGCTGTGATCATCTCGGCAAAATTTGGCGAACAAATGCACGGGCGTGAACGTGATCACTGGTAGGCCGTGATCTCCGCTGCAAAAAATAAAAAAACTGGTGATTTCAGACACGAACGTGGTCACGGCCCGGGCGTGAACACCTCGGCAAATTTCGGCGAATCCGAGCGTGAAGCAGAGTATGGGCGTGGACTCAACCCGAATTCCGGTTACGGCCGTGAATTCCATCACGACCAGGCCGTGAACTCCTCGGCGACTCCAGAACCACCTAGTCACGGCTGTGAACACCATCACGGCCTCTGTATCATGTTTCCACATCACAAGATGACCCAAAGGAGCCCAACAAGATGATAATCCGGTGATCCCAACGCTCAAGTTAACCACCGGACCGCTATATGGGAGTCATCAGCCCGCTATTTGTCCATACCAAGGTCCTTCAGCCCATGGGCTTCTCCACTCGCCCCACCGAAGGCCCAACCCAAAATGGGTACCACAACCACCTGAACAACACAGCCCAAGAGCAAGCCTGCACTGTCATGAACCAGCCCACAATATCCAAATTCTGCTGTTTTATCGCGACTTGTTCCGAACTTATCTAGCCGCCATCGTAAGTTCCGCACATGAAAGAATCAAGGATAGACGCCAGCTTTAACTTTAGTTGGTAGGAGTTTACTTGATTTTGTCTTTTGCTGCAGCTTGAACACTTTTGGCGCTGCAGGAGTAGGTAGTTGGTAGGATTTGGGGTTTGTCTTGTTTCCATCCCTCTTATCCTATAAAAGAGGAGGGTGGGCTAGCTTAGTTTTCCAGTTCTCTTAGTAGCAGAGTGCTCCTGCTTGTGTGAATCGTGGTCGATGCCTCGATTCCAAAGTTTGTAAGAGTCGTGGTCGATGCCTCGACTCGGAAGCGTGTTCTAGCTTGTATTTTCTGTATTATAAGAAGTAAATCCCACCGCCTCCGGTGGGTCAGGTTCGCCTATTTCTAATTTTGTTAAGTTTTTCGGCTGTGTTTTCATCTGCACCCTCCTTCACCCACGAGCATCCATACATCGGAGGCGTGGAATAATTTCTTGTTCTTCGATATGCTTTCAAGCTCATAGGCACGCAAGCTGAGCCCCGTCGATCTGTTGAACCCCTAAGGAATGTGCTGCGCTTGAAATTGCGAAGAGGTTAGTGAACGAATTTCGTAGATTTGATTGTCGTGGTTTTCTTCTGCATTAGTGTTGCCCCAAACGATTTTGCCGCTGATTTCTTCGTGTTTCCTTGCTGCACTTTTCGGGCATTTTTTTACTTCCCTTGTCTCAAGACCCTCTCATGTTTTTTGTGCATTGTGCAAACATCATAGAGTATGGGACTAAGGACCAACCCTCCTATCATAGCTGCATCAATACTGGTATCAGAGGAGTTGTGCATTCAATTCTTATTGTTTGCACGGTCCAACTCCGTTGTATTTTGCATACTTCAGCATAGCTTCTGCATTTTCTGCATTCTGCACTTAGTGTGTTTTACCCCTTGCTTGTGTATGGTGACCACAAGGTCACATCTTCCCAATTTCTTGAAATCCTCCTTGAAACCCAAGAGTCGGTACAACCCTCGGAAGGGACTAGAACCCACCTAAAATCTATGGCTGCGCTTGTAGTGTGAGTCGATGCACTAACCACGCGGTTCGACGCACATGTTGGTAGGAAACCGCCTTCCAGCAACTCTTGGTTGGGTTCCGAGACCTCGCTGACTGCTTTGAGTCGTCAGAGCATAGGTGCCCAAACCCGGTTCACCCTCCCCCATCTGCACACCCGGCCCCGACTAGGGAGTTACCCCCATTAGCCGCGCCTACAAGGTGTTAACCCTTCGAGGATGCATCAGGTCAACATAGGCCCTACGAGGCCCATGGAGGTCCGGTTCATGAGGACGACCCATTTGATGAGGATGACCCTTGGGTTGCACAAAAGCCCCAAGCCCAAACCCGTTACGATCGCTCTCGGATGAATGACGAGTTCCACCGCATCGTCCGTGCAGCCCCTACACCCTTCGTGGGTAGTCGTGTCGGTTGACACTTTAGTGGAGTGATTGTCCCCCCTACATGCGTGTTAGATACTGACGAACCTTGCTTGAGGGCCCTACGTTTGCCTAAAGCGTTTGCATTAGGCAAACGTGGAGCGCCAAAATGAGCAACACGCTCTTCCTCCTATCACTCGTTGGGATGAGATGAAGTATCGCCTCCGCGAGCGATACGTACCCCCTCCTATGGGCAGCGTCTTCTTGATCAATATAGTAGCCTATACCAAAGGTTAGGAACCGTAAAGGAATATCGCTTGACCTGCGACACGTTACAACTTCGGTGTAACTTGCAAAAAGATCCTGAACTAGTGTTGTCCAAGTTTAAGAATGGGCTTCGCTCGGACATCCGTCGAGCCCTACCCACTTATAGTTCGGAGACATTAGATCAGACCTTTCAGCGCGCTCGAGACATCGAGCTGGATATACATGCTGCAGCTAGATGCAGCGAGCTCGGGTCCCATTGACGGCCACATGCTGGTGGACCCCCACCTGTCCATCCCCAGGGTCGAGCGACCCGAGCCTTGCTCCGATCCACGTCCAACTGCGGTGACCCATAACTCCTCTAGGCGTCCAGCCCCTGAGGCCTCCTCCTCTCGCCCCACATGGGAGGAGAAGGACAAAGCCCCGGTTATTGGTTCATCGAGTTGGGTGAACTGTTTCAATTGCCTTTAGCCAGGTCACTACTCTAAGGTTGTCCCAAAAAGTCTGCTCTTGTGAACAAGAGCCACACCCGTGTAGCCACCATCACCCGCGAGCGCGCAGAGCATGACATCGAGCTCGAGTGTTACACGAGTGGTGATGAGTCTGATCACCCCACACTTGTAGTTGTGTAGTGTACCCTTGTTCAGATCTTGCCCTCTGAGGATTGGAGGCGCACTAGTATCTTCACAACTTACATCAAGTGCAACGGACATTCGTGTAAGATCGTCATCGATGGGGGAAGAAGTTTAACCGTGGTCTCTTGGACTGCGATCACTCGTTTCGGCCTTCCCCTCGAACCCCATCCGAAGCCTTACTCGATCGCGTGGGTTGACACGTTGAGCCTTCCGGTCACCCATCGTTGTCAAGTTTCCATCGCTTTTGGGGTCTACCGTGAGAAGGTGTGGTGTGATGTGGCAGCCATGGATGTCGCCCACGTCCTCTTAGGATGCCCTTGGTTGTACGATAAGGATGTAGTCCACTACGGCCGGTCGAACACTTATGTGTTTGATCACAACGACTAGAAAATTCGCTTGATTCAACCGAGCTCCTTTCCCTTTAAGCATCTAGGGGTCCCCATTACTTGTAAGAAACCGTCTAATAAAGACTGCAGACCCTTGGTTGAAAAAGTGGCTAGATGCTTGTCTTGGTAGTATGGAAAATCTCTCTCATACGCGGGCCATGTTAAACTCATAAAGTCGGTTTGCTATGGAACTATAACATTTTGGTGCAGAGCTCTTAAACTCCCTGCCTTGACTATCGAGCATCTCAACAAACTAATCTCGTGCTTCTTATGGAATGCAGATACTACTAAAAAGAGAATCCATAAGGTTTCTTGGAAGATGATTGTTTTACCTATACAAGCAGGTGGTCTGAACATACACAGCATCTCTAGTTTAAATTCTGCATTGTTTATGTGATATGTTTGGAATGTGGCTAAAGAAAAAACTTCTCTTTGGGTAAAGTGGATTCACAATTATTACCTCAAATCCTTTACTAGCTGGTCATATCCTCCTACAAGGTCTTGCTCTTGGATCTTTCATGTTATTCTCTCTTGATTTTTGTCATAAATTGGTATCCTACGGTGCGGAAAGGGATGAATTGAGATGAAATCTAGCTGCTTTTGGGTATTTCTCAGTCAAAACTGCCTATGAAGCTTTAACACCATTCAACTTGGTACAGTGGACATCTATTATTTGGTTTAAAGGTCATATATATCCAGATTCTCCTTCACCTCATGGTTGTTAAGTTTGAAACGATAACTACTTTAGATAGATTATCCAAATGGGGAATAACATCCAATAAGCAATGTTATCTTTGTCATTTGGAGGATGAAATTATGGACCACCTTTTTTTCACTTGTCTTGAAGCCAATAAGGTATGGAAACATGTTCAAAACATATGTGCTGTGGACTCCTTGAATTCATGGCCTATGATACTTCAAATGGTTGAATCTCAATGGAAGGGGCCTTCTATTTTGGTTACTATTAAGAAATTATTGCATACCATGTATGGATGGAAAGGAATGCTAGGGCTTTTAAGAATTCCAAGACTACGTCTTTGGAAAATTCTTAGAAACATTTTTGTTGGAGTAAGATAAAATCACTTAAAATTTGGATTCGTCATCAAAATTTCATTGATGAGTTTGCAAAATCTTGGGACCTACATATTCAAGAATCTATTAGAGAAAAACCTACTGGGAACAATGATGGTGGCCAAGTAAATTGATTCTAGTGGTTTGTTGAATCTAGCCCTTATATTGGCACTGATTGAGGGAGAACTAGACCTCGGGTCCACTACACCAAAGCTAGGAAATTTTAAGATCATATATAACATGTACTATCTGGGGTTGGAACATATTGAAACAGCTATGCGGAGTGATCCCCCAATCGAGCTCTTGGTTACATATTTGACTCATATATCACGTCTGGTAGAAAAATAGCTGGAGCAAATTCTGCGGGACATTTTCTTTGATGTGTGGTGTTAAAACTCTCAGATGGTGGAATGCACACATGGGATTTTATCATGCCTTTCTCGCTTAACTGGAAAACTGGGAATGAATTAAGGGTAGGCTTGGCTATAATAATCTAAGGGGCTGAAGACTTAAGACGGGGAGAGAATTGTTCTCTGCACTAGCTAGTATCTAGGCTTACTTGGGTGTATTGTGTGTATATAATTTAAATCTGATAGGAAATTTTTTTTTGTTAATTAAAGTGTTTGTGTGATATAATAATAATTAGGAAAAGATTAACCTTTATACTTGTAGCACATGAAAGAATGAAATTCTGAACCAACTTGCTGTAATCTAATTAACAATTGCTTATAAAAGTGGAAACAATATAAATTAATGATATTAATAGCTTGATTAGGATGGACATATTTTGGCTAATTGGATTTGAGACCAATGATTACCCTCCATGGATTGTTTTTATCTTTCCAATGATCCCAACACTACTTAATTCAATTTCTGTTTTTTATCATCAATTTAATTTATGGTAGAACTTTCATATATGCCTTAGACAATGTGCATTTGACCATGAACTAAATGGTGCTTGCAGTAGCTTTGACCAATATTTTATGAAATTTATGTAATGCTTTTTTACTAAGAAATATTATGGCCAGTACATGACTACCAAATCTAGTTCAGTATATTAGTGCTTTATGCAGTTTCATCAACTCTTACCTCAGTTAATATCTCCATTCTCTATCATTCCTTTGTCTTCTCTACTTTTTCCACCTTGCATATTAGCTTCCAAGATCGTTATTGATAACTGCTTCATCCATATCCTTATAGAGGAAGGGATAGATGCTCTCATTGGAGGTGCCACAACTATGGCTAGTGCATAGGAAATGGCAACATGTGGAGGAAGAAAGTGGGGGACTAACAAGTGGGGGACTAACAAGAAGATCTACCACCACAATCCTAGAAAGCACCCTCCCATGTGGTAAGGGACCCAAGCTTAGATCCTGGAGGATGTCTTATATTGGTCCACTCTAGTTGTGCTACTTGGTGGGGCTCTGCTTACATCCTTCCTGTTGTGTTCTTAATATACCAAAATGCCTCTACACTGTAATTGGGAGTTAAGGTTTAAAGATATGTATGCTGCGCTGATAGAACATGAACAAGCATCTGTGACCAATAAGGTTATGGACAATGATCTAGCTACTACAATTTCTAACCCTGCAAAGGTGACATCAGTCAAGAAGTCACATCCTAGAGGGTGATGGTTGAATGATAGAGACTCAACTATTGGCATAGGGTCCACATCCAAACTCCAGTATTGGCATAGGGTCCAGATCCAAACACAGTCTCGAGTGGAGCAACCTGGTGTTGCTTCCACCTAAGTCTTCCCTTGACCCTCTCCTTTGCCTTTGTTGCATCTTCTTAATAAACGATGACATTCACTATTTTCTTGTCATTTTTCTTGAGTATTCTATAATACTTAAATTGCTACATGCATAATTATTATAATTACATGGATGAAGGAAATGTGGGTGCTTTTTGATGGCATATTTATTAAATAATGCTTGATGCAAATAGAATGACACAAATGGTAAGGACATGTTAGTTCATTTGTTATACAATTATAGAATTGATATGTAGGTAAACATTATAGAATGTGTAAACAAAACCATGGCTTCACTTGTCATAAGGAGCAACAAAGAAGGATTTTTTTTTTTTCACAATATGTGGTGAAAAGAAAGTTTTATTATTTTATTTGTCAAATATAATTAACTATAGGGTTAGTTGTAGATTATCCTATGGTTAAAAGAAAGACCAGTGATATAGTCTCCACTATGTGATGAGAAACTTGTTCTATGCTTCTAGATCTTACAATCTTATGATCCTACAATTCCTATTAAGACAAATGATTTAGAAGGTGCATGGTAACTTAATGGTTATAGGAACAACAGGATCTCTAATCCTAGTTGTAGGATTTTAGGATCCACGTAATTTTCACTTGAATAAAATAGATAATAAAGACTCACTTGGACTAACTTCGCTTCAACTTGATAACTTCCTAACCATTAACTCAATCTCTTAGGTTACTTAAATAATTAGAGCAATGCAATATTTTTCTTTCTTTCGTTCATCTTATTCTTGTGGCCCCAATCAACCATCAATTCTTTTAACATTTGCCTATCTTCAACTTTTTGAACACCTTTACTATCAACCTTAAAGGTCCATGCTAAGCAGCTTTGGATTTGCCATGTTTTAAGCACATCGCCATCCAATTTGCTGTCTCTTTAACACTTAACATATTGTAACTTCATTGTTCTTGGAGACAATGACAATAATAACTTTTTTTGTTGTTATGAGTGTTGTGCTTTTACTTGATTTTTACCTTTGATTAATGTTTAATTTATTTTTCTATTTAGAAATAATAAACATTGAATAATATACTGTACACTTCAAAAAATTCAATTCAATTTAGTTGGTATTATATTATTTTGTTAGTATATTTATGTTCAATTTGATCTTAGTATATGAATATATATTTGTTAAAAAATATTTTAACTATTTCATAGGGTATTCTAATCCAATGCTTTGATCCTCAGCATTGATCTTATGAAATTTTCACCAATCATATAATTTAGGAAATCGGTCCATATCGCCCAATATGGGCAGTTCGTACTTGTCTGAGCTTGTATCAGTTATACATATGACATATATACCGATTCGTAAGCTTTCCACCGTTGGAATCAGCTGGTATCTTGTGTTGATACTAACTGCTATCTTAAACATTGACCATTCCTAAATAGAAACTTGATTTTGACAACATTGCTCTTCAGGTCTCTGAGTAGCATGGTACTCCCATAATTGAAAAAACATGAGTCAACATTTTTTTTTGTTCTTGCCATAATTGTCCAACTCTTACACTATCTCTTGTTATTAGCCCCTACTGATGGCATGGTAGACGTAGGGATCTTTAGCATTATTGACCTTATGTCTACCTAGGTTAGGTCCATCTCTCTTGCCTCCTTTGGCAACTAATTGAGTTTTAAACCTTTAAAAATAACCATTGTAATTATATTTAATTACAAACACATTTGCATTAGAAAAATCTTCAGGCCATGGTCGTGAGCATTTCTTAAGACCATAAATAGCCATGCTATTTTTGTACATCTTCTCCCTTTATGCAACATAGTGTAGAGGTTGCTACATGTAAACAAATTTGCACAATTCACCAATTAGAGACATTTTTGGCATTCTACTGAAACATTGATAAGTTTATCTAATACCATCAGATAAATTGGTATAAGTTGAATTAAATTATGCTAGTGGATAAGATGTTTCAAAATAAATGATAACATATTCTTGATTAAAACCTATAACAATTAAGTAAAACTTTTAATCTTCCACAAGACCACTAGGATTATATTTAATAAAACGCATGTCTGAATTAGTTAATTTTTAAAATCACATTCTTGGGCTTTTCTTAAGGTAAGAATAACCTTCACTAAGCTCGCAAACCTTCTCTCTGTGAACAACATAGCATAGAGATTGCTTCATATAAATAGTTTTAGGCAAATTACTTCAGAAAATTTTCTTGAATCTATTGAAATTTTGATTAAATTGCACAACTTGGATTTAGTTGCATTAGAATGTCTTACAATAATTATCGCCACATACGCCAGTATTTTTGGAAGGTAAAGTCTCGAACCTTTCAACATAAACATTAGAAGTTTATTTTACTATATGCACTCATATGCAATACTATTTTTTTTTTCTTAAGACCATAATATTTGTCCTTGAGAAGCATAACTGAGAAGTTGCTTTAATTGCATTGTTGACTAATTTTGATTAGTAACAATAGCTAGAGTGGTACAAATTGAATTTAATTTTGCCACTGATTAGAGTGTTTTAAATTGATTGGCACCATATTCTCAAGTAAAGCTTTTGGCAAACAAAAGTGCCTTACAAGATTTTCACAACCACTAGTGTTATTTTTTTAGTGTAAAAACTCATTCTTATTAATTAGTTCTTTAAACTAGATTCATGGGCTTTTCTTAAGGCCATACATCATCTTGTTAAGTTTGCAAACTCACTTCCTTTGAGGAAGATAATCTGAAGGTCGTTTCATATGATTAATTTCAAACAAATAATCACAGAGAGACATTCTTGGTATCTAACCAAAACTTTGACTAGTTTTGCCTTTGGCAGCCAAGCGAACCTTGAACCTTTCTATGTAAGTGTCAAAATTATATTAAACTTGAAACACTCATTTGCATGTTACTGGGTTAATACAAAAAGGCGAAGCTTTAAGATCCCGAATATGGAGTTCTAATAATGGAAATATTGCAGCATCCTTTGCTTCCAGAGTGTCTCAAGTAAGGCATGATGTCTTAGGGATTAGTAATAGAAGATAAAAATAATGTAAGCAAGCAAAAAAAAAGGTAAAATAAATATGTTTGACAATACATGAGCTTTTACCCTTTCAAGGAGGAATATGTAAAATTGAAGCAATTGCGGAAGTAGGTGGCAGTTGGCACTAGATTATTTGATGTCAAGGATTAACGTTATGATAACAAGTTTGAAGGAGGTCCTATGTAGTTGTGATGATGGAGTACGTGATGTAAAAATATGGTAGAACGTTAGGTAGTGATGAAGTAGGTGGTAATGTAGGAGCTAGAATAATAGTAGGATAAGAGGGGTGACAATGGAAAAATTCCAAGTGGACTTAAAGAGGGTAACATCAATAAACATAAACTAACATATGGTGATTGGATCATAACATCTATAAATGTTTTGAGTTTATGAGCAATGTTAATGATCTTAGCGGTTATACCAAATTGAGTATTTATTTCATAATTAAAGCTTTGGAATATTATGAGAACATCATACTTTGATTTAATAGACAAACCTAGTCATGTAGTCGTAGTCATCTATAAAAGTAATAAATCCCTATATCCTAAGCGCCTAATTATAGAATTTGGACTCGTGATGTCAGAAGAACAATAGAAAGTAGATTGTACTCCAACTATGAAAGTTTTTGAGGAAAGGGAAGACAAGATGCATTCCCACCTCATAGACCTCACCTCTTAACTATTTGAATTAGCACTGGAAAGAACTTATTATGGGAAAGATGGTCTAGATGGTAAACCCATTGTAAGGAGTAATAGAAGATGACTAGGATACATTGGATGTAAAATTAATTGATAGAAAAAAGATTTTTCTTGACTTAGAACTTCCACTAATTGTCCTATTCGTTTTTAAATCTTGATGACACATGGAATGTGATAAAAAGCCACAACATCTAGAAGATTCTATATAACACATCAAAATACAAAGCAAATTGATAGGAAATTGTTAAACATGAGAAAAAGATTAGAACTAAGTAAATGGTTTCACCAACCCTTGATATGAGACTAAAAAAGAGAACAGTCAACAATGGTTACAATGGAATGGGTGGAAGATAGCATGAAACATGTCTGATTACTTGATACGTGATTCTAACATGTGAGAAGAGGCACTAACGTTAAGAATCCATGAAGTAAAAGAGATTACTATCACAATGGCCGGAATAATATATAAATTGCACTTAGTGGACTCAGTTGTCTAAGAAGAGCCAGTTATACTATGAGGATAGGACAACTGTAGTATTTGAAAGAGGTATAGATGGACAATATTCTGAGTACTTTGAGAGATGACCATACTTCTACCAACAAAAAATTTGTGTCCAACTTGTGCGAGGAAAAGAATACACCTTCCAGATCATAGAAGCACAAAACTAGATTGGAATTTCCAGCCCAAGGTTTAAGGACTCAACCTCTACCAGGACATAGTATAGGGTCAATACCAATCTAACATCATATATAATTGTATATATAATTATAAATTCTGACCAAGGAATAAAAAACTGATTCATATTGCCCGGTACAGGTGGTATGTATCGGTCTATCATAGTACCAATATCATTGTACAAGGTTTCAAAACTCAACCTGAAACCATGTATCGGTCCATGCTCGGATCAATACATACCGGTTTGTACTGGATAAAACCAATACATACTATGCTATCATAAAGTGTCGCTCACATCTTGTGTTGTACAATGCCTTAGTCGGAAGCTTCCGTCTCTAAGGACGAAGCCCTCCAATGCGGATCAAAGCCCTCTAATGTGGATTGAAACCCTCGAACATGAAGCAAAGCCCTAGATGTGGACGAAGCCCTCTGCCTCCATGTCTTTGTTAATTCATCCATGTTGTCATCTTTGTCATTTCCGCCTTCGCCCTCTAAAATAATTTATTCGTTCGCAGCCGCCGCCGCCGCCTCCTTTTCTTCTCTCTCTTCTCCTCTTTTTTCTTCTCTTCCTTATTTTCTTTCGTATTCCTCTTGGTACCAACTTGTTTCAGAGTCGGAACAACATCATATCGGTGTTTGAAACATGTTATTGTAGCATAGTGTCACTATCTCTGACACCATTGTAGCATAGTATTGATACATCCGCTACATTACATATTATAGCATAGTGTTGATACATCTAGTACATATTGGTCTGAGATTGTACGGATATACTGGTATAGTACGAGACTTTTAAACCTTGGTACTAACTAGTATTGCTAGTATTATATGTCGGAATATAAAATCATGTATCAGCCATCCAAGGTTAAAATCCGGTCTAAGCTATTGTAAGTCATCCGAGGTTTAAAATGTCGATCCGAGCCGCTGGACAAATACCTTATGAACTGAGTGAGCAAACCTATGGAAGAAGCTCACGACTAGAGTAGTGGAGAGGAGGAAGAAAAAAAAAGAGGGGGAGGAAGGAGGTGATAAAAAGTTAAAGGAATCATTATGGATTTGATGGATTCATTCTCATTTTTTAAAGGACTATTCTATAGGGACTGTACTTAAATCGAGCTCTTTTTCATGGGTGTTTAGGTATATTCTTAGTGTATGGGACGTGTGGAGGGAACAAGTCTACTACCGGATTGCAAATGGGGTTTTATTAGGTTATGGCAGGATCCCTCTAGTGGATGACTTTAAAGCTGAAAACCCTCTAGGTAAAAATGCGAAACTTAACCTTCTCACTTCAATGGAACCTGAGTTGTTCCTATACCACATTCAAGTGGATTGTGTGACCTTTATAGCAGAATCCTTGATATCGCTATTGACCCTACCATGGAGACTGATAGATTGTGCTAGAAGGGAACCAAATCTGGGAATTTTTCGTTCAAGATATGTTACGCCCCTGAGCGCCACCCGGGACCCACGCCGGGAATCCCGGCCTCGGGACGCAACAACAACTGTACCTGACAAGATAGCACAGAAACCCAAGAGGTACAGGACAGAATAATATATTATAACAAAGGCCAACCCGGCCACAAATATTCATAAGTCAAACCCACAGACAGATACAAGACCGGCACAGCGGTCAACAGAACCAACAACGCGACCAGCGCAGCGGTCGACAGACTAAACAGATAACGAGACCGGCGCAACGGTCAATAAGTCCAACAGATAGTACGACCGGCGCAGCGGTCGACAAACCAACAGATAACAAGACCAGCGCAGCGGTCACAAGACTAATGCGACAGAACATAATAACATACAACACTGACTCATATGCAACTCAGACCCACCCAGACTGGTGGTTACAAACTATCTATCTAATCCGCTCTAGAAGGAGCCGCGACAGAACCTAGAGGCAAATCAAAGGGGGTTAGCCGGAGGCTAAGTAGGGATATCACAAGTTGTATGGTGCATGATCAGATATAAAGATTTACCAAAATTACAACCAAGACTCTACATGACCCATTAGAGTATAATCAAATCTCAAATACGTATTGCTATACGTGTCAACATATACAGGTAGAAAAACTGGGAGCTGATACAGCATTGGTCCATGACCCTCAACTCTATAAACTTAGAGTGGTCTACGACCCACAACTCTATAAAATATAGTAGTCCCTACCGATGGCTCCCCGAACGGTAGAGACGACTGTCCGTCGACAGCCCGCTAGTGTAGCGTCCTACACTCCAATCAACCCCTCACTGAGCTGATAACATCCAAAACCTCAAGCCCATTATCAGATTCTCTTGGTCTATCACAGGGAGACGATCACACAGCGTCTCGGACAGAAATCTCACAAGCAATACGTCGAGGTACACTGAACTATCTATCACTAGATATCCAGCCCTCATGTATATATATAACATGACATCACAACATACCGACTGACCAACAATATCAAAAACTCATACCGTGTAGCATGCAAGCATGTTATGTCCATAGGAATTCGACACGAGTAGAACAGAAATCAGATAGTAATCAAATGTAATAACAGCAATAAGAAGGGTGCCGCTAACTAAACATGCAGTTGGCACCATAACAAAGGACGGAGATAGAATCCCTACCTCAAACAACAGATGTACAGGAAACAGAGATCCAACCAGATAAGCACGAGATCAAGTAGCAGGTCGATAAAGTATCGTATAAGTCCTCGTATTTCATTTTAATCTATTTCATAATAATCGTTAATTAACATGCTAATCCGTCATTAAGTGGCTATGTTCAGATCCGAGTTATTTATTCGAGTTCAGTAGATATATAAGTCCAGGTTGATCACAGACGTTCGTATACATAGGGAGAGGGTTCGGGGTACTAACCAAGTTCGCAGCCTCATGCAAACGTATATCACCGTGCGAGGTCGGAATACCAAAGAACCATCCCGAACATGCAATACGAGTCGGCACGAAATCCAAAGTTTGCCGGAACAGTATTTCGCCGGAAAAGTTCGCAGGAGCTCGGAAATTGCCGGAAAACAGAGGGGAAACCTTCGCAGTTCGTCAGAGATCCGAGGTGAGTACAGAAAGTCGCCGGAGGAGAAGCAACGTCGCCAGAATCGCGTGTCAAGCGTGTTCTCCGTCCAAAACCCTAGATCGCCAGACAGAGTGTCGAAGGGGGGCAGCGAACGACGCCGGAAAGAGGAGGAAGAGTCGCCGACGCTGGAAGAACTTGTCGCTGGCGCCGGAAGGGACAAAGCCATTGCTGGAAGACGCGTCGTCCGCACGATGCGTCCGCCGCTGAACCAAGATCGTAGGTGGAGGAAAAAGGGGCGATGACAGATCTCGTCGCAGAGGTTTGGGATTGTCGTCGCCGACCAAACCTCGCCGGAGTAGGAGCAAGTTGGAAGCCGGGGGATGGTGGAAGGAGCAGGAGGATGCGATCGAAGGCGAATTGTGTTCGTTCACGAGGGAGACATTTGCGATGGAGGAGAAATAGAAAGGGAGGAGCAACAGCTTCACATGCGGACAATGACCCTTGGCTTTTATAACGCTTGGAATGGGAAAAGTCCCATCAATACCCAATTTAATGCGACTCTTGGGATACCCAATTTAATGCGACCCTTGGGCTTTCCGATTTAATGCATACCCAATTTAATGCGACCCTTGGGCTCCCCGATTTAATGCAACCCCTTGGGCTCTCCAGACGTAACAAGATAGCTTATAGAGCCTTCATTGAACTCAGCCCTGTATGTTCGTCCCGAGGTCTGGTTCAATGGTAGAATTCCAAGGTTCTCTTTTATTACCCGGCTTTCTTGTCTCAATTGAATTGTCTACCCTTGAAAGACTAAAATAATGGGGTATCATCACAAAAAAAGTGTGCTGCTTCTACAACATTGCTGATGAATCTCTTGATCAATAATACTTTGAGTGCTCCGTGACTAGTGGCTTTTGGAAACTGCTATGGGCTATCTATAATGTCAATCTAGAGTAAATAACTCGGTCCAAGATAATGCTCGTTTTGGACACTAAATGGAATGGTGTATCCCCTGTTAACACGCCAAGGAAACTACTACTTACAGGTGTCATATATCATATTTGTATGGAGAGAAACAGTAGATTGTATACAGGGGTTTCCAAAGGGTTAATAAAAGTTATAAATGAGGTCTTCTCAGATGTTTGGAGAAAGGTCAAGAGTATGAAACTAAATCCTACAGATGGCTGCGGATGCTTAAGGTTTGTTTACTTTTGGGAACAGCATTTAAGAATTTTGGGGAGAGCGTCTAACCCACAGACTTCTTCATTGTTCCCCATTCTAATTTACTATAATAAGATGGGAAGATCTCCAACTGTGATGGTACTTCAATCACAGATGAGTTTAAATTCTCATTTATAACTTGGTTTTCTCTAATAACTGATTTTCTCTATTTAACCAGGCTGACAGGAAATTCTCATTCTACTGGTCATTAGTTGAGTTTAAATGGTATCGTAGTTGATATATCTTTGAGGTAAAAGATTGGTAAAGTGGGCTGATGATCTCATTTCTGCAAGTGGAAAAATGTGTATTCCATGTGAACGAATGATTCCTTCCTTATTGTAACCCACCAACAATTGGGATGGCGTTGAATTGAATGCAGGAACTGTGCGCTGACCTCTTGCCGTATATTTATCTCTGCACCTTAGAATCTATGGTTAAGAGATGTTATTAGGGAGAAATTTCATTCTGTGAGGGGATTGTATTTTAATAGTTATGGTCGTATCTTAATTCGGGTGGAATTCTACTGTGTGGCTGCGAAACAAATGAATGAGATGGTATTCGACGCATCTCTGGTTGGAGGACTGTAGATGATCATTGTCAATTTTTAAATTACTTGTCTCCTTTGTTTTAGCAGGCTATTGGGGCGCTGGTTGATAATAATAGGGTGGTAGGTGAATTCTGGAACTTGTCAGCTGCTACGACGACTTGCTCAATGAAGTTTGGAGATAGCTGCTTGCTAAATCAGCCAGGATGGATGGTTCAGCAGTTTCAAACTCAGCAAATGGTCAAATTTTATGTAATTCGGAGCTGGGTGGTAGTGTGCAATTGCTCTAGGTGGTTCTGGTTTTTTATAAATGTAGTGAGAGTTTTTAGTGGTATTAGTAATATGGAATTTTAGGCAATGTCAATTTATGGTTTTCTTTTCTTGTGGTTAGGTATTAAGTTGACTGTTATGGTTCTTGCATCATTTCCCATTTAGTAATATACGTTTGCTTGCCTTTGGAAAAAAGAAAGAAGCATAATATTTTTGTTAGTACAAATTTTTCCTTGTTGCATGTTAGGTGATATTGGGTTATTAGTGTTAATGGGTTCTCACCCGTTAGGCTTAACAGGTTAGCATTGTTTGTATTTATATGGAAAACCCTAAATGAACAGTAATTGCATTCACTTCTCTACTAACTTGGTATCAGAGCAGTCGCCGCTATCGCTCCCGTTCGCCGCTGCTTCCCTTCTTCACCGATGCTGCTCCTTTCTTCCAGCCTCTCCTTGCCTCTTTCCTCTTCCTTCCGCTGCTGTTCCATTAGGTCTCCGCCCCTCCTCGTCATCCCCTCCTCATTCTCGCCTTTGCTCACGCCTAGTTGGGAGCAGCTGGAGCCTCTTCAGTGGGCCAACCTCTCTTCCCCTACTGCTGGAGGATCTCTTCCTCATCATCCCTTTGGCAGAGCCCGTGACATGGGGCTTCTTCCCATCCAACTTCTTGTGCTAGCATCCTCCGCACACCTCCTTGGTCAGTTCCTGCCTCTCTTTGCTCTAGTTGCATCCTCTCCAGAGATTAGAGATGGATATCATGCACACTAGTGAACTGAAGCTTGCCTCCAGTGTTGCCACCACTGTCAAATTTAATGGCAGCAACTATCTTCTCTGGGCCAGATCCATGTGCTTCTATCTGGGATTGCACGGAAAGGAACAACACCTGACACCTCTGGATCATTCGAACCCTACTTATGATACATGGAACTACTCAGATATGATAGTGGTAACATCCATTCTTAGTCGTATTGAAACCAACACTACCTCTACTATTATGTTTTCAGATACTGCCAAGGAAATTTGGGACATGCTCGCATCCACTTATGCTCCTCAAGAGAACATGTGTCGAAGTGTATCAGATGTATGAAGACCTATTCAATCTCAAACAAGGAGACAAAAGTGGGATCAATTGCAAGTTCTGCAACCACCTACAACTGATGTATCTATGACCATTCAGCAACGACAAAAATTCTTTATGGCTAGATTTCTCACAGCCTTGAAAACTTGTATGCCGCAGCCAAGGCTCAGCTACTTGTGGACTTTACTGTTCCCTCTATTCAAAATGTTATTCGCGCCTCCTGCGAATTTCCCTTGTCACTCTAGTAACTGAAACCAACCGTGCCCTTATAGTCCCCCAAGGAGGTAGACAAGGGGGGCCTAGACGGGATAGAGGACGCATATATGGCCTCACACTGTGTGATTATTGTGGGCGTAGTAATCACCCTTTAGAGCATTTTTGAAGAAGTTTGGCAGGCCTTCTTATGTCAGGTAGTAATCGAAAATGCATCGAATCTCCCTGGACAAGGCAGTTCTCCAGCTTTACCTCCACTGGAAGATTCCACAGTCACAGTCTCCTCTGCGAAGTATGAGCAGTTGGTTAAATTGGCACCCCAAGCTGAAGCCCCATCTTCTTCATCCATGATGGTTGCCACTCTTGGCATTTTCGGTACTATATCTCTTGCTACCTCAGCTAACACCTGGGTGCTAGACTCGAGCTACCTCCCATGTATCAAGTAACCGTTCCCTATTCAAAACTCTGACTTGGCACCAATCATCATCCAGTATCAATTGCAGACGGATCCCTTATCCCTGTCCGGGGAATTGGAACCGTTCATGTCAACTCGAAAATTAGCTTATTTGATGTTTTTTATGTTTCTCAATTCCCTATCAATCTTGTCTCTATTTGTGCACTCACAAAGACCTTGAATTGCTCAATAACCTTCTCTTCTGGTTGTATCTTTCAAGACCTCAGGACGAAGGTAAAGATTGGTGGGGGCTTAAAGTTGGTGGCGTCTACATCCTTGCTAAACCTGCTAGGTGTACTGCTCAAATCCTGGTGTTTTTTGAGGTCTCTCCATATACCGAGCACTGTCGGTTAGGCCATGTTTCTCTCACTAAAGTTCAGCAAATTTTGTCTCTCAAGTCTCGTCCAACTTTTGAATGTGATGCCTGTCAGTTTGGAAAGCACCATCGAACCAAGTTTCCCCCTAGTTGTAGTGTTCCATCTAGTACTGCCTTTCATGTTCTTCACTCAGACATCTGAGGTCCTAGTCCTGTAATCACTAGAGATGGTTATAAGTATTTAGTCATGCATCTATCGCAACGAAAGTATGTGTTGGATCTCCTTTCTGACACTGGCATGCTGGAATGCAAGCCCAATGAAGTTCCTATGGTTCCAAATGAACGGCACAATAAGTGGGATGATTCTGAACAAGTTGATCCTACAACATACAGACAAGTAGTAGGCAAACTTATCTACCTCACCGTCACACGTCCTAATATATCTTTCGCGGTTGGGGTTGTTAGTCAATTTATGCAATGTCTCAAGAATTGTCACTGGAAGGCTATTCTTAGAATTTTGCAATATCTTAAAAAGTCCCCCGGCAAGAATTTGCTATATCAGAAATATGAGCATTTTATTATTGAAGTTTACTCAGATGCAGACTCCGTAGGAAATGTAGATGACCGAAAGTCTACCTCTGGCTTCTGCACCTATGTTGGTGGAAATTTATGGCCAGTTTTTAGCTAATTCTGCTTCTAGCTTTTGCTAGCTGAAGAATTATTAGTTGAAAGGTAGCCGTCTAGGAAAGCAAGAAGCTGTTTGGGAAACTACTAGTGCTGGTCAGAAAATGAAATTCATGTTTACCCAAATAAAATAAATGAAATTTTGATACCTGAAGTTTCCATTTTTATATTGTATTGACCCCTCTTTCTATCATGGTTTGGAACCAAAATCAATATAAAATTGAAATTCTCATTCATAGTTTTAAAAAAAGTTGAGAAATAGAAATTCCATTTGGTAAAATAATTGGGATTTAGAAATCAGTTCCATCGCTACTTTATAACTACATTTAATTAGTTTGCTACCAATATTGAAAAAAAACCAAGATGAAGCTAGTTAAAATTAAAGCATGATTAGAAATGGAATTCTAATCTTTGTTTCTCAATATAGACATAGAATTATAGCATGGAATTAGAACCCTTTTTTTGATAAATTGATTGCAAAGTTATCTTTGCTTGAAGAGTAGACGACGGAAGATTGCGGGCAGGAGGCAGGTGCAGGAGCTGGATTTGATGAGGTGGGCGCTGGAGGTTGGCGGAGCTAGATCTGGAGGTCGGCGAGGCGCTGGAGATTGGTGAGGCGGCAAATGACAAGAGCTTCCTCTCGAGGAGCAGGAGGATAGAGCTTCCTCTCAAGCGTGAAGCGTCGTTCTCCTCGAGCGGAAGCTGAAGCTCGAGCAGGGATCTGGACCGAAGGCGGCAGTGGAACTAGAACTGGAGCTGGCTGTAACGTTCAGCGCTGATCTGGGGCTCGAGCGTCAGAAGGAGATGAGGATGGAGATTGAGCATCGGAAGGAGATGAGGATGGAGATCGAGCATCGGAAGGAGATGAGGATGGAGCTCGAAAGGAGACGAGGATGGAGCTCGAGCATTGATTTGGACAGAAGGCGTGTCACCGGGGATCTCGACGATGGCGGAAGGAGAGTGGACGACGACGCTGATGTACTGGCGTTTGGTCGAGGCGGCGCTGGTCCGTCAGCGTCAGGAGTTGGATGGGAAAGGAGGTTTCGGGTGAGAGCTACGCGAGGTTTTTGCGGAAAGAGGAGAGACGCACGAAAAACCAAAAAAAAAATTTTCACGCGTGATTTCATATTCTGCCACAAGCATGGAGCTGGCTGCTTCTGCAGGCCAGTGAATATTTCGGGTTTGCGGCCAACGGATCAGCCCTAAACACTACTCAAGTGTATTGTTCCAGCTGGCCTCACCCGCAAAAGCGTGCAACTAGTAGCCCCAAACTCACCCTTAGTCACTTGGAAAGGTAAGAAGCAAGGGGTTGTCTCCCGATCTAATTACGAAGCTGAATATTGTGCCATGGCTCACACCGCTTGCGAGTTTATGTGGATCCAGAGTTTGCTAAAAGAGTTTGGCCTAGTGGTTGATATTCTTATGATCATGCATTGTGACAATTAATTGGCAATATTTAATTTTATAAACGAACTAAACATGCGGAAGTGGATTGTCACTTTATCAGAAATCCGCTTGATCAATACTCCTTACACCAAATCAGAGGATCAAGTGACTGATATATTTACCAAGGCTCTTAACTTTGCAAGATTTTATGATCTGTGTCACAAGCTGGGCATGATTTATATATTTGCCGAGGGGGAGTGTTAAGTGATATTGGGTTATTAGTGTTGGGTTTCTACCCATTAAGCTTAACGGGTTAGCACTGTTTGTATTTATATGAAAACCCTAAATGAATAGTGATTGAATTATCTTCTCCGCTAACTTTGCAAATTGAAGATGTCAGAATCAAAAGAGTAAAGTCTATAGATATATGCTTCATCTGAAAATAAGTTTCATTAAAAGGATTCAAAATTTCTTTTACTGTTGCGTTATACATAATGACGTGGAAACGACAATGTGACTCAAGGCTGCTCGACATCCTATTAAGGACTGAACTACATAATTAGAAGCATGTCAATTTTTATATTGTCAACGTGTTTTCTGCCAACTAGAAGAGATCCACCTCTGTAGTTTCAATGAGATCCACCTCTGTAGAGAAAAACTTTACAAATCTATCTATAGAGTGTCTAAATTTCACCATGGAAGATATTTGTGGTGCACGGGTCCTTTGTGCAACTTGAAGGGAATTTTTGGTGCTTACTGTGGTCATTGACTGAGATGTATCTAATCTAATTTGAACTCTTAAGTGATAACTATGGATCTACTGATCTCTGTTCATTTACGCTGCTTTTGTTTGTTTTTTTGTTTGAGTTGTTTTGTCCAGCATGTATTATGTATAAAATAACACAGTTGATAGTAGGCAATAAATAAACAGATATCATATTAGATTGTGTCATTAACCCCATGGACTCTTATTTCAGTTTGTCCCAGACTTGTATAAAGAAGAATTTGGAATCTAGTATCTATTTCTTCTTTATTTCCTTGCTGCAGATTTTAGCAGGCAGGATATGCTTGAAGACTTCTATTTTGATTATTTTGTGGTCTTCTTAATTCATTTTACATCAACATGGGCTAAATTTGATTATTGTTATTGTCAGGCTCTAATCCATTTCATATACTGGGATGCAATACCTGACATGGAAGAGATTTCTGGTCTAAGCACGAAGTGTGCTTCCACTCTAATGGCTCAACACTTGCTTGCTGCTGCTGATCGTTATGCATTGGATAGGCTTAAATTACTATGTGAAGCGAAGCTGTGTGAAGATATTGCCATAAATACAGTGGCTACTACTCTAGCACTGGCTGAGCAGCACCACTGTTTTGAACTTAAATCTGTTTGTCTCAAATTTGTGGCATTGCCAGAAAACTTGCGAGGTATCATTAGAATTCTCTTGAATTTTTCTTTCAATAAATGCATTTTTGGAATGTCACAGTATATGAGATAGTGCTCATACCAGTTAGTAACAGTCTGGATCGATAGTACCAATCGGTACTCATAATATCAATCAATACTATTAAAACTATTATATATAGTATCGATTTCCGGGCAATCTGGACCAGTTTTTAAGGTACTTCTGATTATGGTTTACTGTGATAAACTTTGCAGCTGTGATGCAGACTGAAGGATTTGAGTACTTGAAGCTCAGCTGCCCATCTATTCTGTCTCGGCTGCTTGAGTACGTTGCAAGGCTGGGAGAAAATTCTGCAATCACCAGCATTTATGCTGATGATGCCCTCGATGGAAGTGATGCAAATGGAAGGCGAGTAAAACCACGGCTGTGATGATGGTTATGATCGATTCACTACTGTTAGACGGCTCACTAATTGTAGAGATGTAATGCTTTGTTTTCAGCTTGGTAATGTTCTAGATCTATTTCCAGTGTCCGAGTTTGTCAACAAACATGACGCAAGAGCTGAACTATAAAAATGCCTTAAAATGTGGAGTTAGTTTTACTTTCAGTTATAACCTTCTGTGCTCTTCTTGATGATGTCTTATATCTAACCAAAATAGCTCTAGTTTTTTTTTTTCTTTTGTCAGGCAGGGAAGGAAAGTTGCAAATTGCAAATTGGATTCATTCTTCATCCAAAACTTTGAAAATAATATGGGTATAGGTCTGCTGAGTTTGCGGGGTGAGATATTGTTTGTGCCGGGGATTTTGAACTCTGATTATAATGGATCTGCTTTAGTAATACAAGCCTTGTCTATTCTTTATTAAACAAAAGGCATTATTTTTCTTTGTTGGGAAAAAAAAAGAGGCATGTTATAATTCATTGGAAGAGTTTTATCAACCAAACGTTAATGTGTGGAGGTGCCAGCAGGCTCTGGCCTGCAGGGGCATGCTAGCCAATTGTTGAGCTGTGCTTGATCCAATATATAAAATATTGATCTTTGTTTTTATAAATTAAGTATTAATAAAATAATAAATGTATATGTTACAATAAGTATCCATGTGCAATGATTAATTATACATAATTAGCAGTCAATTTGGTGTGCCCGTCTCAATTTTCAGTCCCTTTACACATCAAACATTTGCAATAGAACCCCATCTAGAATAATGTTTTGTTTTTCCATTTAGCTCCCCAAGAAATCAACATCCTTAATTAGATAAATGTTTTCTTTTTGTTAGCCTTACCTAAACGTAATTGTTCATTCAAGTGAAGATATTTATACGTGTGGCTTAATTCGAACACGAATACGATTTGATTTCCTACGCGCCGGTGTTTGTATCGCTCTCGCCCGGAGGGACAGAAAAATGAAGATAATAAAATTTTACTTAGTTTCTATCTCACATTATATTATAAAATATAAATATATGAATTAAAATAATATTATATTTTTATATAAAAACTATTTTTAATGCTAGTTGATCAAACACATAAGATAAAATTGTAATTTTATTTTTTATTTATAATTGAATGTCAGATACCTATAACTTTAAACCAAAATCTAAAATATGAAATATAAAGTCAACTCATTTTTATAATTGTATAAACGAACAAATTAAGAATATGTTCGTCCAAATGACTCGAATTTAATTATTATCCATAGAAAATATTTAGAGATTTCTAGGGTTCTTTCCTTTCCTTCTAATTTTAGGGAAAACAGTCTGTAAGTAGGGAAAACAGTCTCTAAGTAAGAAGCAACTCAAAAGCGATGAGTGGAAGCAAAACAAGACTGCATGGCGCCGGCCATAATCATAATAATTAATGCTTGCAAGAAACCACCTCGGTAGACGATCGTCTCCTACCTCTCCACCGATCAATTTTTCTCTCGCTATAAATTGATTTCCAGGTTTCAGAATTCAACGGAAGCAGCAACAAGATCAGTTCTGCGTCTTCCATGGCGACGACAGACAGGGCCTTCAAGAGCGTGGGCGACCTCATCAAGCTCCTGCCAAGCGGCACCGTCTTCCTGTTCCAGTTCCTGAGCCCCCTCCTCACCAATGCCGGCCACTGCGCCACCGCCAACAAGTTCTTGGCCGGTGGGCTCCTTGTCGCCTGTGGCCTCTCCTGCTGCTTCTCCTCCTTCACCGACAGCTTCATCGGAGCCGACGGCCGCGTCTACTACGGCGTGGTGACCACGACCGGACTGTGGCTCTTCTCCGGTGCAGATGTCGCGGGCGGCGCCGACCTGTCCAGGTACAAGCTGAGGCTCGGCGACTTCGTGCACGCGTCGCTGGCGTTGCTGGTGTTCTCGGCGCTGACGCTGCTGGACGACAACACGGCGATGTGTTTCTACCCGGGGTTAGTTTTGCGGGAGAAGACGATGGTGATGGTGGTGCCCACGGTCGTGGGCGCCATTGCCAGCTTCGTGTTCATGCTCTTCCCCAACAACAGGCATGGGATTGGCTACCCGCCCTCAGATACAATTACTGATAAGAACATCAAGTCATCGCATCTTTGAATTAATCAAAGCCTTTGAACAAAACAAATTTAAGTTTTATATACATATGAATAATTGGTGATGTATTAAATAAAATATAAATAAAGTTTTCATTTTTTTTTCTTGTGGAGATTCGCTCTTTATTCCAACTAACAATTAACCATGCCGCTTTGTGTTATGCCTTGCCCAAATCACAGCCCAGCCCAGCCCAGCGCACTTTACCTTTGCCAATCGGGTTGGTGGATGCAGGTGCAAATCAGGCACTACCCGGATCCTCTATTGCCCAACGGGCGAATGGCATACGCGAAGCTTGCGTGTGGCTGGCGCGAAGAGACGTCGGCGTGGGCAACTGACACCTGGGGCGAGGCATTGACTTTGGTCGCGTGGTCGCCACGTCAGCACGGGCAGGAAAAAACAGAGGGAGGCGTCGTCCTCCTCATGCACGGCCTTGCCGATTTCCGCCTCCCTCTCTCCATCCTCTCTCGAGTACGTCGGAGTCGTCCTCGTCGGACGCTGCTGCCGGTGGAGTCCCCAGTGTGTTCTGGTGGTGTGGGCGGTGGTCGGAGCATCGGGGTTCATTCCGTTCCCCTTTGTCGGTCTTCGTAGTCTTCTTCGCCTCGTCGCCGTCAATCACCGGACCTTACTTCCAGATCGCTTTGGAAGGCACAGCTGGCAACCGCTTCATCGGAAAGAAGGAGCCGACACTTAGCGCCGAGGTACCCTCTCGCCACTAGCGGCGCTCTCCTGGCCTTTCGCTCGACTCCGGCGACGTCTCCCGTCTTTTTCATTCTTCTTTGCATACCTGCGTGTGTTGGCCGGATTTTCGTGCTCTTCCTGCGAGCTCTTCTTTCCCCTCTTCCTTTGGCTGTCGGCTTGATCTCTGGATCAATGTCAAAGAATGCTTCTGCCCTACAACTTCTTCACATAAAAGGAGTCAGTCAAAATTTTAAAGTTCTAAGACAACGGGCAAATAGAGTGAAAGAGAAAACAGCAGTGCAGAAACGTAGAGAAAAAAAAAACTAACTAAGACCTAGTCTACCAAGTCTCATAAATATACTAATATCAACCGTTGATCCCCGGCAACGGCGCCAAAAACTTGACGCATCCCGCAAGTGCACGGTTATGTCGAAGTAATATAAAAGATGTCGAATCCCACAGGGAATAAGGTTGAGTACCAGAAAATCTAAGTTTCAATAGCTAGGCGAATCGAAACAGGGTTTTGAGAACTTAAATCAAAAACGAGAAATCGTAACTACGTCGGTAGAGAGTAAATATGAGAGAGATATCAAGGCTATGGTTTCCACCACGCTGACGATCTTAATCGTGCTTAAAATATATCGGTTATCTGGATTTATGATTTTGCACAAGGAATCTATCCCTAGGGTACAAGGTGCCCTCTCTCGAGTGTACACCCCGGTGTCTACTTAGAACGATCTCCTACTCTCGCGGTGGATCGTTCTAAACAAACCCAATGAGTTCTATGGAAGATTATAAAACCCTCGAGCGAAAACCAAGCACTCTCGTATCGAGGTTACGCAAGTTTCACTAAGGAGATCCACCCTTACGATTCTCCTCTCGGTATGAATCGTAATGGCTTAAACATGAAAATACTTGGCCAATGTAAAATTAGGAGATTTGCACATCAAAGTAACATATGCTCACAATATAATCCAAATAACTGAATTAGAACAAAGATTGCAATTAAGAATCGTCAGTGGGCTTCAACCGAGCTCCGAAAAAGTGTTTACGCTACAATCATCATTGAAATGCTCAAAATCTCTCTTTAAAGGGAAAGAAAACTACAAAAAAGTGAATATGAGAGGAAGGAGATGGTAAACCAAAAGTAATCTGTAGAAATCGTGATGATTTGATGTCTCGAACTCCGAATCTCCTCCGAAATACCTCGTCACCATGTTCTTCCACCCCTGCCGCTTCGTTGTGTGATTGCTCGATACCTAGGGCATGCAAATTGGGGTTTTTATATTCCACGCGTTCTCCTTCGAAATAGCTTTCCAAAGAATCCTTCCTTGCCAAATTTGGACGTCAAACGGGTTGAAAATCAAAGAAAATCCGATTAAAAGTTGGACTCGCGTTCACTTGGGTTGAAATCACGGGTGAACCCCGCCGGGTTCACCTAGTTGTGATATACTCTGGACAGTTTCGGTCGAAAGAAGCACAGGTGAACCCCGCCTGTGATGTGCTCTGGCCAATATGAGTGTTGCACAACAGAGAGAATCACAGGTGAACCCCGCCGGGTTCACCTGCCCATGAAGCTCTCTGTGAAGTAGCCTTGCGTCTGGCGAAAGAACCGGTGAACCCCATGGGGTTCACCTGGTCATATTTTTCAAGCTAACTCCGATTGAGCCCAAATTTGACATGCAGCTTCGTTTTCACTTGAGGAATCACCCCGTGACCTTAAAATCTTCAAAAGATGCCAAAATTGGGTGATTTTACGTGAAATTCCATAAAAATAGGAAAAAGTGAAGATTCCGAAGTTTTTAAGTAAATAGGCCTATAAAGAGCGTGAAACTATCAAAATAAGCCTAGATTTATCATGAATATTAAGAAAAATTACTACTAAAATGCAATGCATCAATCAATAATCTCCCTCGTCCGGAGAGCTACCTTGGTGGTCGTGTCTTCATCAACCGCATGGGAGAGCAGCAGGAGGTCGGTTCCAGCTTCCCCGATGTCTTCGTGGTACGGAGGTTTTTTCCGTCCGTCATCATCGTCGGACCTCTCCTTGGGCTCGTCGGCGTGCGAGCAGGGTCGCCTCCTCCCTGTCGCCGGCTTGCGACTCCTCCACGCCAACAGCAGGTCAGCTGCCCCTTCTACTGTCGTCCATCCCGGTGAAGCATGGCGAGGGGTCAGCACCCCTCTCTTCTCAAGCACGTCTCCTCTCCGAGCTCGTCTATGTGCGAGCGTTGTTTCCTCAATCCCGGCTATCACCGACACGTGAAGGGAGCCAGCCACCGTGGCCGGTAGCCTATAGGCGACCTCCCTCTTCCGAGCATACTTGCGTACGTGTGAGTAGGACGACGTTGTCTTATCCGGCTTCCTTGCCAAGGCGTGAGTGAGGTTCCGGTCGGATCTTTCCCCATCACCAGCGTGCGACACTGCATTAACGACCGTCCCCGATCACCGGACGCCGGCTTGATCCACGGATGTTGGGTGAGCTCGGATACTCCCCTCCGGCTTCTCCGGCACACGAGTGTGCTCGGAAAATGTTGTGGACCCCGTCCAACGCGGTCGGTTACGGGTGCATCCCTTTTGGGTTCGGGTGGACCCGATTCGACTCAGCGACATCGGTTCTTGGTGAATCGTGAGCGTTGATCTGAACCGTGTTTGAATGGCAGAGATCTTCCGTAAGAGTCCTTGGTCGGGCTGGGGGTCGATTCAAGGAACCGTCTCCACCAGTCACGCCTAATCTAGCGATTACGACCGTTGTGCCCCTGCGTGGGCGTGTTTCGACTTGAGTCAAGCGTTGACTCTTGTGTAAAATATTTAAAAAAATATTACCGTAATTCAGGGCGTGACAGCTTGATATCAGAGCCCAGACTACGACTGACCTCTCTACCCGTGTGCAGATAGAGTCTTCGACTAACAGCAAACTATCATCCCTCCAAGACATAGTCAAGGACAGGGTTTTGGACACCCGCATCTCAGTGGAGATCATCTCCACATTGCTTGTCTCCAATGAGTGCCTCGGCTCACCGAGGATCTAGAGGCATCACAGGCGGAGGTCGCATTGCTGAAGCACGCTACGGCAGCTTCGATAGCACCAACCACGGCCGATTTCGGCCAGGGGACCATCGTGCGACAACGTGTCCCGGAGCCTGCCCCCTTTCGAGGGGTGCGTTGCTCCATGGAAGTTGAGAGATCCCTGAGGGGGAGCAAACCCAAGCTTGCATTGCTTATCTCTCTGGAGACGCGACGTTGTGGGGGTGATCTCAGACCGCTCCCAACTTATTCGGGATCGATCTAGTCCGTAAGCTCTCTTGGGAAAAGCTTAAAACAGATATCGTAGTTCAGTTCCTTTTAAGGAACTTGACGTGTTCTACGAGGGTGCCCTCGGGAAAGTCCGGCATGTTGCGAACATCCGGGACTATGCACAACAGTTGTATCGGGCTGCGGAAGCTTTGATGGACCACATAGGGTCCGGGGAATATGTCCCCTTTGTAGCCTCTGCCATTGCGAGTGGTATGACTTCTACCTCGTGAACGGAGACTTTGTTTGCCGTGAAGGGCAAATAGTCATTCACGCGGGAGAGTCGACCCACTGATAGGACCCAGACGACTGCTACTGCAAGTGCACGGTCTATCGCGTAATAAAGTAAGTATCGATCCCACGAAGATTAGGGGTCAAGTATCAACTAACCAGTTAATCAATAGCTAGGTTAATGATAAATGGGAAAATGGCTAATGTCCTAGTGCAAGTGATTAAACTAAAGCAGATTAAAAGCAAGCAGATCATAAAACGAGCAAACGAGGTTTTATAATTATGAGAGAGATTCGGGGTTTTAGGTTTCACGACACCGAAGCATGCAGAAATATTAAGGTTTGATATTTTAAATTAGGTTTTATCTAAGTTCTCGAGGTAATCTTTCCTAGGGTACAGACGCGCTCCCTCTCAGGACACGGTTCGGTATCCGACTTAACCCAAGTCTCCTACTCTCGTGGCATACCGGGTTAATGCGGATCCAATGGGTTCAATGAAAGATTAGGGTTCCTCGGTTGATTTCGAGTGCTCTCGCTAAATGAAATCACCAGTCCAGCCTAAGGGGTTCCGATGACTGTGGTTCACCTCTCAGTCCTTCCCACAGCATCTAGGGTATGCATACATATGACCAGTATATAAACATGAGATAAAACATCCTAAGCATGAATAAGAACAAAGATAAGTAAAGAAATATATAGATCAAACTATAGTATTCAACATTCATATAGTGGGCTACGCCCAAACCCCAAAAATAAGCTTACGCTACAAGATTTATCGTTAAGTACATGAAATCTCTCACAAAAATTAAATCAAACCAAGGGAAAAGATAGATCTCTGATGGAAGAAGGTCCAGCACGAAGATCCACACTGAAACGACGAGGAAAACGAGCCGGAATAGTGTTGTCGCCCAGAAAATCACCCCAAACCCTAGGTTGTTGCCCCTTTGCTTCATTCTCCACAACCGCTTGACCAAATCTGATGATTTCGGTCCCAAAACGTGCGTTCTCAGTTAGGAAGGTCTCCCTAAAATTTCATTAAATTTCGCCCCAAGAATAACAAGAATTGAGTGGAAGAACGGTCGCTGGTCGCTACGATGCACGGTCGTGTATCGGTGCACGGGCACGCCCGTGCAAGGCTTGGCCGAAATGATTTTCTGAAAACTTACGGTGCACGGCTGTGTATGGGTGCACGGGCACTCCCGTGCAAGTCTCGGCAGAGTCTGGAATGAGCAACTCATGCACGACCGTGCATGGGTACACACCCATGACCGTGCATCATGTAGAAGGCTCTGATTGAGCTGAAATTTCACGTCTAGCTCCGTCTCATCACAAGAAGTCGTCCCATATCTTCAGATTCTCCAAATTTCATCATTTTTGAGGCCAAACACCTACATTTTCATAAAATAAAAGAAAAGTGAAGGTTCTAAAGAATATAAAGCATTTAAGTGCATAGTTGAGACAAAACATGCATTTTACTTCAAAATAACAAT
This sequence comes from Costus lasius, assembly GCA_027563935.2. Lineage (NCBI taxonomy): Eukaryota > Viridiplantae > Streptophyta > Magnoliopsida > Zingiberales > Costaceae > Costus > Costus lasius. The sequence goes on from CM050450.1 coordinate 107,927,571, forward strand.
AAATTTAAGTCGCAAAATATCCTATTTTTACATGTCATCACCCGCGATGCCAAAGCTGACAAAGACAGTCGGAGACTGCCTACCTTCTGCAACAACAGAAGAGGAGAGCAGTGTACGAGATTAGGAGGCACTCCTAAATCCCCTAGTTTTAGGCACTGCCTCTACTAGTAGTGAGAGGCCTACGTTGTTATACGTAGCCTCCTTTATAAATTCTCTACCGGTGAACGCTATGATTGATACAGGTGCTTCGCACCGTTTCATAAGTGAAGCCACGGCTAAGAGAATTGGACTTAAGATGTCCCCAGCACGGGACCGAGTGAGGTCGGCTGGTGAAGTAAACCCTGAGGTCTTAGGGATATCATACGATGTGGATATCATAATTGGTAGTTGGCAAGGCTGCTACCATGCGAAGATTTTGAAACTCCCAGATTATGAAGATATCTTTGGCCTCGAGCTATTGGTCAAGGCAAAGATAATCGTGATGCCATATCTGTATGGGATACAGATACATGATGAGGACTCCTGTTGCCTCATCCCCTACATTGGTAGCACGAAGACAAGAAAGGGAAAGAAGAAGGACTCCCGGGGAGTACCCCTATCGGCGAATGTCTTGGCTATAGGGTTGCGCTAAGGAGATCCAATGCTTATGGCCGCACAGGTGGAGGGCCCCTACCCGACAAGGAGTGAGACTCCCTTGGTGGTCAAGAAAGTGTTGGAGGAGTTTGCTGACATGATGCCTTCAGAATTGCCGAAGCACCTCCCACCTAGGAGAGGGATCGACCACAAGATAGAGCTTGTGGCAGGATCTACTCCCTCATCTAAGGCTCCTTATAGGATGCCACCGGTGGAGTTGGCCGAACTCCACGAACAACTCGACGAGTTGTTGAAAGCAGGGTTTGTGCGGCCAACCGTGTCATCGTATGGAGCCCCGATCTTATTCCAAAAGAAGAAGGACGGGTCTTTGAGGTTCTGTGTGGATTTACAGAGCCCTGAATAAGATAACAGTCCAGGACTGCTATCCTATTCCACTGATCCCATATCTATTGGATAGACTGGAAAAAGCTAGGATATTCTCCAAGCTTGACTTGAGATCGGGTTACTGGCAGGTCCGTATCGCCGAGGGTGATAAACAGAAAGTAGCCTGCGTGACCTGCTACGGAGCATTTGAGTTTCTGGTTATGCCCTTTGGGCTACCAATGCTCAAGCGACATTTTGTCATCTGATGAATAAGGTGTTAGTACCTTTTTCTGGATGACTTCATCATGGTATATCTGGATGATAGCAAGGTATACTCCTCAAGCGTTGAGGAACACTTGATGCACTTGAAGAGGGTTCTTCAAGTTTTGAGGGAAAACTAGCTTTACTTAAAGTTGGAAAAGTGCACTTTCATGTCAGAAGAAATATCCTTCTTTGGACATGTGGTAGGCCATGACCAGGTGCAAATGGACAAGGGCAAGGTCCGAGCCATTGAGGAATGACAAATTTCCTCAAATTAGACCGAGTTGAGGAGTTTTCTCGGTGTGGTGAACTTTTATTGAAAATTCATCCACGGTTGCTCGAGAGTGATTGCACCCCTCAGCAATTTGCTGAAAAAGAATACCAACTGGGCTTGGGACAATCGGTGTCAGTCGGCCTTTCAGGACTTGAAAGAGCGTATAGCTTCTGAACCGATCCTAAAATTACTAGATTTTGGAAAACCTTTCGAGGTTCACACTGACGCTTCGGACCAAGCGATCGGTGGTGTGCTAATACAGGATGGGCATCATGTAGCTTTCGAAAGTCGAAAGCTGAATGAGACAGAGTAGAGGTAATCTACGCATGAAAAGGAGATAGTAGCAGTGGTGCACTGCCTTCGAACATGGAGAGTTTATCTCTTGGGTAACGCCTTCGTGGTGAAAACTGACAATGTTGCAAATACATATTTTACCACACAGAAGAAACTGTCAGTAAAACAGGCCAGATTGCAGGAATTCCTAGTAGAATTTTAGTTACTGTGGGAACACAAGCTTGGAAAGGCTAATGTAGTGCCTGATGCACTGAGTAGACTTAACACCTTAGTCTGCTTTGTGATCTCTAGAGTGGAAGGAGATCTCTTTGCGAGGATAAAAGCAGCATCCGCTTTTGATGAGCCATATCGAAAACTTATTCAGCAGATCAAGTCGGGTATGACCTGACGATATTAATTGGACGCCGATGACGTTATCATGGCCCATGGCGAGAGGCCACTAGTCCCCGCATCAGGTGGATTGCGACAAGAGCTGCTCAGGGATCTCCATGATACCCCTTGGTCAAGTCATCTGGGACAAAGGCGCATGTTGGCCTTATTGTCCAGGTCATGTTACTGGCCGGACATGCGTGCCAATATTGAGATGTATGTATGCACGTGTCTTGTGTGTCAACAAGACAAGGTCAATAAGAGGTTACCGGCTGGGTTATTACAACCCCTACCTATGCCCGAGACTCCCTAGACGAGTGTGTCCATGGATTTTATTAGTGGGGTTCCTAAGGTCGAGGGGAAAACGCCAATATTTGTGGTCGTGGATAGATTCTCTAAGTATAGAGTTTTCATTCCAACACCCAAACTATGCTCAGTTGTGGTGGCTGCAGACTTATTCTTTCAGAATGTAGTGAAGCATTTTAGGCTCCCAACGAAAATTGTGAGCGATAGGGATGCCCGGTTCACCGGACGTTTATGGTCAACATTGTTCGACAAGCTGAGAATGAAGTTAAACTTCTCCACAACGAACCATCCCCAGACGAACGGACAGACGAAGTGGGTGAATGCCCTCGTGGAGGACTACCTCCGTCATTTTGTGACTATGAGTCAAAAAGACTAGGTGAAGTGGAAGGATTCAATAAAGTTCACCTACAATCTCCATAGATCATTGTCCACGGGGCACAACCCCTTTGAGCTTATGTTAGGGAGACAGCCCCTAACTCCTATTGACATCGCAATGAGGACCTCCGAGGGAAGATGTCTTGCGGCGCAACGGGCAGCTCATGAGCGAGTGGAGTCGCTTCATGAGGCTAGGGACAGCCTCGAACTAGCTGCTAGACAAATGCAGCATTATGCAAATCATCGTTGTCGGGATGGAGAATTCGCCGTGGGCAACTTAGTGCCTCTCCGACTTACTCCGTAGATACCTTATATAGAGATACGATGGACCTTTCGAGGTATTAAGTCGGGTTGGCTCAGTCGCGTATCATCTGAAGCTCCCTAACAGGATGAAGCTGCATCCGACATTCCATGTGAGCTTCCTAAAGAGGTTCCATAAGGATCCAGGGGGTCCGACTCGGTCACAATCGCTTCACCCGCCTCCAACAGTTCGAACGGAGTTCGACCAAAGGATCGGAGAGATCTTAGATTACCGAGTTTTGGGGCATAGCAGGATGAACTGTCGGACAGAATTTCTTATTCGGTGGGAAGGTCCTCCATTGGAAGAAGCTATATAGTATAAGGCGTCCGAGCTATGGCAGTTCGAGGACAAGATCCGACGTTATTTAGAGTCACCGAGGACAGCGACTCGCTTCGGAGGGGGAGAATGTTAGGCCTTGGGCCGGATTTGGGCGTGACCCAAATCACAGCCCAGCCCAGCCCACTTTACCATTGCCAACCGGGTTGGCGGATGCATGTGCAAACCGGGCGCTGCCCGGATCCTCTATTGCCCAATGGGCAAATGGCGTATGTGAAGAGACGTCGGCATGGGCAGCTGACACCTCGGGCGAGGCTTTGACTTCAGTCACGTGGTCACCACATCAGCATGGGCAGGAAAAAACGGAGGGAGGAGGACGTCGTCCTCCTCACGCACAGCCTCGCCGATTTCTGCCTCCCTCTCTCCATCCTCTCTCGAGTTCGTCGGAGTCGTCCTCGTCGAACGCCACCGTCGGTGGAGTCCCCAGTGCGTTCCGGTGGTGTGGGTGGGTGGTCGGAGTGTTGGGGTTCATTCCGTTCCCCTTTGCCGATCTTCGTCATCTTCTTCGCCTCGTCGTCGTCAGTGGCTGAACCTCACTTCCAAATCGCCTTGGAAGGCGTAGCCGGTAACCGATTCATCAGAAATAAGGAATTGACGCTTAGCGCCGAGGTACCCTCTCACCGCTAGCAGCGCTCTCCTCGTCTTCGTCCCGGCCTTTCGCTCAGCTCCAGTGATGTCTCCCATCTTTTCTGTTCTTCTTCGCCTACCTCCGTGCATTGGCCGGATTTTCGTGCTCCTCCCCCAAGCTCTTCTTTCCCCTCTTCCTTCGGCTGCTGGCTCGCCTGTGTGCAAGAATTTCCAGAGTCGGAGCTCGCCTACGCGCGAACGTGGTTTCCTCCCTCCGCCGCCTGCGTACAGTAGTGTTCGTCCCCGTCCGAAGTGTGGTTGGCAGTCCTCCTTCATCCGACGAGCTACCTTGGTGGTCGCGTCTTCATCAGCTGTGTGGGAGAGCAATAGGAGGTCGGTTCCAGCTTCCCCGACGTCTTTGTGGTGCGGAGGTTTTTTTCGTCTGCCATCATCGTCGGACCTCTCCTTGGGCTCGTTGGCGTGCAAGCAAGGTCGCCTCTTCCCTATCGTCGGCGTGCGACTCCTCCACTCCAATAGCGGGTCAGCCTCCCCTTCAGCAGCTGTCTGTCCCGGCGAAGCATGGCGAGGTGTCAACTCCCCTCTCTTCTCCAACACATCTCCTCATCGAGCTCGTCTACGTGCAAGCGTTGTTTCCTCAATCTCGACTATTGCCGGCGTGTGAAGGGAGCCAGCTGTCGTGGCCGGTAGCCTACGGGCGACCTCCCTCTTCCGGTCGTACTTGCATACGTGTGAGTAGGATGACGTTGTCTCGTCTAGCTTCCTCGCTAGGGCGCGAGTGAGGTTTTGGTTGGATCTTTCCCCGTTACCGGCGTGCGATGCTGCATTGATGACTGTTCGCGATCACCGGGCGCCGGCTTGATCCATGGATGTTGGGTGAGCTCGGATACTCCCCTTCGGCTTCTCTAGCACACGAGTGTGCTCAGAAACTGTTGTGGATCCCATCTGACATGATCGGTTACGGGTGCGTCCCTTTTGGGTTCGGGTGGACCCGGTTTGACTCAACGATACCAGTTCTCGGTGAATCACAAGCGTTGATCTGAACCGTGTTGGAATGGCAGAGATCTTCCTCAAGAGTCCTTGGTCGGGCTGGGGGTCAGTTCAAGGAATCGTCCCCACCAGTCGTGCCTAATCTAGCGGTTACGACCGTTGTGCCCCTGCGTGGGCGTGTTTGGACTCGAGTCAAATGTTGACTCTTGTGTAAAATATTTTAAAAAATATTATCGTAATTCAGGGTATGACACTTAGTATATACTCTTAAATATTTTCTACCGGATTCCCTGCACTTTCCGACGCGTTTTCTCTTCCCTCGTCTCACAACCCTCTCCCATTTTATCGTGCATTGTGTAAAACCCTAGAGTACGGCTTAAGGACTCCTTCACCTATTAGTTGCTTCATCACTACCCCTACCTCTGCTCTTTCCCTCGCCTGCTTCACGAAGAAATGGCCTAAGCTGGGTACCCAGCTCAACGCCATTTCATCTAGGTCCCTAATTTTGGCACCAAAAATATTTTTTTAAAATTTTTTTTAGAAATATTATATGTCTTGTAAGCTATCAATGATATCAATATTGAGGTATTTTAAATCTTGTATACGTATAAAATATCCTATACAAAAATTAATTTTTTTATATTATAAATAATATTTTATTTTATATGTGATATTATATAAGATATTTTATATGTATACAAAATCTAAAATATCTCAATACTAGTATGATTGAATAGCTTATAAGACATGCAACATTTCTAAAAAAAATTTATAAAAAAATATTTTTGATCTCAAAATTAGGTACCCAGATGAAATGGGGGCGTTGAGCTGGGTACCCAGCTTAGGCCATTTCTTCCTTCTTCACCACCTTCCTGCCCTGCGAGCTCGTTCCCTTCCTTGCGAGGTGGTCCTCCCCTTCCCCGTGAGCTCGCCCACCGGCGTCCCCGCTTCCGGCTGCATCCCCCTTCCGCCGCCGCCCATTCTCCCTCCCTCTCACTGCCGCCGCAAGCAGCAAAGAGTTCAGCGCTGCTTCTCCCATTCACCCGTTGCACTCACGCACGAGCGAGCTCGCCCACTGGCCGCTTCTCCCTTTCCTGCCTCCTGCTGCTTCCCCCTTCCGCCGCCACCCATTCTCCCTCCCTCTCTTTGCCTCAAGCAGTTCGCCGCCACCACCTTCTCCCTTCCTTTCCCTGCCGCTGCAAGCACCTTCTCCGTTGCACTCACGCATGCATTCACGTGAACAACACGTGATTTTAGTTTCCATCCCTAGCTTTATCCTTTCCCTCTTAACCTTCTTTCCTTTTATTTTTCCTTCCTTCGAAGGAAACAGAGCCTTAACCTTCCCACTCTCGATTAAGGGGCGCGTTTTCTATGCGGAGGGGGTCGTTTAATTTGATCCGAGCGGTATAGAATGTGACCGCGACGCGTGGCAAAAAAGGCATCCGACGGCGCTGTTTCATCCGTCATTTTCTATTCTCTGCCTAAGTCGTCGCCCTCATCTTGCCTTCGACGCTCGACGCCCGACCGCCAATCGCCCCGCCCGCGGCGCCGGCATTCACCCCTCCGCACACCCCTGCTTCGCTACCGTGCGCCTCGAGAATCACCCTTCCTGCCACACCGCGCCCGTGCCGCTCCTCCCAGCCGAACACGGGGATGACGCGCCCCCGCCAACCTCCGCTCTTGCACTCGCTGCCCGGTTCCACCTCTCCAAGCTCGAGATTGGCCGCCTCAATGGGAAGTCCCTCTTCTCCTCCAGCCTCGCCGCCGACACCGGGACGGCGAAGCTGAAGGTCGCGATCTACTCGGGACGCCGTGGGGCGACATGCGGGGTGCGATCCCGGAGGCTCCTCGGCAAGGTCTCGCTGCCGCTGGATCTGAGGGCGGTGGCGGAGGGGAGGGCGGTGGTTTTCCAGAGCGGGTGGGTCCCTCTGGGGAAGTCTGCCAAGCCGGAGCTGTACTTGACGGTGTTGGCGGAGGCGGACCCCGTTTCGTTTTCGAGTTCGAGGGCGAGCCGCAGGACAGCTCGCAGGTTTTCCAGGTCGAGGGACACCGGTGGCAGCCTGTCTTCACCTGCACCTTCAGCTTCCGCCATCACTCCAGTGGCCGCATTTGGGGATCAAGGTTCGTCCCTAGACACCAACCTCTTCAACTAAGTTGTTGATTCGGTCGAAAACGAGGGCGAGCGACGGGCGTGCGAGAGAAATTGACCGTCGGATGCCTTTTTTGCCACGCGTCGCGGTCACATTCTATACCGCTCGGATCAAATTAAACGACCCCCTCCGCGTAGAAAACGCGCCCTCGATTAAGGTTTCAAGCGAAAATTTTGCCCATCTTGCCTTGCCTCCATCTTCGATCGCTTCGCTTCCTTTCCAGCTTAATCGCCGATCCAAGTAAACCTTTTAACCATTTGATTCAACTTACAACCTCGAAGGATTTGACAAAAAATTCCTCTGCAAATCAGTTGGTGTTCGATTCCTCCAGGTGCTGACGTACAATGGTCCTACTGTGTATGTGCAGCCTCTTCTTGGATTTCTTGTCCACCTATGAGCCATTGACTTTGTCTTGACGGGTTGAAGATTCACCCGGAGATGATGCTGCCTCATTACTCATGTCTGTTTGATGAAGTGGAGCAGCAATACAAACGATTGTTCTCTGACTTGGATCACTCAGCGCCTTTCTTGCTAACTGATTCTCGTAAGGAGAGGCTCATATACGTGCTGCGATGTGGCATGGCCATGCTGCCTTTTCTTGAGTTCAACCTCGGTTTGCTTGTGGAGAAATGCAATATTCTTCTATCCATCCTCCGAATATTGTGTGCACTGAATTCCAAATTTCCTGTATCTGGCTGCGAACGCAACAGCGGGGTTGATGAGACATTTGAGGGGATTGCAACGGATAGGATGGACGAAGAAGGAAGAAGACCAATTCCGTCCTTTTTCTGTAGAGTACTTGAGGTAATGTTTGGTATGCTAATCTTTCCTAGTCTATCATATGAATTGTGCTTGTGCTAATTTTCATGTAAAAAGATGTCTGATAGTTTGACATTTTTAATTTTTATGGCTGGAAATTTAGAAATAAGATCTTCCTATGGTTGTCAGGCATATGTTGGAGATGGTATGACCTCTTGCTCATACGTTTTTCAATTATCACTTGTAGCATCATGTAAGCACGTGTGTATGGTTTTTGTAGCAATCAAAGTATAGTAATTTTTTAAAAAGAGCATATTGGAGAAGCAAGGAAAATGCAAAGGTTAGTATGCCTGGTCAAACCAGTAGATCTCTACATCTTGATGAAGTATACTTGCAGTTCTTTTGAGCTCATTAAACAAGTTAGCATAACTCCAGACGGAAATATTTGCCTTAACCAGATGATACATAAAAGTTTAGTCATTTACTGCCTGATTTGATTATTTTTTCTCTTAAATTAGGTCAGAAGCTCTCTATGATTAGAAAACTTATTATTCAAATTGGTAGAATTTATATGCTTATGATATTGCTTCTATTTTCCTTGAGGTTGATGTCAACCTGAAAAGTATAGTACTCAAGGTCCTTCTTTAATCTTCTATCTGAGAGTAAAAAAACTGGGTTTACAAACTGGACTTTGGGATGAAGGACTGCAATATCAAGTCTAGCTTACGTTCTATCCATATCTCAGAGGTCCTAAAGTTGGTGAAAGTTAAAGTGAAGTCCTATTGAGATGGTATTTCATTTTTGTGTAGACCTTGACGGATTATTCATATTCTAATATCTTAAAGACTATTAATGCTTGCTCGGTATCTTCTCGCACATGGATTTGGTTCTTGAATTTACTTTTTTGAAATTTCAATATCCTTTTAAGTTTCTGGACATTTAGTTGATCTTCATAGCCAAATAAAGGTCTTCTATCTCTTCAAATACGCTGAACATAATTTCAATTTATTTTTGTGTATGTGTTGAATATAATACTTTCCAGCTTCTAAAGTTAATAAGATGTGCGACTTTCTGGCAGAATATTAATTTTTAATTCTTAACATTCAATTTTAGCTATGATAGATGTATTTGGTTGTAGTGGATGCATTTGTATTTATCATCAAATGATGATTAGTGAATACAATTGAATATGAAAGTATTCACTGCATGATTAAAGATTAAGAAATGCTTATTAGTTATCTGCTTAGATTTTCCTTGATGTGCAATTATGGGACCTATTCCTATAGGTTTAATGTTATACACATTATGGTTATTAACATGGATATTTCCGGACTTTTTAAAAATCAATATCCAATATATACATTATGTACTATATTTTTGCATCTCTTATTGGTATCTAAGACTCTTGTAAGAGATATTTTCTTACTCATAAGCACAGAGCCTCCATTGTTTGGTTGCCTAAACTCTAATTTAGGCAAAACACATGTATTTTGAGTAGCAATTGCTGCTCGACTTTTGAATGCATGAAAGTAATGTTATTAGGATTGAGTTTCTACTTAAGAACATTGAAGGTTTCATAGAATTAGAGCATGAGATCATGATATTTACTAAATAAGCTAAAATTTCAATTTACCAAATATATATTAGCATATTAAGAATAAACCGAACACAAGCATTTCTAGTAAGTAACAAGTTTGTCCACACTCCGTAAAACTAGCTAAACAAGTTGATCAATGATATCAATCCATGATTGAAAGATTTTAATGATTTAGTCATTCAATAGAAACTTTATTTGAATTTAGAAGACTAGGAAAACAAAGAAGAAATAAAAATACTAAGTAGAAACCAATCAAATTCAAACCCTAAATCTACATGACATGTCAATTTTAATTGTCAAGATTTCAGTAAATGCACTTGTAAATTGACACTCTTTATCTCTATGTTGACCATTGAATGCAAAGTAGTTCTTAAGCATTTAAACTATGTGGTAGAGACCCATTCTAGCTCTTAACATCTGGTAATGATTTGTTCTATCATATAAGTTCTTAACACTCCCATCAAAGTTGAGTATAAGCTTTGCAAGAGGTTTAGTGAAGAAATATAGATAAGAGGTTTAGTGAAGAACTATAGAGAAAAAAGAGGTTTGGTGAAGAAATATGCACATTAATTCTTTGATGTAGTGAAAGGAATACAAATCTTCTTTGTTATTGGGTCTCTAACAAACTGATAGATCCACTTCAATGTGTTTAATCTTTTTATGAAAAATAGATTACTTTCAATTTGTATGGTTGCTTGGTTATCATAGTTCATGATCGCTACTTGTTCTTAAGTGAAACCAAAGTCATTTATGAGAGTACATATCCACATTGTCTCATAGGCAATGTGAGTTCCTTTGTAACCAACTTTTCCATTAGGATGTGCAATCATATTTTGCTTCTTACTTCTTTAAGCGAACAATTTCTAGCTACAGAAGTAAGATGGGTTTCGCTTATTTGATCTTAAGATGAGGGCAACAATGAAACTATTGAACCATAATAGTTAGGTTTGCCATCATGGTGATCTCTCGTACTCCTGCCCTAACAAGCTTACTCTTGCTCCAATTCTGTACAATGTCTCTCTCCTTGTTCTCTTGCCTCATTTTCAAGATTGATGTTGCCCCTTTCTCGTCTTCCTCCCTATATCGATGTCTCAAAGGTGATAGTTGTGGTCTTCAACAAGGTCCTAAAAACTGGTTTTTGCAGGTGGTATGATTGGTTTGTATCGGTTTGAGCACAAAATATTTTGTTTTAGAGAGAAGAAGTAGAGTGGAAGGAGGAAGAAGAAGGGACTCAGGGAGGAAGGAGGAAGGAGGTGATTTGCGAGCGAAAGGAGGGAGGAGGAAGAAGGAGGTGGCTCACCTCTTTGTGGTGAGTGGATGGAGTAGAGGGAGGCGGATCAGAAGAAGAGAGAAGAAGGAGAAGAAGAAAGGATGGAGGAGGTGGCTTGTAGCTTCCGCTCTCCTCTTCTTGCGGGTGTGCTTCCACTGAGAGCTTCTACTCCTCCTTTGTCTTCTTCTTCTCCCTTCCATGGAGAGTTTCTTCTTTTTCTTCTTCTCCCTTCTTCTTCCGCTTATGCCAAGAGCTTCCGTTATGCTTTGTTCACTTCTGTCTGGTTCAGTCCAGTGCTCATTGGTTCATATTGGTATTTGAAATCTTGGTCTTCTCCCATTTAATTTGCTTGTAATAGGTTTGAATAGTTGGGCAAAATAATGGCCATAGATGTGTGGGGTTTTGTTGGCAAGGCAGTTCAAGCACTTTCAAATTCTCTCCTTTCTCTTGTCCGTGGGGCTTTGAGGAGTAAGGCTCCTCAAGGCTCGTCTTTCTTTCCTCAACTAGGGTTAGATAGTCTTCTCTCTTCCCCTATGTGGAAGTAGTGGCTTTTATAGCTACTCTTGGCAAACGACATTGCTATAGTCATCATCTAGTTGGCTTTTAGGGTATTTAGAAGTTGGGAGCTATTCCTTCTACCGCTGGGGCTTCTGTAGGATCGACCCTAGAACTTTACAATCTCCCTTCCCTTTTTGTTTGCCTAATGAGAGCTAGGAATACTTCTACCCTTGGTAGGGCATGGAACTTCTTCCTTTCCCACGTAAGAAGTGTGGTTCTTGGAGATTTTTACTTGAAACACATTGAGTCATGGTTTAATGATACAACTTTGGTTAGAAATGTTTCTTCTAAGGTGCTTTAGGAAGGAGAAGGCTTATTAGCCTATTCCTTTATGGGCTTTTTTTTTATAGGAGCTCTTTCCAACATATGAAGACCAGTTGGCTGTGTGGAGACCTTAATGTGTACACTACGGATTCTTTCATTTCCAGTTTGCAAATGATGGGAAAAAAAACTTGTGCCTTAGAGGGAGACTACTAGTTCATCGCCAATTATCTGCTTGTTAAGCCATGACACCAAGATCAATCGCTCAAAAAGGGTGGGCTTCATCTCTCTTACTTTTTAGGTAAAAATCCTTTACCTTTCATTCTATTGGTGGACTCTTGAGTTGATCAATCATGTGGGCAGCATTATTGAGATATTGCTATTCATGGGCTAGCTTATGCTCTCATGTGCATTAGGTCAACAGTAACACTTCTCTTCCATTTGAGATCCAAAGTGTTAGAATGAACACCTTCACCATTCGATTTTATTATGACTAGAAGCTAGTCAAGTGTGACCATTAGGTCATCTTTAACTATGCAATGAAGAATTTTCCAATTCATGCTAAGCCAGCTAGACCACATAAGTTGAAAGGTTGATAGTTATTATGTACCTGCTTACCCGAAGTTGCAACTAGCCCCCTAAGCAAGGCACAAATGTAGCCGAGCTCTCCCTCTAATCGATAAAGGGAGAAAACTTAGTGATAGATTTTTAGATTAAGAAGTGCACCTTGCTGGTCAAGGTGTAATTGTGCCCACAACCAAAATAATAGAGTTAAGGGAAGGTGAGTGGATCCTCAATCCCTAGAAGTCCCTGTGGAATAATAGTGTCCAACACATTTTGGGTTTGCTATGTAGTGCGGAGTTCTAATAAGGATTGTTAGAGAGGTAATCAATCTCCTTCCATCCCAATGATGAACGTTGTAGTTACAAATAGAATCTCATAGGATAGTTTTCTAAATTCGCCCATTTTGTTGATGTTATTGGCCTCTGGAAGTAGGTGATGCGAACGCAAGTGCACGGTTGGATCGAAGTAATAAAATAAAGATTGTTCCTAACCAGGATTTGATGGTCAAGTACTAATTATACGATCGGCTAGACGATTCAAAGTGTGATTTTTGAATGGAAACTTCTAAGTATGAGAGAGCAAGCGAGCGTTTCGAGCAGAAAACTTATGCGGAGAGAATCGGGATTGGGGTTTCACCACGTTTACAATTCAGAATTTAATAAAATAAATCTAAGTAAAGAAAATTAATGCGGTAAAAGAGATTTATCCTGTGTATAGATTACCTTCTCTTGAAGCATAATCCGGTACTTAATCACAATAATTCTCTGCTCTCGTGACGATTATCGTAATTAGGCTTCTTAAGTTTTGTGACAAATCGTGTAAATCCTTCAAGCGAATCCAAACTATGATTGAATTCGCAGGTTTGAAAAGAATAGATCCGACGTCGTGATTCACCTCTCGGTTTTTCTCGCGATGCCTCAAACACAATAAAACTTGGCTAGAGTATTAAAACGGAATACGTACAATTCTAAACAATATTATGACATTGATAATATCTTAATCTTTTCTTTGTAATGCTTATGATAATTCATTTGTAATTCTTAAAATATTTTTCATTAAATGAAAGTGAACACAAAAATTAAATGTTTGTTCTGATTTAAAAAGCCGTTGCTTAAGCTCTTTGCTCTAAACTCAATTCATCTTTAACAATTATCTCAAGCACATTAATAATAGAAGAATACATAATATTTATATTTATTAATGTATTGTAACGGGAGCTCCAATGAGTATCACTTGGTCATTTTAAGTTAGTTTCTTGATTCAAACCATATCTACTTTTCAACTCTCATTTTGTTAATCATTCTTTTGCTTTTGCAATTTGTTTTTCTCAAAGCATGAGCCCCCAACAATGTTTAGTAAGTTAGATACTAAATTAAATAATGAATCAACCTGAATTTTATTCTTTGAAACAACACGTGTGAGTTAGTGTTAATGTGCAAATCAAATTAAATAGTGAAGTAATCTGAATCTCATTCTTTGAAACAAGAAGGGTGAGTTGGAGTTGATGTGCAAAATAATAAATGTAAAATACTAAATAATTCTCTCTAAAAATTAAACTTTTTAGATCATTCAATGCTCCTTGCATATTACTAAGCACTATCATAACCTTGACTACAAATTTTTGATAAGCTTAACTTATACTTACAAAGCAAAAATTCTATTGATATTTTTTAAAGATATTACTTGTGTCACTAACATGTATAATAGCAAGAAATTTTTTAAAGACTCATTCTTTTATCTACAAAATGTAAAACTACTACCATTTTGCTTTTTGTTAAATATATCTCTTGATTTATATACAATAATTGCAAATAATTTATCTAACTCACTAAGTATAACATTAGTAGTTTATTAGTAGTTTCTTGTGTAGTAGCACTTATTATATCTTTATGAGTATTAGGAGCAATTTATTGGTTATTTTTTGAAGCATTTTGTAAGACCATATTGCTTATTGATTCATCATGATCTTTTAAAAATTTGAAAGTTCAGAAAAATTATTTTGATTAATAGAGGTTTCTGTTGGTGTATATGCCCTAAAGACCAATGTATGGACATGGTCAGGCATTGTTTGAATGTACTTTGATAGAACTATTACTCTTTATGTGGGCATGATTGTTATTATGCAGACTTCTCTACCTGCGTTGATGTATTGAGTTGCATAAATAATGTCCTAGGAGTTTGGATTGGATCCATTCTCATAAGCTATCCCCAGACAAGGTACCTTAGCAGATATGGGACAGCTTTGGTACATGTGAGACTGGTGTATGGGCTGGTTAGGTGCGGGGCACAGTAACGCAGACATACAGGTGCATTGGATGCACCGGAGTGATCCACCGTGAGGATTGACTTGTCTAGTCAACAATAGACTTGAGGTATTCATGTCTAGATTTGATGATGGGTATGCTTTAATACAGTCTTACGTCTCTCCGTAATTGGGAGATCAAAATGACTGTCATTAGGCATGTCATAAGTCATGTAGAGACATGGATGACCAATAGTAGGATTTGCCCCTTCCTTATTGGAAGCATGATATCCACTCGGGGCGCCCCACCTTATTGGTGCATGACAGGAAAGTGTGACCACACTTGTTGAGTCATGACCAATGCATTGGATAATAAACTTGAGACTAATCCAATGACAGGATATCAGCTTAGGCAAAGGGATCTATAATATAATGGGAATCCTCGTTGCTTGTTAGGAGTTGTTGCCATAATGACTTAAGTCCTATGACATGGGTAGTAGTGATGTGTTGCTAGATACCCCTCACTACTTATGATGTTTACATCATTGCCATCGTCATATGGATCCTACGGGGTCACACGCAATAGACTCTTGACGTTGCTTTAATCAGAAGCCTTATGATCAAGTTATTGGATAACTTGGATCCATTTGGAAGATTTCATCAGCGCCAATGGGCCTGATGAGTTGGAAGAAAGTTATTGGGGCCAAACTTCATTTTTGGCAGGTTGACCCGAAATTGACATAGATTGGTCACATTTGGATTAGGGTTGCATTGGATTAGATCCAATGGCTTAATCAACCCATGCCATGAAGTTTGGGCTAGCTCATTATCCAATGAGGCCCAATAATTAGTTGTCATGAAGAGGAATTGGCTTAAAAGGGTATAATAGGGAGAAATCTCACCCCATTGGCGCCTAGGGGCATAATGGGGTGAGGGAGATGCCTTTGCTTCATTATGGAAGTAAAGAGCGCCTAGCCCTTCTTCCTTAGATGGAATACTTGCCTCTAAGGCAAGTCTTGGGGTTGATATGGCTTGAGGACTCTTTTGGAAAGAGCTTGGGCGCATATGAGAAGTAGGAAGATGTTTATGGTAAAGTCTTGGAGACTTTCCTTATGAACCCTACATGCGCCCAAACCCTTACCCTAGCCGAAACTCCTCATGCATGTTGCGCCTAGCCACTTCTCCTTTGATGGTAAGAATGCATTTGAGGCATGTCTTGGGCTGATATAGTGTTTGGACATTTATGGATAGGTTGAATGAGGTTTATGGTAAAGTCTTGGAGACTTTCCTTGCTTCAAGACACCTCATCCTAGCCATACACTTGGCATGATCCTAGCCCTTGCCCAAACCGCCTCTAGTCCTATTTATAGGACCCATTGTCGCCCTCTCTAGTTGATGAACGCTTAGAGACGTGAACACACATAGAAGGGCAAAGGGCGACAACATCAAAGTGCGCAACCCTTCTTCCAACAAGTGACCGCAAGTCTTCTCCTTCCTCTCCTCTTGGCGTGACTTGGAGAAGGACTTGGTGGCGTGACTTCCTCTCAATCTTCCTCAAGGCCGAAACTCTTCTTCTCCCTCTTCTCTTGGAGTGAAGAGGATAAGGAGTTGGCGGCATCTTCCTTGCACTTGGCGCATGAGCCTTGGAGGTGGCGCAAGAATAGTGAAGGAACCCTAAGGCTCGATTCTCTTCCCGAGGCTAGCACCAAGCGTGGAAGGGAGCAACGATCAAGGAGTCGACGCGTGGATACTTGTAGAGGGCGAACACTTGGGCGCCTTCAACATGGCTTCGACGTCTAGACAAGCAAAAGAGGTACATCTCTAACACATCCTTGTGTCTTCTCTCTCGCATGGATCCTTGGGACCGGAATATGTTTCGGGTGTAATGATTCTTCCGCTGCGTCCTGGGACTGCAAAATTTTAAATTACACCCGGTATTTCCTAACAGTGGTATCAGAGCTACTTGCGAGAAACACAAGGTGTACGTTTGCTTGTGTGAAAATTTTTTGAAAAATTTTCTTCTATTCATGCGCGTTTCACTTAGAAAGCGTTTTTCATCCAATCTTCTCTTCTCAACTTTATGGCCGAAACTTGAATTTTGTTTATGCATGATTTAAGACCAAAGGCGCACGTAGGTTTTGTCAAGTAGGACGGGCATTGTGTCTTCGAACTGACCGGGTCTCTTGATCTAACAAAATTGCCAGCCGATAGGGTCTATGAAATCATCATGGAACTTGATCTAAATTTTGGCATAAATTTGGTTAAGAGAGTGCTTTGGATGATATTGGCGCATAAGGTGGTAAAATTTGATTTTTCCGGATTTTCAAATTTTACATGCGCCACTTGATTGGGTTGATATGGTCATAGCGAGTGCCCTCCTGTGTTGTGATGTGGAAGCATGTTTCCACTTGTGATGAATGCTTGTAAAATCTCTTTCCACCTGCGTGTGGTTCTCTCCCTATCTTGTTATAAAGAATTTTTCATCTTGCTTAGAATAGATGTAGAATTATATGATAGGTTAAGGCTTCATCTTGACAACAAAGGAGTCTTCTTCAATCGAAGTCAGAAGTGGCACCAGCTTTGGAAGCATGGTGATGGACTTGCGGCTGAAGGAAGGACACATGCTTTCGGCTTCTGGCATGGGCTGATCCGCTTTAGGGACTCGCAACCCTTGGATGCACGATAACATGTCACATGGGTCGTGACAAGTTATGTGTATGAAAAGGGCTATGACCATATCGACCAAACTAGCATGCCTGTGATGTTTTTCCTTTGATACCATAACCATAGGAAAACTGCATGCTAGAAAAGAATAAAACAAACATGCAAAAAACTCTCAATACAATATCAAGTCGATAGCCTTCTAACGCGTAGCCCTCATCAAACTATCGATCAGTGGTGTTGTGAACTGTTTCCCACCCTCGTGGGACACACCCACTTATCTTTAGAAGGTGTGTGGTGACAATGATTTCCCCAGTCCAGTTTGAACCTGGGCGTGCCTTCGCAAGGAAATTTGTTGGCCCTGGGCATAACGGTTAGGACCAGACTTGACTAGTTTTTTATATGTCATTGACATGATGAACTACTAGAGGTAGCTGTTGAGAGGATAGGGTTTTGTGTTGTATCCAGCCCTCGCTGGACACAGGGCGCCTAGTCTGTCTCAACTAAGAGGAATTGTGCATGGCACAATTGGCTGGCATGCCTACCTAAGGAAGCATGAGACTCTCTGTGCATCTCAACTCACCCTCGTGAGTCGCGGAGACCTTATGTGAAATTAGGATCCTACCCACCTATTTCCATGTTGAGTTAGAGAGTTCTCAACTTGTTTTGGAAGTAGTGGGAGCATAACATTTAATTTAAAGTCCTTGTTAAATGCTTTATCATTGTACTTACTTTACTTATTTGCTTATTGTAGAAGGCATCTCCTGATCTAAGATTGAAACTTTATAAACATAAACTGGATGAGACAAATTGGACAAAACGGTTCAAGATTTTGTCCAAGATACTGGAACAAGAAAATAAGGTGCATCTTCTTGAAAGACCTCCATCCCAGCCCAGTGTGTATTTCACTAATGATTGGGAGTGGAATGTCTATCTTGAACATTGTGAAGATAACGAACAGTACACTGCTCTTGTCTTAGAGTGCATGACCCCAGAGGTCAAGGTTGAATGTGATGAGATGGGGATCTATGATCTAATCATACATCTCAAAGGTCTCTTCACACCATGCTCTATAGACAATGATCAGGAGAGTTCTGTTGGATCTTCAGAGTGTATGCCTGAATCTGAGAATGACCATGGTTCTGTATCTTCGAAGCTAATACTTCGGAAGACTGGGAATGCATAGGTATTTCGAAGAGGATTAATGGCCAAGAAGAGCATGGCAAAGAAGAAGGGATGCAATCCATCCGCTTCAGGTATTGTGTTACCGAGGTCTTTTGTCTACTTCTTATTCATGGGTACTGGGTACCGTATGTGAGGCTCACATATATTTTACATGTGCAGGAGCTCAAAAGAAGTAGGACGAAGAGGCTTGATGGGATCGACTCTCGGGTCAGGGACGGAGCATTGGATGCTGCTGTTGATAGCATCTCACTGCCTTCAAGACTTTATATAGAACTTTGCTATTATGTATCAGCTTATGTATTAGAACATCATTCCTTTTGGAAAGGACTTCAGTTTGAAATAATAAATAATATTTTTCTTTAATCTGAGATGTTCTATTGAAATGATACAGTTGACAATAGTTTGTGGTTCTATATGGGACACAAGATCAGATCTAATGATTCAATAAACATCCTCTTATAGCATTGTCTCTTGAACCATAGAACAATGGTCACATCCAAAGGTCCATGGACTATTGGGATCATTGTTCTCATAGGACTATGATACATGTGAGCCTAGTTCAAAGGAACAATGTGACAGATGCTGCCTTCACCGTAAAGGGTGGAAGGAGTAGTGACTTGTTGGATCTATTACACAGCAATGTAAGTGGACCCATGTAAACAAGCACTAAGAGGAGTTATATACTTCATTAGGTGTGGGTATGCCTTATGCAACCCAAGAACTTTGGAAAAATCAAAGAAGTTCACAAATGAAGTATTGAGTCAAATTGAAGGATCTGTTAAAACACCTTGATTGGATCAAGATGATTAGTGGAGAATTTGATGACTGTCCTAAGAAGTGTGGAGTTATTTCACAGCTTACTTAGTACACCACTGTGTGGTGAATTTCAAAGAAAGAAAAGGGAACACATTGGATGTGGATTCCATCTTTGAATGGTCATGCAAATATACTACTATGATGCTATGCAAACAGATGTACTGCCACTCCATAAGAAAATGTCTAAGTTAGCTTTTGAGTTGCGAACTGCAAATATCTCATTTCTTCAATGGAATTGGGAATGTAATGTGCAGTGATTCAAAAGTATGTGTTTGTGGTGCACTATAGAGTGCTAATTCTATCCCAAGGAGAACAAATTATTTGTTGCTCAAAGAACTGTCTTTCTTGAGAAAGTATTTCTTTTGAAAGAAGCTAGTGGGAGTAGATTTGATTTGGACAAGGTCCAGAATCAACCACAATATAATTAGACACAGATGGAGAACAAAATCTCACATACATGTTGAAAGTCAACCTGAGGTTCAAGTAACACAGGAACCACATAAGTCTGGATCGATTCGATATGCTGGGCATAATGAATTTTATCGTGGATGAACCTAAGATTTATAAGGAAATGGAAGCGGTCAGTGGACCAGATTCCAAGAAATGGCTAAGGGCCATAAGAACCATAATGGACTCTATGTCTGCTAATCAAGTCTGGGACTTGGATGAGCAGCCAAAGGGGTAATTCTCACAGGCTGTAAAATAAATCTTCTAGGAAGATAGACATGGAAGGTAACATTGTTACCTTGAAAGGCAAGCTAGTGAACAGAAATTTCAGGCAAATCCACTGGGTGGATAATGATGAAATTTTTCACCAATAGCTGAGTTTTAAGTCCATTAGGGATCTGCTTGTTATAATTGCATGATCAATTATGACATGTTGTTATGATAACTGCTTTTCTTGCATGGACATCTGAAAAGATATCTATAAGGCAATAGCCAGAAGGTTTTCATATCAAGGCCATAAAGATATGCATGGTGTTATGCAAGCATGTTTGAAATAGCATGTGTTTACAAGAAGATCAGTGGGAGCACCTTAATAGTATTTCTTGTTCTAGATGATTGATGATATTCTCCTCACATGGAATGACATCTCAGCTCTTCACATGGTGAAGAAAAGGTTTGATATGTATTTAGAGAAGAATGATCTAGGGAATGATGCCAACATCCTAGGCATGAGGATCTATAAATAGAGATCCAAGAAAGTCATTGCCCTCTAGTCGATCTATGTTCATCCAAGAGTTTCTAGAGAGGTTTATATTGGATGATTCCAAATATTGATACCTTCCAGGAAGATATGGTCTGACTCTCTCAAAGATGTTGTGTCCTGTGACACAGCTGGAGAGTAATAACATGGGTCTAAAGTCCTGATACATGGTATGTAGGATGGATCATGTTTTGAATAATATACTCAAGATTATTTGTGGCAAATGCTTGGAGCATAGCCAACAAGTTTCAATCAGATTTTAGTGTTTAACACTAGATAGCTGTGAAGACAATCCTTATATATATACTTGGGAAGTATAAAGGATTGGAGTCCAGTCTAAAATAGACAAGAAAGAATTTTGTGTACAGGGGTACACTGACACTTCGTTCCAGTCTAGTGACTATTGATCACAGCCAGGATTTGCGCTTTGCCTTGTTGTGGTGTTATGTGCTGAAAGAGCATTGTGCAAACCAAAGTGACAAGATTCTACAAATAAGGCTGAGTACATTGCAGCTCCTTGTGGCAGCCAAGGAGGCAGCTTCATTCATTTGAACTTGATCTAGTTCATAGTGCATGATGGTCCAGTATAGTTCTTACTGGGACCATAGCATGAGAGAAGGAACTTAATGCTCAAGTATGTACTGCAGCATATCATCTGATCTTAGAGATCATGGATAAGGATGATGATCAAATTTGATAAAATAAACACAGATAGCAATCTGAAAAAACCCACTGACCTAGCCTCTGGCGCAGCGGAAGCTAAATGGGTCATACTAGAGACATTGGAACTGACTAAACACCAGTTGTCCTTGGTCTTAGTGCAAGTGAGAGATTGTTGGTGTATATGCCCTAAAGACCAATGTATGGACATGGTCAGGCATTGTTTGAATGTACTTTGATAGAACTATTACTCTTTATGCGGGCATGATCGTTATTATGCAGACTTCTCTACCTGCGTTGATGTATTGAGTTGCATAAATAATGTCCCAGGAGTTTGGATTGGATCCATTCTCATAAGCTATCCCCAGACAAGGTACCTTAGCAGATATGAAACAGCTTTGGTACATGTGAGACTGGTGTATGGGCTGGTTAGGTGCGGGGCACAGTAACGCAGACATACAGGTGCATTGGATGCACCGGAGTGATCCACCGTGAGGATTGACTTGTCTAGTCAACAAGTCAACCTCACATGCAAGAGGTTTGCATTGATCCTTAGACTTGAGGTATTCATGTCTAGATTTGATGATGGGTATGCTTTAATACAGTCTTACGTCTCTCCGTAATTGGGAGATCAAAACGACTGTCATTGGGCATGTCATAAGTCATGTAGATGTTGGGAAACCCCGGGGACATTTTACAATTTTTCAGAGCCATGGACATACATTTTACGCAGCGGAAGAATGTCCCCGAAACAGGCTAGTCCCAAAAACCCAGTGAAGATCTCTTGCGAGGGGGTCGACACGATGTGATAGTAAGTACCTTTAAGCAATTAGAAGCCGATGTCGATGAAGGCGCCCAAGTGTTCGCCCTTTGCAGTCTCGCACACACGGATTCCTCAAGTTTTCTTCTTCCTCGCCCGGTGCTAGCCTCGGGAAGAAGATCCATGCCTTAGGAGAGTCCTCCAAGCAACTTGCGCCACCACCAAGATGTGATGCGCCAAGGAGATGGAAGGAGAAGAGAACGCCGCAAGCCTTCTTGTTCCTTTACGCCAAGGAAAGGAAAAGGAGAAGCATGCTTGCGCCCTTGATGGAAGAAGAAGAGCTCTAAGCTCTCCAAGCCGTCGCCCTCTAATGCTTCACGCCTCCAAGGAATTAGCATCATAAAGAGAGGGGGCGGCAAGGGCTTATTTATAGGAGCAAGAGGTGGTTAGGGGAGATTGGCAAGTGTTGACAATTAGGGCATGATTCTAGGAGATTATCCAATCAAATATATTGATTAAATCTCCACTCCCATATGCGCCTAAGACTTTGCCAAAGCAAGCATCAGCCATATGCGCCTATATCATGCCATATGAGGCATTAATCCCATCCATGCGCCTAGACCTAGTCAAGGCAATATGATGGATTGCCTAATGTGGCTTGGGCGCAAGTCCTAATCCAATTAGGACTCTAATTATGTTAATAATCAGCCCACAATCGTCAAACACAATCCAATCAATTATCTTGTGTGATTTAATCAAATCCAATTTGATTTAATCACCTAGGAGATACCAAACAAGGCATAGGCGCAAATTCTAGTCCAACTAGAATCCCATATGCGCCTATCCCATTAATTCATCCCCATTATACCCTTCAAGCCTCTTAGCCCTTCAATACAACTTATTAGCAAGCCCAACTAAGCAATGGGCCAAGCCCAAAGTCCATTATGCATGTTAACCAACCTATTGGATCCAATCCAATTTAACCCATGGTTAAATGAGGCTAACCATGGTTAATTTGATCGATATGCCAAAAACGGAAGTTGGCCCCAATAAGTTTCTTCCATCTCATCAGGCCCATTGGCGCTGATGAAATCTCCCAAATAGATCAGAGTTATCCAATAACTCGATCTAAAGGCTACCCGATCAATATGAAAACTCGAGTATCAAGGTGTGCGACCCTGTAGGTTCCTCTAACGCTGGCAGTGCTGACCAAAGGTCATCACAAGCAGTGAGTGGCACCTAGCAGTGCATCGCTGCTACCCAGGTTATTGGAATGGATATCGACATCGACATCCCCATCATCGCAACTAGGTACAGATGCATTACAGTCTCTTTGCCGTACTGATATCCGATTGGACAAGTGTGTCACCACTTGTTTTCATCCAATCACATGGCTATGACTAAAACAGGTTCTCACCTGGGTATGGCTAGAGGTGGCCATGGGCCGTGCCCGGGCCGGCCCGGGCCTAGGCCCGCCTCGGCCCGGTTCCAGCCGTGCCGTGCCTGGCACGGCCCGTTTCAAATCGTGCCTGCCAGGCACGGCACGGCAGGAAAACCGCTGGGCCCGGCACGGCCCGCGGCCCGATTAACCGTGCCGGCCCAGGCACGGTTCGGTTGGACCGTGAGCACGGATCCGGCACGCGGGCTAGATCCGGCACGCGGGCCAGGCACGGCCCGTGGGCTGATTTCGGCACGCGGGCCGAATACGGCCCAACGGGCCAAATGAGGGGACTCGGGCCGGGTTTGGCCCAGCCCGATTGTGGCCCATGGGCCAAAGTTGGCCCACGGGTCGACTTTGGCCCGCGTGCCAAATTTAAAAAAAATTAAAATAATTTAATAAGTAAATTATTACTTAATTAAAATATATAAAATATGAATAAATAAAAAAAATTGAGAAATTGAGAATGTATATTGCATAAATTTTTGAAAAAATGTTAAAATTTTATATATTTTAGACCGGACCCATTACAGGCTGCCTACGTACCTCACTCAAAGGAGGAATCAGGTCTACGTAGTTCTCTTTTTACAACTCTTTTTACAACTCTTTCTACAACTCTTTTACAACTTTTTTTATAATTATTTATTACAACGTTTATCCATTGTTGCTTCCGCTTGCACTTCCAAGACTTTGTTCATCATCATCCGATGAAGTTGAATGACCACCTTTATCTTGAAGACGATCTTCAGCATCTAGCCAATCTTTAAGACAAATACACATTTCCACGCTTTCTTCGTTCATTCGGCTTCGCTTCTCGTCCAGCACCCTGCCGCCTGCACTAAAACAAGACTCCGATGCTACAGTAGACACCGGAGGAATTAGTAGATCACGTGCCATGGCAGAAACCACAGGATATGATTTTCCTTGTGATCTCCACCATGATAAAATATCAAAATTATCTATTTGTTCTTCTGTGAGTAAAGATGTATGATTATTTTCTAAAAAAAAATGTTAATTCATTAAAATTACTAGATCGACTTGTTGATGTTCCTTTTCTATTTAAAATTGTGCGTATTCTTCCTGTAATATTTTTACTACTAGTAGATACATTAGTTTGAGAGGATGTTGGATTCATTGTATTTCCAAATTTTAAATTATAAATATTATACATTTCATCTATTAAGGTAGAAACTTCAATTTTTTTCTCATCTACTCCTTCAAGTTCCATATTTTTATAATATTCATCTAATAAAATATGAACACCTTCTAATTTTAATCTAGGATCCATAATTGAAGCTAAACAATATAAAGGAGATATATTTTTCCAATATTTTTTAAATTTTGTTTCCATTTTAAAAATTACTTGAAAAATATTTTCATCATGTCTATATTGAGAAAACATTTCACTAATTAAAACTAAATGTTCTAAAATTAAACATGATGTAGGATAATAAACACCAGATAAATGAGTGCTAGCATTATAAAAAATTTCTAAAATATTATGTAATAACTTTGCTTTATCCCAATCATTTTCTTCAATATTTCCATCAAGTTTAAATTTTTTATATGACAAACCATAAGATTTACATATTTATCTAAAATCTTGATTTCTAGAAGTAGAAGAAGTAACAAATCTAACAGCATTTCTTAATTTAGTTACATGTTCATCTACTTCTCTTATTCCATCTTGAACACATAAGTTTAGAATATGGCATGCACATCGTATATGAAAAAAAGCACCATTAAATATTGGATTTAACAATCTTTTTAATTTATCAATTGCACTATCATTATTACTTGCATTATCAAAACTAATTGCAAAAATTTTATTAATTATATTATATGAATGTAAAATGCTATGAAATTGTCTAACTATAGCATTTGCAGTATGAGGATATTTAAAAATTTTAAATGCAATAATTCTTTTTTGTATAAAAAATTCACTATCTATCCAATGTGCCGTAATACACATGTATGACTGATCAGAATGATTACTGATCCAAATATCATATGTTAAAGAAATACAAGAAGTTAATGTAATTAAAACTTGTAAAAGATTAGTTTTATATTCAGAAAAAATTTTTATAGCATCCCTACGCATGGTTTGTCTACTTACTTTTTTATATTTAGGTTGTAGTGATTTATGTATAAATTTTTTAAATTTATAATTTTCTGCTAAAGAAAATGGTTGTTCATCCCAAACAATAAATTTAGCTAATTCTTTTTTAAGAACTTAAGTAGAATAATTAAAAATTTCAAAAGAACTAGAGGAAAGATTTAGAGTAGCCTGTGCACGATCGATTTGAGTTTGATGGCTTCTGATGTGGCGAGTCAAATGACCAGTTCCACCCGATGATTTGCAAGTCAAGACTTTTTTGCACTTTTTGCAGCTGGCTCTTTCTTCGCCGTTAATCATCACCACATCGAAGCTCTTCCAAACGTCGCTCGTGCGTTTTCTTGAGCCCGACACAGTAGACTCATGAGGGTTTGCACTGCATCCCTCCTCTCCCTGCATAGTGTTAGTAGGCTCAAATTCAACATGATCTTGCTGTTGTTGATTTGGGTCGTAAGGCGGAGGGTTGGCATCTTGATCGGGTGGCATAACGGGGGTAGTACTAGTCCCTATTAGCTCCTGCTGTATTGCCTCAAGCTCCCATGGCAAAAAATCTCATGTATTGTTAAATCCCGCCATTAATTCTACATATAATATTAAAAGTTAGCCAAAAAATTTATAAAATAAGATTAAATACTTACTAATAATAAATTATACATTAAAAAATTACCTTATCACGTGTTTGAAGATCGCTTAGTAAGAACTAAGAAGTTGAGGTTTCAGCCTTCAACAACCTTAACTTAAACATAATTATGAAAAAAAATTTATATTAGAATAATTTAAATTTAAGTACAATTACATTATAAAAGACTAAAAGTAAATTAATTTACTACTTACTTGATCTTCTCCACGTGACTAGACCGAGGGAGCTTTGAAATCTTGATTACTAGACCGAGGGAGCTTTGAAATCTTAATCTTTTTTCTAAAAGATTAAGAGAGTATTAAGAGAGAATGAGAAATTAATCCAAAGTTAATTGGAAACTTGTGTGAAGAAATGAGGGGTTGGGGGGTCAATTTATAGGGATGAATTGGGTATAAATTTACATATTTATCCCCTATTTTTAATTATTAAAAGGGGCTAAAATGGTAATTTTATAACATAAAGACAATTATATCCCTAACTTTTAAATTTTTTCAAACCGTTATAGGGCTATTTGGGTAAAAACGCATGCTAAATTCAAATTTTCGAACGTTGCCGCCCAAATTACTCGTGCCGTGCCCGTGCCGGCCCGCGTGCCGTGCCTGGCCCGGCCCGCGTGCCGTGCCGGGCACGGTTCCGTGCCGTGCCTGGCCCGGCCCGCGTGCCGTGCCTGGCCCGGCCCGCGTTCCGTGCCTGGCCCGGCCCGCGTGCCGTGCCGGGCACGGTTCCGTGCCGTGCCAGGCACGGCAAGCCTATGGGCCGTGCCTGGCCCGGCCCGCGGGCCGCGAACCTCCGGCCCAGCACGGCCCGAGACGGGCCACGGGCCGCCCACGGCCCGTTGACTTGGTCAACGGGCCGGGCCGGCCCGGCCCGTTGGCCACCTCTAGGTATGGCCATACACTCAGTCATAGAACCATAAGGGAGCTCCATGGATATCATACTTCCCTAAGGAAGGGGCAAATCCTATGTCTGTCCATTGACCTTCTCATATGGGTCGTGACATGCTCAATGATAACCGTTATGACCTCCCAACTACGGCAAGGTGTTAGGTTGCATCAAAGCAAGTCCATAACCATATAGAATGGTCAATGACCTCAAGTCAAGGGATCAATGCATCTCCTATCACTTGTGAGGATAACTCATGACACCAAGTCATAGCCTCACAGCGGGTCTATCCAGTATATCCTCCAATGATACACCCATGTGTTTGCGTTAGCACCACGTGCCTAACCAGCCCACATACCAGTCTCTCAAGTACCAGAGTTGTCCCATATCCACTCAGGTACATCGACTGGGGACTATAGTTCGAGCACAGATCCAATCTGTCTCCAGGGACATTATCATGTAAGTACACAATCGCAGGTGTAGACAAATAATGATAACGACAATGCCAGAAAGATATATATTAATATCAGAGTCAAGTAGTACAAAGATGGACCAAAACTAGGTCCTAGGGCATATACACCAACAATCTCCCACTTGCACTAAGACCTAGAGGTTAAGCAACCTCAACCCCATATCTCTAGTACGACCATCATGCTTCTGCTGCGCCAAAGCCTTGATCAGTGGGTCTGCTAGATTGCTCTCTGTGTCAATTCTGCTAATCTTGACATCACCTCGATCAATGATCTCTTTGATCAGGCGAAATCTCTTGAGTATGCGTTTGGACCTTTGATGAGACCGTGGTTCCTTATTATGTGCAGTTCCCATTGTTGTCATAGTAGAGCTCAATGGGATCCATTGCACTTGGAACCACCTGAAGTTCAGAAAAGAACTTCCTGATCCAAACGGCTTCATTGGCTGCCTCAGAAGCAACCACATACTCAGCTTCGGTTGTAGAATTAGCTATGGTGGATTGCTTGAAGCTCTTCCAGCATACAGCACCTCCAACCATCTTAAACTAATAGCTGGTCTGCGATCTGAAGTCGTCAGGATCAGACTGGAACGACTCATCAGTGAAGCCCTGCACACTGAGTTCTTCCTGTCCCCGTAGACTTTATAGAATAAATCCTTAGTCCCTTTCAAGATACTCAAGGATATTCTTTACAGCCACCCAGTGCTGCAAACCTGGATTGGATTGGTATCGGCTGGTTATGCTTACAGCATAACCCACATCTGGTCTAGTACACAGCATTGCATACATGATTTATCCCATTGCCGAAGCATAGGGAATTCGACTCATGTTATCCCTCTCAGCCCGTGTTGTAGGACACTGGCTCTTTGAGAGAGTAAGGCCATCTCTCACTGGAAGGTATCCTTTCTTGGATTGCTCCAAGTTGAACCTCTCCAGGACCTTATCAATGTGGGTACTCTGACTAAGGGCCAAGAGCCTCTTGGATCTATCCCGGTAGATCCTCATGCCTAGAATATAGGCGGCCTCCCCTAAGTCCTTCATCTCGAAACACTTCCCTAACCATGTCTTCATAGCTTGAAGACTAGGGATGTCGTTTCCGATGAGTAGTATGTCATCGACATACATGACCAGAAAAGTCATCAAGCTCCCACTGAATTTTCTGTATACACATGCGTCTTCTTCACTTTTGATAAAGTCATAATCTCTCACAGCTTCATCAAACTGAAGATTCTAACTTCGAGATGCTTGCTTTAATCCGTAAATGGATTTCTTTAGCCTGCAGACTTTACTAGTATCTGCAGGATGGATGAAGTCATTAGGTTGTATCATATACACATCCTTAGTTAGCTTCCCGTTAAGGAACGCTGTCTTCACATCCATCTGCCATATCTCATAGTCATGATATGCAGCTATAGCAAGCAGAATCCGAATGGATTTGATCATGGCAACTGGCGAGAAGGTTTCATCATAGTCCACCCCGTGGACTTGTTTAAATCCTTTAGCCACTAGTCTACCCTTATAGGTAACTATTTTGCCATCCATGTCTGTCTTCCTCTTGAAGACCTATTTACACCCTAAGGGTTTTACCCCATCAGGCAGCTCAACCAAATCCCAGACTTGGTTAGCCGACATGGAATCCATCTCGGATCGCATGGCCTCAAGCCATCTCTCGGAGTCCGGTCCACTGACCGCCTCATCATAAGTCCTGGGTTCATCCTCCATGATGAAGATCCCGTCGTGTTGGGTCGGCAGCGACCCATACCTCTCAGGTGCACGACGAAACCTCCCAGACCTACATGGGGCCTGTGTCTGAGCCTCAGGCTGCCTAGCAACCGGTGCAGGTGGCTCAGGTTCCCATCTCTATGTCTTGTGGTTGCACTTGGACCTCGTCCAAGTCAAACTTCCTCCCACTAACTTCTTTCATGAGAAATTCTTTCTTTAGAAAGACCGCACCCCGAGCAACAAAAACTTTGTTCTCGGTGGGAATATAGAAGTAGTAACCCTTAGTCTCCTTAGGGTACCCCAAAAACATACACTTATCAGATCTAGGTTCTAGCTTGCTAGAATCCTGACGTTTGACATAAGCCTCACATCCCTAGATCCTGATAAAAGTGAGATTAGGGCGTCTCCCATTCCATACCTCGTATGGAATCTTTGAGACACTCTTAGATGGAACATTATTCAGTATTAGAGAAGCCTTTTCAAGTGCATGTCCCCAGAATGAGGGAGGTAGAGTTGCATGACTCATCATAGACCGAACTATGTCCAACAAGGTTCGATTTCTCCTTTCAGATACACCATTCTACCGAGGTGCTCTAGGAGGAGTGAGTTGGGATAGGATCCCACACTTACTCAGATAGTCAAAGAATACACTGCTCAGGTGCTCTCCATCACGATCTGATCGAAGATCCTTAAAGGATCTACCAAGCTGGTTCTCTACTTCATGTCTGAACTCCTTAAGTTTCTCAAAGGATTCAGACTCATGTCTCATCATGTAGACATAACCATATCTACTGAAGTCATCAGTAAATGTGATGAAGTAGTTATACCCTCCTTTGGCTTGTTTATTGAATAGCCCACATACATCACTATGTATGAGATCCAACAAACCTCCTGCCCTCACATGTCCTTCAACATGTGAGGTGGCCCTCCACATGAATAGCACCTATTATTCCTGATCATATCCATCTTTAATTTCAGTTCCTTGGTCAAGCCTTTCGGCTCAATACACTGAATATCAACTTTAGCAGGATTGAGCTCAACCAATTCATCAAAGAGCTGCCTTAGATTAAAATAATTTCAGAGGCACTCTTCGATTCATATCACCCTTTAAATTCAAGTGACATGTTGGTTAGCAACCTCCAAAGTATCAACCTGATGCTTATCATAAGCATCCCTCTCAGCCGCTGAGGCCGAGCATGGAAGTGGCTCAGGAATAAGACGCTCAAGAACATAAAGCTTCCTCTCGAGCTTGAGCACGATTCTCAAGTTCATATACCAATCCAGTAAGTTGGATCCAACCAACTTATCCAGGGTAGATCGCAGTGACTAACTGCTATTGTTCAAAGCCATTGTTCTACAACAACCAAGAAACAGCAGATTAGTACTACTTCGAGTCATTTAAACTGGACTTGCCTTTTAAATGACCATGGCTCCCACTATTTTTAATCGAATTGACAACCCACAAAGTCAATCGAGAAATCCAAGATTTCCTAGTGAGATGAGATCCTCATTTCATACAGGGCTTCGCGTCCCACGAGGGTGGGATGAGATGCACAAAGTGACCCATGTTTCCTAAGGTGGGCGCGCCGGCCGATTGCTCCAAGCAATTCCCCTTATTGAGACAGTCCAGGCATTTCATGTCCAGCGAGGGCTGGATACAACATGAAACCCTTACCTCTCAACGATACCTCTAGACTTTCACCATGTGCCCAGCACATGTGAACTTCTAGTCAAGTCCATCCCTAACCGTTATGCCCAGGGCCAACGAGTTTCCTTGCGAAGGCACGCCCAGGTTAAAACTGGACTGGGGAAACAATTGCCACCACGCACTTTCTAAAGATAAGTGGGTGTGTCCCACGAGGGTGGGAAACAGTTCACAACTCCACTGATCGATAGCTTAGTGAGGGCTACGCGTTAGAAGGCTACTAGACTTGATATTTTAATTGAGGGTTTTTGTTTAAGGTCTCATCATCTCAGTTTTATCTTATGTCTATCATTACAGGCATGCAATCCTATGGTGATAACATAACGATAAAACATCACAGGCATGCTTTAGCTTTTGTAAAGAAAGCAATAAAAGGATGATGTGATCATAGCCCATTCAAGACATTGAACCAATCCATGCCAAAAAGGGGTTCAACTCTTGACCTAGGATTCAAGCCCCAAGATTAGACCTAGCCTAGCCGACCTCTAGCTCTATCTTCAAGGTTGGCTCCAAGGTCATTCTCCCATGGTTTAGCTCTCAAACCCTAGGGGTATACCCACAAGGTTCGGCCAATGCCATGGTCTTCCTCCAAGGAAGGTGCGCCATTTAGCAAGCCACAAGAGGGATAGCACACAAGCACAAGGCTCGGCCAAACCCTAACTTGCGCCCCCATGCAAGGATGTGCCACCTTTGAAGCTTGTTGCGCCATCATGCAAGGATGCGCAACCAAGCAAGCATGCACCTTGCTCCAAGTAGATGCGCCATCCTAATCTTCTTCTTAGTTAAAAGCAAAAAGAAAAGCGGCACGCAGGCCTCACAAGGATACATCACAGGCATGTTAAGGGGCTTGATATATGACCACAACATCATGCATAATCAAGTACTTACTCATGCAATTCTATATGCTCATGAAAAACATAAAATCTGAAATTTTACTTTTTCATAAAACATGTCTCTCTTCCTTTCCTTCATATCACAAATCTTTGATTCTAAGTTTCTCTCAGGAGTCTACAAGAGGCATACCGGTTGCCCTCCTTGCAATCCCTAATTTGCTAGGATAAGGGCAATCACCCAGTCCATGCCCTATTCCAACAAGTCTCTCAAGATAGGTCTATCCTATTATGAGAGGAGAAATTTTCTCTTCCACGTATGGGTCTATCCCATCACATGAAGAGAGCAAAGAACCACAAGAAGTTAATTAGAAGTAAGAAACAAGAGACCTACAATTTTTCTACTTAAAGAAAAACCATGCGCCAACATCTATGCAATATGTAGATATGGCATGTGAGCATGAAAAGCATGAAAGAACATCGTTCGAGGCTCGCAAGTACCTCTGATACCACTGTTGGGAAACCCCGGGGACATTTTACAATTTTTCAGAGCCATGGACATACATTTTACGCAGCGGAAGAATGTCCCCGAAACAGGCTAGTCCCAAAAACCCGGTGAAGATCTCTTGCGAGGGGGTCGACACGATGTGATAGTAAGTACCTTTAAGCAATTAGAAGCCGATGTCGATGAAGGCGCCCAAGTGTTCGCCCTCTGCAGTCTCGCACACACGGATTCCTCAAGTTTTCTTCTTCCTCGCCCGGTGCTAGCCTCGGGAAGAAGATCCATGCCTTAGGAGAGTCCTCCAAGCAACTTGCACCACCACCAAGATGTGATGCGCCAAGGAGATGGAAGGAGAAGAGAACGCCGCAAGCCTTCTTGTTCCTTTGCGCCAAGGAAAGGAAAAGGAGAAGCATGCTTGCGCCCTTGATGGAAGAAGAAGAGCTCTAAGCTCTCCAAGCCGTCGCCCTCTAATGCTTCACGCCTCCAAGGAATTAGCATCATAAAGAAAGGGGGCGGCAAGGGCTTATTTATAGGAGCAAGAGGTGGTTAGGGGAGAATGGCAAGTGTTGACAATTAGGGCATGATTCTAGGAGATTATCCAATCAAATATATTGATTAAATCTCCACTCCCATATGCGCCTAAGACTTTGCCAAAGCAAGCATCAGCCATATGCGCCCATATCATGCCATATGAGGCATTAATCCCATCCATGTGCCTAGACCTAGTCAAGGCAATATGATGGATTGCCTAATGTGGCTTGAGCGCAAGTCCTAATCCAATTAGGACTCTAATTATGTTAATAATCAGCCCACAATCGTCAAACACAATCCAATCAATTATCTTGTGTGATTTAATCAAATCCAATTTGATTTAATCCCCTAGGAGATACCAAACAAGGCATAGGCGCAAATTCTAGTCCAACTAGAATCCCATATGCGCCTATCCCATTAATTCATCCCTATTATACCCTTCAAGCCTCTTAGCCCTTCAATACAACTTATTAGCAAGCCCAACTAAGCAATGGGCCAAGCCCAAAGTCCATTATGCATGTTAACCAAGCTATTGGATCCAATCCAATTTAACCCATGGTTAAATGAGGCTAACCATGGTTAATTTGATCGATATGCCAAAAACGGAAGTTGGCCCCAATAAGTTTCTTCCATCTCATCAGGCCCATTGGCGCTGATGAAATCTCCCAAATAGATCAGAGTTATCCAATAACTCGATCTAAAGGCTACCCGATCAATATGAAAACTCGAGTATCAAGGTGTGCGACCCTGTAGGTTCCTCTAACGCTGGCAGTGCTAACCAAAGGTCATCACAAGCAGTGAGTGGCACCTAGCAGTGCATCGCTGCTACCCAGGTTATTGGAATGGATATCGACATCGACATCCCCATCATCGCAACTAGGTACAGATGCATTACAGTCTCTTTGCCGTACTGATATCCGATTGGACAAGTGTGTCACCACTTGTTTTCATCCAATCACATGGCTATGACTAAAACAGGTTCTCACCTGGGTATGGCCATACACTCTCAGTCATAGAACCATAAGGGAGCTCCATGGATATCATACTTCCCTAAGGAAGGGGCAAATCCTATGTCTGTCCATTGACCTTCTCATATGGGTCGTGACATGCTCAATGACAACCGTTATGACCTCCCAACTACGGCAAGGTGTTAGGTTGCATCAAAGCAAGTCCATAACCATATAGAATGGTCAATGACCTCAAGTCAAGGGATCAATGCATCTCCTGTCACTTGTGAGGATAACTCATGACACCAAGTCATAGCCTCACAGCGGGTCTATCCAGTATATCCTCCAATGATACACCCATGTGTCTGCGTTAGCACCACGTGCCTAACCAGCCCACATACCACTCTCTCAAGTACCAGAGTTGTCCCATATCCACTCAGGTACATCGACTGGGGACTATAGTTCGAGCACAGATCCAATCTGTCTCCAGGGACATTATCATGTAAGTACACAATCGCAGGTGTAGATAAACAAGGATAACGACAATGCCAGAAAGATATATATTAATATCAGAGTCAAGTAGTACAAAGATGGACCAAAACTAGGTCCTAGGGCATATACACCAACAGTAGAGACATGGATGACCAATAGTAGGATTTGCCCCTTCCTTATTGGAAGCATGATATCCACTCGGGGCGCCCCACCTTATTGGTGCATGATAGGAAAGTGTGGCCACACTTGTTGAGTCATGACCAATGCATTGGATAATAAACTTGAGACTAATCCAATGGCAGGATATCAGCTTAGGCAAAGGGATCTATAATACAATGGGAATCCTCGTTGCTTGTTAGGAGTTGTTGCCATAATGACTTAAGTCCTATGACATGGGTAGTAGTGATGTGTTGCTAGATACCCCTCACTACTTATGATGTTTACATCATTGCCATCGTCATATGGATCCTACGGGGTCACACGCAATAGACTCTTGACGTTGCTTTAATCAGAAGCCTTATGATCAAGTTATTGGATAACTTGGATCCATTTGGAAGATTTCATCAGCGCCAATGGGCCTGATGAGTTGGAAGAAAGTTATTGGGGCCAAACTTCATTTTTGGCAGGTTGACCCGAAATTGACATAGATTAGTCACATTTGGATTAGGGTTGCATTGGATTAGATCCAATGGCTTAATCAACCCATGCCATGAAGTTTGGGCTAGCTCATTATCCAATGAGGCCCAATAATTAGTTGTCATGAAGAGGAATTGGCTTAAAAGGGTATAATGGGGAGAAATCTCACCCCATTGGCGCCTAGGGGCATAATGGGGTGAGGGAGATGCCTTTGCTTCATTATGGAAGTAAAGAGCGCCTAGCTCTTCTTCCTTAGATGGAATACTTGCCTCTAAGGCAAGTCTTGGGGTTGATATGGCTTGAGGACTCTTTTGGAAAGAGCTTGGGCGCATATGAGAAGTAGGAAGATGTTTATGGTAAAGTCTTGGAGACTTTCCTTATGAACCCTACATGCGCCCAAACCCTTACCCTAGCCGAAACTCCTCATGCATGTTGCGCCTAGCCACTTCTCCTTTGATGGTAAGAATGCATTTGAGGCATGTCTTGGGCTGATATAGTGCTTGGACATTTATGGATAGGTTGAATGAGGTTTATGGTAAAGTCTTGGAGACTTTCCTTGCTTCAAGACACCTCATCCTAGCCATACACTTGGCATGATCCTAGCCCTTGCCCAAACCGCCTCTAGTCCTATTTATAGGACCCATTGTCGCCCTCTCTAGTTGATGAACGCTTAGAGACGTGAACACACATAGAAGGGCAAAGGGCGACAACATCAAAGTGCGCAACCCTTCTTCCAACAAGTGACCGCAAGTCTTCTCCTTCCTCTCCTCTTGGCGTGACTTGGAGAAGGACTTGGTGGCGTGACTTCCTCTCAATCTTCCTCAAGGCCGAAACTCTTCTTCTCCCTCTTCTCTTGGAGTGAAGAGGATAAGGAGTTGGCGGCATCTTCCTTGCACTTGGCGCATGAGCCTTGGAGGTGGCGCAAGAATAGTGAAGGAACCCTAAGGCTCGATTCTCTTCCCGAGGCTAGCACCAAGCGTGGAAGGGAGCAACGATCAAGGAGTCGACGCGTGGATACTTGTAGAGGGCGAACACTTGGGCGCCTTCAACATGGCTTCGACGTCTAGACAAGCAAAAGAGGTACATCTCTAACACATCCTTGTGTCTTCTCTCTCGCATGGATCCTTGGGACCGGAATATGTTTCGGGTGTAATGATTCTTCCGCTGCGTCCTGGGACTGCAAAATTTTAAATTACACCCGGTATTCCCTAACAGTTTCATGACCACAAAAAGCTAATCCTTAACTTAAAAAAATTTTATACAATCAATTGATGCATTTAAACGAGTATGATATATTTTTTGAGCTTGGTCAGATTGATTAGAGAAAATAGTTTTTATATGTTGACTTTGTTTTATTAAAACATTTTACTTGTTTTAATGCTTGATTATATGCACTATTAGGACCTTTAATATGTATCTTAAACTTTTATTTCTTATTCCAATTTGAATAACACTTAGAAACAAAAGAATTTCTATCTCTTTAATATCTCAAATCTAGCTTAAAGAGATAATAATATAAATAAAAAATATTTTTTAAAATACTATACTCTAACCAATTAGCAAACTCATTAAATCAAAGATAAAATCTTCTAAATATATTTTCAATTTTCTTTTGAGAAAAATTACATAGTCCCCTCTATAAATATGCTCTATCTTATCTCAATCATTAATATGATATTCAGAAATTTTAACTCTTAATCTTGGATCAACAAGATTGTATATATTAATATCATTAGATAATTATTTGGATTTTTTTATCTTTATCTATTTCTTTCAAGATTTAATGAATTTTCTATAATAGATTTTCTTTTAAAAAAATTATTCATATTCTATTAAAAATAAAATAAAAAAATTATTTCTACATATAAACTATATTAAATGCATAAGCACAGTTGAATAAGAATCTAAAATAAAAATCTTATGATTAAATAATTAAAAATTTGCTAAGGTTTTAGTAAACTTGAATCATAAACTTTAAGAGCTTTTTATTCTTTTCTCTTTCTTTCCTAAGTTAAATGCTTGTAAAATAATTATATAATAATTTATAGTGTCACAAATGTATTAAGTGTTAAGACATTAAACAAATAACCATGTTAGCGACATAATATAATTTTCAAAAATAATATAATAGTATTTAAAACTCAATAAATATAAAGATAAATCAAACATGTATGTCATTTTGTAAAAATTTAATTGTCAAATATTAGAAGATAATTTATGCGTATGTAGACTAGAATAAATGGTAACTATTTTTTTTATTTATAGGTTAAGGTGCTAGATTAAGGGGTTATTATCTCGTGTATTTTATTTTTTTCCATGAGAAATCATACTATTTTACTAATCTAAGTTCATCTCTTACATGACATCAAGGTAATTGGTAATTGGTAAATACACAAACTTTTTTAACATGAACTTAAGTTATGAATAGTAGATCTAAATGCTTTTCTTAAGCTCAACATATCACATGGTAATTGGTAAATAAACTAAAAGAAAAATATAAATTTAATTTTCACATGATAACTTTTAATTTAATTATAAGAATAAATAAAAATATACTAAAGAAAAATAGAGATGATGGTCTTCACCTCTATTGAATGATAATCAATGATTGGAGCCTAGAACCAAAGTTCGACCAAAGACTCCGTAGCGTGCTGTTGTGCTGATCTAGGGGCGGAGTCGTAGGAGCTAGTGGGGGCAATTGGCCCCACTGATAAGACATAAATGCATTTATATATATATATATATATATATATTGCCCCTACTCTAATTTTTATTTAATACTTTCTTCAGCCCGTTGCCCACTTTGATTTTTTTAATCTAATCATTTAATATTTTTTAATGAATAGTCACTCCATAAGTCTGAACACAGTATGCTGCCATAGTCACTTCACCAGTCTGTACACAACATTGCCATTTGATCTAATCAAATCTACTGCTATTAAAATTTCTTCCTTGCACTTGTAAGCAATTTTAATGTTGCTTGCCTTGCTTGCTATTTAACCTCCACTGCATTTGTACACTAGCACCTTTTCTCCTCATCTCCCTGAGTGATGAGTGACGGCTTTAAGGCTCCACAGACCACAACTACTAAGCTGCACATCACCAGCGATTAGGGTCAGCAGGCTAAACATTTTTCAATGGCATAACTGTACATAGTGGCCCTTCTTGATAAAGTACAAAATAATTCTATACTCTACACTCTAGTAGTCTAGTTTTCAACTAGTGGCAGACCTAGCATAGCGGTGGCAGACACAACATAGCAGCACACCACAGTCTTTGATCAAACTTTGGTTCTAAGGTCCACTAGTTGATTGCCATCCAATAGAGGTGACGACCATCATCTCTATTTTTTTTAATATATTTTTATTATCAAATTAAAAGTTACCATGTGAAAATTATATTCATATTTTTCTTTTTGTTTATTTACTAATTATTATGTAATATGTTGAGCTTAAGAAAAACATTTAGATCAATTTTTTTTATATATTTTGATGATATACTTAAAAGTTACCATGCAAAATGTAAGTTTATGTTAAAAGTTACCATGCAAAACGTAAGTTCATGTTAAAAGTTTTTGTATTTACCAATTACCTTGATGCCACATAAGTGATGAACTTAGATTAGTAAAATAGTATGGTTTTTAGGCAAAAAAATAAGATACATGAGATAATGACCCAT
The DNA here is from genome assembly GCA_027563935.2 of Costus lasius. Lineage (NCBI taxonomy): Eukaryota > Viridiplantae > Streptophyta > Magnoliopsida > Zingiberales > Costaceae > Costus > Costus lasius. Next base: position 107,965,897 of record CM050450.1, read on the forward strand.
TTAATCTAGCACCTTAACGTAAAAATAAAAAAATAGTTATTATTTATTCTGGTCTAGAGTCTAGTAAATTTCTTCTAATATTTGATAATAAAGTTTTTATAAAATGAAATACTTGCTTGATTTCTTTTTATGTCTATTAAGTTTAATAAATGTTATTATATTATTTTTGAAAAAACTGTATATGTCTCTCTACTATGGTTTCTAATATTAACACTTACTATATTTGTGTCTCTCTAAATTATTATATAATTATTTATAAGTATTTAACTTACAAAAAGAATGAGAAAAAAACTAAAAAGCTTTGAAAAGTTGTAACTCAAATAAGTTTACTAAAATTTTATTTTACCTTAATAAAATTTTAGTTATTTAATTATAAGATTTTTATTCTTAATTGTCATTCAATTGTGCTTATACATTTAATTTAATTTATTCATAGAAATAATTGTTTTTATTTTATTTTCAATAGAATGGATAAAGATTTTAAAAGAAAATATATTATAGAAAACTCATTGAGTCTTAGTGCAAAAAATATGTAAAGATAAAGAACTATTGAAATAATTATACATTGAAATTAATATATAAGTTCTTCCTACTGATCTAAGATTGTGAGTTAAAATTTTTTAATATCATCTTAATGATTGAGATAAGATAAAAGAGCATATTTACAAAGAGGACTGTCATCCTCGATAACATAATTTTTCTCAAAAGAAAATTTAAAATATATTTAGAAGTTTTTGTCCTTTTTAATGAGTTTGCTAATTGGTTAGAGTATAGTATTTCAAAAAATATTGTTTTTTGTTTGTGTTGTTATCTTTTTAAGCTATATTTGAGTTATCAAGGAGATAGATAATTTTATGTTTCTAATAGTGTACATAATCAAGTATTAAACACGTATAAGAAAGACAGGTTTAAAATATAGGAAGGCATAATAGTGTACATAATCAAGTATTAAACACGTATAACACCTTAATGAAATAGAGTCAACATATAAAACCTGTTTTATCAAGCAATCTAACCTAGCTTGAAATATTTATATTACTTGTTTAAATGCATGAATTGATTGTATAATATTTCTTTTACGTCAAGGATTGGCTTTTAGTGGTTATGATAAGTTTGAAATATCTATTAATTACGGTAATTTTTATGAACTTTTTAAGTTTAGTTAATTATAATGAATCAATAAACCATATAGTATTACAAAATACACCACAAAATAACCATTTGATTACTTTTAATATTTAGAAAAAATATAGTGAGTGCTAAAATATAATAAACTACTAATGCTATATTTAGTGAGTTAGGAAATGAATTATTTGCAATTATTGTAGATAAATCAAATGATATATCAAACGAAGACCAAATGACAATAGCTTTATATGTCGCAGATAAAAGAGATTGTTATTATACATGTTAGTGACACAAGGGCAATATTTTTTAGAATAACAATACAGTCTTTGCTTTGTAAGTATAGGCTAAACTTATAATTCGTGGTTAAGGTTATGATAGTACTAGTAATATGTAAGGAGCATTGAATGATTTAAAAAGTTTAATCTTTAGAGAGAATTCATCATTATTTTACATTCATAAGGAAAAACTAATTTGACTTACTCAATTTTACCTGTTTGAGTTTTTTTATTGTGGATTTAATGACATTTTAAAATTTATACTTACATAATTGATATACGCACAAGCGAAGAATTTTTTGTAATAAAAAAGAATTACAACCCTTACAAAAAAATTAGTTAAATCAAAGAGAAATATTATTTATCCATTAGTTTATATACTTATAAAATTAGCTCTTATTTTGCTCGTTATTGTTATAGTAGAAAGAACTTTTTTTGCTAAATTGTTAAAAATAGATTATGAAATCAAATAGGGATAGTTGAATAAATGATTGTTTGGTTACTGAGAAAATGTTTTTAATAGTATTGATAATAATTAATAATTCAAAGATTCCAGTTTATGAAAACTCATCGTGGGCAGTTATAATATTTTTATATATACTTTTAAATATATTAATATAATTTTTTTTTTGTTTTTATTGTGCTTTGTGTATTTGTACAATTGTACTCCCTTTCTATATTGCTCCCATGTACCTTCGGGTTCGAGATCTGCCATTGGCTATAGCGTTTCATAGTAGATTGCTTAAAAACCGCTATGAAAAAAATACTATAATCTTGCTATAGCGACTATTTAACAACATTGACGGGTACTAGTATTGTCTCAAACTAGGATGTAGTAGGCAGTGTGTAATGGTTTTTAAAACTATGCTCTTTAACTCCGCAAAGCTTGATACTATGAAATAAGTTGGGTATGGCTGACATTTATATTTAGCTTAACATCGTGTTTAGTAGGAAGGAAAGGAGAAGGGAATGGATGAAAAGTTGGAAGAAGTGTTATAAAATCGTGTTTAGTAGGACGGATGGAAAATAAGAGAGGAAAATGAAAGAAAAGTGAGAGGAAAAGTAGTCTTATTTGTTTTCTGCCCAAATTGAATATGCCCTTCTAATGCTTATTTTCATTTTTCTCTTTTTTATGTCTGCTCTCCCTCTTGTGCTTCTCTTGCAACTTTTTTCACCGTCGTTGTTGTCGTCGTCGTTGTCATCGCCTTTTCTCTATTGCCTCTCAGCATCGTCATCGACATAAACATAAAAAGATTGGATGTGTTTATCAATTTTTCTAACTTTTTTCCCTCTAAATAAACATAGAGGAAAAATCTAATTATTTTCTTGCTTCTTTATTTTTTCTTCTTTCTTACTTTTCTTTCTTTTCAACTTTCTTTCCTTCCCACTAAACACAGCATCACAGCCTATGGGAGAGGGGTAGAATTATTGGTAAAGTGGTATATGTTATGCTAGTTATCATGCATGAGACTTTAATCTTGTGTTGCCCAACTGTTGGGGTTTATACCTCATCTCATTTTATACACAACTCTGTCTCATGAATTGTATTTTGAACCTTAATATTTGACTAGAAAGATAACAAAAATTTCAGAGAAAGTAAAACTTGCCTCATTTCCTGCTCCTCCATCTCTGCTAGTGCCTTCTTCCCACATCCTTCACATTTTCATTCCTATGACATTCAAATTTCAGATTCATCTCTATTTTCCTACTAGGGTCTTCCCTATTTTCAGAAACTTTTTTCACTTACACTTTTAGCAAATAATCATTTGGTATGAAACATGATTGCTTCTTTCTGCATTAAGTACAACACTTTCCTCTACATATAAACAGGGCTATCAAAAAATTGGGTTATCCCAAAGAACTGAGCCTAACTGGAATTTTTGGTTTGGTTCAATTTGTTCTTAAATTCATTTCGGTTCAATTTCAAAATTTTAATAAAATTTCAGTTTGGTTTCAGTGTGATGCAAAAAATTTTAGGTTAAACCTAATAGACAAATTTTATTTTTTAAAATTAATTTTATGCAAATATTTATATCATGATATTATTTCTACATAAAAATATTAATAATTATGTTAACAAATATCTAAAGGATATAAACTGAAAGCTTAAGCAGAATTTGGCTCAAAGGAAGTTGAAGATTTGAAGTTGTCAGCTGGGAATATTTTGAAAGAAGTACAAGGTTTCTGAGCAAATAACTGTCTTTTTGATAAAGAACTATTTGGTTGAATTCGATTAAGATCTATATTACCAAGAAAAGTAAAAGATTTAGGAGGTTTCAACTTTGTGTATGTGAGAGAGGGGTATGATTCTGTAAATAGGAAATCTTCTCGGGATTAACCTAATTGGAAAATCTAAAATCATAAAAGATAAATCTTGACGAGTGATTGTTTTTTTTTCTTTTTAGACTCTTTCTTTGGTAGGCGAACCTGAAAAATTGGACTCTTTTAGTCTAATGTGCCTATATATTTTGGATCACATTGTAGTTTGCAGTTTGCACGTCGTACATTAGTGCACTAATGAAGCTGTAACATAAGAAATTTGCCCATGTAAAATAAGAAATTTGGTAACAAAGTCTTGGGATTGAATCCCGCCTTCATCAATTATTTGCTGAAAGAAAAAAAACATAAGAAATTTGCAATAACAGTTGCTTTCATATTCTGACCTGTAATTTGTGTTCTGGTTCTGATTTTTTAAGAGATTACAGTGTGATTCTATTTTTCTTCCTACCTTATACTTTATAGTTCTACCTCATTTATTCATCTGGGTTACTCATCATATGTTATATGAGTAGGGAAGAATGACTTCGCCAGCTGAGTGAAAGCTCTATGCTTTTTGAGAATTAGGAGGAAAGAAAAAAGGGCGAGTGAAAGAACCTGCTGAACTTTTTTTTAATGTACTTGATATGTAAAAATAATCTTTATTTTCCTAATTTATTCGTTTTGACATTGTGGAAAACTACTATATTTTAGAAGTTGAAGATATTATAGTGTTCTCTTTTAAATCAAATGACGAGCAATGTCTTAGTGGTTTTGAGTTAAACTCACTTCACGTTTATATTTAGATCATTTAATCACACATTTAACATGATAGAAAACAACATGATTACTCAAATATATGTATTATGTATGAGTTAAGTGTGACAATCTGTTTAGTACACAATTTGTCATTTCTTAATGGGATTAACCAATTTATGACTTGAAAACTAAACACCAACAAAAACATTCTTACTGCTAGCTTACTGCTAGGTTCTCTTTACAGATAGGGTCAGCTCTGTCATATTCTTAACAGGTACTTGCAAATTAATTATTTCTTTTATTTATCTCTATTTTCTGGCATGCAGATGTGCTTGCTTGTGCACTCTCTTGTTGATATGAACTACCTTGGTTATTCCAGGTATACATTGAAGAATTTCTAATGAACTGCGAGGTGAGGAAACACTTTGCAATGACAGACAAAGTTATGTCCACATCACCGAAGCTTTTTGTATCCCATGGCAGTTACGGCAATATGTGTGCGATCCAAGAAATTATTTCTAATCATTTCCTTCTATCAGCTAGTGATGAGTTGATGTTCAACAGATTTATTAAATCACTGTCTTGGGCAAATGAGATTGAGAATGATGTTAAGATACTAAGTCCTAGCACAGCCTTGTCATTTTTAGGTACCTGCAACATGTTCATCATGCCATGCATGCTGGAGGCATATCTGATTTTGTGGGCTTCCAAATGTATTGGCATGCGGAGGCCTAAAGGTAATCAGGGTTTGAATGAGGAACTGATGAACTGCTACACTTTAGCATTTGGACATTCAGTAAATGTTTATGCAGACTACATTTCAGTATTAGAATTCGTTGGTATTACTTATACTCAGCCTTATGGTCATAGCACTAAACGCCAATTTGATTCTTGTATACAACCCATGACTTGCAAGAGGCTTCGACAACAGATGGGCTGTTTAGTTAACTTTTGTCGCATTAACTCTCATGGTTTCCTTTCTGAAGCAAAAGAAGTTATTGCAAGTGAATCGATTTCTTACATCAAAGAAAATAGTCAACTATTAGATGACAAGTTCTCGGATGAATCTCTTCTAATATTACAGTACTTAATTTTGAGTATTCTTATTGGGGAAGAAACGATACTTGACAACGTTTATGAAATTCATGAGGAGATTTACTGTTGTGCGGCTGCTATAAAGTTAATGAGCTTATGCCTTTTGCAAATTATATGGAATTTGAAGCAAGAAGGGTTTGCAGTTGGCACTAAAGCATTATGTGAGAACTTTGATTGCAGAGAATATAGTTCTATATCAAACATTATTAGTTGCTTTGGAAAATTTGATTCAGACCAATTTATTAGCAGAATCATGCTGGACACTATTGGAAAAGATCCTGCAAGGCACGCATCAGATATGATGTTTGCACATTTTGCAAGTTTGTTATATTATAGTTTCAGGTGGAAGATTGGATTTTTGTGGAATAATTGCATTATTATGATCATGACAATCCTCAATCTTCATATTTTTGAAGAGGGTAACCTGGATGTATTCATGCCATTAATTGTTAAATCGAGAGAAATGTGTGAGCCAAGACCTCCTAGGAGAACGCCAACGGTATATAACGCCGCTTGTTGAATAATATATTTCTTTTTTTATTTTATAATTGACTTTACTTATAATTTTTTGCACAGATAATTCCTTGTGGAAGTTCAAGTTCATTGATAGCAAAGAACATGCAACACCTTAAAAAGCTCTATGCAAGGTATGTCTCATTACGGATTAGCAATATATTAAACAAAAATTTTAACTCTTTTTATTTGCAATGAACAAAATGCATATATTTTTGTACAATCAAGATCCATAACCACAGTCCAAAGCTACTACGTAGTCCTAGTGGAACTAAAACGCCATTTACAAGATATATAAATACATCTGTATCACCTAGACATCAAGAGAATCACAACTTTAAATATTGTTCTCATGGCAAAAGATATCTCAATCTCAATTAATATCTTTGGGCATATAACAAGGTAAAAATAATTTTTCATGACTTTATGAAAGGTGATCAGCAATTTTATAAGCTTCATGAGGGATAAACTAAAAGTCGGCCGATTATATACAATTACAAGAAGAAAAGAATACCAGAAATCACAAAGCAACACAAAAATTGTTATAACCCATTAATTTGGTGTACCAAATTGACAACTAGGCCCAATTTATTAAAATGCATAAGCTCAAGTTGATGGCTGTAAGCTAATGAAGTTTTATATACTATATTATTATTTCTTTCATTTCCCCTCGGTGTCACGGACGCACTTTCCTTAGTGCTTGATGTTCGTGCGGTACACTACTCTCCCAGCTAAGTAGCAGTGCTCAACCGATCCAGGGCAACAATCTGAAGGCAACACAAGTAATCGAAGGCACAAGGAACACAAGTAGCTTCCACAAGACGGCGAGTAAAATGCTCAGTGAAATGACTCAACCGAACACCCCGCCGTTATATTATTGATAGAGGCAACAGTACAATACACAAAACATAAAACAGACACTAAGTGGACATTAAGTATACCCTCGACCTATTACTTGGTGGAGAGGGCAGGTGTGTGGAACCTTGCAATTTTATACTTGCATGGGATCACAAGACTGCATTTAACCAAGGCACTACCACCCCTCTCAATCCTACACCAAGTACACAATCTAAGGGGTGTGAGTAGAAGGCTTCACAAGGGTTGGGTAGGCTAATTTTACACATTTGAGCCCCCCATCCTGGAGTACTTGTGAAAACACAGTCCCCCACTCACATGTACATGCCCCGGGACAGTCCTCCGAGTGCATCACAACCCCAAAGACCAAAACACATGGCACACATGTGCCAAACCCTGTTTTTACATGGATCTACCTATCCCCCAAGTCTTACACAAAAGATAGCATCAGGGTCGGGTAACATAGCAATTACACGCAACTCCTCCGATCCCTGACATTCTCCCCCACTCAAGATGTCGATGCCCTCATCGACACAAAACATCTTTGAAGGTTGCCTTTGAGGTTGAAGCTCTATCATTACTGTGTAGCTCTTTGGCTTCGTGCTGTGTCGTTGGGACCATGCACGGTTTTTCTCCCGCCATTATGCACAGCGTGTTCATGAACGGCATCGGTGCTGCTTGGGCTATCTTCAGAAGCTCAGTCCCAAGGATGATCTTGAAATCATCCAAGGGTACCACCATGAAGTCAGTTCGCCCCCACCATCCCCCAATTCTGATGGGTACACTTTTGGCTAAGCCGATCGTCTTCTTTGCCTTTGAGTTTAGGCACTTCACTTCGTCCTCGCATTCTTCATACTTAAGGTGGAGTCTAGTAGCTTCTTCCTTCGAGATGAAGTTGTGACTCGCTCCAGAGTCAATCATAGCTTCGGCTCTGCGACCAAACAACTTGACCTTAACATACATCAGTCCATCAGTGTCCTCCGATCGTTCAGGGTGTTTTGGCTTCTCCATCATAGTTTGTACGGTATTTAACTCCCTGACGGCTCCCATATTACAAGGACTCTTGTCTTTGCATTGGCTATCATCAGAGTCACTTGAGCTGCTCAGTTTCATCGGAGCTTTTCCCTTCTCCTTTTTCAGTTGTGATGCCTTATTAGCTACTAAGGCATTCAGCACCTGTTTATGGGGACAATACCTGCATGGGTGTTTCTCCCCACAGATCCAGCAGTCCCAACTTTGGTTTGTTGGCTTGCTTGGTTGTCCCTTTTGAGGACTTCTTTGGTATTGGTTACCACCCTTGTGGGGTTTGCCCTGGTTTTTGTCCTCTTGACAGTACGACCTTTGATTTGGGTTATTCCGGTTGGAACTTGACCCGTCGTCCCTCCTTGAACTTCCATTTGAATTGTTGGATCCTCGTCGTTGGGAAAGTTTACACCTTTCCACCAGTTTGAAGTCTGTCGGTTGCTTTGTCGCTTGGGCTTTCACCGCATTAAGCAACTGCACTGCGCCCATATTAGGTTTCCTTGAAGAAGGACTCTTGCCACTTTGGCAGCTATTGTCAGAGTCACTATCACTCTTTTCTGCCATGAGAGTCTTCTTCTTCTTTCGATCATAAGTTGAGGATGACTCTGCCACTAATGCATGCAATGCTTGTTTTTGAGGGCAATCTTTAACAAAATGGTTGCCCCCACAAAGAAAACATCTGCCAGTCCTCGGGGTTGACTTCTGCGGTCTCCCTTTACTTGGGTTTCTATGATCCTCCCTTCTTAGTTCATTTCCCTGAATTGATCGGGTTGAGAGGGTTTCCTTTGTTCTCTTCTTTCAAAAGAGTCATAGTCCATAAGACGCTCTGCAGCTATTTGAGCTGAAGCAAAATCTCGGGGATTCTGCCGATCTAGTTCCTGCTGAGCCCACAGTTTTAGACCGTCCATAAAATAGAATAACTTGTCATCCTCTGACATGTTTTTAACATCCAACAGCAAGGCCGAAAACTGCTTCACATAGTCTCGTATAGAATCAGTATGACGGAGTTCTTGCAACTTCTTTCGAGTAACACGACTCGAATTTTCAGGGAGAAATTGGACCATCAATTCGTGTTTTAGGTCCTCCCACGTCCTCATGTTAGTGGAACCACCTTGCACCCTAGTACGCCACCATAACTTAGCATCCCCTACTAGGTACCAAGTTGCCATTGCCACTTTTTGGTCTTCCGTATCCGGCCGCGTAACGAGGAAATATTGGTCCATATCAAATAAGAAATTCTCAAGTTCCTTCGCGTCTCGAGAACCCTCATAGGTTCGCGGCTCAGGAACTTTAATAGGTGCACGCTGAGGTCGGGGGTCCCCTTCATTGGCATGAAGGGCCCGTGTAAGCACTGACACTCTCGCCATCAAGTCTTCAACTTGGTCTTTCAAATGAGTAAAGGCCTCTTGCGTGTCATCATCCAAACGATCCACAATGGAAGCTAGCTCCGCTTGCTTAGCTTCAGCTCCGGCCATACGTATCTCATCCAACTGTAGTGTCTCCAATTTTTCCTCTATGATGCCAACCCATTCCTCCAAACTAGAGGGGCGGTCTCGTCGCCCTCTATGTTGTTCCACCCCTTCTCCTGAGGCGTGAGGATGTAGCATGCTTGACCCTGCATCGCCTTTACCATAAGCTGCCATAGCGTCTGATCAGAAACCCCTCTGATACCACTTGTCACGGACGCACTTTCCTTAGTGCTTGATGTCCGTGCGATACACTACTCTCCCAGCTAAGTAGCAGTGCTCAACCGATCCAGGGCAACAATCTGAAGGCAACACAAGTAATCGAAGGCACAAGGAACACAAGTAGCTTCCACAAGACGGCGAGTAAAATGCTCAGTGAAATGACTCAACCGAACACCCCGCCGTTATATTATTGATAGAGGCAACAGTACAAGACACAAAACATAAAACAGACACTAAGTGGACATTAAGTATACCCTCGACCTATTACTTGATGGAGAGGGCAGGTGTGTGGAACCTTGCAATTTTATACTTGCATGGGATCACAAGACTGCATTTAACCAAGGCACTACCACCCCTCTCAATCCTACACCAAGTACACAATCTAAGGGGTGTGAGTAGAAGGCTTCACAAGGGTTGGGTAGGCTAATTTTACACATTTGAGCCCCCCATCCTGGAGTACTTGTGAAAACACAGTCCCCCACTCACATGTACATGCCCCGGGACAGTCCCCCGAGTGCATCACAACCCCAAAGACCAAAACACATGGCACACATGTGCCAAACCCTGTTTTTACATGGATCTACCTATCCCCCAAGTCTTACACAAAAGATAGCATCAGGGTCGGGTAACATAGCAATTACACGCAACTCCTCCGATCCCTGACATCGGGGACTAAACCGGAGTATTATAAAAATAATATTGAACATGTTCATCGTAAAAAGATCTAAGTTGTCTACAAACATTTGATGATATCATAAAAAATATTCTCTGTGATTTCTGTCCATGCGATCATAATTGTTGTGCTCAGCTGAAAGGTGGCTTTTGTGGAAGAAGAGTATAGTTTTCTACTTGTCTCAACAAGTTCTCAGAAATCAGATATGATTAAGTTATTTCAGTGTTTCCATCCAACAATACTACTTGTGACTTGTGAGCATGTGACAATGTAATATAGCCTTTTCATAGAGACAAATTTGAAATAAAAAATAAAAGATACAAGTGTTCCATGGATTATTAAGTGAAATTCATACAAGACGAATCTGGATAACTATCCATTTTCAGTGTATTGTGCTTCTCTAAATTAAGTGCCATGTTAAGAAAAATCCTGTAGCCCAGACAATCTTATTCCCTCGAGCTTCATGCATCATCTGTAAGATAAATATTGCCAACAATCTCTTTGCAAGTAGGCTGTGGGTGAGGAATTATCAGTTTTCCATTTTCCACAAAATCAAGCACAAAAGCATTTTGCCAGAGGTTACTGAAAGTTGAATTTATCAACATAGTTACAGAAAATACCTTCTGGGTGCCACTAAATAGGAGTTATGTGATGCATATGTGATATTCCTAAAATTGTGGTATCTTATAGAGGAATGAAAAATAAATTGACGGAATATAATTGTAGAATAAAAAAGGTAGGGTGATGGATCAGTTTTACCACTGCTTCGACAAGCAGCACTATGCTCCCTCGTCCACTATATTCTATCGTTCTCTCTAACCACAATAACAATGATTGTTTTAACTGTAGAGTATGGTTCTAAGAGTTGCATTACAAGTGAAGGTGGCCTCTGTGATGTAACAGAGTTCTGTGATCCAGATTCAAGCTATTAAAATCTCAGATATACAACCCAGGGTCAGATTTGAAAAGATTAGATCCAAAATAGTAAAGTGAGTGAATCAATTTTGAATTTGGACTTTCCTAGAATCTCACTTCTTGAGATTAAAACTCATTCGTTTAAAATGTATACAGTTATAAAAGGGCAAATGTAATCTGGTTTAGTCTAATTGAATTAGATTATTTGTTTTGAGTTTTAAATTGAACCATGGTTCAATCAAATTTGAACTAAGTTCTATTTAAATCAGATTTTGATGTGACTATGCATTTAACATTACTCGATTCTAGCGTAGACATGCTTGAATAGTGGCTTTTAATCTTTGACTGAATTAGTGCCCCCTTCTTCTAGCGGACACAACCAAATAGAGGAAAGCCATTGATCATCACCTGTCATTTAGTTAAACAAAGATGGTTGAAGGTAGATCTAAGTTAAGAGAGCTAATGGCTTTGAGTTTTTGGTTGAAAGTGGGGTTGATTGGTGATGACTTAGTGTTGTGCTCACTAGAGATGTAAGGTGCATTTTTGATCGGGGCACCAAAGGACCAAACATTGGAGATAGAGACTGCCCTCGTGGACCTTCCCATTGTCCTCCATCTCAATAGGCTTCTTCCTTCATAGCTCTCTCCCTTGGTTGAAGATATATTTTACACTCCCTTTCTATGAAGAGCTCCTTAAAGCCCTCAATTATGATCTCATTAGCTTTTGTAACTTTGACTATGTTTGCCATTTTCTCTCCTGCTTTAGTTGGTTGGATGCAATAGCAAGTAGCAACCTGATGTGGTAGATGGGCACTGTGCGGCTTTATGTGATAGTCTTTACTTATAATGAGCATAAGTATATGAGTGATGAGCCAACTCGTTGTGGTGACAAGGGTACAAGTATGTGTGCATTTTTAAATATGTTTTTTTATTTTGCCTCTAGTTTTTGCCCAATGTGGACAAGAACTAAACCGAGGATGGTTATCGATTTTTCCTTTATTTTTTCTTCTTCTGATCTATTTGTCCAAGGCAGTGTTTTTAAATAGCCGCAATAGCGGAGTGTTTCATAGTAGATAGGATTGCATTATTATATTTTGAAGTTTAAGAAATTAAAATTATGACTTAGAATTAAGTTAGTAATATGCTATCTTCCTTTATATAGTTTGTTTTATTTTGATGCAGCTTAATTTATTAGGTATATAGCATATATTTTAAATATTATACTTAAATTTTAATGTGACTTTTTCTATTGCCCACAACGCCATCTATTATATCATATTGCGAATTTTTAGCTTTATGCTATTTTTCGTGATCTGATAACCTTGTTGAAGCATGTGAAGCCAAATTTAATTTTCTTTTTCTTTTTCAATTTTTTGTTTTTGTAAAAATTAATTTTCCAGAGAGATGGTTGGAGCAATCAAGGTTGTCAAAATTAAGATTCTATGAAGGAATGGTAGAGGCTCTATAGGATCGGAACATAGGATCAGATTAAAAGATCCTACCAAAAGAATAAGAAAATATATTTGCGAAAAATATATTTATATATTTATATATTAAGCGTAATGTTATGATAAAAATAATTAATTATAGATAACAATACCTATCCAATTAGTAAATATGATTGTACATGATGAAGACCCTCTTTGAGTGTTAGACAATATTATTTTTGGCATCAAAAGTCTTCTATTAATTGAGAAAATCTCAACAAAAGTGTTCAATCAGTAAATAAAAAGGTTAACATGTTTGCATACTAACTTGCTAAACATGCATTGTCAAGTATCAATTAGCAAGAGACTAAATATGTTGCAATGAACAAAATTAAATATTTTATAACCATTTACTCACAAATTCACAATAATTTTTTTTAAAAACAAATCACATCAAATAATTATTTACCAACTAAAATGGATAACTAAATATCAATGATGAAATATCAATACTTACAAGATGTATATTATATAAAGTCATAAGACTTAAAAGTCAAAAGTTATAACTTACAGCAAATCTTATAAGTTTACAATAATATCTTAAAGTCACTCTCACAAATTAGAACTTACAAATCTGAATATCAAATTTCAAATGAGTCAAAAATTCAAGTATAAGTCTGAAATCCAAATATCCAATTGCCCAAACTCTAAAGAATAATCCTAAAATAAATTTTTAGTTGACTCAGCATCAAAATTGTATCTTCTTTATCTTCATCACTTTTTTTTTCTTCATATTTATCATTATCATTAATATCTTCTTCAACATATGCATCACTAGGTGTGAGAGCCTCTTTATTCTTTTGGTCTTCTTTATCCTCCTCTGTCCATATCAAGAACACCAAGTTATTCCTTTTTTGAGTAACTTGTTCCGTTAGAACCATCTATTTGTTTATTATTTACCCATTGATAATTCTTCAAAACCAATATTATTTAAAGTTCTCTTTTTATCTTGTTGCTCTTGTAAATTGTGCTTTACAAAAATCAAATCATTCATTTTCTTTTCTTTTCTTTAAATAGCCTAAAAATTTAAAAATAAAAATTAGATTTGATAAATAATATTCAATTAATCAATATGTAAAAAATTAAATACATATTAACTTGTTCAAATATACTCTAATTCCTTTAACACATTGAATAACTGCATGCCAAACTTTTTATATATATATATATATATATATATATATAAACAAATCTCTTTAACATAGGATAGTCATCTCCATGGGAATTCCGCCACTTTGTTAGAGGCTTTTTATCCCTTGTCATAATTGCTGGATTAATGTCAAATAATCCTTTTGACATCCTTAAAATCATTAAGTTGTATATCAATTTTTGTTTTTTAGGAACTATTCTTGCCAAATAATTATATAACCCACTTTTGACTTCAGCATAGGCTTATAAATAGGCCTATAATGGAATTAAAGATTTCAAGTAGCCTGCACTATGCAAGGGCCTATAGAGTTGTACATTTCATCTTTCTATCAATCATTTCCCAAATGAGCTCATATCAATGTTATAAAATAAAAAAAGTATAAAATGAGATTAAATAAAAAAATGTCAAAGTTATAAATATACAAAATTGCCTTTTCTGAATGTACTTAAAATTCAATTGAATCTTCTCTTTGCATGATCTATCTCTTCATAAATAAATCCCATTGCTGCTTATTTATCTGAATTAACCAAATGCAACAGTTCAATAATTGAAAGAGCAAGACAAAGTATAACATTTTTCCAAAAACGATATCCAACTCTAATTGTTGAATTTTTTTTCTCTCTTTAATTTTTAAAAGATTGCTTGACTTCCATTGACTAGAAGAAAATATAATCATTAATGTACCTTTAGAATTACTAAGAGAGCCTAAAGTCAAATATAACACAGCAAACTAAGTAGCGGTTGGTTTAATCAAATCTGTTTCATTTGTAAGTTATCTTAATATTGATATAACCATAGTCATTGAATAAAAAAAAATATATATCCTTTTACCTTTAACAATAGCCTTTTGGTGTGTGCTTATTTTCTTAAAATATTAAAGAATCAAGTTAATGTGCTTCATAAGGGGTCTAAAATCAGCTCTTTCTTTTTTCCATCAATGTCTCCTCGTTGCCTTGTAGTTTGCTGCAGTAATAATTTGAATTATATTTTCTTCTTCAACTTTTTCAACAATGTCATCTAGCATCTTAAAAGTTTTATTAGTTGTTTTAGAAATATTAGATATATCCATAAATGATAAAAAAGTACTTTAGGATTATTGACTAGAAAATTTTAAATTGATCTTTTTTTTTCTATCAGTCCATGCATTTAACATTATTGAACAACCAATTTTATTCCCCTTAAAGTTTATGAGATTCAGAAATATTTAATATCTTGGTTACTTTCTTTTTCAAAAGAGTTTCTCAGATCTAATGATAGGGAGGCTTAAAACCATAATCATATTTTGCTATAAGATTAAAATTTTTTATAAAATTTAGATTTTTTACATAATTAAATGGAATAGAACATTGGATTAATTATGCTTTGACTTTGAGTGGTACTAGCAATACATATAGAGCATTTCTTACCAGAAGACCCAAAAGACTATAATTGCCTTTTCTTTCTTTCTTGCAATATTCTTTTCAATCACATTCACATCCTCTTTATCTTAATCAACTTTCTTCATTTGTGCAACTTGCTCTAGATGTTTCATAGCTACAATTTTTGTTCAAGGCATAACTTTACATAATGTCTTTTTTGTGTAAGTTAATTGATGCTTGAATCGATATGTGTTTTCACATATAATCTTATCACAATATTTGCATTTGATTTTTCTAGGGTTATTGTCAATTGCAAATCCGTTCCCAACCAATATTTGATCAACTTTCTAGTGCATTCTTCCTCTTCGATGATTTATTAGTATTAACCATTGTAAATTTTTACTTTCCCAGTTTCTTAATTCAAAAATTATAAGCTTAATCCAAATTAAGCAAAAAACGAAGGTAAATTATATATGAACCATGGTTCACATTTGTCCAAAATCAAAATCAATAATTAGATATGAAGGTGAAGAATACTATCCAACACTTAATGTGACCATGAGATTCAATATTTTAATTATCTATTAGATATATGCATTTGACATCTAATATTTACTATCTACATGGATAATTCATCTAAAATTCTAAACTAGAATCCTATGTAATAAATTGTTCGAAATTTAGCATCCATGGGACCACGATTCATGACTGACTATATAAATGGTTGATTATTGTGTATATCTTAGTTTTTAGAACTTGCCAGCAAAGTTAGTAACATGGTAGTTGCGTTGGCAATAGGCAGTGAAGCAACAAGAAGTTGAGGTGATGTGCAGTGAAGCAATGATGACAAGGCGAGGAGTAGTGACGACAGAGCGATGAGAATTGAAGAAGAAAGTGATCCGAGAAGGGAAATGGTAAATTAGGGATAAGCATTTCATTTTGGGTTAATTGATTAGTGGTTAACAGGTCATGTGATACCGGGTTGGTGGGCTTGTCCAATCCCACCCTTTCCTATGTCCTAGAACAATGATCCTACGGTTTCCCCCTAGTTTTCGACCCTACATCCGATCTAGCAAGAGAAATGTTGATCATGTAAATATAGTCTAAATTATTATTGATAATGTAACAAACTATAAGGTAACAAAAGAAATGTTGATGGAAAAAAGAAAAATCTTATTTTGGATTCCTTGTGCATCATATTGCCTTGATTTTTAAAAATTTTGAGAAGAAAATAAACACACACTAGAAGACTATTGCTAAAGGTAAAAGGATATATATATATTTATATTTATTTAAGGATTTTGTTTATATCAATGTTAAGACAATTTATAAATGAAGAAGATTTGATTAGACTAGTGGTTACTCTGTTTGATATGTCATATTTGACTTTAGCTCTCTTAATGATTCAAAGAATGTATTAATGACTATGGTTACTTCTATTCAATGAAAGTTAAACAAATTTTCAAAAATTGAACAGGGGTAGAAAATTCGATAATTAGTGTTGGTACTAGTTTTTGGAAAGATGTTATTCTATCTTAAAGTTGCTCTTCCAATTATTAAAATGTTGCATTTGGCTAATTCATATGAAAAGTAAACAATGAGATTTATTTATAAAGAGATGGATCGTGTTATAGAAAAGGTTAAATTGAATTTCAAGTGCATTAAGAAAATATAATTTTATATATTTATAATTTTGACCTTTTTATTTAATCTTATTTTATGTTTTCTATGTTATTATACAAGTATGAGCTGATTTTGAAAAACGTTGATGATAAATGGAAAGTTCAACTGCATAGGCCATTGCATGTTCTAGGCTATATTTAAATATTTAATTTCATTAGAGTTGTAATTTTAAGATTAACATTGAAGTCAAAAGAGGGTTATATAATTGTTTAGTAAGAATGACTCCTAACCCCAAAGAAAGAACAAAAATTGATATGCAATTTGATAATTTTAAGGATGCTAAGGGATTGTATGATATTGATCCTGCAATTATGATAAGGGATAAAAAGCCTCAAGCTAAATAGTGGGATTCCAACGGAGATAATTGTTATAAGCTAAAAAGATTTGTTGTACATATATTAAGTTTAATATGTAGTTCTTTAAGGGGTGAAAAGGATTAGAGTATATTTGAACAAGTTAATATACATTTTATTTTTTATATATTGATTCATTGAATATTATTTATCAAATCTAACTTTTATTTTAAAATTTTTTAAGTCTATTCAATGAAAAGAAATTGTTTACACCAAAAGAAGATGAATGATTTGGCTTTTGTAAAACATAATTTGAAATTACAAGAGCAACAAGTTAAAAGGAGAACTCTTAGAGGATATTGGTTTTGAAAAATTATCTTATATAAGGAATGAATAAATGATAAGTAAATGGATGTTAAGTAAGTTACTCAAAGAAGGAATGACTTGGTGCTTTTGATATGGACAAAGAGAGTGAGGATAAAGGAGACCAAAGGAATGAGGAGGCTCCCATACTTAGTGATGCATATGTTGAAGAAGATTTTAATGATCTTGATGAAGATGAAAGTACGGAAAAAAGTGATGAAGAAGATGGGAATTTTGATGATAAATCAATTAAAATTTTATTTTAGGATTATTATTTTGGAGTTTGGAGAATTGGATATTTGGATTTTAGAC